>OY759241.1:21849908-23049908 GCA_963662185.1 Eilema griseolum
ATAAAAAATATATCTTAGTAGGTATGTATTTTTTGTTTCACGTTAGTATGACATGAAAAATCAAGGGGAAAGTTCAAAAGGTAACGGGTAAGATCGATGTAGTTTCAACAATCGTTCCAATGCATGTTAGACGGCCATGATGTCCATTTATTGTTCATCTATAAACTGCAATGCAATGTCAAAATTCCTATAATTATTGAATTTAGAACCAAATGTTATATTTATATTTTTAATCTTACCCCGATGGGGGAAGATTGAAAAAAAGATTCTCAAAGATTTTGACGACTGATGTTCTTACACATAATCTGGAAACATCATAATAAAGCAAGTAGTTACCTATTTCTTGTGTAGGTAGGTACATAATAATTAAGTATAATATCATCACATACAGTTTAAGAACATCTAACCTTTAGTATGACTTTTGTAATGGGGTAACATTGAAACTTTCAAATGTTCATTCTTACATCCGTAAATTTCGATGGGTTAAGACGGAAAGTTTGAACAAATACTAATCTACGAACGATAGCTATATTGAGGTCTAATGACATAACTAAGAATTATAAATAATAACTCGTCCATCCTACCGTACTAAAGTTGGTTGACTGAGACTGAGAGACTGAGGGTCGAGAGACGTAAGCATATGGCGGACATAGCTATGTCACGTGCACCGCAATAACCATGCTGGAACAGACGTGTGCAATTGTTTGTCTTACCCCATTATTGCTCTTGCTGCGGGCAAGATACCCCATCTTAAGGAAAGATCGCGTGTTCGAATACCGCCTAAATCGATTAATATAACATTACACACACATAACTTTGATCACTAAAATAGCAAATTCGTAGCCAGCAGGTTACGAATTTGCTATTTAAGTGATCAAAGTTAATGGACTGAACCTTTTCAAAGAATCAACAAGGATATCGTTTTCGAGGTTTTCCGGGTTGCAGATTACGACTATGTTATTAATTTAGCGATCAAAGACTATTGATTGAAATTGTATTATTTATTTAGCGTTAAGGTGACATGATTTAAGTAAAGATATATGTTTTCAATAAAACTTACTATATTGATTATTGTAGTAATAGCGAGTGTCTGTATCTCGAAAATAATTAAAAATTACTTAAGTGATTCTATATCAATAAATTAAAACTAAAACAATTTACTGACATGAATTTTTGCATTATTTATTATTTGATTGAAATTTACACAGTTTGGTAAGAATTGGCTGCATATGGCGGAAATATGGTCAAAAACGATAACCCACATCCAGGCGGAGACACGGGAATTAACTAGAATTGTTATAAAATTGTAATTTAGTTGCGTTTATACATTTTAACACTATTAAAAAGAATTGTAAAATATTACATTCTAATTTTTTTTTTATTATTTGATTGTTCGTCATGGACTTACAACTACTGAACGAATATTCATGCAGTTTTATTAGTTTGAAATGTTTTGGTCAGACTTCTTAAAATATTACGTTTATTTGATCGTAATTGGTTGCATAGAACCAGAGAAATGACTAAAAGACGCAATAGCCGACATCCACACCAGCGGAACTGATGAGAAAATGTGCCTTGAGAGTACAAAGAGACTAAATCGAGGATATATAAATTTTGAAGAACCTAAATTGAAATTAAGAACGAATGTGACAACCCTGTCAAAATTGCAAATGTCTAGACGGAGGCGGCATTTCCACAAACATCAAAAGCGATGAACTACTGTATGTAACTCGTTTTACTGTGGTACATATTGGTATTCACCGATCTAAGAAAGATGTCGCTAGCAGTATCAACTGAAAGAAAGTATCGAAAGCTCCGACTTTTGATTTGGTACCTCGCGCGTCGCCGCCGTTGCGTTGCCGTTGACGTCAGGAAGAAGAGTATGAGGAGGAGGAGGTATCTACGATAGGCTTTTTTATACCACTTAGGTGGCAGACAAGCACACGGCCCACCAGATGGAAAGTGGTTACCGTGGCCTATGGACGTGTGCAAAACCAAGCGAGTCGCACTCGCGCTGCCAACCCTGTGAACACAGAGAGTTTCTGTGCCGTCAGTGTAACAGACAAAGCAGGACAAGCTTTTGGTCTTCCCACTGACAGCACCAAAACTCTCCTGTGAGCTCTGGCTACACTACTCACCGGCGGGAACACAACACGAGGTTATAATGGCCGCGGTATTCTATAGGGCGGAGATATTTCACCAGTCGGATTGTTCCTACAACTTAAAGACTGATACTGACAGTGAAGACAAAGTCAAAAATTATTTAAGCTGCACTTATAAAACGTCAACCTTTTTAAGGTACATAAAAATCAGTTTAGGAAATGGACCACCGCTGCACCGGTTCGAAATGCAGCCCCGACCTGAGAAGACTCCGGCAATAAACTCAGCGGGTATTATTTTTGGTCTATTTACAAACATACACTTGGTCTAATTAATACAGTTTGATATAAAGTTATCGGGAAAGCAAAGTTTACAACTCTACCCGCCCTTATTTAACTCAACCAGATATAGCTTGTTTTGTAATAACAATAGGTTACATATTTATGAAATTGCCATTTTTTGAAGAATTTGGAGGAAACCCAATTTTCAGTACTAACATTTTTGCATTTGTTTAGGAATTACAAATCCAAATTTTATGTTTTTTTTTGTATGAATGAGACAACATTAAGCTAACAAACATTTTTATTAATTAGGTACATTTTTGAAAAGTGACAGCTGTAAAAAAGTGATACGAAATTTATCATCAAAATGGATAGCATTTAGGAAGTACTGTTTTTGAAGATTAAATTTAATGTATCAAGCTTCCAATAAAAACAGAATTTAATACAGAGTTGTAAAATCTTGAAATCATCTTTCAAATAAAATATAAATAATGGAAATAGCTATTAAATTACAGGAATAACGAACTCATGAATCTGTAAGAAAATTTCGGCAATTTCATAGGTAAAGACCTAATATAATGCTTTTTGAATTTGAGGTCGTAAATCACCGCACAGTAAATCGATCCCATACAAATGCCTGGACGTCTGGCAGAATATGCAAACTAATCAAGTCGAGTAGATGTGATGTGCAGGAAGCAAATCATAAAATTTTTAGACATCAAAGACTGCATCATACAAGATTTTTTTTTTCTTTTTCTTTTTTATATAGGACACGTCAATTAGACTTCGTCTTGCCTGATGGTAAGCTGAAGGCAAAGTCCCAGAAAAGAGGGTCACCATTACTTACACATACCATGTGACAATGGTGACACTCAGCTTGACGGCCTCATCATATGCTTTTTCACGCCCCGCTTAAAGGATCCGGGACTGTAGGAAGAAGGAAACATGTGAGCTGGTAATGAATTCCAGGCCTTAATGGTGCGAAAGAGGAAAGAGTCTCCGAACCGCTTGGTTCTTGATCGGATGTTCTGCACCGTGTGCGGATGACATCTAAGACCTGCACGTGTTGTCCTGTGTAGGAAAGGGGAGGGTGGGACTATTTTTATTTATAAGAGCTCATCAGAACACTCCCCATGGTACAGATTCATTCACACAGGTATTGCTTTGAAGTCTAAAATTAAATAGATTTTTTTGCAGTGTCTGTGGTATGACAGTGGTTTTGCTTTAGTAGAATCGAGAACCTCACTCTCGATTCTACTAAAACAAAACCACTGTCATACCACAGACACTGCAAAAAATGGCATTAAATTTTAGTCTTTATTTCTATACCGTTAAAGTCCAAAATGAAATGAAAAGATTTTCATTATACTTTTTCATTCACACAGGTAACTATTGCTTTAAAGTCTAAAATTAAATAGATTTTTTGGCAGTGTCTGTGGTATGACAGTGGTTTTGCTTTAGCAGAATCAGGGGCTTGTTGATTGAAAAGTGAAAACATTGAAAACAAAAATTGTTTTTAACGGTTTTTTAATCGCGATTTATTTAGAATTATTTTATTATTTACACTTGGAAAACATCTTGCTCCGTATCAAAACAAGAGTAATAAATATTATAAGTGAATTAGTTACTTGCAGTGTTGTAAAAGTGATAGAAAAACTAACTGAATATAACATACAGTGTAGTGGAGGACAAATTCTTTCAAAAACTGTCTATTTTGATAACATCCGAAGTGATAAGAACATCAATGTTAAATCGCCTCTCAAAACTTTTCCGGGAACTCAGAATCATTATTCAAATCCTTGTTTCAAAAACTCTAGTGCATAAAGTGATAAAAAACGTTAAAAAATCATAATAACTATAAAAACTTTTGTAAATTATCTTGAACATAAACAATGTATTGCACTTCTTAACACAATTTTGAAAAAAGCGCCATCTGTTGAGCAAGTGATGAACCTCTATTAGTTTTGAATACTGAGATCGATACGACGCAACTGATATCGTAGTAGTACTACCGAAGTCTAATAGGGGCCGCATTTGGTACATAGCTGAACTACAAGAGGGCACCACTAGTATCAAAACAAAGTCATTATAATTGAAGAAATTATGAATATGCTCCGTAAAATACAAAACGAACTAGATGAACAAAAAATGGAGATACGGAAGAGTGGAGAGAACGTTACGGAACAAGTAACACTCAATATCAATAAGATTTTGGCTGAAAAATTTGACATTTGGGAAGAAAAACATGAGAAACTGGAAGAAAGAGTAGACAACCAAGAAAAAAGAATTTATTTTTTGGAAAAACAATCCAGGCAAAGGAATATGGTTTTCTTCGGTATTGAGGAAAGGGAATCATCATATAACGATTTAGAAAAAAACATTGTTTCATTTATAAGTAAACATTTGTCTATTAACTTAGAGTGCAGAGACATACAGGAGGCCAAAAGAGTAGGGAAGAAAGGAGAAAGACCACGCCCATTAATTATAACATTTGCTACCCTTGGCTTAAAGATTAATATTCTGAAACAAAAAAGGTTATTGAATGACACTCAATTCTATTCGAAAGAAGATTACCCACAACAAGTACTGCAGAAAAGGAAAGAACTACTAGAAGAATTGAAAAGAGAAAATGAGAAATGAAATAAGGCTATTTTAAAATATATAAACTTGTCATATTAAGATCCAACAACAAAAGAACACTCCCTACCTCTCCGATGAACAGTCCCCTGGGTGTTAACAACACACAAGCCAACAAAAAGAATAAACCACTGCAACCACATTCATCATCGGTACGGAGATCAAATAGTGTCTCAGAAGGAGTCCTGAAACCAAGCATGCTAAACTATCTCGTTAACAAAAATGCCAACAACACTCCGCAACCACAGGATAACAGTAACATAAACTAGCATATATAGCAACTAGCCCCCCACAGAGATGTATTAAACCAAATGACCTGTACAAGCAACAAAAATCATCTTGCAACCCGGCTGGTCACCGTGGAGGATTACGACCAAAATCCTCCAAAGAGAATTAAACAAACACACCCTATATCTGAAATATCAAACAAGCTCTATATATTAACATACAACGTGACCACATTGTTAACTTACGAACGTCTATTAGAATTGAACGAAGCATTAAAGAACATAAAATTCGATATTGTTGGCTTATGTGAAGTACGTAGAAGTGGTATAAAAATAGAAGAATATGAAAACTTTATCGTCTGTTATTCAGGACTAATACAGGGAATGTACGGGGTTGGATTTTTAATCAATTCACGCCACAAGGAAGATATAGAAAGCTTTACAGGGATTAGTGATAGAGTCGCACTGTTAAACCTAAACATTCAAGGATACAAAATCTCACACATCTAAAGCTAAAGAAGACGTGATCAACGCTTTTTATGATAACTTATATAAAGCTATCGCTTCAGCACATAAAACGTACATAATTATCGGCGAATTTAAGGCAAAAATTGGCCAACCCAGAACAGAAGAGTATCTGATTATGGGACGATATGGATATGGGGTAAGAAATGGAAGAGGACAGAGACTAATCAATTTCGCCATTGAATACAAAATTGCAATTAAAATACTTTTTTCAAGAAGAAACCACACCGCAAATGGACTTGGCGATCTCCAAAGGGAACGCTTAACGAGATCGATTTTATCATGTCAAACAGAGCAGACTTGATACAAAATATCGAAGTTTTGAATCCTAACTACTCATCAGATCACAGACCAGTCAGAGCTACGTTTACACTATCGAAACTAAAAAGAAGCAGAACCGGTTTTACAACTAACCAAAAGTCTACCTTGAAAAATGATGAAGAAATAAACACATATATAGAATGCATCATGTCTTACCTTCCAGATATACTAGACTGCCAGGAAAATACTTCAGTACAACTCTACTACAATAAAATAATTAATGTCATCACGCAAAGCCTCCAATGCGCTAGAACATCTAATACAAGTACAAATAGAAGTCAAAATGTACTATCAGAAAACACTAAACAGACGGCAAGCACTACAAAAAATTAAAAATAAAACGAGAGCCATGAAAAATGAGCGCTCTGCTCTTTACAAGCTAATAAGCAAACGCATAAAATATGACTACACAAGATACAGGACAACCACTATTGAAAAGCATTTAGTACTAACAGGGAGTACAAATAAAGCGTTTAAGGAATTACGGACAAATAAAACATGGATAGATGGTTTAAATAGAGCAGGACAGACTATAAATAACCGCACCGACGTTATAAAGATAGCAACTGAATTCTATAAAACTCTATACAGCTACCAGAATCACGAGACGGCCGTACCTACCGATAGCAACCCCTTGTCTAGTCAGTTGACGGAGTATGTCGAACCATTTGACGTCAAAGAGGTCGCGGATGCAATAAACATACTAAAACTGGATAAAAGCCCGGGTCCTGATCAAATTACAAATGAAGCCATCAAAATCGCTAAAACTTTGCTGACTCTACCGTTGACTCACCTCTTCAACTGCATTTTGAAATGTGCTAGCACGCCTTCGCAATGGTCGGAGTTAAAACATTATACTGCTCTATAAAAAGGGAGACCCAGGCGATATAGCAAACTTCAGACCTATTAGTTTGCTCCCATGTATATACACTGACGGACTCATAAACTGCATCAAAGTAATAGACGACTTTGAAATAAATATTTTAACCAAGTATGCATACTTTCTATGCAGATTTAAATTGAAACCTCTAGATTGGTTCGTGAACTTTAAAACAGCGTAGGGTCATATCTTTAAGTTTAAGTTTATGTACTGGAAAGGACCTTAAGACTTTTATTGAAGAAAAAACAGAAATTTAAGAAAAATTGATTTAATTAAAAAATTGGTTTTAACAATAGACACAAACTTTATGCAAGGGTTTATTTGTGTTTTAATAAGGTGTATTACCCCCACGTGCCCTTATTACGGATTCTAATCGGTTCCGCATAGATTTTATAAGGGTTTTTAAAAGATCTTGCGGAATATTGTCCCATTCTTCTGAAAGTGCTGTTCTTAGTGCTGCCACTGTCGTGGGCGAAGGGTTTCTCGCATATACAGCTCTTTTTAAATTGTCCCAAACATGCTCGATGGGATTAAGATCCGGGCTGCGTGCTGGCCAATTCATTGTACGTATCCCAACCTCTTCGCAATAATGTTGAACTTGTGCAGCTGCATGCGGCCGGGCATTATCCTGCATTAAAGTAAAATTTTCGCCTATGAATCCCATGTAAGGCACCACGTGATCTTCTAATATCTCTGTTATGTAGCGATGTGCTGTCAAACCCCCTCTATTACCGTTTTGACGGACCATGTCTATGAACACAAGTTCGGTTCGCCCGTTCATCGATATGCCACCCCAGACCATACATGAACCGCCTCCAAAAGGAACACGCTCCTCAATGCAACTTTGAGCATATCGCTCCCCACGTCGACGATAGACTCTTCTGCGACCATCTGCACCATATAAACATGTCCTACACTCGTCCGTGAACAATACAGAGGCCCACTGCTCTTCTGTCCAATTCAGGTGATGACGCGCAAATCTTAAGCGAGCTTGTCTGTGAGCTGTAGACAACTTTGGACCATTTGCTGGTCTAAAAGGGGTGATATCCGCTTCCTTTAACCTTCTTCTTATTGTTCGTGCACACACGTTTACTCCACGCACTTCATTAAGCTCGGTTTTGATGTTAACTGACGTGAGGAAACGATTTCGCAGGGAAGTTATAACAATAAATCGGTCATCACGACCTGTGGTTGCTCGAGTTCTGCCTGTACCACGTCTCCTCCTGTAAGAACCTGTCTCTACAAACCTTCTGTATATTCTAGAAACCGTAGACTGGTTTAAATTTAAATTTCTACCAATCGTTCGTTGATCCAAGCCCTCCCGCACCAATGCTACAATTTGTGCCGCTTGTTCGGACGAAGTATCCATATTATGGTTCAAAAACTCTCGATGTGTTAAAAAACTAACCCAACAATTATGCTGGTAACAATAATTCAATTGACAAAACAAAAAAAATCAATGAGAATCAATTTAAAACTTTGCTATAAATAACACGCAAATCTGATACTACAAGTAAATTTTCTTTCCCGGCTATATTCATTTGTTTTACTGCAGTTCTATTTTTAAATTTAATTTTTTTTAAGATTAAGAGCCAGTCTTTCCATATTTATATAATTTAATCTAAAAAGTTTGCATACTTATTATAAAAAATCCTTTTAGAGTAAACCTGAACTTTGATGCAGTTTATGAGTCCGTCAGTGTATAAACTATTCTCTTCTCTTTTAAACGGAAGAATTCGTGCTATATTGGAACCTGAACAATCCATTGAACAAGCGGGACTTAGAAAGAATTTTTCTACGATTGACCATATCCACACCTTGGAATTACTAATAGATAAATATCAAGAACAACAAAGAACTCTATATATTGCCTTCATTGACTATAAAAAAGCTTTTGATACCGTTGCACATACGTGCATATGGGACACGCTGAAAGAACAGAGAGTATATAGTGAATACATACAGGTAATCCAAAGCATATATAGTAATAGCACAGGTAGAGTGAAATTAGATAAATGCGGCCCTGTTTTTCGTGTAGGGAGAGGTGTGAGACAGTGACCCGTTGTCTTCACTATTGTTCATTGCCATTTTTGAATCTATAATAAGGAAGCTAAATTGGAAAGAGTGCGGCTTAATTATCAACGGGAAATAGCTGAGTCATCTCCGCTTTGCAGACGATGTGGTACTTTTGTCAGAATCCAGTATACAGCTACAGTACATGATAGATTCGCTCAACCAATTTAGCAAACACGTAGGTTTAGAAATGAACCTCTCAAAAACCATCTTAATGACAAACAGCTCACAAAGAACAATGTTAGTTAACAATGAAAGTCACAAATATACAAAAGAATACATATACCTTGGGAAACAAATTGGTTTTAAAAACAGAAGCGGTGTTACAGAAATAGAGAGAAGAATTCAGATGACTTGGAACAAATATTGGAGTCTGAGAGAAATATTTAAAAGTAATTTAACGATACAAATTAAATCTAAAGATAAGATGACCTGTCTCCTACCGTGTCTATTGTATGGCTGTCAGACCTGGAAGTATACAACTGAAGTTAGAAACAAAATAACTACCTGCCAACGAGGAATGGAGCGGAGTATGCTCAATATAAGGAGGATACAAAAAATACGTCACTTAAAAATAAGACAAGCGACAAAAGCCACAGACGCTCTATATCACTATCAGAGACTAAAATGGAAATGGGCGGGACATGTGGCGCGTCTACAAGACGAGAGATGGACCAAGAGAGTGACGTCATGGACCGGCCCAATTGGCAAACGTCGCAGAGGTAGACCGCTCACGAAATGGGACGATGGCATAACAAAGACGGCTGGCTCTCTGTGGCTACATGTCGCCCAAGATGAAGAAGGGACAAGTGGAACTCTTTGGAGGAGGCCTTCACCCGAAAAGGGGTTCTTGCAGACCAAGTTGATATATAACATCATAGTTTTCTTTTAAACTTTTACTTTATTAAAACTTTACTAAACTTGCATTTATATATACAAACTAGGTTAGGAATAGTACTGATTTACTTACTGTAACTTGTTGCAAGAAATATAAGGCTTTTTTATTTTATTTTATTATTATTATTTACACTGTGACTGCATTGAGCTCAACTTTTCAGTTGCCATGCTGGAAATTCCAATCGTCGTATAGCTTATAGAACTCTACTTACTGGTTCTACGGGAAGCCTAGTTTTTACCCTACTACGGCAAAGTCAAAGGAGGGTTATAATTTTGAGAGGCTATATAATGTATGTTCATCTGTTCCCTCATAGTTCAACTACATATTAGAACGACAAATGAGAAAGTGTCTTGATCGTCCGCTGGTTACAGGCCATATGATGTGTTATTGAATGTAATGTACCGCCCTCTAGTGGTCATTAGCACTATGTTAAAAAATAAATATGAAATGCCATGTTTGGTAACAAATGAAAGCCTAATTAGCACATTGCAAATATGTATATATAAAAAATTAGCTGTTGCTTGTCTCAAAATAATATAAATTAAAAATGAAGTTTAACTATTAACCCAACTACTGATAACATATGCTCTAAGGCCCAGCGTACACAGCTGGGAGCGAGGCGAAGAGCAGTATAAGATAATAATCTATACTAATATTATAAAGATGCAGAGTTTGTTTGTTTGTTCGTTTGTTTGAACGCGCTAATCTCTGGAACTACTGGTTCGATTTAAATGATTCTTTCTGTGTTGGGTAGTCCATTTATCGAGGAAGGTTTTAGGCTATATATAATCACGCTACTGCTTAAGGGAGCGGAGCATTGATAATAAATGTTAACAAATCCGGCAATTTTTCATACATATTTTGAAGACTAAAACATACGGGCTCAAAGGGATATGAAGCTTCAAAATATACCCCGGGCGAAGCTGGGGTGGGTCAGCTAGTTTCATATAAAGTTCAACAAACCTATACGGCCAAAAATTGTATATCAAAAATAAATTCGCATGCGGCGCCCGGAGCGTCTACAAGAGTATGCAGGCAACTGTACTTTCGACCGTATATCAAAGTGGTAAATAAAATCGTTATCTATAAATGTTCTTCGACGCGCTTCTAATAGTTTGCGCTGGGCCTAAAGAGTATTATACAAGAAAATATCAAGGATAGCCGTGGTTGTTTGCATAGATATGCCACATTTTCCTAGAATGAAAAAAACTTTAATGAATAAAGGTTAATAATAATATAATAACTATTCTACAACATTCTACACAACGCTATAGACCCATGGTAAGCATAGTTTAACTAGCTTGTGTTATGGAATCTAGAATACGGATAAACATACTTAAATACCTATTTTTTTTTGTAAATACATACATATTATATATAGAAACACCCAGACCAATGCAAATATCCATATTCATGCATACAAATATTTGCACTGAGCGGGGATCGAACCCGCGCCTCTTGCGTAGCAGTCGCGTTCACTACCGCTACGCCACAGAGGCTGTTAATAAAAAGTAGATGAGTATTTTGATGATGTAAATGCGTGGTCAACATAAGTCTCTTGCTTGCTCGCAGAAAACAAATTGTAAACGAAAGCAATTTTAAAGAAGAAAGATAATCTAGAGCTAAAATAGTTCTCTGAGTTTCTTCCTGGTATCTTCTCAGTAGAACTAACGTACCGAACCATAGTGGTGCGTCCCTCACTCATGAGGTACCTCATTTGAGGCCCTCGTGACGTCTAATTGAGTGAGTTCCTCAAATGTTCGCAATGAACCGCCTCACTCATCGTTCATTCCTCATTTTACAATCGTACAGCACCGCGCGCGCTAGCTTGCACCTATTCACGACTCACGAGTATAAACGATGAGGAAATGAGTAAATGAGGAGCGAGTGAGTGAGCAAACAAATCGGAAAAAAGTATGATCTGTCTGCTTTCTGCTTCAACTTTGAGCTTTATCCTTTTAGATTTATCATCGATAATTAAGTGTCATTGGTTGGTTTATTTTGGTCAATTCGCGCTCAATCACTGTGAATGGAAAAAAATTACTACAATAATTGCTTTTTTACAGTATTAATGATATTAATTTCCACTAATAATATAGATGCAAAAGTTTGTGAGGATGTTTGTGAATCAATCAGGAAAAAAAAACTTTGAATGGATTTGGATGCAATTAGACACACAGATTCTAATAGCTTAGAATAGTATAAAATGTAGGATACTTTTCATCCCGGCAAATGTTTCCTGTGGGTAGCGGGAACGGTATCAGATCTACCTATTCTACGCGTGCGGAGCCAACGGCAACAGCTAGCCTAAACATATAGTAGCTATATAGATAACGATGTGTATGAAAGAAACAGCAATAGTTCCCATTATTCCTAGCAATGCATCACGGGATTCACGGGTCGCTTTCGCTCGCAAGCTCTTACGGTCACCAGAGGTAGGTAAACAAAAACACAAGACAGCCTCACCTGTGGCGTGGCGGTCGTGAACGCGGCCACCACGCAGAAGGTGCGGGTTCGATTCCCGCTCAATGCATATATTTGTATGCATGAATATATGAATATTTGTAATGGTCTGGTTGTTTCTATGTATAATATGTATATATTTACAAAAAAAAGTATCTAAGTATTTTTATCCACATTCTAGATTCCATAACACAAGCTAGTTAAGTTATGCTTACCATGAATCTAGAAAGCGTTGTGTGAAATGTTGTGGAATATTTATTGTTAATATGATCATTATTATCTATATTAATCATACATTTATATGTATGTATTGTGATACGCGATGTGCCGGTCACATTGCCTCGAACGACTCTCCTCACAGTCCTCACTCCTCATTGACCGACTCGCGTGAGGTAATTAAATGCATAATCACCGAGTGAATCAAGGGATTCCTCACCTCAAATGAGGGGTACCTCGTGAGTACCTCATTTGGTAAAATGAGTTACTCCCTCATCCTCGAATTAAATTAACGAGTAACCCTTCACTACCGAACCAGCGAAAGAATCATTTTCCAATGGTTTATTTTTACATTATACATACAAACATACATATAATCACGCCCCTATCCCCAGAGAGTTAGGCAGAGGTGAATTAACACCCACATTTCACCAATAATTGTATTCGGTCCCACGTAATAGGGGGTGAGTCTTTGCCATCTTCCGGGCACTATTGCTGACCCGAGCCTTGCATCTGAGGCTGAGTCTGGGCTGCACATATCTGGCTGATGTTAAACAGCAACATTTTTATATTATTTCTTGACATAATTGTAAAGGTTAGATGTTCACATGTGCCTGGCTGGATAGAATAAATAAAAAAAAACAAAAATTATAGTTTTGTTAGAGCAAGTGGCATACGACAACGGCTATCCTAGAATTAGAGCATGACATTTTCTGTAGTCTAGTTTTAGTTTTTAAACATAATAAGCAGTCTACTCTAATTTTCTTGCTAAACGAGCGTCACTTCTAGTTGCATAAACAGGGCTATATAGTTTGGAAAGGCGTCTTTCAAAAGGGTATTTGACATAACTTATCAGTTTCCACGGGTCTTTTCTTCAGAGTAAACTTTCTATATTTTCTCTTCATTTGGCTTATGCAATTTTTATGGGAGAGATTGCCGTCTAATTTGGTCCCCTAGGTCCGAGAGCAAAGTCTTTATAATACGCCAGAGCCTTGTCCGTCGACTGCTAATTTTATGTCATAGCATCGACACTGTGCGGGAATCACGAACTATGAATAAAACCAACTGGGCGTGTTTTTAATGTTAACGGTGCAATCTTTGACATACATAAATATAATCACGCCTTTATCCTTGGAGGGTTAGGCAGAGGTGAATTAACACCCACATTTCACCAATAATTGCATACGGTCCCACGTAATAAGAGGTGAGCCTATTGCCGTATTCCGGGTACTATTATTGTTGACTCGAGCCATGCATCTGGGGCTGAGTCTAGGCTGTATATATTTGTCTGATGTTAAACAGCCCTATCCCTTAGTCGCCTTGTACGACACCGCATGGGAAGAGATAGAGTGGCCCTAATTCTACTTTGCCGGAAACCACGCGGCGGTTAATCGTTGACTGGTATATAAATCCTTGGTGCATACAAAGCTAAGTACCTACTCGCAATTAAATTAAATAAGCGGATAGCTCCGTTAATAGGACGTTTGATGTTGCGGTAGCAGATTGATCAGGCGCTTGAACAACCACTGATAAGCAACTGACACTGCTGCTGTTCCATCATGCCTACCGATGACGTACAATCATCGATGATGCCTGCAGTTTGTCGCACAGGTGATGACGCAGTACAAACGCAGGCGTTGTACTGCGTGTTGTTCAGGGACTGTACGGCAGTACATCAGCAGCAGCGACACTATTGTGGTATTTTATCCAAGTACTTAGCATAGGTAATGGTCATGGGATGGTCCTAATTGGGCCCGAAAGATTACCGCGACTATGAATCTTTGTTCAGTCTCTGGAAATTAGGAAACTTGTATTATTTTTAACATTTATAATTTATAAAAGTTTATAAGTTTATAAAAAGCGGTAGCCTAGTGGTATGGGTAATGGACTGCTGATACGAGGTCTCGGGTTCGATCCCAGGTTTTACCATGGCACACACCAATGACTTTTCGATGCTTTTCGAAGTTATGTGTGTATTTATTGCAGGTTTATAAGTGCCCGATTAATTGCAATAGGCTCGCCACCTATTACATTGGGACCTAAACGTAAACTGGCGATATGTGGGTGCTAGCACCTCTACCTGCCTTATATATATGTATATACTGGGTGGCACAAAAGTAAAGACCCTATTTGGTTCGGCTATAACATTTTTTCTAAATTAGAAAACTAGATTTAGGTTTTTTTAAATGTATATTTGTACCATTTAATTTCGTACCATTAGGATTTAAAGATGATGTCTTTTAAATGGTGACCTCCAGAGTTGATACACATTTGAGCCCTATTTATGACATTTTGCATAACTTGCCGTAACACTTCCTGCGATATGTTCGTTATTTCTTGACGAATGTTTTCTTTTAGAGCTGCGAGAGTCTGTGGCTTGTTCACATACACCCGAGATTTCAAAAAACCCCAAAGAAAGAAGTCTGGACTGGTCAGATCGGGTGATCTTGCAGGCCAAGGCAAATCGCCAAAACGAGAGATAACTCGGCCTGGAAAAGCGTCCCTCACTAAGTCCATAGTGTCGCGCGCTGTGTGTGCCGTAGCGCCGTCTTGTTGAAACCAGATGTGCTCCAGCCCCAATTCGTCCAAACTGGGTATCAAAAACTCACGTAACATGGTTCTGTAGCGTTCTCCAGTGACAGTTATTGCATTGCCTCCAGCGTCTTCGAAAAAATAGGGTCCGATCACTCTGTCAACACAGATGCCACACCATACAGTAACTTTTAGTGGGTGTAGAGGTGTTTCTTGATTAATGCGCGGATTATCAGTGCCCCAGAACCGAGTATTCTGCTTATTGACATGCCCTGAGAGATGGAAATGCGCTTCGTCACTCATAACCAATTTTGAAGGAAAATCATCCTCTTCAAGGTTGAGGTTTATGACGCGCTGGCAGTAATCTAGACGAGCTCGGTGGTCAGCAGGCAGCAGCTGATGAGTCATTTGAGTTTTATACGGGAACATCTTTAAGTCTTTCACCAAAATACGCTGCAGGGTCCGTCTGGAAATGCCCAATTGCGTGGCACGTCGCCTCGTTGATGTTTCTGGACACTCTTCCACATCTTCGCGCACAGCATCGATATTTTCAGCTGAACGGCCTGTTCTTGGTCTCCCAGACTTAGGTCTATTCAATGTTGAGCCAGTTGCTTCAAGGCGTGTGGCAAAGCGTCGAATTGTGCGACCAATCGGTGCCGGACGGTGGGGAAATCGTCGACGAAATTCACGTTGTGTTCTTATCTCTGATGAATTATTCCGTAAGAACATTGACACAATTATTCCACGTTCTTGGGGAGTAAAACGGTCCATGTTTATTTTCAGTGTATTTTACATTTGTTCACTACACAATTTTCAACAACAGAATGACAGAAAATGTCATATAAAAAAAATAAAGGTATTTTCTTTAGTGCCAGTACTTTTGCGCCACCCAGTATATACCACTTAGTTGACGGACAAGCACACGGTGGACGTGTGCAACGCAAAGGGAGTCACACTCGCGCTGCCAACCCTGTAAACACAAGAGTTTCTGTGCCGTCAGTGTAAAAGATAAAGCAGGACAAGCTTTTGGTCTTCCCACTGACAGTACAAAATCTCTCCAGTGAGCTCTGGCTACCCTACTCACCGCCATAAACACAACACGAGGTTATGATGGCCGTGGTATTCTGTAGGGTGGAGGTACTTCCCCAGTCGGACTGCTCAATTAGACGGAAATAGCGCCGTGTCCTACCTGGTGAATGCAAGCGCGTATTCGTCCTGCCTAAATATTAATTTGTCGATAGTCGCATCAATGTAGTGCGCCTGAAATATGTTTATTGTCACTTGATGATGCTGTGCAAACGTAGAAGTGGTAAAGTTCAGTTAGGCGTCTTTGTACATTTTATATTGACTATTTTATTTAAAAGTCATAACAGTTAGTATTTTGAGTCTGGTTCCTCTTGGATCCGATTTATTTTACAAAACCGAGGTCCTTTAAAGGTATAAGGCGTCTCGATGCATTGAATGCCGGGTACGTCTTCATCGGTTGAGTTTATGTCTACTCGATGACGGCGCCTGTAGTTATTCGCATAGCTGACGATGCAGTGCAACGTTTGGCAAGATAAGTTCTGTCAGGCGTCGTATTGCCTATTACAAACACTACCGGCTACTTTGCTTGGTACATTAGTGTTCCGGGACTGGTACTTGTTGGGTATATAACTAGTCAAGCTTGCCCGAAATGCAAACTTGAGTTGGGACTAAGTATCTGTTAAACTGACTTTGCTAAAAATCACTCATTAGGTAAGTTATACTATAAAGGAACTTTCTAGATAAGCTGATTTTCGACGAATCATATCTTTTTTGTCTGAGCTTTGATTGGTAAGTACCGTGCTATTCTAAGTGCGTAATTGGTCTAAACCGCGGGATATGCATATGGCCCGATAGCACAAACCGCGCCAATTGGTTTCTTTCGCATCTGTCATTGTGCTGCTTGTGCACGTCGACTGATAAGGCGGGATTCATTGCTTTATTCAGTATTGTGAAAATTTTTGCACGGACACGACGTGAAATAGAATTAAAATGGCGGTCACGTATAAAATTGGCGAAATTGTCATCTTGATCTGCACTGTATCGGTAGTAAATTCAGCACCGATTCCTAGCGAACTAAAACCTCCAAGTGCAGTATCAAAAGTTGCCGAATATGTGTTAAATTTAAAAAGACAAGAACATGATGCAAGCCCTGGACCTCTTCCTGAGTTTTTTGTGTAAGCCCTCATATTTTTATGCCTTTTAATGTGATCTGTGTGAGAAATAAATTGAACTCTATCACATTTAATTCAAGACTGAGTAAAATATCATTTTAACGAAGTGTCAATTTGATCATTGAACACACAATTTGTAGTCTGTAACTTTATGTATTTATGCTAGCCTGTACCTATAAATAAATAGTATAATTACAAAGATATATTTAAGTAAATACCTAAAGCTACGGAAGTGTATGTAAGAAGTTTTTCTTACACCCTTTTTGAATAGTAATACCATCCGGTGGACCATGTGCTAGCTTACCTTGTTCTGTATTAATTTCATGTGTGACAGAGATTTCTACACATTGAGCTACGATAAAATATGACTTTTTTCCTACTATGGTCAACTATCGATAAATAGGCACATTGTGTAGTTACAAAATTAAAATAACAGGAAATAAAATATTAAATTTGTAACTAATTCTGACAATTGAATTTAACTGCGCATTTTTCGTAAGTTGGTATAGCTGCCGACTTACGTTTAGCTGTTAGCTATAATTTTGTGTTTGTTTGTTCTAGGTTGTATTATCATTTTCTTTTACTGTTTCTCTTTCATTCAAATTTATTATTTCTATTCTGTACTAACTTTATGTGGCTATCAGTCTTCACATATAACTGCATGTAATGTAATGTGAAAAAGTTGATAGGACGTCAATCTTGTACACGTGGAAAGTGGTAGCGAATCTGGGCGCGACGCATTTGCAAGTTATGGCTTCGTTTCCACTAGGCAACATTTAACGCGCAACAATATCGGTATTATGCAATGTTGCCAGCTAACGCGCAACATGGCGCACAGCTTCATGTTCAAAGTATCTCGTTGCTGTGTGGTACCTACCACGCAAGATTGTGCAACAATGATTTACAATATGTCGCCTTCAATTTTCATGCGTAGTGGAGGCTTGAAGCGATTCTTGTCATTCATATGTACCTAAATATATACACTCACGCCACGCCTATTTTGCTCCGGGTAGGCAGAGACAACAGCCCGCCATTTGACTCTATCCTTACACACTTGACGAGCTTTCTCTAAGTACTGTAATTATTTATTTCATGCAAGCAAGACCGTCAGTTTTGAGTATTTCTGGCCAGCTTTCTCAAATTTTATTAATTTGGTCGATGTGTGTACTGCGACAGCTAAGACCGCGGTAGCCTAGTGATATGGGTAATGGACTGCTGAAACGCGGTCTCGGGTTCGATCCCAGGTTTTACCATGGCACACACCAATAACTTTTCGATGCTTTTCGAAGTTATGTGTGTATTTATCGCAGGTTTCTAAGTGCCCGGTTAATGGCAATAAGCTCGCCGCTCATTACATTAGGACCTAAACAGAAACTGGCGACATGTGGGTGCTAGCACCTCTGCCTACCCCTTCGGGGAATATAGGCGTGAATTTATGTTTATGTATACTGCGACATCGAACCTGGCTTGTCTGCCCATTCTGCTGTGCCTTGTATACCTGGTGAGTCATTCACTTCGTACTCATTCGTTCAACGTGCCCAAACCACCTTAGAATACCCTTATTTGATCTACCATATCTACCATTTCTTTGATCTATGGAATATCCTTTTTAATACTCGTCAAAAATTTATCTTTCAAGGCCACACCTCGAATATCTGTATTTCTCTTTCTAACAACCAGCCTTACCCCACAAATACCTACTACGCAACGATTGCATCCTTCATTCATTCATATGTCTATTTTGATAAGTTCTATACCTATATCTAAAGGCGGTTGGATACGACGGTATTTCCATCCAATTGAGCAGTATGACTGGGAAAGTACCTCCGCCCTTCAGAATACCGCGGCCATAATAACCTTGTGTAGTGTTGCCGGCAGTGAGTAGGGTAGCCAGAACAAATTGGAGAGTTTTTGTATTGTCAGTGGAAAGACGGAAAGCTTGTCCTGCTTTATCTTTTACACGGCACAGAAACTCTTGTGTTTACAGGGTTGGCAGCGCGAGTGTGGCTCCCTTGGTGTTGCACACGTCCATAGGCGACGGAAACCGCTTTCCATGGGCCGTGTGCTTGACTGCCAATCAAGTGGAATAAAAAAAAATGTAGCTCACTTTACAATGTCATAGTTGCCGATTAAAATTAATGGAGGACACCCAAAAAAAGATTGATTGCAAATAGGGAATCGCTATGAGGATATTGATAGCGCTGGACGCTCGTAGTGGCTCCCGATTACGGGAATGAGTGTGAATCGGTGATTCATAGGTAGATAATGTCTGTAGGTAGCTGGTTGTGTCATGTTTGTTATGTCTGTGACTGTTCCCAGTGTACGTACTGATATTGGGAATTATTTAGTAGGTATATATTTTTGTTTTTATGACTGTTTGTTTATCACACGACTACTGAAAAGACAAAGGAAGGTTATGATTTTGTTTCTCTTTATTCAATTAAACTAACTTATAAATTATAGATCCTATAACAATAGTTAGTTAAGCTATGATTATCATGGGTCTAGATAGCGTTATGTAGAATGTCGTGGAATATTTATTTATTTAATTATATTTTTATACACATAAAAAATATCACAGTGGTCCACCGTTAACGGATACAAGGACCAAACTATCGGTGGTTAGGGTTCCAGAGACATCAGATTTTGTTTATTATTATAAAGTATCAAGTGTGAGACAAAGCATACCCCACACCGGAGCCGGTGGAAGAGGTTATGTGGGGCTCGAACCGACCAAAACGCACGCCACCTATGGGTCGTTTTTCGTGGCCCATTGTATGGGATTGTCGCCGAGCCTCAACGTCCTTCTTTGCACTTCTATGTCAGTAGTTAAAATTATATATTAACAGGGGGTAGGACACGGCGGTATTTCCGCCCAATTGAGCAGTCCGACTGGGGAAGTACCTCCGCCCTACAGAATACCGCGGCTATAATAACTTCGTGTTGTGTTCCCAGCGGTGAGTAGGGTAGCCAGAGCTCACTGGAGAATTTGTGCTGTCAGTGGGAAGACTAAAGGCTTGTCTTGCTTTGTCTTCTACACTAACGGCACAGAAACTCTGTACGTACAGGGTTGGCAGCGCGACTGTGACTCCTCTGGTGTAACAAACGTCCATAGGCCACGGTAACCACTTTCCATCAGGTGGGCCGTGTGCTTGTCTGCCACCTAACTGGTATAAAAAAAAAAAACAATGCTTGGGGACTACTCTCAAAGTTTCTCATCTCCAAGGGTGTCAGGATCGTTGGTATTGATCTATCGATATCACCAGCGACATCTATGTAGTACCAATGTCACCCTGGTACCTACTACCGGGTGCCAATGGTACTAACCGTCGTTTGATGACTGGAATATCTCTCCTAACCTTGTCAACCACCCTGGTAGACAATGTTAGGAGAGATTTTGCTCCTCTATGCGATTTTTCCGCCTATAAATACATATAGCTATAGATTAACTGTAGGTACTTTAGATATCTAGTAAAAATAACATAATATAACAAAAACTCACGTCTATATCCCCGAAGGGGTAGGCAGAGGTGCTAGCACCCACATTTCGACAGCTTATGTTTAGATCCCAATGTAATAGGTGGCAAGCATGCGATAAATACACACATAACTTCGAAAAGCATCGAAAAGTCGTTGGTGTGTGTCATGGTAAAACCTGGGATCGAACCTGAGACCTCGTCGTAGCAGTCCATTACCCGTACCACTAGGCTACAGCGGATAGTAAAAATAAAGTTATTAAATCTTCAAATGAAATAATAATTCAATCTATTTGTCTAGATTACAAGCCATGGAGCACGGTGACATCGCTTCTGCAACTACTGAGGCTAAGGCAGAGACATTTACAACCAGAAAATCAGTACAGAACGATGAAAAGTCGGCATACCACTCCAGAACATTATCAACGTTTTTAATGCTATCAGTTTTACCTCTGTCTAAGCCCACACCTACGGTAATGAAGATTGAAGATAGCACAACAGATTTCAAAACTAGATTTTACACTGTAGACGAAAATATCGAAAACTTTTTACGAGATATACAACCACTGCTGCCCAAAGTAGTAGTGTTTTTATTAATCGTTGCATTTTTATGGTTAATTGAGAAATTGTAAGTACCTAAAACATGTTATCTTCTATTTAAATAGTAAAATTATGCCTTTTGACCCTTGTAGTTATTACATTGCCTTAGGAGGGACTTTGCTCGCTATGTGTGTTCTGTCGCCTAAACAATGGTTTGTGCTCAGATGAATTGTTTGACATGATGCCCACAGCTACATTCTATCATCGCACCTCTCGCCACAGGCAGGGGGTTCATCCCCACACATTGCGAACTGAGACGATGCGCACTGTGCAGTATGAAAGAAACTTCATCCCACGCATACTCAAACTGTGGAATGACCTCCCTGCTGCGGTTTTCCCAAGCACCTACAATATGGGGTTCTTCAAGAGGGGCATCAGAAAGTTTCTTCGCGGTCGGCAGCGCACACCCCATTTTAAATGACACTCCTGGTGTTGCATACGTCCATAGGCCACGGTAACCACTTCCCATCAGGTGGGCCGTGTGCTTGTCTGCCACCTAAGTGGTATAAAAAAAATTGTATAGATGCGTACCTATAAGGCTCTTACAAGAAACGCAGGCTCTTTTTTTTTGGTAGTCAACATCACGTTTAGGCTGGTACCATTTCTGTTTGACGGACGAAGCCATGTTCTAAAGTTTCTTTTCTCTTGGATTGGTAAGATGATTGTACTTTCCGTAAATAAAATAAATGGCGGTTAGCGGTAGAGGTGTGCGATAGTATTCCCCGGGCTCCAAAAGTGCAATCTTTACCACCGAGATTGGCGCTCGGATGAAGAAGAGTTATTGATCCAAGTGCCTCGGAGAGCACGCCATAGATCTCGGTTCCCATTTTTTTTTGTATAGGACACTTCAATTTTACTTCAACTCTCCTGATGGTAAGCTGAAGGGAAAGAAAGAAGGCCACCATTACAAACACGTACCATGTTAGGTGGGACTCAGATTGACGGCCTCATCGTATGCTTTTTCACGGCCCGCTTAAAGGACCCGGGACTGTAGGAAGTAGGATATGAACATCTATAACGGTCGTGAAGGTAGTCGGAACCCTATAAAGTTCGGCAACTGGACTGATACAGAACTTCGATCTCACCAGTGCCTCTACAACCTGTAGAGATCAGATCTTTTCACGCAAAATATCGAAGATCAACCGCTTCGCAGTTAGACTGGATAAAAGCGGATCCCAGACTCCGAGGTGAATACTTCGGGTATGACCGAGACTAACGCACAGATGATGATGATGATGATATTAATACTAATGTCTAAATATGTTGAATTTGTGTTAACAAGTCTAAATATGTTGAATTTGTGTTAACACTATACAAACGTATTTTTTTCTAGGTATAATAAGTACGTGAGTCGGCACAGACTTCAAGCAGATGAGACCCTTTTGTCGCAGAACTAGAAGCAGCCACGAATAATAACTGCATAAGTCTCATCGCCACAGAACTTATAAGAGGTACAGTCAGCAAAAGTAGCTTGACAAATTTTAATTAATGAATTACCTTATTTCTTAAATCTTTCGTATTATAGTAAAGAAAACATGAACTTAATCCTCTCGGTATTTTAATTTTATCTACTTTAATTATTAAGGCATGTATTCAAAAAGGTATGTAAATATTATAGTGGTACTTAATCAACTAGTTTCGTTGACTATTCCTCTTATTTTTAAGTGTACAACTTGTACAGTCGGCAAAAGAGATAAGGGTACACATTTTAATATAACTTTATATAAAAAGGTATATACTTACATCCTTCGCCGGCAGTTTTCGCATTTTTTGTACAAGATAATCTAAACTATATTTATTAAAAAAAAAACTGATATTAGACATAAGTAGAACAAAAACCTATGTATAGATTTGTGATTTATTTAAGTTAATTTAATTTATAATTTGGCATAATTATGACAATTTGTAACTCAGTCTCTGTTAGGAATTTTATTTAAGTAGTAGTGACGTAAATAAAAAAAAACCGCGGCAGCCTAGTGGTATCGGTAATGGACAGCTGAGACGCGGTCTCGGGTTCGATCCTAGGTTTTACCATGGCACACACCAATGACTTTTCGATGCTTTTCGAAGTTATGTGTGTATTTATCGCAGGTTTATAAGTGCCCGGTTAACGGCAATAGGCTCGACACCTATTACATTGGGACCTAAACATAAACTGGCGAAACGTGGGTGCTAGCACCTCTGGCTACCCCTTCGGAGATATAGGCGTGAGTTTATGTTATGACGTAAATATATTATTATACTTTATATAGTTCACTATTTACTTCACTACTAAATTAAATCTCTGAAAATCTATAGATCTAAATGTATGATGATGTATATTTTTTAATGTAAGTAAGTGTGTAAGTAAATGTATGATACACATATTGATGACTCACTTGTACTTTTCCACATTACTTTATTACTTATTACACCTGACCGGTTTCGCGTTACGGCATCCGAAAAGGACACATGGTCATTGTAAACCTTTGAGGATGCCATAAGGCGAAACTGGTCAGATGTTATCAATATGTGTAACAACAAATTCCACCAAGTGCCATCAATCTACAGTATAAATAGTGTAAATGTATGATGTATATTTTTATGAAATAAGCTTGAACTGATATTTATGCATTTAAAATGATAACTTTTTCTATCACAAGGATTAGACAGTCGATGAATATCGTGATCCAATATCGTAATATCAGAGCTATTTAGCTACGAATCGCAAGTGCACTTCAAAAGTATAATTTTAGGAGGTAGGACACCGCGGTATTTCCGCCTAATTCAGCAGTCCGACTGGCGAAGTACCTCCGCTCTACAGAATACCGCGGTTATAATAACTTCGTGTTGTGTTCCCAGCGGTGAGTAGGGTAGCCAGAGCTCAATGGAGAGTTTGTGCTGTCAGTGGGATGACTAAAGGCTTGTCCTACTTTGTCCTCTACACTGACGGCACAGAAACTCTGTGCTTACAGGGTCGGTAGGGCGAGTGTGGCTTCTCTGGTGTTACACACGTCCATAGGTCACGGTAACCACTTTCCATCAGGTGGGCCGTGCGCTTGTCTGCCACCTAAGTATATAAAAAAAAATTAAAAGAAAAAAAAAAGCAATGATCGTATCGCGAGGATTACGATATATATTGACACTATAGACTATCTAATCGCTGCCTATAAATTTAAATCGGGGATTACTCTGACAAATATACGATGGCCTAGGCGACAAACATACTAAGTGAAAAATATTGCCCGTTCAACTATAAACCCTATGCTGATGGCAAAGAAGACGAGTATGCTAAGTGTATACATTTTCACTTTGTATGTTTGTCTTCTAGACTATGGAAATGGTCTATCTGAACAAATTATTTAAAATTCTTTCTCTGATCTCTCTACGTCGGTTAAGTACAGTCTAAATTACTAAAAGTTGTGTAGTAGTAAGGAACTGGAAGATTTGATTAAGGCAGGTGGTGTGCCTACTCAGTAGGTAACAGTCGCTATTGGTATTCGCTTATATATTCCAAGTTACAGATTAAAATTAAAAAGCAAAAAACTCACTTCACAAAAAACAAATTAATTGAAAAATGTCAAAATCACAAAAATAATTGCATGATGTATAAATTTTGCATATAAAGAATGCCATTTGTGAAGTTATAGTTAAACAACTTCTGAGGTCGACTGTACTATGTGTTTGGTTTAAATTATTGTTGTCAAATTAAACTTTATTAGTATTTTGGTACAAAATTCCAACTGTCATCCTGGCAGAAACAGGCCGCGGCGGTGCGCCTTGCGCGCCTCCCCGTTTCCGGGGACAAGTTGGGTTGACTCTGTGGTCCCTACACTCGAGGAGGAGGAGGTGACCAGATCGAGAGAGATGGCTATGGGTCGACCGGGGTGCGAGGGTTATGCCTGTTAACCTCACCCTCGACAACCAAAATCACCCACAGGCGTCGCGCGTTTTAGTCGGTTCGAGTCCGACATAACCTCCTACCGGCTCCGGTGGTGGGGTATCCGTTGGAATTTTCCGCACGTAAAAAAAAAGTACAAAATCCATTGATTTTCACATACTTAAAGTAATTTATTGTAATTTGTGCATTTTATACCCCCAGACTGATTTAAGTGATGTTCTTTATAAGTATCTATGTATTGTATAGTTCTAGAGTGTCATAGTACGTAGTAAGTAGTAAAATAAATAATCTGTTTCTAATCTCGAAAATAGGGTAAAGTCAATATTATTCCAAAACTCGTCACGTATAATATATTGATCAGAATAATTTAATCTGAAGAGTTTGGTTTATTAAACGCGAGAAACAAATAATTTTGCCCTCTTTTCTTATGCTATGAACTATTATTACCACAGATTAAATACTTAACAATTGGAATTTTAATTAGTGCACAATTATATCTAAGTATTTATCTGTTTAAAAAAAAACAATGCTTAAGTAAACGAAAATAAAGGTCTCTATAGAATTTTGATATTATTAAAACCGAAACTAAAATTTAACAAAATATTTAATTTAGTATAGGTATGTTCTAAAAAAAATGTGTGTACTTATAAAAGTGAAGAAATTATGTTTAATATATTTATTGTTAATAAGCTTATGTCAATGTGCTTCGTAGTTAGGATGTTTATTTATTTATTTATTAATTTATTTGCATAATACAGTCATAATAAGTAGATCACTAAAAATAAATAAGTACAATGTATTATCACCAATAATGGCATGCAAATATTACATTATTCTATTCGTCTTTTGTGATAACGTTTACACAATTCAAATAAAATAAAATAATAAAGCATCTGAAATTCATCGTCAAAAATATAGATTCATTTGATATTTAATTAATCCAAAAGAAGTTAATAGTAATAATATAATCAATTGTCAACAAAAGTCAAATTCTAAATTAAAACGTCAAAAGAACAAGAAACAGGAAACTACTTTTAAATTTTTTAGAGACTTGTCATTGAGAAATTTAACTACTAAGTAATAAGTTAATAACCCTTTTATATGAGCATCTCTTGTAGGCTCTTTTGTGTAGGTGAATATTTGTCATATAACTTATTGTACACATGTGGCGCCATGCAAATATATTTTTATTATTTTACGCTGTTCTATTGGGAACCAGACATAAAAAAAACGTTAGTCAATACATCGATAGACAGATATAGAAACACATAAATATAGATAGAGAGACACACATAGATAGATAATTTCTTTATTGTTCTTTGTTTAATAAGGATAAACGTACAGTACTTACTTTCCCAGTCTGGTTTTCACCTTATTATAATAAATATTAAATATTAATATCATTAAAAGAGCCCTATATAAAGAACCTTGTTGTTTCCCGGTGGAGTAGAATAAAGCCCCCATCTCTTCCCATGGTTGTCGTAGAAGGCAGTTCGCCATCCGACAGTAAGTAAGAGAGACCGGAAATCATAGTTGACCAAATGTGGGTCTTAATACACTTCTGCCTAATCCCTTTAGGGATTTACTGGTGTGAATGTATGTAGATCGAATAGCAGGACTATAAATTACATTTTTATAGTCCTGCTATTAACTTATACTGTGGTTATGAACACCAAATTGTGCAAAATATCATGTTATTTAATTCATTAATTTGTATTCGGAATACATTTGAACATTTTGAACAGTAGGAGTACAGTTTGGAGCAAATCAAACTGTTTTATTGATTTAGCCGCGTGGTTCCCGGCAGAGTAGAATTTGGACCACCCCATCTCTTCCCATGCGGTGTCGTACAAGGCGACTAAGGGATAGGGCTGTTTAACATCAGACAGATAAATACAGCCGATACTCAGCCTCAGATGCATGGCTTGAGTCAACAATAGTGCCCGAAAGACGGCAATAGGCTCACCCCCGTATTACTTACGTGGGACCGAATTTAATGATTTGTGAAATGTGGGTGTTAATTCACCTGCTTAACCCTCCGGGGATAAAGGCGTGATTATATGTGTGTATGTTAGGTATTGATTTAAATTGTATTATCGTCCGAACTCAAGGCGTGTGCCGAACAATCCGTCAACAGGAAAGGGAGAGCACTAAGGTATTAGGATCATTTGAGCACTTGGGTAGTCAAGGTCTATCTGATGCTGGCTGTACCTATAATCTACTTATAAGCGACCAAGGGCCGGAGGTAGGACACTGCGGTATTTCCGCCCAATTGAGCTGTCTGACTGGGGAAGTACCTCCGCCCTACAGAATACCGCGGTTATAATAACTTCGTGTTGTGTTCCCAGCGGTGAGTAGGGTAGCCAGAGCTCACTGGAGAATTTGTGCTGTCAGTGGGATGACTAAAGGCTTGTTCTGCTTTGTCCTCTACAGTGACGGCACAGAAACTCTGTGCTTACAGGATCGGCAGCGCGAGTGTGGCTTCTCTGGTGTTACACACGTCCATAGGCCACGGTAACCACTTTCCATCAGGTGGGCCATGCGCTTGTCTGCCACCTAAGTGGTATAAAAAAATATACCGAACGATCTTTTTAACCTTTTTTCTTTGCTGTTGTCGATAATTATGTCTTATTTTGCTTGTTTGTATGTCCTTACTGAGTGCACGACTGCTCGCTGTGCAATATTGTTACATTACGTTGTGTATAGTCGTTCAGTAAACTTTTTTGATTCGGCTGTCCGCTGCGTTGAGCAGGCTCCGGCGTAGGAGTCCATAAGTGAACAAATTATGTGACGGATGTCCCGCCCAACACAGCTTTGCTTCATGTATCTATACATTTGTACGAAAAATAACCACAATCGCGGGAGCCCGCTCAACGCAGCGGATAGCATGAACAAATAAAATAACTTAAACGTTGCATGTATGTACCACAATAATTTATTACAAGTTTCATCCGTCTTCTTCAAAATTTTAATGGTTATGTGAATTGTTATTGAATAAACGCAATTGCAACAGAAAAATATTTGTTTCATTTTCAAAAGAGTACCTAAATCAATACCCAAAGAAAAATACCACCTAAAATACCTAAGAATTCATTTTGGTATCGATAGGCAGTCAAATTCTTGTTTAAGTGCTTCGAGCACATTTTGGGTAAAAAAAATCATGGAACTCGCAACATTGGCACCCAACACTCTTTGTTGTCGGCAGTCCCCTAACTCTTGCCCGTTTTGTTTTTTAAGAATATGAAGGTTAGGCTGAGGAATTCCCAGGCTTTTTTTTTTTTCCCAGGCTGTGCGTTCATAGATCACTATGTCAGTCAGTCAGTCAGACCTTTGAGTTATATATTTAGATTTATAAGAAACATTACTGACATGTACTGACTGTACAACGGTTTGTGCTCAGATGAATTGTTTGAAATGATGCCCACAGCAACATTCTATCATCGCACCGCTCGCCGTAGGCAGGGAGTTCATCCTCACACATTGCGACCTGAAACGGTGCATACTATGCGGCATGAAAGAAACTTCATCCCACGCACACTCAAGCTGTGGAATGACCTCCCAGTTTCGGTTTTCCCAAACACCTACAATATGGGGTTCATCAAGAGGGGCATCAGAAGGTTTCTTCACGGTCGGCAGCGCGAGTGTAATACCCCTGGTGTTCCCTTCTTCCCATCAGGTGGACCGTGTGCTTCTCTGGCACCTAAGTGGTATAAAAAAAGGTTGTCAAATTGGCAGCAAAACGCCTGAGTGTAAGCTATAAAAAATAATTGTTTCATACTAGCCACGGATCTTCGGTATTTCATACAGTCTGATAAATTTCTATCGACCCACTCCGCTTCGGAGGCTTCTCACCTCTTCCCTAACCACTTCACTAATTGAATTGTGATGATTATTATTTGTTACTTCAGGTGAATATAATGTTAATTGGTTTGTAAAATGTCTTTGGTGTTCATTAACAGCGATGCCGAGAGGGGTGAAGCGTGGGCCGGTGGAGGGCGAGGCCGAGGTGGTAGTACGCGCTTCGGCGTCTCCGTCGCATACCACACTCCTGGACGACAGTTACGGCTGAGTGTAAGCTAAGGCCAGTCTAAAGTACTACCTACCAAATTGTAACTTTACGTCTGCTCTAGTTTTTTATGTGATAAGTAAATGGTGTTTAAATATCATTAAACAATTGTGATATGGTGGAAGGTAGGTAGAGCATTCGACTGCAAGTAACTGTAGCTGGTTCGTTTCCACCACTACTACTGCTTTGGGTGTTATCTACTCTGTGTAAGTAAATTTTATACTCTTTATATTGTGTTAGATACTTTACTAAATGTGAACAATCTTGGTATATCTTTTTATTAATAAACTCAGTCTATTAATATTAGGTAAGTAGGTAATTCGCCGCGTGGTTCCCGGCAGAGTGGAATTTGAACCACCTTATCTCTTGTCATGTGGTGTCGTACAAGGCGATCAAGTGATAGGGCTGTTTAACATCGGATAGATATATACAGCCCAGACTCAGTCTCAGATGCACGGCTCGAGTCAACAATAGTGCCCGAAATACGGCAATAGGCTCACCCTCTATTACGTGGGACGTGGGACCGAATACAAATATTGGTGAAATGTGGGTGATAATTCACCTCTGCCTAACCCTCCGGGCATAAAGGCGTGATTATATGTATGTATGTATGTATGTATGTAAGTAAGGTAATGTGTTAAGAAACTCATTGTAAAGATTAAAAGGTGCTATACGCAAAATATCCAACTGCTTACCAAAACGAATAAGCACAATTATTTATTTTATAACTCTCTAGTAAAAGATTCATGCTGCTGGAATATATGATTGAAATATGGGGCTCGGCCGCATTAACATATTTAAATCCATTACAAAGAACTCAAAATAAAATTATTAAGGCTTTATATCATTATCACTATTTAACACCAACAACTCAACTGTATAAGGAAACTGAATTAATGATTTTAGTTAAAAAAAATTGCAACCAACTCCGTCCAGACAAACATACGTTTTTCGGAAAAAATAACTCCCTATAGTCTTCGTAATAAAGGCAAACTTCAATTAACTCATCCACGCACAAACTATGGAAAGAAAACGATACTGTTCGAGGGAGCACAGCTGTACAACAAATTGCCTAATGACATCAAGGATACGGACAGCATAAACATCTTCAAACTAAAACCAAAAGAATATGTGCAAAAAGTGTAATGAACTTAGAACTGCATTACTTTTATAAATACTTACCTAATGAAAGACCCTAGAGGCGACAATGTATTTATTTATGTTATTTTATATAACACTAGCTGACCCACCCCAGCTTCGCCCGGGGTATATTTTGAAGCTTCATATCCCTTTGAATCTGTATGTTGTTGTCTTCTTCAAAATAATTATGTACGAAAAATTGCCGGATTTGTTAACATTTATTATCAATGCTCCGCTCCCTTAAGTAGTAGCGTAATGATATATAGCCTAAAACCTTCCTCGATAAATGGACTACCCAACACTGAAAGAATCATTCAAATCGGACCAGTAGTTCCAGAGATTAGCGCGTTCAAACAAACAAACAAACAAACAAACTCTGCAGCTTTATAATATTAGTATAGATTTATATGTACTTATCTCATTTTAAGTGAACTGTATGTTTTTTTATGAGAAATAAACATCTATAAACCGAACCGCTGATTAGTCATTAGCTAGCCTAGTTTTTTTGTTTTATAATATTGTTTTTTATAAATAGTCGCTACAGATTGTTTTAGTTATATAAACACCTAACCGGATGGAATATAGGTACATAGGTGTGTTACTATTCACAAAACGTTTGTTCTTGCGCTATACGGCCTAGCATATAAAAGTCATTAGTAATTCGTCATATACGTCACAATTATGGCGTCATTATCTCATGCCGACGTTATATTTTATTAGCGCGTTGTAATAGTGGCTGCGGTCAGCAAGATAAGTATTGCGCAGTACTTACACTCGGAGGAAAATGACGCCAACTTGTCATTGACCTTGGCCTTGCCCTGAAGGTATATTTCTCTATTTCTCCCTATAATAATATGTGCACCGCGCGGGAACTACCCGGCCGACTACATAGTAGTCGAATGCACTACCGTGACGCCACATAATATGTTAAACGTTAAAACATTTTAATATATACTGAACTGCAGTCACACATTTGGGAAATTATTTAAACAAAGAAATATTTTTATGCCTTTATAGGATCGCTTGTGAGGATCAAAAATCTCTATGGGACCATATATGGCATGAGAATTAGAAATAACAGATATTGTCAAAAACTAGGTTACGTACCTTTCTAAAATAATGATAGAAACCTGATTCAGAAATTAATTTTCATGGTTTATGCCATGTTGTATTAATGCGTTCGGGTTTCATAGCTCCATCTCTCTTCCGCGCACGTAACCACGCTTTAATACGAGTACGTAATGGTTAGCTGAACAGTCGAACAAAAATCTTGCGTCGCAATCTTTTACAAGTCGTAACTTGTTATAGCGTCATTCAAAATCCAACTAAACACCAATTTAGAGTACTGCTATGTCGAATCTAAACCTTAACATCACAGGCATTTAAAATAAATTTCTATAACACGAATATGGTGTAAACGCCTCTTCATTACTGAAGTCCCCTCCATAGTCTGATGAAACTCGCAAGTGCAACGATTGGTGGTCTTGTTAATCACGCGCGATATTCAGCCAATGGCAGCCAGGGTACATGACACTTCACTTTTTGTTGTTCTCGCGAACTCTACATAGAAGACTTACTTTTTTATCACCAGAAGATTTTTCATTGATGTAAAGAATATATTTATTTTTTAGACAACTTAATAATATTTATTGTCTCTTTCGCCAAGGTGCTCGATTTTGCTTTTGTCCGTATGTCTATGTCGGTTTGTTACGGTCTAGATGGCGCATTTCTTAACCGATTTTCACCAAACTTGGCATACAGTTGCTTTAATTTAAAACACAATTTTGGTCGAGAGCTATGATGGTCATGCCAAATGAAAGTAGATATTCAAAAATTATATTATTTACTCTTTATTTTAAATATCAGTCTTCTCAAAGTATTCACCCTGAGCACGTATGCACTTTTCCATACGTCTAAACAATGTGGAAAATACTTCAGCCCACTCTTCTTTAGACACTTCGGAAATCCCCAAATTATATGCAGCAAAGTGCATCTTATTAACTTTCGAATTTCTTGCCTTTTAAGTTATCTTTTATTTTTGGAAACAGAAAAAATCGCAAGGTGCTAGGTCTGGGGAATATAGCGGATGAGGTAGGATAGTAGATAGCAGACGTGTGCGCCGAGGCATTGTCGCGATGCCGGAGAAGCAGCCGGTTCCCTGACTTCGGCCGCTTATCACTCCAAGGCTCCAAGCTGACAGTATCTTTGGAGCGCAAACTGTGACGTACCATTCAGAGATGACGGCTTTTTGATCTTTACAATAAATAGTTAAGTTGCATTATTAAGACATAACTTTAGTTAGTGGTAGTGAATCACTCTAGCATTGTAATATTCTTAGTAAATTGGTGGTATCTGTAATAGTATTTATGAGATATTGTTAATCTGCACTTGACGCCTGAAGTACAGGAATACCTAGTTCAGGCACAGCTTAGATAAATATCCCTAAGTAAAGACCTCTGTAAGACAATTAACTGTACAAATATATTATACATACCTAATATACCTACCCATGCACAACGTAATAACGCACGATAGATTAAGAACGCATGTAAAATACTGTACAACGATTATAAAATAAATTTGTTTTAATTGGATTTGATTTGATCTAACACCACAGTAGCAATAATGCAGAAAAATGAGGCGACCATTTGTTTCTGCATGCATTTGTTTCGTGTGCGGCGACATTTCGTGGGTGTTGGCTCATTATCAAAGCACCATACCGTCGAATGTAGCTTTGTTTCAGGATTGTAGTTATATAGCCATGTTTCATCACCAGTCTGTATTTACACCAATCCACGCGATGCCCTTTCTGCTCATCGGTGAGTTTGTGCGGCACCCATCTCGAACAAGGCTTACGTCGGGAGAGGTGGTCGTGTATGATAGTCTACATTGGTGCTGATCCAATGCCCACTTCTCCCTCGAGTTCTACATATGTAATTCATCGATTTGCACGAACAAGTTTCTCGACTGCTCGAACATTTTCTTGAGTGACCGCTGTTGGCAGCCGGCTAGTCTTCAACTCAACTTCAAAACTTTCGCGTCCTCTTCTAAACTCAGCAAACCAATTGAAAACTGTTAGTACGCGTGAACAAGCAGATTCACCAAAAGTGCAAAACTTCAAAGCACTCTTGAGGTGTTTATAATTTTTTTTATGTCAAAATTAATCATTGTCCGTAAATCTCTTCGAGTGCAAGAAAATAATCCCTATGGATTCTTGAGAATCTGTACGGACTTTAAAGGTACCGCCAACCCTGTTTTACTTGTAGATCGATATCTATTACCGAAGACAGACGACTTGATGGTAAACACGAGCAGAGCGCGGTATTTTCTAAAATCGATCTATCGCAGGCCTATAACCAGATCGAGTTGGACGATACAAAAACATATGCAGTAATAAATACGCATCGGGGTTTATTTAGGGATCTACCATCGATTGGCTTTTGGGTTAGCTACCAGCCCTGGCATATTACAAAGAATTATGTGTGCTCTTTTGAAAGGCATACCTAACGTGGAAGTATTTTTAGATGACGTTATCGTCAAGACTGACCTGACTAAAGTCGAAGCTATAATAGGTTTCCCCAAACCATCGAACGTTACTGAGTTACGGTCATAGTAAATATTTCTCTCCGTCAGCATGGATGACGGTTATCGCTTAGTGTTGAGTCAACGCTATTGAGGATAAAAAACTCTATGTAGATGGCGCTAGCATACAGAAATTCGTATATTTTAAACTGAAAGTTACTAATCTTATATAGCCTGCATCTCGAAACCCTTTCCTAGGGGATACCTACGTCATAGTAGCTTTATGCATGCAAAGTCTCCTAAATTTCATACAAACTTTCATCCCCTATTTTATCCCCTTGGGGGTAGAATTAATCACAATTCTTTCTTAGCGGATGCCTACGTCATAACATCTACCTGCATGCCAATTTTAGCCCGATCCGTCCAGTGGTTTGGGCTGTGCGTTGATAGATAGGCAGTCAGTCAGTCATTATTTAGATTTAAAAGAAACATGAGTGACATAGCACCTTTATACGAACTATTATAGAGAACTAAACAATGGGTATGGTCACAAGAATGTCATAAGGTGTTTTTAAAAATGAAAAGTTTATTAATAAGTGCCGAATAATTAGATCATTATGATCCAAAAAACCCATTATTGATAACATGCGACGCAAGCGCGCGCAGGGTAGGCGCGGTGTTGAGTCAGCTGACCGAGGACAAGCGCACCGAGCGTCCGGTCGCCTATATCCTCAAATACACAGAGAAGCGTTAGCAATAACTTGTTGCATAAACAAGTTCCATCACTATCTTTATGGTAGACATTTTACCTTAAGAACTGATCACAAACTTCTGGTGTAAATAGGTGGCCAAATAAGGAAATTTCTACAATGATAACCAGTCATTAATATTGTCCGCGTTCTCATTTAACATTGAATGCGTGCGGCCGGATCAAAACGGAGCAGACGGTCTGTCTCAGTTACCGGTCTCCGACATCAGCGGGACAAAACTTAGATTGCCAGAACAAACACACCTACATTTTGTACAGCAAGCACTATTGTTAGATAGTAAGGCAATAAAAAGAGTTACGGTACATGATTCTTTGCTGTCAAAGGTAGTAAGTTATATTCAGGACGGTTGGCCGACAACATGTGACTAATAGAAAGGGCGAGTTATATGAGGAGTTAAGATGTGTTATGTGGGGCCATAGATTAGTGGTGCCGGAAAAAAGAAAGAAGAAAGTCTTGTCTTTGGTTTACGAACCTCACATGGGAATTTAGAAATCAAAGCGCATCAAAAAAGCGCGGAGTTATGTGTAGTGGCCAGGGTTCGACGAGGCTCTGCCTTATAGTAATTGACGCCACGTCAAAGTGGATATAGGTTTTCAATGTATCTAGTATTTCAGCAGTTAGTTTGATTGATAAAATGAGCGAATTATTTAGTAGATGGGAAATACCGAAATAAATAGTAACAGATAACGGTACTCAATTCGCTTCGAGAGAGTTTGATAGTCACACAAAAGGGAACGGAATAGAGTATATTTTTACGACACCGTATCACCCGGCCTCTAATGGCTTAGCCGAGAGTGCAGTGCGAATTTTAAAACGGGTAATCATAAAAGCTATACACGATAAATGAAATATTAACAGGGCTTTTTGTACATTTATAATGGACTATAGGAATGATGAGCATTTAATAACGGGCGAGAGTCCAGCAGTACCTAATTTTATTAGGGTGGTGTATCCGTACTCGTTTAGACGCAATCAAACCAGATCGGAAAAGTCATTTTGCACAAAAGCAAGACTCCCAGAGAGAAGCGGCAGCAGGAGTCAAACGGAATATGGCAATACTTGAAGGGAGAAAAACGGGTTTCCGGTCAGATAGTGGACCAGATAGATCCAAGTAATTTTAAAGTAGTTGGGACAAACGGAGAAACGTTACAAAGACACATAAATCAGCTACGGAATCAGTCTAGTACCAGCCGGAAATCATGAGTCTATACGGTACCAAGTACTTCTGAGCGTCCTAGCACAGCTTCACAAGATAGGGGTGAGAGGAGTGGTATTAGTTCACCAGTGAGGGATGGAGCCGGAGTCGAAAACATCACCAGGCCTAGCGGTTTCAACAGTGCCAGAGGTAACAGGTCCTAGTCCAGGTCGGGCAACCGTGCTGTTGTCGCCAGATGGGCAGGTTGCCTTGCCGATTTCGACCCATGAGTCAATGTAGACTTTTTAAGCACCCAAATGTGATTGTTAAATAGGTACGTATACTGTTGTTTTTTTCTTCCGTGATCATACCACCATGATGCAACAGCGCTGAAATATCGGAAACTCGAAACAATGCCACATGGTAAATATCCCGATTATTTTGATACACATGTGAGTGACCATGATAGTCTAAATATCAATGCTGTTGTTTTCTTTTCCCTAAAATGTTACTGTGTTAAGTATAATATTACAGTTAGTTTCTGTATAACTACTGATTAATTATAAAATAAATTATTTTAATGCTGTATAGAATTAAGCACATAGTCGACTAATTGTCAAAGTAGGTTATGAATTAAGTATGGAGAACTGTAGTGATGTATACGGTGAGTCCTAAGATGTACTTCTATTCTGTGGTTCAGTCAGATTATACGCTATCTATGAAACAGATGTGTTGCTATTTCCCCCGCCCTTCACAAATATTACAATTTTATCAACAAAAATGTATTTATTTAAAATCAAGTCAAATACAAACGTCAAAAGAATATCAGTCCACAAGGACAGAGGAGGCGTTGAGATTAGATCGAGACTGAATTCTGAACTGATTTTTATGGTGACAATTGTTTCTCAGGACGGATGTAAATATGCACATGATAACGTACAGTAAAACAAACGCAAAACTGCAGGCCATTTATGTAGAACACTTAGTAAACTAAAGTCCTGCGGGTCTAAAATGGTCACATTTAGCGATTCTTCTAAAAACTAATTACTTTATAAAGATCTCTATAAATTCCTGTGAAATTCGTATAATAGTCACTCATTATGAACTGAATCACAACAATTCATTTACTAAGTAGTTTCTAATTTCGTGTAAATATCGCCGCAAGATTAAAAAAAACCTTATGCGATGCCCATAAAGAGGCCTTTTTAAACCTCCTGGACCTGTTTCACCTTGTGTTGTGTGGTGTTCGAGTGTTGCAATGTTAATAAAGGAATGTTCTTATATGTTATTATTTGAGGATGCCGTAAGACGTAACCGGTCAGGTCTAATAAATATTAAAAATAATGTGGAAAAGTACAAGTGAGTTCTCAATATGTGTAACAACAAATTCCACCAAGTGCCATCAATCACAGTATAATAGTTTTCTTTTTTTATACCACTTAGGCGGCAGACAAGCACACGGCCCATAAATAGTTTGAAGTCTTTATTAATCACCCAGTTAGTCGGTAGATACCTTCTTTTTTAATGTGGGCATAACTCCACGTATACCCCTCCCACCGGAGCCGGTGGGGGGGGGGGGGGGGGTTATGTTGGACTTGAACCGACTAAAACGCACGCTCATGGTGTGGGCGGCAGGTTCCCGGAGGTGAGATTATCTGAGACAAATCCCTCGCACCCTGGCCGAGTTGGTCTAGGTAGGTAAGTACCTAATTTGTCTATCTATATATAGAGATTGAGTTATGAACTTATATTGCGTGGCACATACTATTATTGCATATTCTTGTCGGCATCATGCGATGCGCCCAGAATGTTGCGTAATGATATATATTTTCTCTAACCCACGTGACGTCGGTAATGTAATGGCTAGGATTTAAACCCGGGTCCTTTCGATCGTGAAGCCGACTCCGTAACCAATGGTTTATTTATTTAATATTTTTATAATATTTCTTGACATAATTGTAGAGTTTACACGTTCATATGTGCTCTTTATGTGCCTAAACTGAATAAATGAAATTGATTGTTTGATTTTTTCTTTGTCTTGAATGTAATATTATTACCTACTCTGTATTCCTTTAACTTTCAACGAGCCATAATTAAGTGGCTGGAGCCAATTAACTATGCTCAGATAGAGGCATTTTTAGAGGTGTTGTAAAGTGTGTGTGTAAAGACGCACGCGATCGCAAACATACACACACACACACATTTACACACTCATGTACACACTCACCTACACACTGCAACTTATCGGTGTTCAGATGTGGCTGAGTTCGTTTTACTCATTCCTATTTGAATTACTTATTTTAAGCGATAATATTGTATTCAAATTAGGTAGGCACTTTATTCGAGAAATTATTATGATTTAAAGTTAAATTTAAAGGTAAAAGTAAAGTACTTGGGAAGAGACTGAACCACAGATTAATAAATAGTTACTCTGAACTCCACGACACAGGATACCCTAGTGTGAGGCTCACAGGGGTACCGCAGGGGTCTGTATTATCTCCCACTCTCTTTCTTCTGCATATCAACGACATGCTGTCCACCGGCAGCATACATTGCTATGCAGACGATAGCACCTTACACGGGAGTTATCACGGACAACCTGCGGCCAAACAGTCTGATATCGTGGAAAAAAGACAGCTTCTTGTCACTGAACTGGACCGGATCTTGAATCACATTTCTCAATGGGGCTCCGAGAACATGGTCGAGTTCAATGCCAAGAAGACGCAGGCTTGTGCGTTCACAGCAAAGGTATCTTCTTTCCTTCCCCTTCCCACTCTTCAGAGCACGCCACTTCCACTGCAGGACAATCTCTATATCCTAGGCATGGATATTCGCTGCAAACTGAATAACAGAAATTACATCGAGAGCATCATCAAAACAGCCTCGCGGAAACTCGGACTCTTAAACAAAGTGAGACGTTTTTTCACGCCGGAGCAGCGGTGTCTTCTCTATAAGACACAAATTCGCTCCTGCGTGGAATACTGCTCGCATCTCTGGGATGGCTCCGCGAAATACCTACTAGATGCTCTCGACAGGTTGCAGCGACGCGCGGTCCGAATTATTGGGAACCCTGAGGTCACGAACACCCTCGAGCCTTTGCAGATGCGTAGAGATATTGCTTCCTTGGCTGTATTTTACCGTCTCTACCACGGTGAGTGTTCTGACGAGCTCTTCCAACTAATCCCACCATCTCCTTTCCTACATAGGACAACACGTGCAGGCCTTAGATGTCACCCTCACACTGTGCAGAATATACGAGCAAGAACCAAGCGGTTCGGAGACTCTTTTCTTTGCCGCACCACCAAGACCTGGAATTCATTACCAGCACACGTGTTTCCTTCTTCCTACAGTCCCGGGGCCTTTAAGCGGGGCGTGAAAAAGCATCTGATGAGGCCGCCAAGCTGAGTGCCACCATTGTAGCACTTAGTGTCTGTAATGGTGACCCTCTTTCCTGAGACTTTGCCTTTAGCTTACCATCAGGCGAGGTGAGGTCAAGTTGGCGTGTCCTATATAAAAAAAAAAAAAAAAAAAAAACATAATCATTTTGTTATTAGAGATTTTGTCTTTGCATTACTCGTATATGTATATTTGAAAACAATAAATAAATTATTATTATTCCTTTATCCTAAAATGTTATCAATTAACCTTGCGCTAGTTCCAGTCGCAACTAAGGCGTTCACCTCGGCATCCGGGATCCATCTTTTGCAGTCCAACTGCGATTCGGTTGAAATTCGATATTTCCCGTGAAGCAACTGCCATTTGACGTCCGTAACCATTGGTGATACCAAAGTCTCGTAGTCTTCTTCTTCTCATGTCAATGATTCACTGTTGGTGCTAAATTGTTCACGAATAAAATCTACTGCGGTAGCCTAGTGGTATGGGTAATGGACTGCTGAGACGAGGTCTCGTGTTCGATGCCAGGTTTTACCATGGCACACACCAATGACTTCTCGTTGCTTTTCGAAGTTATTTGTGTATTTCTCGCAGGTTTATAAGTGCCCGGTTAATGGCAATAAGCTCGCCACCTTTTATATTGGGACCTAAACATAAACTGGCGAAATGTGGGTGCCAGCACGGAGTTCCGGGATATAGGCGAGAGTTTATGTTATGTAATAAAATTGTGCTATCTCAACCGCGCTATCAGTGGCTTTATTCAAGTCGATCTTTAATGCAGGAAACAAGGGCGAGACCAAGTGCGTCATGGACTGCACAGGGGCACCGCAGTCACATGGTTGGTTAAGCCCGGGTTTTGCATTCCCCACCTGCGTAGATTTTGTCTCGAGTTCCATAGTTAGACCATAGATTTTCGTGTGGCAACCGTGACCGGGACCGCCTCTCCACAGAGGCTGTGATAATGGATGAATATAATCAGGGGATTATTCTAATATATTGTGCTCCTGCGTTTCATCTTACAGATAATGCATAGCATGATAATGGTATTTCAATTGACCTCAATAGCTACGTCACGTCATGAGCATTCTGCATTACTCACGCGTTCGTGTAGCAACAAACGTAGCGTCGTCCGACAATTTTATTTTGTTATTGTCAAGCGACGACCCGAGCTCCAAAGTTTTTCTTCGCTTTGTTATTAGTTAGTTACTTTTTACTAAATGTAACCGCACAAAGTTATTAAAACTAGACTAGAACATCATAAATCTATAGCTTAACTTCCCTTATGCACTTATACTTACGCTTTATTATTATATCCTGTATGACCGAATTTATGACTTACTGACATAGTTAATAACCGCGGTAGCCTAGTGGTTTGGGTAATGGACTGCTGAGACGAGGTCTCGGGTTCGATCCCAGGTTTCACCATGGCACACACCAATGACTTTTCGATGCTTTTCGAAGTTATGTGTGTATTTATCGCAGGTTTATAAGTGCCCGGTTAATGGCAATAGGCTCGCCACCTATTACATTGGGACCTAAACATAAACTGGCGAAATGTGGGTGCTAGCACCTCTGCCTACCCCTTCGGGGATATAGGCGTGAGTTTATGTTATGTTATGTTATGTTATGACATAGTTATTAAGTCCATTGATTTTAAATGTAATTTTAAGCCGATTTAATCATTTGATGTATTAGGTTTATGAAATAAATAAGATTAAAAAAAAAGTTACTAAAAGTATATTCCGCCACTTCGTTACTAAACGGCGAAAATATGGTATCTACTGATTATAATATATAATATATAGATATATTTTTTAAAAGTTAGTATGGTTCCTCGTGTCTTCAGCCAATAAGTAGCAGGCATTGAGTATTTAATTGAGTACTGACTAGTCAAAATAGTTACTTTCTACTAAACGACTAAACCGCAAGTTATAAGGAAAATTGGAGGTATGAAATAATTGACCCTGACCGCTGACGCGATAACATTCAACATTCAAGTGTGTTGGATTATTCCCGTTGGCCACACATAGTTGGCCACCACTGGTGGACATTGGGCAATTTTATCCCAATGGCCACCAGTGTTGGTCAGCGGGCATAAAGTTTTATTACATTTTATGGTGCACATTCTGCCACTGATCCTAATATAGAAGGTTTACAGTATGCATTTGGGGTAGGTAGGTACCTACTTCTTAAATACTTACCAACATTCAAACCAATCTTGCGTTTCGTATATTGAAAGGCAAAATAATTCCAGTCCACACCTGAATACATCTTAAAACTTGAATAAATGATTATTATTAGGTATTAAGTATGATCAAATGTGTCGGCCGGGGTGCGAGGGATATGCCTGTCAACCTCTCCTTCGGAAAACCAAAGCGACCCACAGGCGGCGTGCGTTTTAGTCGGTTCGAGTCCGACATAACCTCCTCCACCGGCTCCGGTGGGGAGGTATCCGTGGGGATTTTGCGCACGTAAAAAAAAAAGAAGTATGATCAAATGTCAAGATATAAATAAATTTCGAAAATTTGCCTTGACTGCTGCGCTTCCCTCATTACCAGCAACAGAAATAAGAACTGGATGGTCATATATAACTCGCAAATCTACCACAGACCCAGATGTTTTAAAATTTAGAAAATATATCGAAGGTTATTGAATCAAAGAGGATTTCATAGAAGTCTGGAATATATTTGGAGAACGCCATCGAATACCTAACTAATGTCGTAGAGGGTTGGCACCATAAATTGATCAAAACTGTAGGGAAAATAATCCTTATATAATGCTTGTTTTAAAAGTTCTTCACGAAGATGCTTGTGTTTTTGTTGTGCGAAGAATGCAAATAAATAATAATTGTAAAAGCACTAAACAGCGACCGAAAAAAGTTATTTTAAGTGACCAATACATACAAGAAATCCAATTGGAAAATTTGGATGGCCAAATATCTGCAGGAAAATTTCTAGAAATAATGAGAAAATGTATTGTGCAAAACAAGTATTAAGTAATTATATATTACTTAATACTTGTTTTGCACAATACAAGTACTGTGATAATTATTTACACATAAGCAATGATTCAATCTGTGCTGATTTAAACGGTTTAAACATTTTAATAATATAACCGTTTAAACGTTATTATTGTATGATAGCTGAGTACAATAGCGATCTGTGATTTATCCTGTGATTTAATCTGTGATGATTTTAAATGGCGTAAAGTGTTACCTTAATATTTTAATGCCAAATTATTATAAAAGAATATGTACCTATGTTATTATTGTTAACATAGTTTATTTTTAATTATGATAACTTATAAGTATATATTTATAATCTGTCATATTATATTTAAAATCTATGTATACATCGTTATTCAATCTGTGATTATTATAAACAGTAAGAGGTGTTAGAACGTTTATATAAATAATAAAAGTGATTATAAGGGCCAATAAACCCAGGTGCAGCTATCTCGCTTGTGCATATGAGTTTTTAAAAATCGTTTTATTTATTCCTTCCGTCATCTTGTGATATTAATATTCCAAAATATTCAGAGCTTATAATAAGTAACTTGTAAAACATAAATAACGCGAGTGCGATATGTGTAGCCAGCGTTCTGGGTGGTTTATATTGTAATTTAACCTGTGATATTAATATAGTATTATTAAAAGCTTAGTTAAAGAAAAACCTAATGTAACAATAGTTTGATTTTACCGAATTATTATTAGGTACGCTTTATTTTTCTACTTTATTGTTAGGAAATATTTAATAAATGTTGATTTTCTATCATACAAAGAAAGAAAGCAAGAAAATATTTTATTCAGGCCCCACACAGCGGGCACCCCGCCAAATACAAACAGGTAGGCAATACAACAGTTAGCAGGTACACCAAATCAAAAACAGTAGGCACATTATAATTAAACTACGGGTGCAACACTCCACACTATGCGAGCCCAAATAGGGACCCATCTCAGCATTGAATGCTGCGCACACCCTTCGTTGGGTATGCACAACGCTGGTTTTCAGATGGGGCCACTAGGCAGCGCTGACTCCACGCACCATCCCATATATGTATACAGTACATTTTACATCCACACAGGTATTATTATATTATAAAGTCGAGTCGCGCTTGCAAAAACAAAACTCCCACGAACGTTACGAGCGTAAATGACTTACTACCTACCTAGGTGTATTATTTGTGCTTGGTGGTGGCCTTGAGGACATAAAGTAACAAAATTTCCCAGTGTCCACCAGTGGTGGCCAACTATATGGTGGCCAACGGGAACATTTTCAATATTTTATTCCCGCTGACCACCACTGGTGGCCATTGGGATAAAAAGTGATAAAATTCCCTAATGTCCACCAGTGGTGGCCAACTATGTGGTGGCTTGCAAGTGTAAGTGGAAGATTAAAAATAAATTAAAAGGATAAAAGAAGAACCGACGCATCTTTTACCGTTCTTAATGTAATAAGTTCAGTTAAATAATTTATTTTAACTATAGGAAAATACCCAATTCATTAGAATTTGCGTTCAATTTCTATGAATGATAAGATGTTCCAAATTCAAATTACTTTTCTGCCCGCTAAAAGTTATATACCTACGAATAATAGCTATTTTATTTAAACTATCATGGTCACTCACATTAGTATTAAAGTTATCGGGATATTTACTATGTTGTTTTGAGTTGTCGATATTTCAGCGCTCAAGTACTTCCTAGTTGTGTTTAGGTATGTACGTCATTCCGTCACTGATCTGTGGCACATAACATTATATTAGCGATAATGACCAAACATTTAGTGTTCTGTCAGTCGTCTGAATCGTCACATTTATTTTTTTGCTATTATTGTGTTGTGTCGACGTATCGTCGTTGCAGTATAGATATAAGTACTATTTAGGTACCCTATGGCACTTGGTAGATACGCACCTATCATTTGAGGCCCATTCAATGAAATCCAACCAGCCGTTAGGCCTGTAGATGAGAACATACATTTTAATATTAGCCTTTAATATACATATATCAGCTTTTTTGCCAGCTTCAAGGTGTAGCTGGCCATTTCCGGTATCAGGTAAGCCGTGTGCTTGTCTGCTACCTAAGTGGTATAAAAAAAGTCCTGAAGATCTTGGACGCAGCTCCAAAACATAATACTTATAATATTTCTTTGAATGAAATTTTGACAAACTGTTTCAACTTGAAACTATTCAAATCGATTAAGATATAGAAAATATTTAAACGGTTCCACAATCTTTCCCTTATGGAGTGAACGCTCTGACTACTGAGCCACAGAAGATTCGCCCGAAACCATCAAAATCGCGGGTTAATTCTTTTTATAACTTAATCGATTATAATATTTTTTGTTAGAGATTCAACCTGTGCAAGTTGCAAGGTTGAAAACAGAGTTGGTGTACTATACGAACAGCTGTAGCGTTAAATTGCGGCCATTTTCATGATTATTATATATCGCCATGTTTCCTTATTCCTATGGACTCTCGACGACGAGCCTCTATGTGGTAGATAAAAGAATGATATTACATTATCTGTGGTCGTAGGTAATTGGAATGCGTAATCCGTTTTCAATGTTCCTTATTCAAATCAGGAACTACCTATTGTGATGTGAGATTCATAAGTTCGGTATTAAATGTGTAGATAATAAAATAAAAAAAATTGTCAGAAGTTAGAACTGATATTAGTATATTTATATGCAGATATTTTAGAGAGTACAAAAACAAAAGCGCTCTTTGAATAAACATTTAAGTTTGATGGTTGGCTGCGCATTACCCAAACCGCAATGACGCGACGTCGGGCGTCGCGGACCACTATAAATATGCTTAGATAACGGGAGATAGAGAGAGAGACGAGAGTAGAGTAGCCAGAGCTCACTGGTCAGTTTTTGTCCTGTTTTGTCTTATCCACTGACGGGGCATAAACTTACACGGTCGGCAGCACGAGTCTGACTCCCCTGGTGTTACACGCGTCCATAAGACACGGTAGGCACTTTCCATCAGGTGTGCCGTGTGCTTGTCTACCACCCAAGTGGTATAAAAGAAAAGGAGATTCCGTACGAGCCGAGTATGTGACAATATTATTGTTTAGTGAACTTGCGTTTCATCCTTCCTTGCAATTTGATAATAATATAAAAGACAGAATCTTCATCATTATTATGAAGACGTGGTATTCCCCTCCCAATTGAGCAGTCCGACTGGACAAATACCTCCATCCTACAGAATACCACGGCTATAATAACCTCGTGTTGTGTTGTAGAGATCATGCGAACATCTACGACGTAAAGCGAGCACACTACGCGGTTCTGCCAGCACACCGCGGGCATCAGCCTAGTTCTATACATGAGTAATATTCTCATACGGTGATGCATAGGCTGCTACTTATGTATGCGGAATCTGGGATTCCAATAATTTTAAACGCAATGTCTGACCTCCATGCACATATTCGTTCTTTTTTTAAATACTGGCCCCTAATATTTTTTTTCTTATATACGTTAGTGTGTTGTTTTTGTTGGGTTTAAAATGTCATATCGGTGAAAAAATGGAACTCACTCGTGAAAATATTCGTGCTATGATTTATTACGATTTTCGACGTGGTTTAATGCAACAACAGTGCGTAGATCAATTAACTTCGACTTTTGGTGGTGAAGCTTCATCAAAAACGACGGTGTATCACTGGTTTAGTGAGTTTAATCGCGGGCGGAGTAAGCTCACGGACGAAGTTAAAGAAGGTCGCCCGAAATCGGTGGTCGTGCCACAAAATATTGAAGCTGTGCGAAAACTAATAATGCAAGACCGCCATGTTACGTATCGCGAGATAGAGGCCATTCTGGGCATATGTATGACGAGCATTCATAGGATATTACATGAACAATTGTCTGTAAAAAAAAAATTGTTCGCGTTGGATCCCGCACAACTTAACTGAGGATCAAAAAGATGCTCGCGTCGAATGGTGCAAGAAAACCTTGAAAAAATTCAACGGAGGCGACTCAAAATCTGTTTATAATATCTACACAGGTGACGAATCCTGGATCTACGATATACCTGAATCAACAGTTTGGGTGTTTCAAAATGAGTCAAACCCTACGAAAGTGGCTCGTACAAAAAGCACTGTAAAGCAAATGGTGGCCTGCTTTTTTGGTAATAATGGCCATGTGGCTACAATACCACTGGAGAATCGCAGAAGGGTTAATTCGGAGGGGTACACGACCATTTGTTTGCCAGAAGTGTTTGAAGAAATACGCAAAAACAACCAGTGACGCAGAATCATACTTCACCATGACAATGCCAGCTGTCATACATCTCAGGAAACCACTATATTTTTGGATGGTCAAAAAATAGAATTAATGGGTCATCCACCGTACAGCCCTGATTTGGCTCCCAATTATTTCTATTTATTGACAAATGTAAAGAATAAATTACGTGGTCAACGATTTTCAACCCGTGAAGATGCCGTAGACGCGTTCAAACAGCACGTTTTGGAGATACCTCAATCAGAGTGGAAAAAGTGTTTTAAAAATTGGTTTTATCGAATGCAAAAGCATATTGAGCCATATACATTTGTTTATTTTTTCTATTCCGCATACATAAGTAGCAGCCCTCGTATATAGCACCAATTGAGAAGTAGACAGTCCCGTACACAGTGTCTACAGTAACAACTTATACGTGTAACAGCGATAATGAGGTCAAAATCTTAATACACATTGTAGGTTAAATATCTGTTAGATAGAAATGAAGTGAACAACGCGGAATGCAGACTGATAAAAATAAATGTTCCGTGATCGTTGCTGTTGAACAGCATCCGTAACGTTGAGAAACCGAAAAGCGACTGAGTGGTGTGATTCTTTTCGAACGAAAATGACGTAGCTTATCGTCAGATATAATATGAAGATGCAAGCGCTTTTTTTTACACATAATGGAACGGAGACGGTTGAGGTGAAAAGAAGTTTGTGCAAATACATATAGACATTTTTCTCCAAAACTACTAATCCGATTTTGATGCAGTTTTCAGTTATGGGTTCGGGTTTGATTGGTGCATGTTTTTAGATAGATATTACGGTGAAATTACACCAGGGGGCGCGCGCTGCAGCAAACAGCGTTTTTGCAAACTCATGTTGCCATTTTTGTGTAAGGGGTTTTAATTTTTTTTAATTATTTTTCTTGTCACTTCTTAGATTTCTTAAACTCAACAAAATAAGTCAAGCATTTACCTGGAGCATTGTCTGTGGGATCAGTCACCTATAATTGAACCTGAAACAGAGGACCTTTACAGGTACTTTACAGGATACGCTACGAGAAATCTGTCTCCTTCCCTACCTTTTCAACTATTATGACGCACACATACTTACATATAATGTGCGTCATTATTCTTCTAAGCGTACTTCTTGGTTGCGTTCGAGGAGTACATTACATTGCGGTGCCCGAGGCCTTTTGTTCTCCACACAGTCTTCAGTAGGTATTCCCGACATAGAGACCTTACAACTCGCATGCATCATCCCTCACGACGTCAATCACTTTTTGGGTATTCGCCTCCAAGCATGGCATCACATCGCTTGCCCCTCGTAAAATGCTATAATTACGGCAGATTATTCTTTAAGGTAGGTATGTAAATCTTTTTGACGATATTTAACAGTCATTTAATTCTTTTATTACAAGTTTTTTGTACCTATTGTTTATGCGGACACGAGACAAATGTACTTACATTCGTCCACATTTAACCTTAAGCAGTCTATTGTAAATTGATGTCTTAAAATATTATGCTACAGTAGACTTTATTGCGTCGTTTCTTTCACCAGCTCTTTGGAAGCGGTGGTGTCGAATTTAATGGACTCACTTCATGCATAAGTTGGCAGTGACCCAAATAATTAAAACCAGTAACAATTCGGTATTTAGGTAGAATTATTACATTTGTGAGATATTTATAACACTGACTATGTATTGTATTGTATTAGCATTTGCCATACTATGGACTCCCCGAGGGACTTTGCGAATGGATCGCCAGTTTTTTGTCCAACAGAAGCATCCAAGCTGTCGTCGACGGCAGCTGCTCGGACCGCATGAACATAAACGCTGGTGTTCCACAAGGCTCCGTGTTGTCTCCGACGCTGTTTCTGCTGCATATCAATGACATGCTGTCTGATGGCTCCATTCATTGTTATGCGGACGACAGTACCGGGGACACGTGTTACACGGGCCGTGCAAATATCTCTCAGTCCGAGGTGGATAAGAGTCGCGAACAACTTGTGTCTAAAATCGAGACTACTCTCTCTGGAGTATCCGATTGGGGACGACTAAACCTAGTCCAATTCAACCCCACTAAGACACAAGTATGTACGTGGGGCGCACTATAAGTTTCCGGAATGAATATGAAAAAATACTATTAAAGGTACAAAATTAATTTATTGTTTTTCAAAATAATCTCCCTTGGCGTCTATGCACTTTTTCATTCGATCAAACCAGTTTTGAAAACTTTTGTGCCACTCCTCTGTGGTGACCTCTGAAACGTGTTTTTCATACTCCTCAACAGCCTCTTCTGGTGATGAAAATCGTTGGCCGCGTAATTGGTTCTTAATTTTTGGGAACAGATAAAAGTCACAAGGTGCCAGGTCGGGACTGTATGCAGGATGACTCATGAGTTCTACATTTTTCGCCTTCAAAAAGTCGTTTGTCTGTCTGGCCGTGTGAGAACTAGCATTGTCGTGGTGCAGGATGATACGGCGTTTACGGTTATTTTTACGGAGTTCGTCAATAACTTCCGGCAAACAAATGGTCGTGTACCAGTCACTATTCACAGTACGACGATTTTCTAAAGCAACAGTAGCCACGTGTCCAGTTTTATTAAAAAAAGAAGCAATCATCCGCTTAGATGCACTTTTCACGCGCGCCACTTTGGTTGGTTTCGGCTCATCTTGAAAGACCCATACGCTCGATTGCTGCTTTGTTTTGGGATCGTAGCAATAAATCCATGTTTCGTCACCTGTTACTATGTCCCACACCAAATTTGACGCACCTTCGTTGAATCTGGTAAGCATGGCACTGCACCAAGTGACGCGGTCCGTTTTTTGATCCTCGGTCAAGTTATGTGGAATCCACCGCGAGCACAGCTTTCTCACATCCAAATGTTTGTGTAGGATTGATTGTATTTGACTCATGCCTATTTCTAAGGATGCGCGAATTTCATGGTAGGTCACATGCCTGTCTGTTTCAATCATACGGCGCACAGCATCGATGTTTTTGTTGGTCACAGCGGTGGACGGCCGACCATCGCGAGATTCGTCACTGAGATTGATACGACCACGCTTGAATTCTGCAAACCAGCTATAAACAGTCGTCTTGCATGGAGCTTCATCGCCAAAAGCTGTTTCAAGCCGAGCGATGCTCTGTTGAGCCGTCAAATTACACTTAAAATCGTAGAAAATCATACTACGAAAATTTTCCCGAGTTAAATCCATGTTGATGCAGACACACAATTTTTAAATGGCGCCACAAGGTAAAAACATAAGACAGTCAGATGAAACAAACTGTATTCTACAGCCAAAGAGTTCTATTTTCAAATGTTGTAATAAATTTTTAAATATTGTTTATGTAAGTGGCCAGTTCCGGAAACTTTTAGTGTAACCTATGTATATTCACCGCTAAGAAAACCCCATTCATTGTAGCACCGCAATTCCTGGGCACACCGCTTACCATCTCCTCGAGTATCGGGATCCTTGGTGTCGATATCTCCAGCGACGTCCAATACCGAAGTCATTTGCAGGACAAGGTTAAGTTGGCATCAAGAAAACTCGGAGTGCTCAACAGGGCGAAGCAGTACTTCCCTGCGGGGCAGCAACTCCTTCTTTATAAAGCACAGGTCCGGCCTCACATGGAGTACTGCTGTCACCTTTTTGCTGGAGCACCTGCATACCAGCTTGACCCCTTCGACTCGTTGCAAAGACGGGCATTGAGGCTGGTTGACAATCCCATACTCACAGGTAGAGTGGAACATCTTAGCCTTAGGAGGGATTTTGCTTCACTGTGTGTGTTCTACCGCCTATACAATGGTTTGTGCTCAGATGAATTGTTTGACACGATGCCCGTAGCTACATTCTATCATCGCACCTCTCGCCATAGGCAGGGAATTCATCCCCACACATTGCGACCTGAGACGGTGCGCACTGTGCGGTATGAAAGAAACTTCATCCCACGCACACTCAAGCTGTGGAATGACCTCCCTACTGCGGTTTTCCCAAGCGCCTACAATATGGGGTTCTTCAAGAGGGGCATCAGAAGGTTTCTTCATGGTCGGCAGCACGAGTGTGACACCCCTGGTGTTGCATACGTCCATAGGCCACGGTAACCGCTTCCCATCAGGTGGGCCGTGTGCTTGTCTGCCAACTTAGTGGTATAAAAAAAAAAAACGAAGTTGCTCTTAAAATATTTTACGTAAAAAAAAATTGTCTCATAGAGATATTTCTCTGTCTTAAGTTATGGTTTGTAATAAAAGTGGGTGGACCTAGAGAAATTCATTACATAAAATTACGTTATTTTCTTTGTCATACCCGTATTGTTCTGAATAGGAGGGGAGACGGATTGATAGAGCTCATTAGAGCTCTCCTCGTGGTGGAGCGATAAAATACATTCAGGCAGGTAAATTCTCTATGCAGTAGCAAAGGTTATTTACCTTAGCGCCCCTAGAACAAATAAAACAACTAGCCTCTCCCAATGTTGGGAGGCTTTGGCCTACAGTTTCCACGCTGCCCAGACGAGTTGGTTTTATTTCAAGTTTTCCTTCTCTCGGAGTGATATCGTCAGCGTATTTTTCCGTTGGTCGCCTCTTACATCACCCTTCGGATGAGATGTGGTGGTGACACTTGTGTTCTTTCTTCATCACCACACGCATATGTCAGTCACAGCCCCCTACTGGAAATTCGTTGGCCGACGTATTGTAAAATAAAATGATGAGTATATGGGATTGATGTGGTTAAGGGGTAACAGAGAAAGCATTCAAGTATCACCATCACCACCTACCGGTAAATATGCAGACGATATCACTGTAAGAGAAGGACAACTCAAAATAAAACCATGTAACAATCCGTCTGACTACCGTGGGAGCAGTAGGCCAGAGCCTCCCAACACTGGGAGAGGCATATGTCCAGCAGTGGACTGCGAAAGGCTAATTGATATATCGGATTGACACGTGTTTTGACGTATTACGACTGTCAAAATACGGATCAATCCCATACATTCATCATTCTATTGCCAGTTAAATTTAAAACTTATAAATATGTGTATATAAATTTAAAACCAGCGCTTCGCATACCCTGTTGTGCGGGGCATTCATGCTGAGATAGTGGCCCATTTGGGTGCATGTTAGGTTACCTTATTATGTTTATATATTTGCCTGATTCTCTGTACATTACGTATTCTTGAATAAATGCTTTTTCTTTCTTCCTTTCTTCTTTCTTTCTTTCTTCTTTCCATTTATCTAGGAGGTAAGGTCTTCAATTATATGGAGTGCACGTCTCTGTAATCTATCGAGAACATTTAAAAGTCATTACATTTGTTTCATTCAATATTTACCGGTTCGTTAAATCGTACCACCTATTAGTCACCCGACTATTTTCATACATTTGTTTACATAAAATTTAATTATATAACTATATTTAATGCCCACTTGACGGCTATAGACTCGCCCGGTATCCTAATACGATTCCCATAAAGTGGCCTTTTTAGACCTCCTGGTTGCCGTGTGCAAACAAGTAACTAGATTTAATTGTGAATTCTATAATATAGGATTGCTTGTGAAATCTGGTCATGTATAATGGTAGTCCATCTTTTAACTCCGAGAATATGAGACATTGAAATTAGAAAAAAGAATCACGTTTTTGGAACATATTTTCAAGGCACAAATTTAACTCGCTAAAATATAATTTGCATCCGTTAAACTGATGAGTGAAGGTCAGTCGATGATAGGTCGGAGCTTAGACCAGTATAGCCGGTGAGAGTCGTAAGAGCGTTGCCCCGATCGGCAGACTTGCAAGGCCACACGACCGCGCCGACCTATTTCAATGTTCCGAGCGAGCCTGTTGTTATAAATGTATCCGAAACGCATATATTCAATGTACGCCCACGCGTCACGTCGATATGAAGTCAAAGTATTCTGATACTGAAAGTCAAAGTCATTTATTTTAAATTTTGAATAATATCATTGTTTCTTATAAACGCCAATAATGAATTCTACTTAAGCTAAGTTTACCACCGCTTCCAAGGCACGGGTGGAGAGGAAACGGTCAGCACAACAAACTCCACTGCGGGCTTTTTAAGACGATTTTTTTATAACTTCACAGAATCTATAACTTTCTTTTTTAAACTAACTAGGTGGCGGACAAGCACTCGGCCCACCTGATGGAAAGTGGTTACTATGACCACTGAACGTGTGTAACACCAGTGGAGTCACATCCGTGCTGCCGACCCTGTAAGAACAGAGATTTTGTGCCGTCAGTGTAGAGGACAAAGCAGGACAAACCTTTGGTCATCCCACTGACAGCACAAAAACTCTCCAGTGAGCTCTGGCTACCCTACTCACCGCCGGGAACTCAACACGAAGTTATTATAACCGCGATATTCTGTAGGGCGGAGGTACTTCCCTAGTCGGACTGCTCAATTGGGCGGAAATACCGCCGTGTCCTACCTCCTCAAAAAATATACCATCATCAGTCGTATAACTTCAGATGGCGCAGTGGTAAAGCGTTTGCCTGCTAAGTCGGTAGTCATGTGTATGATTATTGTTTAGGGCAAATGCATAGAGCGCAAAAGGATATCGCATAAATGCTTTTCTAACTTTTCAGATACCTTATCAACGCAACGCAGACCGAGATAAATCTCGGTCTGCGTTGCGTTGATGGGTATTTCTTCGAAATTTCATTCTTCAACTGATTCATCTGGCCAAAATTAAATTACACTATAAGCTTTGTAACACATATTCATATGAAAATATGGATTCCAAAGATCATATATTTGAATGAGGGACTCATTTTGATACAGTAGTTTTCAAGATATCGACATTCAAATATTTTGTGCCCAGAGGAATCAGAAACAAAAAATTAAATTAAAAACTTTAATACTTAATCAATTAGACCCATATACCTGGCACGGCTGGCTGTGCTGGTGCTACTGCAGCTTCTGCAGAGACTCTTAAGCGGCGCAAGTATTCTAATCTCATTGGTGATTATGAGTTTGTGCCGTTTGGAGTAGAAACGTTTGGGCCGTGGGGTCCGAGCGCCCGCAATCTCTTCAGGGCGATTGCGAAGCGTATGGCCGACGCTTCTCGTGACCAGAGGGCTGGCCTCTTCTTAGGTCAGAGATATAAGCACTGCCATACAACGTGGCAATGCTGCCAGTCTTCTGGGAACGCTACCACAAGAGGCATGCGATGCGGAGGGATTCCACGACGCATTTTAACTTTTGTTTTTATTATTATTTTTTATTAATGTAAATATTAGCATAGATTTAAAATACATTAAATGTAAATAGATAAATAAATAGATATCATCAGTTAGATAAACATTTTACAGTTAAAAAATCACAGTATAAACTAATTCTAGTAATGGCACTTGACATCAGTCTTAGTAATGTATCGTGTGTCCAACTATCAAAACAAACATACACAAGTAAGAAAATTAATAACATTACTAAAAGACAACATTCTTGACTTTTTGCAAGGGAGCGAGCTGCTTTCAATTTCATCCTCAAAAAAATTTCTTGTTGACGAGATCCTGAATTTTTCGATGAAGATGGAGTGATCGTATTTTTCCCAATGGTGTCAGACACTTTTGTCCGTTGGAGTCCGTTTAAATATAAAAAAACCCCGATCGTCTGAATCTGAGTGGTCCAAGGTTTTCTGATGATCAACCCTTCATTAGCTAGCTATTTTTTGTTGTTTAGGTGTTAAATTCCCCAAGAACCTCCTCTCTTTCTTTTCAAATATGTTTCTTTAATTTAAATTTGCACAGAGTATACTTGTCTGGATCTTTTCTCATGTTTTCCATAATGCGTTCTGCCAATCTCTTTTTCTCCTTTTTTTACCTTCAGGTCGTGGCATTGTTGTAAACTACAATATTAAAAGAAAAAAAAAATACAGATATTTAAAGAAAAATAACTTTTCATGTTTTTATTAGGGAAATTTAATCTTAAAATTGCCATTTTATCAATAGCGTAATAGTTATAGTACAATGTAACAAAAATGCTAATTAAAATATTTAAAAATGAAAGTATAAGGTTTAACAGAATCCGGCTCGAAGGACCATAAAATGTAGAGTTTCTACAAGTGGCTATATACTTGTAGCAGCTATACTTTAATACATATGTATGTATAAAAGCAAATTGACGCTATAAAAACTGCTCCTTCTAATCCATATGGTGTTTTGACCATATGAAGCAGGCACAGAGAAATCAGGATTTTGCCTTTAATTATGCATAACTCCATATTCATACAGGCTTCAGTATTAAAAAAATTCCACATTAAAATATTACTTAAAAGCATCACAGCAAACGCAAATTGAGGTTTTAAAACAATAAAATAAATCTGATAAAGTAGGCATTGTAATCAGAATGTCACCTGAACCAAGCACAGATGAATCATATATTTACCTTCGTAACACCAGGTTCTCTGGCTGCCAGCCGCATGTCCACCTCCTAGCTTGTTCGTTGCACCATTGATTCCTCCCGCGCGCAAAATCACTCTCCTAGCAGTATTACCCGGTCAACTATGGTCAAGCGCAGCTTGCACCATATTAGTCAGTATTATACGCCGGACACTTATGTTTTACTTATTTATACAAAAAGTATAAGTAGTTTTAACTACTACGCATTATTTTATAAAAGGACAATTCATTTCCTTTCCTTAAAAATTATTATTTATGTGAATTTGTCAAATGAAAAACGCCAGATCTAACATTTTCTTCCGGAAAATGGCAAACGGACGCGTTATATGAATCAGAAGAACATAGTTCAAATGTTTTTATTTTGTACCTAGACAGCAACTATTTCTAAAATATCATTTGACCAAGTTAGGGACAAAGCTAAAGTATCCAAAACAAAAATTCACAGGCAATTATGTTAGTTGGTTACAGAAAAACACCCATAGAAATAGAAAATTTTGTCTTCGAAGAACTACCCTGATAAGGTATTTGAAAAGTTATAAATTTGTACTAAATCATTGTTTGTATGATTTGAGATTGACATGGACATTCACATTAATAGTCGTTCATCATCAATAATAGTTATACTCGCCGGGATATTTGTGTTTTTTATTTACCAATCAATTGCTTATAGTTTGATCTGCTTTTGAAACTAAAAATAATAAAAAGGCATAGTTTTAGTGTAGATGGTCATGTTTTATTTGCTAAAGCATTTTTATTCAGCAAAAACTAAGATATTAAGCAGTATTGGGTAGAATCGGATGACATTGTCATGTGTGACACAATAAGAGTCGAAAACAATGAACGCGAAGAGTAGTAAGCACCTACTTATGTGTACCTATTGTAGTACGCGTGCCGAGATCCAATGAAGCTCTTTTTATTTTATAAAGTATTTATTGATCTTCACTTCGCCTCTTGGAAAGCTGACGGTAAACTCTCAGCAGGTACATGCTGTAAGAATATTTCGAACGATAAAACAGACTTGACAGCTGAACTCGAGGTGAGATTCCAAATGCGCATGCTCTAACATGACGTCACCGAATTACGAGCATGCGCAATTGAAATCTCACCGCGAATTCAAATGTCAAGTCCGATCGATCGTTCAAAACGATCTTAAAGCACGTGCCTACAGAAAAGAGGTCACATTACAATGTTACAATGCTGGCCCCCACCACCATCCAAGTTTTATCGGATGCTTTTCCACGCCCCGATGTTGCGAAGCTGAGTTGCTGGAAAATACGATTTGCGCCGAGTGCGCATGCACTTGAATAGCTTGAGATCGCCCCGAGCACCACGTGCGAATTTATTCTTGATATACTATTTTCGACTCTATAGCAAGGTAGTTTGTCTTAAATTGCACTCCGACGAGCTTCCAGTGGTGCGCGCAGTCGCTGCGCCTCACCGTTCGCATCACTTCAGTATTGCTTCATTACTCGGCCGGCCGGCTGCTAATCGCGTTGCACGTAGTAACTCCCGCGCATCAATAAATTTATCTCTCAAATAATTTTAATTCAGTGAAGTATCGTAAAAGTTGAACGTATTAACAATGGAAGCAACTTGGCTAGTGTTCTTCTTATTCTCGATGTCCTTAGTAGATATCGCTTATCCGACTGTAAAGAGAGATACTATGACAGTACCAGAATGTGCCAAAGGGATGGTGCGATTAAACTATACCATCGGCACATCTTTGTGCCTGACGCCGAAAGAGTAAGTATTACTATATTACATTTTTAAATAATATTTAATTCAAATTCAAATAAAAATTAAATTAAACATTTAAATTTCTGATCTAAAAAAAATTAAGTCACACAAGTAAGAAGTTTTTTTTTAAGTGTTCTAAAATTATACTCAGTCCTCAATCTCGATTTTCAATGACAGATTTGACAAATTTTCAATGACAATCTCTCCTCAGGGTCCTCAGATCAGTAGGTGCTAGTTATAAATCAACATTCAGGACTTAGTCTTCTTCTGGATATGGGTCTTAATGTAGCGTCAGGTCATTGTGTACATTGTTTGCATGTCATGTTGCAATCACTTTTAGATTAAATCAATTGACATCATTTTTCTGAGTTGATTCCTGGATTGGGTAAAAAGAGTATTATTGATTTTATAATATATTCAAAATTTTATTATTTAAAAATTGTTTCAGCCCACGTTTAGCCATATCTCCTCTAGTATATTCTTTTTAAAAAAAAACTGGCATAAAATCTCTCCACAAGAATTAAAAAATATATATATTTTGGTTCAGTGTCGTTAATTTAACAATAGCTTGTGTACTACTTTTAAAAAAAATACTTATCTCCAGTATGCAGACATATAATCTGTTCCGGAGGCGCGACTTGTAATTATGACACGCGATGTAATCGGGACCAATGACCATTGGTGAAAAGTATTTTTGCATATCATGATAATGAAATCAGTATGTTGCTGATTTATTTTAAATGTTAAATACTCCATAACATTCTATACGACGCTATCTAGGCCCATGATCCACAATGCTTTGTATTACGGAATCTAGAATGCAGACATACTTAGATACTTTTTAAAAAAAATATGATATGATGATAATATATAATGATAATATGATGTTTCTATGTATCATACATATGATACATAGAAACATCATTAAAGTAATGACGATTCTAAACAACGAATTCAACTGAGTCAACTTAAAAGCATAATAGCAACGTTAAAATAAGTAAATCTCTGTTGTGGCAGCCATCTTAGATTATTACATAATATTATAATTTAATAAATAAATTTCTCTTATGACAGCCATCTTAGAATGTAATGTGATACATTATAATTTTATGGTTAGTGTCAATTGTGTCAAATGTTAAGTTACAAATAAACTATTAAAAATTAAAAACCTGCTGGCTGTTGAAGAGATCGTAAGTGAAGAATATAACTTAGGATTAATTTTCTTTCGATTTATGTTTGGCAAATGGGTACTCTTCGTGGACAAGGCTAGGTACTATTCAGGCTGGTTTCGATCTTTTCAGCAGCAGCCAGGTTCATTATTTTTGATGATTTAATTTATATATATTAATTTAGTTATGTGTGAAATGTAACAGTTATTTATAACCATAATAGTTGAATTTGTTGTACCTAATAGATAAATTCTATACCTTTTTTTATACCACTTAGGTGGTAGACAAACACACGGCCCACCTGATGGAAAGTGGTTACCGTGGCCTATAGACGTGTGCATAACTACTACTAAGGGTCACACTCGCGCTGCCAACCCTGTAAGCACAGAGAGTTTCTGTGCCGTGAGTGTAAAAGACAAAGCAGATCAAGCTTTTGGTCTTCCCACTGACAGTGCAAAAACTCATCAGTGAGCTCTGGCTACCCTAAAGTCTATACCTAAAAGTAAATATTAAAATTAAAATAGCGACTAACTATGCTCGCGACTTCGCCCATGTTGGCTTTTTTTTTAAACTTTTCCTTATCTGCCAGTGAAAATCCCGATGGCTACATAATGCCCTTGACCATTTCCGGACTGTGAGAGTAGATTTATGATGATTTGGCACCGACTTCTACACAAAAGTCTTCGCGCATTTTTGTCTTTCCACATATTTTTAATTCTTTAATATATTTTGGTTTTTAAAGTCGGTTGTAATTTCAATAGTTTATAGAGCCAGCATTTTACACAGACGCGAAAAAAATGCGGACACATTTTGTCCATTTCTATTCAGTAGACAAAAAAAGAAAAGATAAAGTTCAAGTTCTGGTTCAATTGTCAAATAAGGCTAAAGATTTGACCAATGAATCACACGCATATATATACTTCAGTATAAAATGCGTTACCATTTTTTCTAAGTTTCACGTATTGGGCTGAATTTCAAAATTGTAATTTCGTTTCACTAAACTTTTTTTGTTATTATTCTAACACCGTAATTAAATTACTATTGCATCTTAGATTCTTTGTAAGATTTTACAAATTATTGTTTAATTAATACTCATTTGAAAGCATAAATAAATTGATTAACAAGTATACCTAGGTACCTAACCTATAATTATGTATTGTTGTAATCTTCATAGCACAAAATTAACATTTTTGAATACTTGTAAGATCTATTTAATGTAGATTATTAACTCTATTCTGCTTTAGATCGGTCATTCTGGAAGTCAATGGGAGAGGCCTATGTTCAGCAGTGGACTGTGTGGCTGACATGATGATGATGATTCATTCTATTATATTATTCACTTCAATAAAATTCCTCGAGATCAAATTGAAGTCAAACACATTGAAGGAATTAAGAAAAATAATAATAATATGTATACACATACAGATTATGTTTACAATTATATAACTTCAGTGAGCCTGTCCTTTGGAGATAGGTATTCATAGGTCCGGGGGACGAAATGGGGTCTCCTCGCTTCCCACACCCGAAGAGAACCAGCTCATGAGAGACGGTCTTGGGCCGGCTGTGGTGCGATGGTCTCAGATAATCTCACCTCCGGCAACCTGTGGTCCACACAGTCGGTATGCAATTTAGTCGGTTCTTTTTCGTCTTTTCTTCTTGCTGGCTTCTGCAGCGAATAATTGCAATTTTACCAATGTCAAGTAAACATACATATAATCTCGCCTTTATCCCTAGGGGGTTAGGCAGAGGCGAATTAACACCCACATTTTATGAATATTTGTATTCGGTCCCACGTATTAGGGGGTGAGCTTATTGCCGTATTCCTGACACTATTGTTGACTTGAACCATGCATCAGAGAATGAAAGAGATGGGGTGGCCCTAATTCTACTCTGCCGGAAACCACGCGGCAAGTAGTCTTTAAAATGATTAATAGAGAGACGTCAATGTCAAGTTTTTCAAGCTGTGGTCATTTAGAATGATTGTTGATGATGATGATGACGCCGTTCAATGAGATGAATGTTGCCTCAGGTAAAAGTTAGTTAGTTAGTTAAAGCTGTGGGGACTTTACTAGAAGATCCCTAGGGAGATTTGGAATCAACACGAAAAGTCACAATTCAATGTAATATGTCATTTTCCTACACTTGTGTGCGTTGTCAAAGACGTTATGTCTAAAAATCCACCAGTTATGTACATAATAATTCGAATTTATACCAATTTTGCAAAATAACATAATACCGCGATGCTCCCTTTTTCGTGTTGGCGCCAAAACTCCTTAGTCGGTACAAGTCCGACGTAACCGCCTTCGGTGGTGAGGGTATGGGGATTTTGCGCATAATAAAAAAGTGTTCAAAGGAATATACTTTTTTATACAACTTAGGTGGCACGGCCCACTTAATGGAAAGTGGTCACCGCGGCCTATAGACGCGTGCAAAACCAAGAGTCACACTCGCGCTGCCAACCCTGCAAGCATTAAGAGTTTCTGTGCCGTCAGTGTAAAAGACAAAGCAGGACAAGCTTGTGGTCTTCCCACTGATAGTGCAAAAACTATCCAGTGAGCTCTGGCTACCCTACGCACTGCCGGGAACACAACACGAGGTTGTTATAGCCGCGGTTATGTTATGTTAATGATACTGAAAACCAAAATATATATTTTTTTAATTGTTTGTCTTGAAATGATGCAGAAAGAAATGAACGGATTTTAATGCCATTTTAAACACTTTGATAAGATTTAAAATCTTACATACATACATACATAAAATCACGCCTGTCTCCCATAGGGGTAGGCAGAGATCACGGATCTCCATTTGCTACGATCCTGACATACTACTCTCGCTTCATTCACTCTCATTACATTCTTCATGCATGCTCGTCGGTTTAGAGTACCTACTCCTGACCTGCCCCTTTTCTAAAACTTCCCCGATTTGGTCCAGGTATGTGCGCCTAGGTCTTCCCCTTCCGACGGTACCATCCACACTCGCCTCATACACCTGTTTCGTTAGTCTTCTTTCATTCATTCTCTCAACATGACCAAACCATCTCAACATTCCTCTCTCAATTCTCATCACTACATCTTCTATCACTCCACATCGTTCTCTTATCACGCTATTTCTCACTCTATCTTTCAAGGTCAAGCCACACATACTTCGCAACGCACGCATTTCTACTGCATTCACTCTACTCTGATGCTTTTTCTGCCACACCCAACTTCCACTACCATACATAAGAGTCGCCACTAATACTCCTCCATGTACAGCCAGTCGTGCCTTCTCGGACACTTTCCGGCTGCTCATAAAGTTGTGTAGTGCCCCATTCACTCTATTTCCAGCTATCACTCTCCTTTCAACATCTTCTTCATGCTTTCCATCTCTCGTAAACAATGTTCCTAAATATATGAACTCATTCACTTGTTCCACTTTTTCTCCATCCATACAAATCCTACACTCTGTCACGCATTCATCTCTTTCAAAAACCATAACTTTTGTCTTACTAACATTCACTTTCATTCCTTTCCTCTCAAAAGCTTCATGCATAGTTGTTACCATCTCCTGCAACTTATCTGCCGATGACGTCAGTAAAACCTGATCATCAGCATAAAGAAGACATTTGACGAGTAAATTCTTCATTCTTCTTCATTAGAATTTAAAATCTTGTGTTTGTTTAATCGTAAACATAGATATGGGCAAAAAGTACATACATACAAACATATAATCACGCCTTTATCCCCGGAGGGTTAAGCAGAGGTGAATTAACACAAACATTTCAACAATCATTAAATTCGGTCCCACGTAAAACCATTGCCGTCCTCCGGGCACTATTTTTGACTCAAGCCATGCATCTGAGCCTGAGTCTGGGCTGTATATTTCTGTCTGATGTTAAACAGCCCTATCCCTTAGTCGCCTTGTACGACACCGCGTGGGAAGAGTTTGGATGGTCCAAATTCTACTCTGCCGGGAGCCAAAAAATAAATTTGATAATACTCGTATTTTCTAATAAAATTTGCTTTTATTACGCCTTATAAATATACCTGACTAGGCCCAAACTAAGCCTAGCTAGTAATACATATATAAATGTTTAGTTACATTCTACATCGCGCTATTGTGACCCGAAGTAAGCATAACTTAACCACAATATTACTAGGTATATATTAACCTTAGTCAAACATTATATTCATTAATGATTATAAATGAATTATACTTTGATTAATGTCATATCTTTAATTAAAGTAGTACGACTTCTTTACGCACAGAAACTCACTCAAGAGAGATGGTTGTCACAACTAACTGTACTTTAATTTTGTAGTGCCTATGGTCACCTTCCTACTTCATCATGAGAACAGCTTTTTTTTCATACCACTTGGGTGGCGACCAGCACACGATCCACCTGATGGAAAGTGATTATATCAAAATCGGTTGACGATATCTGCTTCAAAATCGATTTGCAAGATTTGACCTACCTCCTTTTTTAAGTCGGTTAAACGTGTTTTTTGTTGGCAACATACTGCTTCAGATTAGAGAGCGCAAACTAGCTGAGTTTGCGCTCGCCGACCCTGCCGCTCGCTTCCCCTGCTGTACTTGTCATGAATGCCCCGCGCAAGTACTGAGTTCTAGAATGCGAATAAACATATCATTATAGTACATAGGTTTTTTCATTTATTTCTGATAACATTTAGTAAAATAATTCTATCTTATTGTCTAGATATCAAGAATTGGGCTATGATGACCCCTTTGTTGCAAGTACTACAACTAAGACAGACCCATTTGCTTCAAGTCAGCCAGCAAACAACGATGAATTCAACTATGACGATACCTTGGAAACTGTACATTTGTCTGTTGAACCACTGTCTAAACCATCACCAACGACAGAATCAAAACCAACATCTGTGGTAACAGAGTCGATGTCTGCTGAGACTGTCACGAGACCTGCAGAGACAGACAATCCATCTGCAGTAACAAAGTCGATGCCTACTGAGACTGTCACGAGACCTGCAGAGACAGACAATCCATCTGCAGTAACAAAGTCGATGCCTACTGAGACTGTCACGAGACCTGCAGAGACAGGCAATCCTTCTGCAGTAACAGAGTCAATGCCTACTGAGACTGTCACGAAACCTGCAGAGACAGACAATCCATCTGCAGTAACAGAGTCAATGCCTACTGAGACTGTCACGAGACCTGCAGAGACAGACAATCCATCTGCAGTTACAGAGTCGATTCCTGCTGAGACTACCCCGAGGCCTGCAGAGACAGACAAAACATCTACAGTAACAGAGTCAATGCCTACTGAGACTGTCACGAGACCTGCAGAGACAGACAATCCATCTGCAGTTACAGAGTTGACATCAACAACATCAGAATCAACTAGAGTGACGCAGTTGACGCCTGCTATGACAGTAACAAGACTTACGGGAAAATTTGACTTAAAATCTAATGTGTCAGTATCAACCCATAATGAAACAAAGAGTGGACATAACACCACAATTATGAAAACGACAGAAAATAATGGATTTGGTTACTTTTCATGGACACATGCTTCACTCATCTCCGTATTGTCTGTTGTGTTACTGCTTTGTTTGATTGTAATCATTGGGAATTTGCTATATGATCCAGTGTAAGTATTATTCTTGACTATAATAATTTGGTAAACACCAGGCAAACTGTCTAGGGATATTTTAGTTTGTAATACTGTGTTTAGGCATACTTATATCAAAATACACGGTTTTTTTTGTAATCTAACAAGATGTATAACATAGTACCCACTTGCAATTCGCGTTGCGTTAGTAGTAATTATTGTGTACACACTCATTACGTTAGTGTGTGACTCTTTTGACAGATTTTTCTCCATTATAAAACAAAAAATCACGTAAACTAAAGGAGGCCGTCACTTTTCCTACAATCATATCAAATCGGGCTAAATTGTCTTTGATTTGATAATGAGAGCCATAGTTCCTATTTTCGCCATTTTATGGAATCGTTGGTTTCAATCACAGCTGAAACCCTCCGTGGGTGTTATTTTTAATTATTCATTTATTTCTTTATTGCAAACACACAGTACAGATAAATAAAACATTTCAAAGAAAATGTACAAAGGCGAGCTTAACTCAAAGTGAGTTCTCTCCCAGCAAACCTTTGAGTAGTAGAGAAACAAATAATAATTATAATATTTTGTTCAGTTCAATTCATTTTCGTAAGAAATAAGGTGCCTATTAGGTGTTGGTACTTCATGCTTAAAATATACCAATAATTGCAAAATATCCCCAGACAGTTTCGAGGTGTATATGTTGCAAACGTACCGTGTGAGTTGGCATCCCAGCCAGGGTGGACCCTACAGAACATATTACTCGGGGACCCAATATGGACCCAATATGATCTTAAAATGTTCTCAATACGCTCAGTACACGTTTCTTGGATGTCTTTTGACGAAAGCACGGAGTGCTGCGGGGGGACAAACCTAAATTCACCAAGCATAGATAATTATAAAACTAGCCTGCGACCTTGCCCTAGACCAAGATTGCTATGTAAGTGTCGTTTGTAATGACTGGTGGTGCATCCTTGATCGTATACGGTACGACCAAGATGGAGTATTTCACCAGGCACCACCACCATCTTGGTCTTTGGTGGTGGTGCCTGGTGTTCTGGAACGGTACTAGGAAGGAAACATCCTCGTCTGAACGAGTCACAAGAAAGAAAACACTTCGATTGCAATTGACTACGAAACACAGTTACCATGGTGATTTTCAAGTCATTTTTCCTTTTGTTCCTACTTCCTATTGCACTCTTTGATATACCTAAGTAATTTTCTACAAAAACAACTTTTTTGAAAAACTTTTTCCATCAAAATATTTTAAATTCCAAGTGAAAGTGTTGTGTAACCTCTTAAATTTTTTGTATAATGCTGATAAAATTTCAGTGCAAATCATTACCTACTTATGAGGCTACTTTGAAATCATAGTATTATAATCGCGGAGGACACAATATGATTATCCTAATCATATTATGTCCTCCGTATATTTTTTATTATTGATTAAAATCACCACCGATCACAAAAATGTGACGCTAGAACTAAAGAGTGATGTCAGAGAGGAGCAGAGCTTGGGCTCACTCTGACGTCATAACTCAATGACTCAATAGCTCATGACTCGATTCCCTTGTGAACATCTCAGCCATCATTTCCTTCTCCATTATTATAATATACAATTCTGAATTACTGAAAATTAGAATTGACATCAATTCGGAACTTAAAAAAATAAGATTATAATGTCAAAGTCTATGAAAATGTTTTAATGACGTCAGTTATTTTTTTAAACCACTTAGGTAATAGACAAGTATACCTACCGCTCACCTGGTGAAAAGTGGTTACCGTGGCCTGTAGACGTGAGCAATACTAAGAGAGTCCCACTCGTGCTGCCGACCCTGTAAGAATAGAGAGTTTCTGTGCCGTCAGTGTAGAAGACAAAGCAGACCTTTGATCTTCCCACTGACAGCACAAAAACTCTCCAGTGAGCTCTGGCTACCCTACTCACCGCTGGGAACACAGCACGAGGTTATTATGGCCGCGGTATTCTGTAGGGCGGAGGTACTTCCCTAGTCGTACTGCTCAATTAGGACGGGAATACCGTCGTGTCCTACCTCCTACAGTTAGAACTTATATAACCGCATTTATCTATAAGTACTTACTAATTTTAAAATACTTGTAAGAACTAAAAATAAATACTATCGAACAGTTCCATGAAATATATACCAAACGTTAATAAGTATTCTGTCTTCAATCAGTATGAATTGTGATTAAGAATATAGTAATATTCTTAAAGTATTCCCTGTAATTTATACCAGTAAATATTAAATAGTTATGTAACTATATCATGTTTAGAATGGTGTGATCTAAAATGAATGCTAGTTTTAGTGTAAGTAGAATAGTTACTGCCACATATCTTGACCCCAAAATGTTCTCTTCATGCGCAGTACGCGTGTTTTGAGTGTGTTTTGAAGATAGCATGGCGGCGGAGAAGCTCAATTTCACTAACCGTAGATTTTATGACAACAATGCGCGCGCGCAAGGCCCTCGTTTCTCTTGCGACTCTAGTATTATGTTATCTGTGCTTAGGTCAATAAGCATATTATATTTAATTAAAGAAGAAATAGCATTTAGAAATGCACAATATGCAAAGGATCCAAATAAAAAGAATTACAAATATTTATATTTCAATAAACAACCAAAAAAATTGACAGAATAAAGAAATAATGTATCTTTCTCTCTCTACAATTCCTTATAAAGATATTTATGTTAAACTAGATATATAATAATAACTAGTTTAACAAAAATATCTTTTGACACTATTTATTGCTGTTCTTTATTCCTGTGATACGTTGGCCTGCTTATTCCTTTTATTTGTGATAAAGTTTTTATTTATTTAATTTATTATTTATATTTAACTAAACTCAGAGGTCTAAAGTACTTAGTTAGTATTTCTTTGCAGCGTACAGTGGCCCACAGAACTTTATAAACACAAATTTTATGAAAGATTACCTATAACATTGAAATAAATCAATTGTTATTTAATAATTTGTTTTTATTTAATCTCCAGATAACGTTATTATGTTTATAAGTACTGCCGACGGCGACTGTACCCTAGATATTAAGTCAGCTAGATAATAACTGTTATCTACTGTGTAAAACATCTGCTCAATTGATGTTATTTGTAAGAAAAGAATATATTCCTGTAGTTAAAATAAATTAATAACAGCTTATTAAATTAAAAATCTTAAAAGATATACATATATATTAGCATCAAGTATATGTTGAAAAATGTAATAAAAAATTTCAATTCAAAAATATTTGTTTTATTTGGAAATGAATTTCGTGGTATACCTACCTATGGTTTCTACCGAGGAAAGGATATATTTCTTTTTTTTATACAACTTAGGTAGCAGACAAGCACACGGCCCACCTGATGGAAAGTGGTTACCGTGGCCTATGGACGTGTGTAAAACCTAAGAAGCCACATTCGCACTGCCAACCCTGTAAGCACAGAGTTTCTGTGCCGTCAGTGTAGAGGACAAATCAGGGCAAGCCTTTAGTCATCCCACTGACAGCACGAATTCTCCAGTGAGCTCTGGCTACCCTACTCACCTGATGGAAAGTGGTTATTTTTTTTTATACCACCGAAGGCCTTCGCTATATCGAGGCTGACCGCTAGTGCCTCACCCCGACTCTCGATGTATGTAGTATGAGAGTGCGAAAAGACGTGTAAGTACAGGGCACAGCTCGGGGGCGCTGTGTTTAAGCACCATCGCCGGTATACCGTCCGGCCCACTCGACTTCCGAACATCTAGGGACTTAAGCTCACGCCGGACCGCCCGTTGCGTGATTTTAACTTCAGTCATGGAAGCACCACAGCTGGGAGTTATGGGTGGTTCGGCGTTCCCGTCGTTCATAGTCGAGTTTGACGCAAAGAGATTACCCAACAGATCGGCTTTCTCCTTAGCGCCATTGGCCAGACTACCATCGGATTTTTGCAGCGGTGGAAGGCAAGACTGGCAGAAGTTTCCCTCGGTAGCTTTGGCGAGCGACCAAAATGCTCGACTGCCAGATGGGTAGCGCGCAAGGCGCTCGCCAATTCTGCCGATGAACTCAAACTTAGCCCTGGCCGTAGCTTTTTTACTAGACCTCGAGGCGGCATTCAACTTTCGCTTCACTTCAGTGATATTTGGATCTTTATTGGCAAGAGCCGTGGTCCAAGCCCTGTATGCAGATTGCTTGTGGTCTCTTTCTTCTCTGCAGGGCCTGTTAAACCAAGGGCGTTTGCTCTCTCCTGTTGCGATCCAGCTATTCGGAATATAGCATTCCATACCCGCTACGATCGCATCAGCTACTGCTGTTGCACAGGAGCTGGGATCATTTGAAGTGAAGCAAAGCCGCCTCCACGAGTACGACGCGAAGAATTCTCGCAGTCCATCCCAGTCTGCCGACTTGTAGTGCCAGACATGCCGCCATTGAGGTGGACGCGGTAGTTCAGGCCGCGTGAGAGTCACTTGCGCCCGAACGAGGCTGTGGTCTGAAGTGCCAAGTGGTGCTTCCACAGTTACTTAGTATTCGTCCGGGCGTGAAGTCAGCAGAAGGTCCAGTATAGAACTTCTATGGGTCTCTATTTCTGGTGTTCTAGTAATAGAATGCACCAGTTGAGAGAATCCGTAGGTCAGAGCAAAGTCATGAGCAGCCCTTCCCGCTAAATCAGTTCTAGGAGACCCCAGCCACTCTACGTGGTGAGCGTTGAAGTCCTCCAAGAATACTAAATCCGCGGTAGGGTATTTCTCAATTACCTTGTCCGCAGACCGCTGCAGATGCTCAAACAATTGAGCTGTACCCAAGTCACCGCTATGAGAACTGTAGAGGCACGCAAAGATACGGGTGTGGCTACCGTGATCCGTACGTACCCAAAGAGTTGACAGGTCCCTGTCTTCAAGGCCTTGAAGACGGCGGCAGCAAATATCATCCCGGACGTACAAGCATCACCCGGCGCGACTCAGGAAGTTATGCTCGAGTTTGTACCCGGGGTACATTAAGTAGGCTGTATCGGCTGGGCATGATATTTGCGTCTCCGTCAGAAAAAATAAGGTGGGCTGCGCGGTCTCTAAATGGAGATGGACCGCGTTGAGGTTGGTGTGTAGGCCCCTGACGTTACAGAAATCCACATGTACTGTGGACGATGGTGCCGCTGTGGTAACGTTTTTCTTCTTGTTTTTCCTTTCATGACCTATGTGGGGGGTGAGGGGGAGGAAGGTATAGAGAGTTTCTGTGCTTCCAGTGCAGAAGACAAAGCTAGGCTTCGTACCACCATTGACAAGCTGGGGTTGTGTGAGTGTCTGGCGCGGCGGGCGGAAGGGCCCCCGGTCCCCTCCCAAATACTGTAGCCGAGTCCACTCCGGTTTCCTCCTCCGGCACGACTACAGCATCAGGCACTTTACACAGGCTGCTGGTTCAGCCTCCTGGGGCGGAGATTAAGTGATCCCCAGGTTCGGGAACCGTACAACCTGCGGGCGGCCAGCGGATAACCGTTTCACCGGGTCTCCCTGAGCGCCGCACTAACATTTCACGCCCCTACAAGTCAGTGGTGTCAATTTAAGCCACCGCTATGAGACCTGTAGAGGCACGCAAAGATACGGGTGTGGCTACCGTGATCCGTACGTACCCAAAGAGTTGACAGGTCCCTGTCTTCAAGGCCTTGAAGACGGCGGCAGCAAATATCATCCCGGACGTACAAGCATCACCCGGCGCGACTCAGGAAGTTATACTCGAGTTTGTACCCGGGGTACATTAAGTAGGCTGTATCGGCTGGGCATGATATTTGCGTCTCCGTCAGAAAAAACAAGGTGGGCTGCGCGGTCTCTAAATTTAGATGGACCGCGTTGAGGTTGGTGTGTAGGCCCCTGACGTTACAGAAATCCACATGTACTGTGGACGATGGTGCCGCTGTGGTAACGTTTTTCTTCTTGTTTTTCCTTTCATGACCTATGTGGGGGGTGAGGGGGGAGGAAGGTATAGAGAGTTTCTGTGCTTCCAGTGCAGAAGACAAAGCTAGGCTTCGTACCACCATTGACAAGCTGGGGTTGTGTGAGTGTCTGGCGCGGCAGGCGGAAGGGCCCCCAGTCCCCTCCCAAATACTGTAGCCGAGTCCACTCCGGTTTCCTCCTCCGGCACGACTACAGCATCAGGCACTTTACACAGGCTGCTAGTTCAGCCTCCTGGGGCGGAGATTAAGTGATCCCCAGGTTCGGGAACCGTACAACCTGCGGGCGGCCAGCGGATAACCGTTTCACCGGGTCTCCCTGAGCGCCGCACTAACATTTCACGCCCCTACAAGTCAGTGGTGTCAATTTAAGCCTACGGTCTATCCAATGACAGCACAAAACCTCTCCAGTGAGCTGTGGCTACCCTACTCACCACCGGAAACACAACACAAGGTTATTATAACCGCGGTATTCTGTAGGGCGGAGGTACTTCCCCAGACGGACTGCTCAATTTGAGACGGGAGATACCGTCGTGTCCTACCTCCTTCAAAAACCGGTTACCGTGACCTATGGACGTGTGTAACACGAGTGGAGTCACATCCGTTCTACCTACCCCCGCTACTCACCGCTGGGAACACAACACGAGGTTAATATAGCCGCGGTATTCTGTAGGGCGGAGGTACTTCCCTAGTCGTACTGCTCAATTAGGACGGGAATACCGTCGTGTCCTACCTCCTTCAGTTAGAACTTATATAACCGCATTTATGTACTTTCTAATTTTAAAATACTTGTAAAAACTAAAAATAAATACACTATCGAACAGTTCCATGAAATATATACCAACCGTTAATAAGTATTCTGTCTTCAATCAGTATGAATTGTGATTAAGAATATAGTAATATTTTTAAAGTATTCCCAGTAATTTATACCAGTAAATATTAAATAGTTATGTAACTATATCATGTTTAGAATGGTGTGATCTAAAATGAATGCTAGTTTTAGTGTAAGTAGAATAGTTACTGCCACATATCTTGACCCTAAAACGTTCTCTTCATGCGCAGTACGCGTGTTTTGAGTGTGTTTTGAAGATAGCATGGCGGCGGAGAAGCTCAATATTTTTTTTTTGTTTTATATAGGACACGCCAACTCGACCTCACCTCGCCTGATGGTAAGCTAAATTCAAAGTCTCAGGAAAGAGGGTCACCATTACAGACACTAAGTGCTACAATGGTGGCACTCAGCTTGGCGGCCTCATCAGATGCTTTTTCACGCCCCGCTTAAAGGCCCCGGGACTGTAGGAAGGAGGAAACACGTGTGCTGGTAATGAATTCCAGGTCTTGGTGGTGCGGCAAAGAATAGAGTCTCCGAACCGCTTGGTTCTTGCTCGTATATTCTGCACAGTGTGAGGGTGACATCTAACGCCTGCACGTGTTGTCCTATGTAGGAAAAGAGATGGTGGGATTAGTTGGAAGAGCTCGTCAGAACACTCACCGTGGTAGAGACGGTAAAATACAGCCAAGGAAGCAATATCTCTACGCATCTGCAAAGGCTCGAGGGTGTTCGTGACCTCAGGGATCCCAATAATTCGGACCGCGCGTCGCTGCAACCTGTCGAGAGCATCTAGTAGGTATTTCGCGGAGTCATCCCAGAGATGCGAGCAGTATTCCACGCAGGAGCGAATTTGAGTCATATAGAGAAGACACCGCTGCTCCGGCGTGAAAAAACGTCTCACTTTGTTTAGGAGTCCGAGTTTCCGCGAGGCTGTTTTGATGATGCTCTCGATGTAATTTCTGTTATTCAGTTTGCAGCGAATATCCATGCCTAGGATATTAAGGTTGTCCTGCAGTGGCAGTGGCGTACTCTGAAGAGTGGGAAGGCGAAGGAAAGAAGATACCTTTGCTGTGAACGCACAAGCCTGCGTCTTCTTGGCATTGAACTCGACCATGTTCTCAGAGCCTCATTGAGAAATGTGATTTAAGATCCGGTCCAGTTCAGTGACAAGAAGCTGTCTTTTTTCCACGATATCGGACTGTTTAGCCGCAGATTGTCCGTGATAACTCCCGTATAAGGTGCTATCGTCTGCATAGCAATGTATGCTGCCGGTGGACAGCATACAGACCCCTGCGGTACGCCAGCATTTATTTGCAAGAACTCCGAAGCCCGTCCATCACAGAGGACGCGGATACGGCGCTCCCGCAGGAAACTAGCAATCCAGTTGCACAGTCTAGGAGGCAGACCAAAGGCTGGTAGCTTGGAGAGAAGCGATTTGTGCCAGACTCTATCGAAAGCTTTGGCGATATCAAGACTAATTGCCAGTGACTCGCCGTGCTTGTCCATAGCCTCACCCCAAAGATGGGTAACGTATGCTAGAAGATCACCCGTTGACCGTTTCGGCCTGAAGCCATATTGCCGGTCATTAATTAAGGAGTGATCCTCTAGGTGACGCATGAGCTGTTTGTTAATGATGTGATGATTCAATAACCGTAGATTATATGACAACAATGCGCGCGCGCAAGGCCCTCGTTTCTCTTGCGACTTTAGTATTATGTTATCTGTGCTTAGGTCAAGGCATATTATATTTAATTAAAGAAGAAATAGCATTTATTTAAGAAATGCACAAAGTGCAAAGGATCCAAATAAAAATATTTATAAATATTTATGGTTGCGCCGAAGTGGAAACTGTATTTTTGACACGGAAACACACTCCTTTTATACCCGTCTCCTCTTCCGCACTAACCATAGATGTAGCTTCCGTCCGCCATTTGTGAAATATAGACACTCAGTCTCGCTTTGAACTAGCCAGCGTAATGACGGACCGCGCTCGCGTCTCTCAAAAATGATTAATATTTGTTACATTTTTACCGCTTCATAGACCTTTACCGATCGGATTGTGCCTCTCGTGTGTTCCTCAAGTGATCTAGTGATGCTGACGGCAGCTCCTGAGCAAGGAAGAGAAGATCCGTGTACCGGCTGCGATGAAAACACGTGTGTCGTGAAGGTTAGTGCATCCTCTCCTAATTTCTCGGGTTGCATTCATTGCTTGGATCACTCCCGCGGCAACCCGACCACCTGTCTTTTGTGTGTAAAGCGTCAATGGAACAGTTAGCTACTTCCCGCAATACAGTCCATTACCGCTCGGCCATGCGCCACCATTTTTGGTCCGGATCGAGCCGGATTCTTAGCCGTAGTTCGTATTTTGTTATTATTCTAATGGGAATGAGCGCACCGCACCTAAGTGCCTGGTTATTTTAGTAGAAAACCCCGCATCCAGACATTTAGGCTTAGAATTTGTTGTCCGTTCGCCGCTGGCTCGCATTGTACCTACCTAATACATAAATAGGTTAGGTATCATATCAACACTTAATCGTAGTTCACAATTTTCGCATCGCACCTAAGTGCCTGGTTATTTTAGTAGAAAACCCCGCATCCAGACATTTAGGCTTAGATCTTAGGTATACTAGACACCCTAGTGCATAGGCACAGTGTAATACCTAACGCATTTGGCTTTGTTTTGTTTTTTTTCAATTACGTTGTTCTCGGCTCGCGTCGTATTTGCCTAGTACCTGCGTGGGTAGACACGTGGCTGTACCTACCTCGCTCGCATCTCATCCCAATTCATACGAAAGTATTTTAATTTGAATAGATATTACGCAATACTTAATCTCGGAAATAATAGTTGAACCTAGACAGCGACCATCGCGTAGGTACGACCTTGTTGCTATGCGCGTTTGTTCAAGCGTGCATTCACAGTTGTAGGTACCTACCTATCTGCCGAGTGTCGCTCGCGCCGCCTCGCTGCTCTGTACCGCTAAGATTAAGTCATTTCATATTTGTTATTTACCGCACTCTAGTTTGAGATTTAATTGTAAACATGTCCCCAAAGGTTGATAAGACCGGTAAGGTTCAATTGAAACTTTTATACGCTAAAAAAGAAATGATTTACTCTCGCGTACAATCGATCTATGATAATGCACTTAAAACCTCTGATTTGGTCATCAGAGATTCGTTCTTGTGTTCTATAGAAAACTTAGATAGTCTACGCGCGGATTTCGAAACCTTAGTACATGACATCAATGTTTTAGAGTTGAATTTGGATCCCGATTACTCAGTGAGTTATCAAGCCTTGTCGTCGTTTGACGATTTGTATTGTCGTATCAAACGCGTCGCTAGGAGTTTGGAGAAACCGGCTGACCTACCCAACCCCACTCGCGACCGACCTAAGTTGCCACCAATTCAAATACCCGAATTTGATGGTAACATTCGCAATTGGTGTCTATTTATAGATAGTTTTGAGAATACGATAGATAAGAACGATTCGTTGACAGATCACGAAAAATTGCATTATCTCGTTGAAAAATTGACTGGTAAAGCTATAACCGCTTGCGCTGGAATTACGTTTAGTGCCGGGAATTATAATTTAATTTTAAATACTTTGAAAGCTAAGTATGAGGATAAAAGATCGGTAGCTAACGCCTATTTAGATCAGATGTCTGATTTGAAATCTATTACGGCATGTAACGATCAAAACTTAGAGAAATTTCTAGATACTTTCGCGTCAGCTGTTCGCGCCGTAAAGAACTTGAAGATCGATGACCTCTGCGACTTCGTATTTTTGTATATGGGTTTAAAGAAATTAGATTCCGAAACCATTCGTTTGTTTGAGTCGGATCATCGCGGCAGTAAAATTCCTAAGTTCGAAGACTTAGAAAGTTTTGTTCGCGAGCATATAAAGGTATTGCAACGCTCTTCATCGAAACATGAAGGCGCGAAGAAGGTTGTTACTTCTGAACGCAAAATAGATGCCTCATCGAGGTCACCGAGGTCAACCCATACTTATGTTAATACCGCACCAGCACGTGTACAATCATCTGTTTGCTCTTTGTGTAGTACTCATCATTCGCAACTGTACAGGTGTCCTGGTTTTCTAAAGTTGTCGCCTAGTGATCGTTATAAATTTGTTCGCGCTAATAATTTTTGTTTTAATTGTCTCGGTACTAAACACCGCGTTGTTTTATGTAATAGTAGAAATAGTTGTCGCAAATGTCAAGCGAGACACCACACTTTGCTTCATTTTGAGAATAGTAATGCCGCATCCAATGTGAGCACGGTTGGCTCGTCGAGCGGTGACACACGGCGGCCTGCGCCGCAGCCGCAGCCCGCGCTCGCGCGCGCTCCGGCCCGCCCGGTGACCGCCGCGGATGACGTCACCTTGTGTTCGTTCTCCGCTAGTGCTGCACTCACTACTGTGTGTCTTGCGACCGCTCGCGTTGTTATTGTTGATGCATTAGGTAAGCCGCGCATTGTTCGAGCGCTGTTAGATGGCGCTTCGCAAAGTAATTTCATTACTCAAGATTGTTGTCGGCGTCTTGGTTTCAATGTTGATAAGCGTTCAACCCGCTCAGTGGTGAAGGGTTTTGGAAGCTTACAGTCAGCTGTTCGTGGCACCGTTAAAACAAGGTTTAGATCTCGTTTTAATAATAATATTTGGTTTGACATGGATTCGCTCGTTATAGATAGAATAGCTGAACAGTTGCCTACCGTCCCGGTTGACACGTCTTTATTAACGAAATTTAAAGACTTGCCTTTAGCAGATGAGACTTACGCTGTTCCTGGAGTCGTCGATATATTGATCGGCGCTTCGATTCTCCCGCACCTCCAGTTATCACGTAAGGTTCAAGGGGGACCGACGTACCCCGCTCCGCACGCACTGGAAACAGTTCTTGGTTTTGTTATAATTGGTTCCGCACCCGCTTCTATAGATAGTTTTAGTCACTCGACTGCTTCGTTCTGTTGCACCGTCGAGCCGCCACTGGAGTCTACCATCCGCAAGTTTTCACTCGGTGGCTCCCGTGTATCCGCTGAAAAACGCTTTCTTTGTTTGGAACGAAAGATGCAGGCGTCCCCAAAGTCGAAGCGGGCCTATGATGAGGTTGTTAATGAATATTTAGATAAAGGTTACATCTCACCTGCGCCTGCGGACACTGGCGGGACCCAGCCTTCGTACATTATCCCGCACCGCGGAGTTATTAGAGAAGATAAGCTTACTACTAAAACTCCGCGTAGTTTTGGATGGCAGTGCTAAGACTAGCACTTCCGTGTCGCTTAATGACATTTTGTATTGTGGTCGGAATCTTTAAGGTAATTTATTTGACATAATTGTAAATTTTCGCATTAATATTAGTAGAATTTTAGCTTTTAGGACTCAACAGTCGCTTGTGTTGGGCCCACTCTTCGCCCCATCGTTGGGACACATTCGTCGCTAATAGAGTGGCAAAATTCAATCTGAATTGGCGCCACATAATCTCTTTCACGTTGCTGGCACCGACAACCCAGCCGATTGTCTCTCTCGTGGATTGCTTCCTTCGCAAATTTTGGATCACCCGTTGTGGTTTGGTGGACCGTCCTGGATTCATGCCGCGTTAGATGGGTGGCCAGTTAGTCAATTCAATCCCACTACGGTTTCCGAACCACCCGAGGAGAAGAAGCACTCGCTTGTTGTATCGGTCCCACGTGAAGAGACCCTTATTTTGTTGTTGGCTAATCGCGTCTCGTCTTGGTCGAGACTGTTGCGTTGTGTTGTTTGTTCGCCTCTGCCCGCTGCCTAGCCAGCAGTAGGCACGAGCTCCAATCTAGGTTTATATTTTAGTTGTTATTTCCCAAACCTAGATTTAGATTAGACTTTAGATTTGTTTCGCATTTGTCGTTTCGAAGGTAACCCTTCAAGCCGGGGGGAATGGTTGCGCCGAAGTGGAAACTGTATTTTTGACACGGAAACACACTCCTTTTATACCCGTCTCCTCTTCCGCACTAACCATAGATGTAGCTTCCGTCCGCCATTTGTGAAATATAGACACTCAGTCTCGCTTTGAACTAGCCAGCGTAATGACGGACCGCGCTCGCGTCTCTCAAAAATGATTAATATTTGTTACATTTTTACCGCTTCATAGACCTTTACCGATCGGATTGTGCCTCTCGTGTGTTCCTCAAGTGATCTAGTGATGCTGACGGCAGCTCCTGAGCAAGGAAGAGAAGATCCGTGTACCGGCTGCGATGAAAACACGTGTGTCGTGAAGGTTAGTGCATCCTCTCCTAATTTCTCGGGTTGCATTCATTGCTTGGATCACTCCCGCGGCAACCCGACCACCTGTCTTTTGTGTGTAAAGCGTCAATGGAACAGTTAGCTACTTCCCGCAATACAGTCCATTACCGCTCGGCCATGCGCCACCAATTTATGTTTCAATAAACAACCAAAAACATTGACAGAATAAAGAAATAATGTATCTTTCTCTCTCTACAATTCCTTATAAAGATATTTATGTTAAATTAGATATATAATAATAACTAGTTTAGCATCAAGTATATGTTGAAAAATGTAATAAAAAATTTCAATTAAAAAATATTTGTTTTATTTGGAAATGAGTTTCGTGGTATACCTAAGGTTTCTACCGAGGAAAGGATATTTTTTTTTATAGAACTTAGGTGGCAGACAAGCACACAGCCCACCTTTTTTTATACCTCTTAGGTGGCAGACAAGCACACGGCCCACCTAATGGAAAGTGGTTACCGTGGCCTATGGACGTGCGTGTGTAACACCAAAGAAGCCACATTCGCACTGCCAACCCTGTAAGCACAGAGTTTCTGTGCCGTCAGTGTAGAGGACAAAGCAGGGCAAGCCTTTAGTCATCCCACTGACAGCATGAATTCTCCAGTGAGCTCTGGCTACCCTACTCACCTGATGGAAAGTGGTTACCGTGACCTATGGACGTGTGTAACACGAGTGGAGTCACATCCGTTCTACCGACCCTGTAAGAAAAGAGATTTTATGTGCCCTTAGTGCAGAACACAAACATCAGGACATGCCTTTGGTCTTCCCACTGACAGCACAAAAACTCTCCAGTGAGCTCTGGCTACCCTACTCACCGCCGGGAACACAACACGAGGTTATTATAGCCATGGTATTCTGTAGGATGGAGGTACTTCCCCAGTCGGGCTGCTCAATTCGGACGGGAATACCGTCGTGTCCTACCGGTAGTGGTAGGACACGACGGTATTCCCGTCCGAATTGAGCAGCCTCTAGAAATATTATTGTAGGTAATCATGCTTTGTTACTTAGGGTAGACGTGTGTAACAACCCTGGTGTTGCATACTTCCATAAGCCACGGTAACCACTTCCCATCAGGTAGGCCGTGTGCTTGTCTGCCACGTGTGTTCTCAGTAGGTCTAACCTACCGAACCAGCGAAAGAATCATTTTTTACATTATTTAATATTTTTATATTATTTCTTGACATACCTAATTGTAATATTTTGACGTTCATATGTGCTCTTTGTGTGCCTAAACTGAATAAATGAAATTGATTCTTTGATTCTAAGTTGTATAAAAAAACTGTCTCGAGACCTGCAGAGACAGACAATCCATCTGCAGTTACAGAGTCGATTCCTGCTGAGACTATCCCGAGGCGTGCAGAGACAGACAAAACATCTGCAGCAACAGAGTCAATGCCTACTGAGACTCACACGAGACCTGCAGAGACAGACAATCCATCTGCAGTTACAGAGTTGACATCAACAACATCAGAATCAACTAGAGTGACGCAGTCGACGCCTGCTATTACAGTAACAAGACTTACGGGAAAATTTGACTTAAAATCTAATGTGTCAGTATCAACCCCTAATGAAACAAAGAGTGGCCATAACACCACAATTACGAAAACGACAGAAAATAATGGATTTGGTTACTTTTCATGGACACATGCTTCACTCATCTCCGTTTTGTCTGTTGTGTTACTGCTTTGTTTGATTGTAATCATTGGGAATTTGCTATATGATCCAGTGTAAGTATTATTCTTAACTATAATAATTTGGTAAACACCAGGCAAACTGTCTTTTTTTTTTTTTTTTTTTTTTACGTGCGCAAAATCCCCACGGATACCTCCCCACCGGAGCCGGTGAAGGAGGTTATGTCGGACTCGAACCGACTAAAACGCACGCCGCCTGTGGGTCGTTTCGGTTGCCGAAGGTGAGGTTGACAGGCATATCCCTCGCACCCCGGCCGACCCAGGGCCATCTCTCACGATATGGCCCTCTTCTCGGGTGTGGGGACTACAGAGTCCCCAACTCGTCCCCGGAAACGGGGAGGCGCGCCACGCGCGCCACCGCCGCGGCCTGCTTCTGCCAGGGTGACAGGCGGCTTCACCTGTCACCCCCAGGCCGGCGCTCATGGGGGGCGGAGGTCGTTCATCGACCTCCGACGCCCGAGTTGCCTTCGTGCGCGGGCAGCTTGTCTAGCGATCCTTCGTCGCTCTCGCTGCCACTCCCGCCCCGCCTCCTCCTTCACGAGCATTACTTGCTCGCAGAAGGAGGCGCCGGCCGCCCACGCATCCGCGCAGCGAACCATCGCCGCGAGCAAGGTGGAGAGCGTGAGAACCCTCACTCCCAGGGCCGCCACAAGCTCCCGCCTCGGCGTCTCCCACGCCGGACACTCGGTGAGCGTGTGCGGACCTGAGTCCTCGCTCGCGTCGCAGTGATGGCACTCGGACGTTGGCTCTTTCTGCATCCGACGCAGATACTTTCCGAAGCATCCGTGCTCGGTGATCATCTGCGTCAGACGGTACGAGAGGCTGCCGTGTGGCCTCTCTAGCCACTCCCCCATGATGGGTCTTACCGCCGTTACTACGGCGTGCCCTGCGCTTGGTTGCCCAAGTCGTCTCTCCCATTCTGCCACCATTTCCCTGTGGAGCCGGGATCTCACGGCCCGAATTTCTTCGGGCTCGGGATCGTGACCCCGCTCCCGCGCCGCCCTTCGGAACCTGTATAGCGCCGAAAGGCATCTCGCTTCCAGGATCCATGGTGGCGATCCGGCGAGGAGACTCGCCGCGTTGAATGATATCGTGCGGTACCCCCTTATGATGCGGCACGCCAACTTCCGCTGCGGACGCTGCAGCAGAAGCATGTGCCGATCACTCAGGGTGTCCGCCCACACGGGACACCCGTACAGGGCCATGGACCGCACGACACCCGCGTAGAGTCTCCTGCAGGAGTCATCCGGGCCCCTCAGGTTGGGCAGTAGCCGCGCCAGAGCGTTGGCTGTGCCCGCCAATTTGGGGCCCAGACTTCGGAAGTGCTTCCCGAAGTCCCACCGGCCGTCGAGCACGAGCCCCAGATATTTCATCTGGGGCTTGATGCCGATGAGAGTGCCTCCCACTGTGAGACTGGAACCAGGTGGTGGCGTGCGCCGAGGTCCATGAAAGAACATGGCCTCGGATTTATGCAAAGCCACCTCAAGGCCCAGCCGCCGGATCCGTTCCACGACTTGAGCAACCGCGGTCGTGGCCCTCAGGATCGCTTCGCGGTGTGTAGCTCCGCTCGCCGTCACTAGCGTGTCGTCCGCATAGCACGTGACGGCGGCGCCGTCCGCAAGCTCACCGCGAAGCACCCAGTCGTATCCAATGTTCCACAGTAGCGGCCCGAGAACCGATCCCTGTGGAACACCGCACGACATCTCACGCCGACCGACGCCGGTCGCACTTGGGTAGATGACGGCTCTCTCCGTCAGGTACGCCCCGACTATGCGGCGGAGGTAGAGAGGCACACCGTGGTACACGAGTGCCTCCCTGATGCAACTCCAGGGCAAGGTGTTGAACGCGTTGGAGATGTCCAAGGACACCGCCAACGTCACCTCACCCCGGGCAACTGCCTCCTCCGCCAAAGTCCTCACGCGCATGATGGCATCCACGGTGGACCGCCACCGGCGGAAGCCATATTGGGCATCCGCCAGGTCCGGCCCCCTACCAGAGAGGTGCTCGACGAGGCGCTTCGCAATAACTCTTTCAAAGAGCTTGCCCACCTCGTCGAGCAACACAATGGGCCGGTAGCCGGACGGTTCGTCCGCCGGGCGACCCTCCTTTCGGATGAGGACCAGTTTCCCCGTCTTCCACATCTTCGGAAACTGGCCCCGCTCCAAGCATGCGCTGAGGAACCCTCTCAGCCGGGGTTCGAGACCGTCTTCTCCCAGAGCTAGGACCCACGCGCGGCCTGGAATGCCGTCGGGTCCCGGGGCGGTGCTCTTCTTGGCTCTAAGCCTTCGCACCGCCAGCTCCAGTTCTACCCAAGTGACCTCGGGGACTTCGTCGTCAACTACCACACTGGGCGCCACAGGCGACCGAGGTGGCGGAGTCATCTGCGGCGGAACGTGTTCCGCTCGCGCCGGGAACAGGGACTCGACCACTCCACCGAGCAGAGCTGGCTGTAGAACCCGGGTCAACGGCGGGGCCCGGGGGCGCAGCTTTCCTCTTACCATAAGGTAAGGCCGCCCCCATGGGTCCCGCTCCAGCGTCTCCATTAGCTCCTTATAAGCCGCGGCTTTCGCCCGCTTAATCTCCGCTCGGAGGGCATCTCTGGCCTCCCTGTATCCCACATGAAGCTCCGCCACTCGGGGCTCCGTATCTGCGGTTCGGCTACGCCTCCCACGGAGTCTGGTCCACCGGCGGTGCGCGATCACGCAGGCTTGCCGTAGCCTCGCGATCTCCGCAGACCACCAGTATACCCGACGCCTCGGACTATAGGGTGGTGCCCTAGGCATACCCGCATCGCAGACACGAGTCATGGCCTCCCGGAACCACACCGCCTCATCGTCGATATCGACAGGCCTGTCCGGCGCAATGGCCCAGGCCTGTACGATGGCGGCCTCCAGGAGGACCTCCCGATTCAGTCTCCCAAGCACCCAGCGTGGCTCGCGTGGGGCCGGTATGACCGGCGCATCACCCGCGGGGGGGGAGACATCAAACCGAACGTATCGGTGATCCGCCAGTGTCTCCACCCCCACAACAACACGCCAGTCCCGCACACGGTGCGACAGCGAAGCGCCTGCGAACGATAGGTCGATAATCGAACTGCGCTCCGCGGCCACGAACGTGGCTTCGGCCCCGCGATTCTGGAGAACTAGACCGTGATTAGCGGCCCAGCTCTCCAGAGCCCTACCTCGTGGGTTCGTGTGCCGGGACCCCCAGGTCACTGACCAGGCGTTGAAGTCCCCGAGCACAAGAACCGGATGAGGATGACAGGCGTTGACGACGTCGGTCAGTCGCTCCAGCGACTGCCGGTACTCCCCTATGCGTCGGTGTAGGCTCGGCGTGAAATAGACGGCCACGACCGCAATCTCCCCCACACGCGCCGCTACGATGCCATGCTCCCTTGCCACGACAACAGGGGGGGGGGCACCCATAGCGGCGTTGTACACCAGTGCCGCCGACCCGCCCAGGTCGACCACCCAGGCAGGCCCAAGGGGCCGGTGAGTGTACGGATCGGCGACAGCAGCGACGTGTATGGACCACTGTGCCATGCTCTGGAGCAGAAGACCCTGAGCATCGGCACCGTGGCCCACGTTCGCCTGCAGGATGCGGAGCTGAGGATCCATTATGGAACCATCTCCGCATCCCGCCGCGAACTTTGGGTGGAGCTCCCGCCTTGCGGCTTCGGCTCCCCCCCGGTGCAGGCCTTGCTGCCAACCCTATGGTCGGCCGGTTTGCCCCCCGCTGCACACCTGAAACAGTGCAGCGGAGCTTCGCATCCACCGGCCGTATGGCCGGGTTGGCCACAGCGGAAGCAGCGGTCACCGACCGTCACCGCCGCCGTGCACTGCACCCCCACGTGGCCGACCGATAGGCACCTGAAGCACCTGGTCGGTCGAGCCTGCAGGAGCCGGACCTGCACCCGCACCACGCCTCCAACGGCGAGGAACCCCCGGTCGGCAGCCTTTTTGGCTGCTGCGATGGGGCAGCCGACAACTGCCGCCCCCAGTCCACGGCGGCCGAAGCGGATTGCTCCGACCTTCACCGCCTCTAGGGGGCAGCCCCCGGCCTCCGCCACGGTGAGGCGGATTTGCTCCACCGTGATGGAGTCGTCCAGGTCCGAAATGCGCATTTCTGCGCACTTGTTGGGCCTGGACACCCGGACGTCGGCTGCGTCAAGCGTCTCCCTAAGCTTAGCCGCTAGGGCATCAGCCTGGGGACCGCTCGAAGCGCCTGGGATCTCGAGTAGCCGAGCACCCGTCCGAGTGGGTTTCACCCGGATGGGGCCCGGCATGTCGAGGGCCTTCATGTCAACGCAGGCTCTCGCCTGCGTGACAATCTGGGCGTACTGCACGCCCCTATCCGCCGCCTCCGCCGTCATCGTAAGGACGACGGCGGTTGAGCGGGGGACGCGCAGCCTCCCTGGCACTCCCCTCGCAGCAGCCTCAGCCCTCCTGGCCTTTTTGGCTGCCTTTCGGTTCGCCTTGCGCCGCTTTTTTGAGGCGCCGGCAACCTCCCAGCCCCCCTCCGGCGAGGAGCTCGTGGCGGCTATACCCGCCGAAGTTCGGGCCAGAGCTGGGGCCGGGGCTAGGGCTGGGGACTTCTTCCCCTTGCCCTTCCCCTTTCCCCTTCCCCTGGGCCGCGCGACCTGCGCATCCTGGGGGGGGCTCACAGCCCCCGCAGCGAGAGCAGCCCGAGCGGGCGGAGCGGCATGGGCGGCAAACGCAGCGGACGGGCTGCTGGCCGACCCCTGCGGGGATCCCGCCACTACCGGACAGGTGGGGCCCCTCTTAACTGCCCCGGCATATCCGGCCGGAGCCGCCAGGGGTGGTCGGCGGCTGGAGTCCATTATGGACTCCAGCCAGCTCCGGGTGCGCTCCTCCTGCGCCACCCGCCACGCCCGCTGCTCCGCCAGCGCCTCCTCCTGGCGCTTCTCCATGGCAGCTATTGCCGCCATGCAGAGCGCCAACGGGTCCGCAGGCCGAGCCGGCCGCAGCACCGGCGACTCCTGCCGAGCTGGTCGGGCCGGCGACTTCGGCGGCTCCGGCCGCGGCGACCCCAACGGCGCTAGAGGCTCCGGCCGCAGCGGTGACCTCGACCGCACGGGCAACAGCGGCCGCGCCGGCAGTCCCGACGGCGTCGGCTGCAACAGCGGCTCCGGCCGCAGTGGCGACCTTGATCGCACGGGCAACAGCGGATGCGCCGGCGGCGTCGGCTGCGCCACCAGTCGCCGCCGCGCCGACCGCGTAACGCGCTCCGCCGGCAGCCCAGCGACGACCGCTTGGAGGCTCGCCAGATCGGCCGCCATCCTCCCCATCTCCTTGCGGTAATCGGCCGCCATCCGCTCATTGCTCTCCAGGAGCTCCAGGTGCCTCCTACCCAAATGAGCCCTGTCGAGCTGCAACTCGGCTAACTCCGCCTTCAGGAGGTCGAACAGCTCGACAAGCCGCGTCGTCGCCTGCGTGACCCGGTGCTCCTCCGGCGTCGGAGAATCGGTGCGGGCCCCGGCCCAACCTTCTAGGGCTTCTATCACCTCCTCAGATATTCTGTCGGCGCGAGGCAAGGGTAAGGATGCCGCCGAGGTGGAGGAACTCGGCGGCGCTTCCACATCCTCCGGGGCCCTGAGGCTGTCACCACGCTGCAGCTGCGTGCGGCTGACCGCTAGCAGCTTCGGCGGTGGTGGATGCAGCGTCTCGTCACCGTCGTGACTGCTGCTGGTGGAAGAGGAGTCGGTCAAGGTGAGCTCCAAGTCCGACTCCGTCTTCTGTGGTGGAGGGGAAGGAGGAGGAAGAGACTTCTTCCTGAATCTCCTCTTCCGCCGTACAGATTTCCGGGTCTGTAGGCCCACCGGGCTGTTCGCCCTACTCCTCTCCGTGGCGGTGTCGAATTCCTCCGACACCGCGGTTTGGGACGCGACCTCCGCGTCATGGTGCTGCGCGACCTCCGCGCAGACTGTTCTGCTTGGTTTGGGTTTTAATGTTATTGAATTTTCCATGTAAATCCCACGAGTAGAACCGATAAAATTACACTCCCCGGGTGACGGCCATTCCGGGAAGCGGGGTACATACTACGGAGGTCCCCTGGTATCCGTAGGTTTTAAGCGACTTCGCTGTCGGGTTTTTTCAGACTTTTCCTTGTCGCGGGCCGGCCAATTAAGGCAAGCCCCGCGGCCTTCAGAATATCGGCTTCCCAAGTGTGGCTAGCACTCAGGTCGTTGTCGATATCCTGGAGGTTACGCGACGCGGGAGAGCAGCCAACTCTCCCAGCACCGACGGTGGCACGAATGCCTGCCAGCCTCTGCGCGAGCAGTAGGCCGGCCCGTCCCTGGATCCCATGGATCCTTGTGTCGCCCCCATGTCCCCTCTGAAAGCAGAGGGATACCGGGAGCGACAGGCTAGCCCTAAAAAGGGCTGTTTGGGATGGAAGGGATTCTACGAATCCCTTCCCGCGGGCCTTGCAGGTCCGCCATACCACGACCCCCTCAGGGTCAGCTAGCCCTAAAAAGGGCTTGTCGGGTTATTGGTCGACGGCTAGCAGAGCTCCTTCTCCTTGGAGTCAGAGTCTACTAACCGTCGTCCAGGGTGCACCAGCCTCCCCGCTTCCGTTCCCCAGGACCGCGGTCCAGAGGGAAAAGAAACAGGTAAGCCAACGTGGAGGTTACCCAACCCGCACCCCAGGCAAACTGTCTAGGGATATATTAGTTTGTAATGTATGTTTGGGCATACTTATATCAAAACACACGGTTTTTTTTGTAATCTAACAAGATGTATAACATAGTACCCACTTGCAATTCGCGTTGCGTTAGTAGTAATTATTGTGTACACACTCATTACGTTAGTGTGTGACTCTTTTGACAGATTTTTCTCCATTATAAAACAAAAAATCACGTAAACTAAAGGAGGCCGTCACTTTTCCTACAATCATATCAAATCGGGCTAAATTGTCTTTGATTTGATAATGAGAACCATAGTTCCTATTTTCGCCATTTTATGGAATCGTTGGTTTCAATCACAGCTGAAACCTTCCACGGGTGTTATTTTTAATTATTTATTTATTTATTTAATTCTTTATTGCAAACACAGCACAGATAAATAAAACATTTCAAAGAAAATGTACAAAGGCGAGCTTAACTCAAAGTGAGTTCTCTCCCAGCAAGCCTTTGAGTAGTAGAGAAACAAATAATAATTATAATATTTTGTTCACTTCAGTTCATTTTCGTACGAAATAAGGTGCCTATTAGGTGTTGGTACTTCATGCTTAAAATACACCAATAATTGCAAAATATCCCCAGACAGTTTCGAGGTGTGTATGTTGTAAACGTAACGTGTGAGTTGACATCCCAGCCAGGGTGGACCCTACAGAACATATTACTCGGGGCATATATCTTGGACCCAATATGAGCTTAAAATGTTCTCTATATGCTCAGTACACGTTTCTTGGCCTGCGCGCCAAGGCCTTGTTTGTCTTGCGATTTAGGTCTACAATACATGTCCCGAGATAAACACTGTTCAATTTATTTTTTATCTAGAACACGCCAACTTGGCCTCACCTCGCCTGATGGTAAGCTAAAGGCAAAGTCTTAGGAAAGAGGGTCACCATTACAGACACTAAGTAATGTTACAATGGTGGCACTCAGCTTGGCGGCCTCATCAGATGCTTTTTCACGCCCCGCTTAAAGGAATCGGGACTGTAGGAAGAAGGACAGAAGTTGTACACCATAAAGGGCGGTCGAAATGCTTATGAAATTAACGAGTTTGCATGGAACATTTTACATTATATCGCCACTGTATTTTCTATATTAGCTTAGATACATCATCGACATCCTTGCATGTCCAGCTTGGATTCCGGGGTCCGCTTAAATATAATGTCACTTGGTTTTTTCGGCTATACTGAAAGCGACTGCCGTCTGATCTCTCAGCCTGAGTTGTGTTAAGAGGTCAACTACTGAGAGAGGTGTTTCGGATTGCCCATATTAGACCTAAAAATTTTGACAGTCGACTTAATTTTAATATACCATCCGAAACACGGAAGCGCTCAGATGAAATACCACTAAGGGTCAGTTGGTCACCCATTACCTGGCCACGAGGGCTCCAGATTATATTTGATGTATGTTTTTATTTCTCAGGCGTAAATTCCTGTGTCAGCGTAGAGTTCAAGCTCAACAAAATGAGGCTATCGCACTGGAGACCAAGATTGCTATGTAAGTGTCGTTTGTAATGTCTGGTGGTGCATCCTTGATCGTATACGGTACGACCAAGATGGAGTATTTCACCAGGCACCACCACCATCTTGGTCTTTGGTGGTGGTGCCTGGTGTTCTGGAACGGTACTAGGAAGGAAACATCCTCGTCTGAACGAGTCACAAGAAAGAAAACACTTCGATTGCAATTGACTACGAAACACAGTTACCACGGTGATTTTCATGTCATTTTTCCTTTTGTTCCTACTTCCTATTGCACCCTTTGATATACCTAAGTAATTTGCTACAAAAACAACTTTTTTGAAAAACTTTTTCCATCAAAATATTTTAAATTCCAAGTGAAAGTGATGTGTAACCTCTTAAATTTATTGTATAATTCTGATAAAATTTCAGTGCAAATCATTACCTACTTATGAGGCTACTTTGAAATCATAGTATTATAATTGCCTCTTGTCCTCCGTAATTAAAATTAAAATCACCACCGATCACAAAAATGTGACGCTAGAACTAAAGAGTGATGTCAGAGAGGAGCAGAGCTTGGGCTCACTCTGACGTCATAACTCAATGACTCAATAGCTCATGACTCGATTCCCTTGTAACATCTCAGCCATCATTTCCTTCTCCATTATTACATCAATTCGGAACTTAAAAAAATAAGATTATAATGTCAAAGTCTTTATGAAAATGTTTTAATGACGTCAGTTATTTCTTTAAACCACTTAGGTGATAGACAAGTATACCTACCGCTCACCTGGTGAAAAGTGGGTACCGTGGCCTGTAGACGTGAGCAATACTAAGAGAGTCACACTCGTGCTGCCGACCCTGTAAGAATAGAGAGTTTCTGTGCCGTCAGTGTAGAAGACAAAGCAGACCTTTGATCTTCCCACTGACAGCACAAAAACTCTCCAGTGAGCTCTGGCTACCCTACTCACCGCTGGGAACACAGCACGAGGTTATTATGGCCGCGGTATTCTGTAGGGCGGAGGTACTTCCCTAGTCGTACTGCTCAATTAGGACGAGAATACCGTCGTGTCCTACCTCCTACAGTTAGAACTTATATAACCGCATTTATCTATAAGTACTTACTAATTTTAAAATACTTGTAAAAACTAAAAATAAATACTATCGAACAGTTCCATGAAATATATACCAAATGTTAATAAGTATTCTGTCTTCAATCAGTATGAATTGTGATTAAGAATATAGTAATATTCTTAAAGTATTCCCTGTAATTTATACCAGTAAATATTAAATAGTTATGTAACTATATCATGTTTAGAATGGTGTGATCTAAAATGAATGCTAGTTTTAGTGTAAGTAGGATAGTTACTGCCACATATCTTGACCCTAAAACGTTCTCTTCATGCGCAGTACGCGTGTTTTGAGTGTGTTTTGAAGATAGCATGGCGGCGGAGAAGCTCAAATTCACTAACCGTAGATTACATGACAACAATGCGCGCGCGCAAGGCCCTCGTTTCTCTTGCGACTCTAGTATTATGTTATCTGTGCTTAGGTCAATAAGCATATTATATTTAATTAAAGAAGAAATGGCATTTAGAAATGCACAATGTGCAAAGGATCCAAATAAAAAGAATTCTAAATATTTATGTTTCAATAAACAACCAAAAAAAATTACAGAATAAAGAAATAATGTATCTTTCTCTCTCTACAATTCCTTATAAAGATATTTATGTTAAACTAGATATATAATAATAACTAGTTTAACAAAAATATCTTTTGACTCTATTTATTGCTGTTCTTTATTCCTGTGATACGTTGGCCTGCTTATTCCTTTTATTTGTGATAAAGTTTTTATTTATTTAATTTATTATTTATATTTAACTAAACTCAGAGGTCTAAAGTACTTAGTATTTTTTGTAGCGTACAGTCGCCCACAGAACTTTTTAAACACAAATTTTACAAAGGATTACCTATTACATTGAAATAAATCAATTGTTATTTAATAATTTGTTTTTATTTAATCTCCAGATAACGTTATTATGTTTATAAGTACTGCCGACGGCGACTGTACCCTAGATATTAAGTCAGTTAGATAATAACTGTTATCTACTGTGTAAAACATCTGCTCAATTGATGTTATTTGTAAGAAAAGAATATATTCCTGTAGTTAAAATAAATTAATAACAGCTTATTAAATTAAAAATCTTAAAAGATATACATATATATTAGTATCAAGTATATGTTGAAAAATGTAATAAAAAATTTCAATTAAAAAATATTTGTTTTATTTGGAAATGAATTTCGTGGTATACCTATGCAGCTATGGTTTCTACCGAGGAAAGGATATATTTCTTTTTTTTATACAACTTAGGTGGCAGACAAGCACACGGCCCACCTGATGGAAAGTGGTTACCGTGGCCTATGGACGTGTGTAAAACCTAAGAAGCCACATTCGCACTGCCAACCCTGTAAGCACAGAGTTTCTGTGCCGTCAGTGTAGAGGACAAAGCAGGACAAGCCTTTAGTCATCCCACTGACAGCATGAATTCTCTAGTGAGCTCTGGCTACCCTACTCAAATGATGGAAAGTGGTTATTTTTTTTTATACCACCGAAGGCCTTCGCTATATCGAGGCTGACCGCTAGTGCCTCACCCCGACTCTCGATGGCCTGCGCCCACCAGTTCGTGAGATACACAAGAAGGTCACCGGTAGAGCGACAGTGGCGAAAGCCGTACTGTCGATCGCTCAGTAGATCGTTTCCCTCAAGGTATCTCAGGAGCTGTATATTAATAACACGCTCCATTACCTTCGAGAGTAGGGAGGTGATAGCGATAGGCCTGTAATTGGTCGGATCTGTCCTGTCACCTTTCTTAGGTACAGGGTGCACGAATGCGGTCTTCCACGAGGTCGGGACCCGCTTTGCGGAGTATGAGAGTGCGAAAAGACGTGTAAGTACAGGGCACAGCTCGGGGGCGCAGTGTTTAAGCACCATCGCCGGTATACCGTCCGGCCCACTCGACTTCCGAACATCTAGGGACTTAAGCTCACGCCGGACCGCCCGTTGCGTGATTTTAACTTCAGTCATGGAAGCACCACAGCTGGGAATTATGGGTGGTTCGGCGTTCCCGTCGTTCATAGTCGAGTTTGACGCAAAGAGATTACCCAACAGATCGGCTTTCTCCTTAGCGCCATTGGCCAGACTACCATCGGATTTTTGCAGCGGTGGAAGGCAAGACTGGCAGAAGTTTCCCTCGGTAGCTTTGGCGAGCGACCAAAATGCTCGACTGCCAGATAGGTAGCGCGCAAGCCGCTCGCCAATTCTGCCGATGAACTCAAACTTAGCCCTGGCCGTAGTTTTTTTACTAGACCTCGAGGCGGCATTCAACTTTCGCTTCACTTCAGTGATATTTGGATCTTTATTGGCAAGAGCCGTGGTCCAAGCCCTGTATGCAGATTGCTTGTGGTCTCTTGCTTCTCTGCAGGGCCTGTTAAACCAAGGGCGTTTGCTCTCTCCTGTTGCGATCCAGCTGTTCGGAATATAGCATTGTATACCCGCTACGATCGCATCAGCTACTGCTGTTGCACAGGAGCTGGGATCATTTGAAGTGAAGCAAAGCCGCCTCCACGAGTACGACGCGAAGAATTCTCGCAGTCCATCCCAGTCTGCCGACTTGTAGTGCCAGACATGCCGCCATTGAGGTGGCCGCGGTGGTTCAGGCCGCGTGAGAGTCACTTCCGCCCGAACGAGGCTGTGGTTCGAAGTACCAAGTGTTGCTTCCACAGTTACTGAGTATTCGTCTGGGCGTGAAGTCAGCAGAAGGTCCTCTATAGAACTTCTATGGGTCTCTATTTCTAGTGTTCTAGTAATAGATTTTTTTTTTTTTTTTTTTTTTATATAGGACACGCCAACTTGACCTCACCTCGCCTGATGGTAAGCTAAAGGCAAAGTCTCAGGAAAGAGGGTCACCATTACAGACACTAAGTGCTACAATGGTGGCACTCAGCTTGGCGGCCTCATCAGATGCTTTTTCACGCCCCGCTTAAAGGCCCCGGGACTGTAGGAAGAAGGAAACACGTGTGCTGGTAATGAATTCCAGGTCTTGGTGGTGCGGCAAAGAAAAGAGTCTCCGAACCGCTTGGTTCTTGCTTGTATATTCTGCACAGTGTGAGGGTGACATCTAAGGCCTGCACGTGTTGTCCTATGTAGGAAAGGAGATGGTGGGATTAGTTGGAAGAGCTCGTCAGAACACTCACCGTGGTAGAGACGGTAAAATACAGCCAAGGAAGCAATATCTCTACGCATCTGCAAAGGCTCGAGGGTGTTCGTGACCTCAGGGTTCCCAATAATTCGGACCGCGCGTCGCTGCAACCTGTCGAGAGCATCTAGTAGGTATTTCGCGGAGCCATCCCAGAGATGCGAGCAGTATTCCACGCAGGAGCGAATTTGTGTCTTATAGAGAAGACACCGCTGCTCCGGCGTGAAAAAACGTCTCACTTTGTTTAGGAGTCCGAGTTTCCGCGAGGCTGTTTTGATGATGCTCTCGATGTAATTTCTGTTATTCAGTTTGCAGCGAATATCCATGCCTAGGATATTGAGATTGTCCTGCAGTGGCAGTGGCGTGCTCTGAAGAGTGGGAAGGGGAAGGAAAGAAGATACCTTTGCTGTGAACGCACAAGCCTGCGTCTTCTTGGCATTGAACTTGACCATGTTCTCAGAGCCCCATTGAGAAATGTGATTCAAGATCCGGTCCAGTTCAGTGACAAGAAGCTGTCTTTTTTCCACGATATCAGACTGTTTGGCCGCAGGTTGTCCGTGATAACTCCCGTGTAAGGTGCTATCGTCTGCATAGCAATGTATGCTGCCGGTGGACAGCATGTCGTTGATATGCAGAAGAAAGAGAGCGGGAGATAATACAGACCCCTGCGGTACGCCAGCATTTATTTGCAAGAACTCCGAAGCCCGTCCATCACAGAGGACGCGGATACGGCGCTCCCGCAGAAAACTAGCAATCCAGTTGCACAGTCTAGGAGGCAGACCAAAGGCTGGTAGCTTGGAGAGAAGCGATTTGTGCCAGACTCTATCGAAAGCTTTGGCGATATCAAGACTAATTGCCAGTGATTCGCCGTGCTTGTCCATAGCCTCACCCCAAAGATGGGTAACGTATGCTAGAAGATCTCCCGTTGACCGTTTCGGCCTGAAGCCATATTGCCGGTCATTAATTAAGGAGTGATCCTCTAGGTGACGCATGAGCTGTTTGTTAATGATGTGCTCGAAGACCTTGCACAGCACTGAGGTGACGGCTATGGGTCGATAGTTGGCTGGCTCTGAGCGATCCCCCTTCTTGGGGATCGGCTGTACATTCGCCTCTTTCCAAGCCGAAGGCACTGTACCCGAGCTGTAGGACAGTCGGTACAGCCGCGTAAGCATCGGAGACAACTCCGCTGCACATTTTTGTAAGACCACCGCTGGAATACCATCCGGGCCACTGGCTTTCCGGACATCGAGTGATTGAAGCACCGCACGGACATCGCATTGCCTGATACGTATTTCAGGCATTACGTGGTCACCCTTGGGTAGTGTCGGCGGCTGTATACCGCAATCATCGACTCGGGAATTGGCCGCAAAGAGATTTACTAGCATATTGGCTTTCTCTTGCGGTCCATGGGCCAGGGATCCATCAGGGTAGCGCAGCGGTGGCAGCGAAGGCTGACAGAAGTTGGCCTGCACGGCTTTGGCCAGTCGCCAGTATCCACGGCTGCCCGTGGGATGTGCCACTAGCTCTTGACCAAGCCGTGCAATGCGCAGGGCATCCGCTCTGACGTAAGCCCTCTTGCAGTCCTTTGTGGCTCTGTTGTACGCCGCCTTGAAGTGGCCCACATTGGGATCGTGCCTGGCACGCGCCCTTACCCAAGCGCGATACGCGGACTGCTTTTGGTCAACAGCCCTCGCACACTCGCGCCCGAACCAAGGGCGCACTCCTCGGGCACCGGTGACATCAGTGTATGGGATATAGTATTCCATACCCAGACCGATCTCACCGGCAACAGCAGTAGCACAATCTGAGGGTTTCTTACCTTCAAAGCAGCGTTCAACCCACGGGATGGACGCAAAATAGTTGCGCAGCCCATCCCAATCTGCTGACGAGTAGTGCCAGAGACGCCGCTTCCCCTGCACGGGTCGTGAGGGCGCTATAATTGGCACCTTGGAGCAGACCAGGCAGTGGTCGGAATTGCCTAAAGCGGCTTGTACCGAAACACTGTACAGGTCTGGGTGACTCGTCATCAGAAGGTCTAGCAGAGAGGGTGCTAGGCCCGACCTTCTTGGTATTCTAGTGACCTCGTGTACCAATTGGGTCAGGCCATGCGCCAGAGCAAATGCATGGGCGGCTCTTCCCGCATGGTCTGTTTTGGCGGAGCCCAACCAGGTTTCGTGGTGGGCGTTAAAGTCCCCCAAAAATACCACTTCGGCGTTCGGAAACCGTTCCTGCGCATCATCTGCCGCCTGACTCAGATATTCAAAGAGTCGAGTTGTCTCAGCATCTCCTGTATGGGAACGGTAGAGGCACACATAGATCTGACTCGTAGAGCCATGGTCGACGTGTACCCATAGGGTTGAAAAGGATGGGTCCTCAAGGCAGCGCAAACGGCGACAACAAACATCCGCCCTAACAAACACGCACACCCCGGCTTTTGCACGGAAATTTTCCTCGATAACATAGCCGGGGTAAAGCAAGTAGGTCGTGTCATCAGGGCGGCCTATTTGTGTCTCCGTGACATACACGTGAGCATATCTGGTTTCGCCGTCTCAAGGTGTTGGTGGACGGCGTTGAGGTTCGCATGGAGTCCACAGATGTTAGTGGACTCCACCTCAAATAGCGAGCTTGTGGGAGTCTGAAGAGCCTCTGTGTTGCCCAATACTCTTAAATGCGCTGCCATGATGAAAGGGAGAAAAGGGCGTGAAAAAAGAGGTGATTGTCGTCGCAGCACCGCGTGACAAAGTGCGGGATATTGGTTTTGTCTATGATTATGAGGCATGGCGTGAGCCGACACGCCGCACGGAAGGGCCCCCGTACCCCCCCGAATATGGTCGCCGGGGCCCCCACTTCCGGTCACCAACCGGCACGACGAGCCATACCGGGATTATGCGCGGTCTGGTGAGGCAGCCTTCCAGGGTGGTTAGTCCCAGTTGGGCCTCTGTACTATACCGCGGGCGGCCAGCGGCACCACCGTTTCTACGGGTCTCCCTGACCGGCGCGTCGCCCCGCACCATCCTCACTAGACTACGCCAAGACCCACTGGTCCCACTAGTGCTGCGACCACCATCACCTCTACCCGGCTATGCATTTGCTGATCCCTGAACGCAATCCAACCGAAATTGAATTACTATGAAGGGTTTTTCGCAATATTGCACGGTGGTACCAACCCGGTCGAAATTTGTGACAAATTTGTGCCGTCAAATCTCTACCACCAGTTGAGAGAATCCGTAGGTCAGAGCAAAGTCATGAGCAGCCCTTCCTGCAAAATCAGTTCTAGGAGACCCCAGCCACTCTACGTGGTGAGCGTTGAAGTCCCCCAAGAATACTAAATGCGTGGTAGGGTATTGCTCAATTACCTTGTCCGCAGACCGCTGCAGATGCTCAAACAATTGAGCTGTACCCAAGTCACCGCTATGAGACCTGTAGAGGCACGCAAAGATACGGGTGTGGCCACCGTGATCCGTACGTACCCAAAGAGTTGACAGGTCCCTGTCTTCAAGGCCTTGAAGACGGCGGCTGCAAATATCATCCCGGACGTACAAGCATCACCCGGCGCGACTCAGGAAGTTATGCTCGAGTTTGTACCCGGGGTACATTAAGTAGGCTGTATCGGCTGGGCATGATATTTGCGTCTCCGTCAGAAAAAACAAGGTGAGCTGCGCGGTCTCTAAATGGAGATGGACCGCGTTGAGGTTGGTGCGTGTAGGCCCCTGACGTTACAGAAATCCACATGTACTGTGGACGATGGTGCCGCTGTGGTAACGTTTTCCTTCTTGTTTTTCCTTTCATGACCTATGTGGGGGGTGGGGGGGAGGAAGGTATAGAGAGTTTCTGTGCTTCCAGTGCAGAAGACAAAGCTAGGCTTCGTACCACCATTGACAAGCTGGGCTTGTGTGAGTGTCTGGCGCGGCGGGCGGAAGGGCCCCCGGTCCCCTCCCAAATACTGTAGCCGAGTCCACTCCGGTTTCCTCCTCCGGCACGACTACAGCATCAGGCACTTTACACAGGCTGCTGGTTCAGCCTCCTGGGGCGGAGATTAAGTGATCCCCAGGTTCGGGAACCGTACAACCTGCGGGCGGCCAGCGGATAACCGTTTCACCGGGTCTCCCTGACCGCCGCACCAACATTTCACGCCCCTACAAGTCAGTGGTGTCAATTTAAGCCTACGGTCTATCCACTGACAGCACAAAACCTCTCCAGTGAGCTCTGGCTACCCTACTCACCACCGGGAACACAACACAAGGTTATTATAACCGCGGTATTCTGTAGGGCGGAGGTACTTCCCCAGACGGACTGCTCAATTTGAGACGGGAGATACCGTCGTGTCCTACCTCCTTCAAAAACCGGTTACCGTGACCTATGGACGTGTGTAACACGAGTGGAGTCACATCCGTTCTACCTACCCCCGCTACTCACCGCTGGGAACACAACACGAGGTTAATATAGCCGCGGTATTCTGTAGGGCGGAGGTACTTCCCTAGTCGTACTGCTCAATTAGGACGGGAATACCGTCGTGTCCTACCTCCTTCAGTTAGAACTTATATAACCGCATTTATGTACTTACTAATTTTAAAATACTTGTAAAAACTAAAAATAAATACACTATCGAACAGTTCCATGAAATATGTACCAACCGTTAATAAGTATTCTGTCTTCAATCAGTATGAATTGTGATTAAGAATATAGTAATATTTTTAAAGTATTCCCAGTAATTTATACCAGTAAATATTAAATAGTTATGTAACTATATCATGTTTAGAATGGTGTGATCTAAAATGAATGCTAGTTTTAGTGTAAGTAGAATAGTTACTGCCACATGTCTTGACCCTAAAACGTTCTCTTCATGCGCAGTACGCGTGTTTTGAGTGTGTTTTGAAGATAGCATGGCGGCGGAGAAGCTCAATTTTTTTTTTTATATAGGACACGCCAACTCGACCTCACCTCGCCTGATGGTAAGCTAAAGGCAAAGTCTCAGGAAAGAGGGTCACCATTACAGACACTAAGTGCTACAATGGTGGCACTCAGCTTGGCGGCCTCATCAGATGCTTTTTCACGCCCCGCTTAAAGGCCCCGGGACTGTAGGAAGAAGGAAACACGTGTGCTGGTAATGAATTCCAGGTCTTGGTGGTGCGGCAAAGAAAAGAGTCTCCGAACCGCTTGGTTCTTGCTCGTATATTCTGCACAGTGTGAGGGTGACATCTAAGGCCTGCACGTGTTGTCCTATGTAGGAAAAGAGATGGTGGGATTAGTTGGAAGAGCTCGTCAGAACACTCACCGTGGTAGAGACGGTAAAATACAGCCAAGGAAGCAATATCTCTACGCATCTGCAAAGGCTCGAGGGTGTTCGTGACCTCAGGGATCCCAATAATTCGAACCCCTTGTCGCTGCAACCTGTCGAGAGCATCTAGTAGGTATTTCGCGAAGCCATCCCAGAGATGCGAGCAGTATTCCACGCAGGAGCGAATTTGTGTCTTATAGAGAAGACACCGCTGCTCCGGCGTGAAAAAACGTCTCACTTTGTTTAGGAGTCCGAGTTTCCGCGAGGCTGTTTTGATGATGCTCTCGATGTAATTTCTGTTATTCAGTTTGCAGCGAATATCCATGCCTAGGATATTAAGGTTGTCCTGCAGTGGCAGTGGCGTGCTCTGAAGAGTGGGTAGGGGAAGGAAAGAAGATACCTTTGCTGTGAACGCACTAGCCTGCGTCTTCTTGGCATTGAACTCGACCATGTTCTCAGAGCCTCATTGAGAAATGTGATTTAAGATCCGGTCCAGTTCAGTGACAAGAAGCTGTCTTTTTTCCACGATATCAGACTGTTTGGCCGCAGGTTGTCCGTGATAACTCCCGTGTAAGGTGCTATCGTCTGCATAGCAATGTATGCTGCTGGTGGACAGCATGTCGTTGATATGCAGAAGAAAGAGAGCGGGAGATAATACAGACCCCTGCGGTACGCCAGCATTTATTTGCAAGAACTCCGAAGCCCGTCCATCACAGAGGACGCGGATACGGCGCTCCCGCAGGAAACTAGCAATCCAGTTGCACAGTCTAGGAGGCAGACCAAAGGCTGGTAGCTTGGAGAGAAGCGATTTGTGCCAGACTCTATCGAAAGCTTTGGCGATATCAAGACTAATTGCCAGTGACTCGCCGTGCTTGTCCATAGCCTCACCCCAAAGATGGGTAACGTATGCTAGAAGATCACTCGTTGACCGTTTCGGCCTGAAGCCATATTGCCGGTCATTAATTAAGGAGTGATCCTCTAGGTGACGCATGAGCTGTTTGTTAATGATGTGATGATTCAATAACCGTAGATTATATGACAACAATGCGCGCGCGCAAGGCCCTCGTTTCTCTTGCGACTTTAGTATTATGTTATCTGTGCTTAGGTCAAGGCATATTTTATTTAACTAAAGGAGAAATAGCATTTATTTAAGAAATGCACAAAGTGCAAAGGATCCAAATAAAAATATTTATAAATATTTATGTTTCAATAAACAACCAAAAACATTGACAGAATAAAGAAATAATGTATCTTTCTCTCTCTACAATTCCTTATAAAGATATTTATGTTAAATTAGATATATAATAATAACTGGTTTGGCATCAAGTAGATATATGTTGAAAAATGTAATAAAAAATTTCAATTAAAAAATATTTGTTTTATTTGGAAATGAGTTTCGTGGTATACCTAAGGTTTCTACCGAGGAAAGGATATTTTTTTTTATAGAACTTAGGTGGCAGACAAGCACACAGCCCACCTTTTTTTATACCTCTTAGGTGGCAGACAAGCACACGGCCCACCTAATGGAAAGTGGTTACCGTGGCCTATGGACGTGCGTGTGTAACACCAAAGTAGCCACATTCGCACTGCCAACCCTGTAAGCACAGTGTTTCTGTGCCGTCAGTGTAGAGGACAAAGCAGGGCAAGCCTTTAGTCATCCCACTGACAGCGTGAATTCTCCAGTGAGCTCTGGCTACCGTACTCACCTGATGGAAAGTGGTTACCGTGACCTATGGACGTGTGTAACACGAGTGGAGTCACATCCGTTCTACCGACCCTGTAAGAAAAGAGATTTTATGTGCCCTTAGTGCAGAACACAAACATCAGGACATGCCTTTGGTCTTCCCACTGACAGCACAAAAACTCTCCAGTGAGCTCTGGCTACCCTACTCACCGCCGGGAACACAACACGAGGTTATTATAGCCATGGTATTCTGTAGGATGGAGGTACTTCCCCAGTCGGGCTGGTCAATTCGGACGGGAATACCGTCGTGTCCTACCACTACCTCTAGAAATATTAGTGTAGGTAATCATGCTTTGTAACTTAGGGTAGACGTGTGTAACAACCCTGGTGTTGCATACTTCCATAAGCCACGGTAACCACTTCATATCAGGTAGGCCGTGTGCTTGTCTGCCATGTGTGTTCTCAGTAAGTCTAACCTACCGAACCAGCGAAAGAATCATTTTTTACATTATTTAATATTTTTATATTATTTCTTGACATCCCTAATTGTAAAATTTTGAAGTTCATATGTGCTCTTTGTGTGCCTAAACTGAATAAATGAAATTGATTCTTTGATTCTAAGTTGTATAAAAAAACTGTCTCGAGACCTGCAGAGACAGACAATCCATCTGCAGTTACAGAGTCGATTCCTGCTGAGACTATCCCGAGGCGTGCAGAGACAGACAAAACATCTGCAGCAACAGAGTCAATACCTACTGAGACTGTCACGAGACCTGCAGAGACAGACAATCCATCTGCAGTTACAGAGTTGACATCAACAACGTCAGAATCAACTAGAGTGACGCAGTCGACGCCTGCTATGACAGTAACAAGACTTACGGGAAAATTGACTTAAAATCTAATGTGTCAGTATCAACCCCTAATGAAACAAAGAGTGGCCATAACACCACAATTACGAAAACGACAGAAAATAATGGATTTGGTTACTTTTCATGGACACATGCTTCACTCATCTCCGTATTGTCTGTTACACAACAGACAATACGGAGATACTGCTTTGTTTGATTGGGTCGGGAGGCTTTGTGGACCGGGACCACGGTCCACAAAATTCCCTTTTATTTTACTCACTGTAAAGTGTTAGGCTTTGTGGACCACGGCAGTGGTCCACAAAACGTCTTTCATTTTATATACTGTTTTGAGGTAGGCTTTGGGACCCTTAATTGAATTGGAATTACTTATGTCTAAAAGTACAGTCATAAACAAATTAGTTTCATTATTTTTAAAGAGAAATAACTAGAAACATTTGATAATTATGAGTATGATACTAATTCTGTAGCATCAATAAATTACTAATTCTTTAGCCATGATAAATTATTACTCACTATAGTCAAATGACTACAGTATACAGTTATCCACCGACTTTATCGATGACTCACCAAGACACGGCCCATTGTGTATGTTTCGTTATCAGCAAACGCTACCTGGGTATGACCTATAGCCAATCAGGGTGGCTTACGATAGCGATACCCAAGCTTATACGGTACGCTTCATACTTTGGATGGATAATTTAATATTATTCCAGTGTCACTGTGTCAGTGTTAGTGGGAAGTGCAAGTACAGGATTACTAGGTAAGTGCATTTTTACATGTTGTTTAAGATATAATTCTAAATAAGATACATAGGATAGAATTACAAATGAAGTAAGTACGTTAATAAATTTAAAAAAATAGTTTTATTACGGCCTCCATTTTGTGCAGTAAGATTTAAAAACAAGTGAATATGTTGTGTTTATTTGTGGTGTTATTGATTATTGTGATGTTAAGCGTTAGAAACTATCTATTATCCGGGTACGGATTCAACATTTCACTATGTAAAATTCTAGAGGCTATTTTTATGTCGTAATCGTATCGTATCGTGTCGTACGTAATTACATATATACAAACGATAATCAGTTTTGATTAGTTTATTAAAAATAAATAAATATTGTTAAAAAATGGTACACAATGATTTTAGATAGTTTCTAACGCTTAACATCACAATAATCAATAACACCGCAAATAAACACAACATATTCACTTGTTTTTAAATCTTACTGCACAAAATGGGATGAAATAGTGGGAGGTGCAAGTACAGGATTACTAGGTAAGTGCATTTGCACTTACCTAGTAATCCTGTACTTGCACCTCCCACTAACACTGACACAGTGACACTGGAATAATATTAAATTATCCATCCAAAGTATGAAGCGTACCGTATAAGCTTGGGTATCGCTATCGTAAGCCACCCTGATTGGCTATAGGTCATACCCAGGTAGCTTTTGCTGATAACGAAACATACACAATGGGCCGTGTCTTGGTGAGTCATCGATAAAGTCGGTGGATAACTGTATACTGTAGTGACTTGACTATAGTGAGAAATAATTTATCATGGCTAAAGAATTAGTAATTTATTGATGCTACAGAATTAGTATCATACTCATAATTATCAAATGTTTCTAGTTATTTCTCTTTAAAAATAATGAAACTAATTTGTTTATGACTGTACTTTTAGACATAAGTAATTCCAATTCCTCAAAACAGTATATAAAAAGAAAGACGTTTTGTGGACCACTGCCGTGGTCCACAAAGCCTAACACTTTATAGTGAGTAAAATAAAAGGGAATTTTGTGGACCGTGGTCCCGGTCCACAAAGCCTCCCGACCCGTCCATCCTAAGGTTGCCTGGAAGAAATCACTTTTAGTGATAAGGCCGCCCATTGTGCATTTAACTGTAACTTTAATTATGTCTGTAATTTTTTTATAATATTGGTGTGCAATAAAGAATTAACTATCTATCTATCTAGTGTCAGATAGGTCCAGTCAGCGTTAGCGCGATCTTGACAGCAAAGTCTCAAAATGACCTTAATAACAAGCTATTAAGGATAAATAAAACTGTTTTATTGATTTAAATTGTATTATTGTTAGAACTAAAGGTGTGTACCAAATATGAGAATAATTAGTGAATTGGAAGATAAGTATTAAGATCATCAGAGTACTTTGTTCGGCAAGAGAGGTACAGACCTACATAACTTTCTTTGTTCCACACAGAAGCGGAGCAAACCCGCTCATTTACAAGGCATGAATTAGATTTTTATTACTTACTAGCAAAAAATGAATAAAAGAAATAAGTAGACAGAGAACCGCGGTAGCCTAGTGGTATGGGTAATGGAGTGCTGGGAAGAGATCCTGGGTTCGATCCCAGGTTTTACCATGACACACACCAATATCTATTCAATGCTTTTCGAAGTTATGTGTGTATTTATCGCAGGTTTATAAGTGCCCGGTTAATGGCTAAATAAAATAAGTAGATAAAACTTTATATGCCATACAATCACACTGAGTAGTATTAGTTAGTGTCGGCTTTAGGTAGGAGGTTGTCGGTACTTATTAGTGTAATGATTGAATTAGCTTTGATACTTCATTTGCACTCAGTTCCTATTTCCAAACCAGAACAAACTATCCTACATACTCTTTACCACCTACTACGTCACTGATGTACATACGTAAAACATAAAATCACGCCTTTATCTCCCGGAGGGTTAGGCAGAGGTAATCAACACCCACATTTCACCAATAACTGTACTCGGTCCCACGTAATAGGTGGTGGAGCCTATTGCCGTATATCGGACACTATAGTTGACTCGAACCCCGCATTTTAGGCTGATTCTGGGCTGTATATATCTGTCTGATGTTAAACAGCCCTATCCCTTAGTCGCCTTGTACGACACCCTATGGCAAGAGATGGGGTGGCCCAAATTCTACTCTGCCGGGAACTACTGATGTAGTAATACTAGTAATACCTAAATTGTGAAGTTGAAACTGCAGAAGAATAAAAATCTACGTGCTCTAAATTTAAATGTGCCAAGGTATAAATTACCTCCGGGAGCAAAGAGCAAATCGTACTCAAGAAGTTAAATCTTGCGCATGAGTAGATAAGAGTGACCGGCCCCTCTGCGTACTACCGTTACTAAGTGTACCCGACCACACTCTGTCTGTCTCTATCGCACATAGCTGATATGGATTGCCTTACTTTCAAATTTTCACAATAAAACAAACATTGCAGAGTTTTGGTGCCAACATGAAGAATGGCGCTTCGCGGTATTTTTTTATTTTCCAAAATTGGTGTGAATTCGATTTCATATATAAAAATGGTGGATTTTTAGATATAATATCATTGACAACGCACACAAGTGTGGAAAGTGGCAAATTACAGTGAATTGTGACTTTTCGTGTTGGTGCCAAACCTCCCTAGGGAGCTTCTAGTAAAGTCCCCACAACTTTACTGAGCACCGTAACTTGAAAAACTTGACTTTGGCATCTTGCCATTAATAATTTTATACTACTACTGTATTACGTGACATTGGCATATATCAATTACTTGCCAAAAAGGAGAAGAAAAAAATATTGCAGAGACTAAGATATTTTTTTCAAAATTTTTTTATGCTGATACTTTAGAAGAGAATGCTTTCTCTAAGGGGCAAACATGGGAGAGTCGATTATGACATGAACTCGGATATTTAGCTTATAACATACATACAGACATATATTCACGCCTCTATCCACGGAGGGTTAGGCAGAGGTGAATTAACACCCATATTTCACCAATCATTGAATTTGGTCTCACATAATAGGGGTGAGCCTAATGTTGTCTTCCGGGTACTTAATTGTTGACTCAAACCATGCATCTGAGGTTGAGTCTGGGCTGTATATATCTGTCTGATGTTAAACAGCCATATTCCTTAGTCGCCTATAGATTATAAAAGGACTTATAAAGATAAATAGGCATGTTAAATAAAGTTTAATGCCTGTAGTGTCATGCGACAAAAGAACAATGTCTTGCCTCTATGTTAATTTAGATAAAATGTGGTTTTTGCGGTCGTCGTCGGTGCAATTTAGCCTATTAATTGCTTATATTGTACCACACAGGTATTTAAATTATAGCAGACATTAAAATATCACATAAAGAAGCTTATTTCTGATCAGTCCAGCGTGCCTTTATCTTTTCCGTAGTAAAACAAAAATATTGCATACACGTTCATATACTCACGCCTGTAAAACCTAAGGGATAGGCAGAGGTGTATTCAACCAACCATGACTTTCGGTCACACGTAATAGACGCCGACCGGGTGAGTCGTCAAGTGGGCATTAAATATAGCTATATAATTAAATTATATGTAAAGAAATATATGAAAATAGTCGGGTAACTTTATGGGTGGTACGATTTAACGAACCGGGTAAGTTTTGAATGAAACAAATGCAATGTCTTTTAGATGTTCTCGATAGATTACAGAGACGTGCAGTCCATATCATTGGAGACCTTCCCTCCTAGATAAATGGAAAGAAGAAAGAAAGAAAGAAAAAAAAGCATTTATTCAAGAACATATAATGTACAGAGAATCAGACAAATATATAAACATAATAAGGTAACATAACGCGCTCCCAAATGGGCCTCTATCGCAGCATGAATGCCCCGCACAACAGGGTATGCGAAGCGCTGGTTTTAAATTTATATATTTATAAGTTTTAAATTTAACTGGCAATAGAATGATGAATGTATGGGATTGATCCGTATTTTGACAGTCGTTATACGTTAAAATACGTGTCAATCCGATATATCAATTAGCCTTTCACAGTCCACTGCTGGACATATGCCTCTCCCATTGTTTAGAGGCTTTGGCCTACTGCTCCCACGGTAGTCAGACGGATTGTTACATGGTTTTATTTCGAGTTTTCCTTCTCTTACAGTGATATCGTCTGCATATTTACCGTTAGGTGGTGATGGTGATACTTGTATGCTTCCTCTGTTACCACTTCACCACATCAATCCCATATACTCATAATTCTATTCTACAATACGTCGGCCAACGATTTTCCAGTAGGGGGCTGTGACTGACATATCCGTGTGGTGATGAAGAAAGAACACAAGTGTCACCACCACATCTCATCCGAACGGTGATGTAAGAGGCGACCAACGGAAAAATACGCTGACGATATCACTACGAGAGAAGGAAAACTTTAAATAAAACCCTGTACCAACTCGTCTGGGCAGCGTGGAAACTGTAGGCCAAAGCCTCCCAACATTGGGCGAGGCTAGTTGTTATATTGTTTCTAGGGGCGCCAAGGTAAATAACCTTTGCTACTGCATAGAGAATTTACCTGCCTGAATGTATTTTATCGCTCCACCACGAGGAGAGCTCTAATGAGCTCTATCAATCCGTCTCCCCTCCTATCCAAAACAATACGGGTATGACAAAGAAAATAACGTAATTTTATGTAATGAATTTCTCTAGGTCCACCCACTTTTATTACAAAACATAACTTAAGACAGAGAAATATCTCTATGAGACCATTTTTTTTTACATTATATATTTTAAGAGCAACTTCGTGCTAATACAATACAATACAATACAGCTCATGCGGCACCTAGAAGATCACTCCTTAATTAATGACCAGCAATATGGCTTCAGACGGAAACGGTCAACGGGGGATCTTCTAGCATACGTTAACCATCTTTGGGGTGAGGCTATGGACAAGCGCGGCGAGTCACTGACAATTAGTCTTGACATCGCCAAAGCTTTCGATAGAGTCTGGCACAAATCGCTTCTTTCCAAGCTACCTGCCTTTGGTCTGCCTTCTAGGCTGTGCAACTGGGTTGCTACCTTCCTACAGGGGTGCCGTATTCGCGTCCTTTGTGATGGACGAGATTCGGAGTTTCAGCAGGAAAATGCTGGCGTGCCCCAGGGGTCCGTCTTATCACCCACTCTCTTTCTTCTGCATATCAACGACATGCTGTCTACCGGCAATGTTCATTGTTATGCAGACGATAGCACTTTACATGGGAGTTTTCATGGATATCCTGCGGCCAAGCAGTCAGATATCGCAGAGAAAAGGCAGCTTCTTGTCACTGAGCTTGACGGGATCCTGAATCACTTTTCTCAATGGGGCTCTGAGAACCTGGTTGAGTTCAATGCCAAGAAGACGCAGGCATGTGCGTTTACAGCAAAAGTATCTTCTTTCCTTCCCCACCCCACTCTTCAGAGCACGCCACTGCCACTGCAGGACAATCTGAATATCCTAGGTATGGATGTTCGCTGCAACCTGAATAAAAAAAATTACATCGAAAGTATTATCAAAACAGCCTCACGAAAACTCGGAGTCCTGAACAGAGTGAGACGATTTTTCACGCCGGAGCAGCGGTGTCTTCTATACAAGACACAAATTCGCTCCTGTGTGGAATACTGCTCGCATCTCTGGGATGGTTCAGCAAAGTACTTACTAGATGCTCTCGACAGGTTGCAGCGACGTGCGGTCCGCATCATTGGGAATCCCGAGATCACGAACACCCTAGAACCTTTACAGCTGCGTCGAGATGTTGCGTCCATGGCTGTATTTTACCGTCTGTACCATGGGGAGTGCTCTGATGAGCTCTTCCAATTAGTCACACCCTCCCTTTTCCTACACAGGACAACACGTGCAGGTCTTAGATGTCATCCGCACACGGTGCAAAACATCCGATCAAGAACCAAGCGGTTCGGAGACTCTTTCCTCTGTCGCACCATTAAGGCCTGGAATTCATTACCAGCTCACGTGTTTCCTTCTTCTTACAGTCCCGGGTCCTTTAAGCGGGGCGTGAAAAAGCATATGATGAGGCCGTCAAGCTGAGTGTCACCATTGTCACACGGTATGTGTAAGTGTGACCCTCTCTTCTGGGACTATGCCTTCAGCTTACCATCAGGCAAGGTGAAGTCCAATTGACGTGTCCTATATAAAAAAAAATACTTAGTGTTATAAATATCTCACAAATGTAATAATTCTACCTAAATACAGAATTGTTATTCGTTTTAATCAATTTGGTCACTGCCAACTTATGCATGAAGTGACTCCATTAAATTCTACACCACCGCTTCCAAAGCGCTGGTGAAAGAAACGGCGCAATAAAGTCTACTGTAGCATAATATTTTAAGACATCAATTTACAATAGACTTTTTAAGGCTAAATGTGGACGAATGTACGTTCGTCTCGTGTCCGCATAAACAATAGGTATAAAAAACTTGTAATAAAAGAATTAAATGACTGTTAAATATCGTCAAAAAGATTTACACACCTACCTTAAAGAATAATCTGCCGTAATTATAACATTTTACGAGGGGCAAGCGATGTGATTCCATGCTTGGAGGCGAATACCCAAAAAGTGATTGACGTCGTGAGGGATGATGCATGCGAGTTGTAAGGTCTCTCTGTCGGGAATACCTACTGAAGACTGTGTGGAGAACAAAAGGCCTCGGGCACCGCAATGTAATGTACTCCTCGAACGCAACCAAGAAGTACGCTTAGAAGAATAATGACGCACTTTATATGTAAGTATGTGTGCGTCATAATAGTTGAAAAGGTAGGGAAGGAGAGAGATTTCCCGTAACGTATGACCTGTAAAGATCCTCTGTTTCAGGTTCAATTATAGGTGACTGATCCCACAGACAATGCTCCAGGTAAAAGCATTTACCTTATACCTTATACCTGACTTATTTTGTTGAGTTTAAGAAATCTATGAAGTGACAAGAAAAATAAATAAAAAAAATTAAAACCCCTTACACAAAAATGGCAACATGAGTTTGCAATAACGCTGTTTGCTGCAGCGCCCCCTGGTGTAATTTCACCGTAATATCTATCTAAAAACATGCACCAATCAAACCCGAACCCATAACTGAAAACTGCATCAAAATCGGATTAGTAGTTTTGGAGAAAAATGTCTTTATGTATTTGCACAAACTTCTTTTCACCTCAACCGTCTCCGTTCCATTATGTGTAAAAAAAAGCGCTTGCATCTTCATATTATATCGGACGATAAGCTACGTCATTTTCGTTCGAAAAAAGTCACACCACTCAGTCGCTTTTCGGTTTCTCAACGTTACGGATGCTGTTCAACAGCAACGATCACGGAACATTTATTTTTATCAGTCTGCATTCCGCGTTGTTCACTTCACTTCTATCTAACAGATATTTAACCTACAATGTGTATTAAGATTTTGACCTCATTATCGCTGTTACACGTATAAGTTGTTACTGTAGACACTGTGTACGGGACTGTCTACTTCTCAATTGGTGCTATATACGAGGGCTGCTACTTATGTATGCGGAATAGAAAAAATAAACAAATGTATATGGCTCAATATGCTTTTGCATTCGATAAAACCAATTTTTAAATCACTTTTTCCACTCTGATTGAGGTATCTCCAAAACGTGCTGTTTGAACGCGTCTACGGCATCTTCACGGGTTGAAAATCGTTGACCACGTAATTTATTCTTTACATTTGTCAATAAATAGAAATTATTGGGAGCCAAATCAGGGCTGCCAAAGCCAAATCAGCCAAATCGTACGGTGGATGACCCATTAATTCTATTTTTTGACCATCCAAAAATATTGTGGTTTCCTGAGATGTATGACAGCTGGCATTGTTATGGTGAAGTATGATTCTGCGTCACTGGTTGTTTTTGCGTATTTCTTCAAACACTTCTGGCAAACAAATGGTCGTGTACCACTCCGAATTAACCCTTCTGCGATTCTCCAGTGGTATTGTAGCCACATGGCCATTATTACCAAAAAAGCAGGCCACCATTTGCTTTACAGTGCTTTTTGTACGAGCCACTTTCGTAGGGTTTGACTCATTTTGAAACACCCAAACTGTTGATTTCAGGTATATCGTAGATCCAGGATTCGTCACCTGTGTAGATATTATAAACACATTTTGAGTCACCTCCGTTGAATTTTTTCAAGGTTTTCTTGCACCATTCGACGCGAGCATCTTTTTGATCCTCAGTTAAGTTGTGCGGGATCCAACGCGAACAATTTTTTTTTTTACAGACATATGTTCATGTAATATCCTATGAATGCTCGTCGCACAGCTTCAATATTTTGTGGCACAACCACCGATTTCGGGCGACCTTCTTTAACTTCGTCCGTGAGCTTACTCCGCCCGCGATTAAACTCACTAAACCAGTGATACACAGTCATTTATGATGGAGGTGAACCACCAAAAGTCGAAGTTAATTGATCTACGCACTGTTGTTGCGTTAAACCACGTCAAAAATCGTAATAAATCATAGCACGAATATTTTCACGAGTGAGTTCCATTTTTTCAGCGATATGACATTTTAAACCCAACATAAACAACACACTAACGTATATAAGAAAAAAAATATTAGCGGCCAGTATTTAAAAAAAGAACGAATATGTGCATGGAGGTCAGACATTGCGTTTAAAATTATTAGAATCCCAGATTCCGCATACATAAGTAGCAGCCTATGAATCTCCGTATGAGAATATTACTCATGTATAGAACTAGGCTGATGCCCGCGGTGTGCTGGCAGAACCGCGTAGTGTGCTCGCTTTATGTCGTAGATGTTCGCATGATCTCTACAACACAACACGAGGTTATTATAGCCGTGATATTCTGTAGGATGGAGGTATTTGTCCAGTCGGACTGCTCAATTGGGAGGGGAATAGCGCGTCTTCATAATAATGATGAAGATTCTGTCTTTTATATTATTATCAAATTGCAAGGAAGGATGAAACGCAAGTTCACTAAACAATAATATTGTCACATACTCGGCTCGTACGGAATCTCCTTTTCTTTTATACCACTTGGGTGGTAGACAAGCACACGGCACACCTGATGGAAAGTGCCTACTGTGTCTTATGGACGTGTGTAACACCAGGGGAGTCAGACTCGTGCTGCCGACCGTGTAAGTTTATGCCCCGTCAGTGGATAAGACAAAACAGGACAAAAACTGACCAGTGAGCTCTGGCTACTCTACTCTCGTCTCTTTCTCTATCTCCCGTTATCTAAGCATATTTATAGTGGTCCGCGACGCCCGACGTCGCGTCATTGCGGTTTGGGTAATGCGCAGCCAACCATCAAACTTAAATGTTTATTCAAAGAGCGCTTTTGTTTTTGTACTCTCTAAAATATCTGCATATAAATATACTAATATCAGGTGTAGCTTCTGACTATTTTTTTTATTTTATTATTATATTTATATTATTATTATATAATTATATTTTATTATTATACCGAACTTATGAATCTCACATCACAATAGGTAGTTCCTGATTTGAATAAGGAACATTGAAAACGGATTACGCATATACCACAGATAATGTAATATCATTCTTTTATCTACCACATAGAGGCTCGTCGTCGAGAGTCCATAGGAATAAGGAAACATGGCGATATATAATAATCATGAAAATGGCCGCAATTTAACGCTACAGCTGTTCGTATAGTACACCAACTCTGTTTTCAACCTTGCAACTTGCACAGGTTGAAACTCTAACAAAAAATATTATAATCGATTAAGTTATAAAAAGAATTAACCCGCGATTTTGATGGTTTCGGGCGAATCTTCTGTGGCTCAGTAGTCAGAGCGTTCACTCTATAAGGGAAAGATTGTGGAACCGTTTAAATATTTTCTATATCTTAATCGATTTGAATAGTTTCAAGTTGAAACAGTTTGTCAAAATTTCATTCAAAGAAATATTATAAGTATTATGTTTTGGAGCTGCGTCCAAGATCTTCAGGACTTTTTTTATACCACTTAGGTAGCAGACAAGCACACGGCTTACCTGATACCGGAAATGGCCAGCTACACCTTGAAGCTGGCAAAAAAGCTGATATATGTATATTAAAGGCTAATATTAAAATGTATGTTCTCATCTACAGGCCTAACGGCTGGTTGGATTTCATTGAATGGGCCTCAAATGATAGGTGCGTATCTACCAAGTGCCATAGGGTACCTAAATAGTACTTATATCTATACTGCAACGACGATACGTCGACACAACACAATAATAGCAAAAAAATAAATGTGACGATTCAGACGACTGACAGAACACTAAATGTTTGGTCATTATCGCTAATATAATGTTATGTGCCACAGATCAGTGACGGAATGACGTACATACCTAAACACAACTAGGAAGTACTTGAGCGCTGAAATATCGACAACTCAAAACAACATAGTAAATATCCCGATAACTTTAATACTAATGTGAGTGACCATGATAGTTTAAATAAAATAGCTATTATTCGTAGGTATATAACTTTTAGCGGGCAGAAAAGTAATTTGAATTTGGAACATCTTATCATTCATAGAAATTGAACGCAAATTCTAATGAATTGGGTATTTTCCTATAGTTAAAATAAATTATTTAACTGAACTTATTACATTAAGAACGGTAAAAGATGCGTCGGTTCTTCTTTTATCCTTTTAATTTATTTTTAATCTTCCACTTACACTTGCAAGCCACCACATAGTTGGCCACCACTGGTGGACATTAGGGAATTTTATCACTTTTTATCCCAATGGCCACCAGTGGTGGTCAGCGGGAATAAAATATTGGAAATGTTCCCGTTGGCCACCATATAGTTGGCCACCACTGGTGGACACAGGGAAATTTTGTTACTTTATGTCCTCAAGGGCACCACCAAGCATAAATAATACACCTAGGTAGGTAGTAAGTCATTTACGCTCGTAACGTTCGTGGGAGTTTTGTTTTTGCAAGCGCGACTCGACTTTATAATAGAATAATACCTGTGTGGATGTAAAATGTACTAAGTATATATATGGAATGGTGCGTGGAGTCAGCGCTGCCTAGTGGCCCCATCTGAAAACCAGCGTTGTGCATACCCAACGAAGGGTGTGCGCAGCATTCAATGCTGAAATGGGGCCCTATTTGGGCTCGCATAGTGTGGAGTGTTGTACCCGTAGTTTAATTATAATGTGCCTACTGTTTTTGATTCTGTGTACCTGCTAACTGTTGTATTGCCTACCTATTTGTATTTGGCGGGGTGCCCGCTGTGTGGGGCCTGAATAAAATATTTTCTTTCTTTCTTTGTATGATAAAAAATCAACATTTATTAAATATTTCCTAACAATAAAGTAGAAAAATAAAGCGTACCTAATAATAATTCGGTAAAATCAAACTATTGTTACATTAGGTTTTTCTTTAACTACGCTTTTAATAATACTATATATAATATTACAGGTTAAATCACAATATAAACCACCCAGAACGCTGGCTCCACATATCGTACTCGCGTCTTTTATGTTTTACTAGTTACTTATTATAAGCTCTGAATATTTTGGAATATTAATATCACAAGATGACGGAAGGAATAAATAAAACGATTTTTAAAACTCATATGCACAAGCTAGATAGCTGCACCTGGGTTTATTGGCCCTTATAATCACTTTTATCATTTATATAAACGTTCTAACACCTCTTACTGTTTATAATAATCACAGATTGAATAACGACGCACACATAGATTTTAAATATAATATGACAGATTATAAATATATACTTATAAGTTATCATAATTAAAAATAAACTATGTAAACAATAATAACATAGGTACATATTCTTTTATAATAATTTGGCATTAAAATATTAAGGTAACACTTTACGCCGTTTAAAATCATCACAGATTAAATCACAGGATAAATCACAGACCGCTATTGTACTCAGCTATCATACAATAATAACGTTTAAACGGTTATATTATTAAAATAACAGTTTAAACCGTTTAAATCAGCACAGATTGAATCATTGCTTATGTGTTAATAATTATCACAGTACTTGTATTGTGCAAAACAAGTATTAAGTAATTATATCAGTTTCTCATTATTTCTAGAAATTTTCCTGCAGATATTTGGCCATCCAAATTTTCCAATTGGATTTCTTGTATGTATTGGTCACTTAAAATAACTTTTTTCGGTCGCTGTTTAGTGCTTTTACAATTTTTATTTATTTGCATTCTTCGCACAACAAAAACACAAGCATCTTCGTGAAGAACTTTTAAAACAAGCACTATATAAGGATTATTTTCCCCATAGTTTTGATCAATTTATGGTGCCAACCCTCTACGACATTAGTTATTCGATGGCGTTCTCCAAATATATTCAAGACTTCTATGAAATCCTTCCTTATTTATATCCTGACATTTGATCATACTTTTTTTTTTACGTGCGCATAATCCCCACGGATACCTCCCCACCGGAGCCAGTGGAGGAGGTTATGTCGGACTCGAACCGACTAAAACGCACGCCGCCTGTGGGCCGCTTTGGTTGCCGAAGGTGAGGTTGACAGGCATATCCCTTGCACCCCGGCCGACACATTTGATCATACTTAATACCAAATAATAATCATTTATTCAAGTTTTAAGATGTATTCAGGTGTGGACTGGAATTATTTTGCCTTTCAATATATGAAACGTAAGATTGGTTTGAACGTTGGTAAGTATTTAAGAAGTAGGTAACTACCTACCCCAAATGCATACTGTAAACCTTCTATATTAGGATCAGTGGCAGAATGTGCACCATAAAATGTAATAAAACTTTATTCCCGCTGACCAACACTGGTGGCCATTGGGATAAAAAGTGATAAAATTGCCCAATGTCCACCAGTGGTGGCCAACTATGTGTGGCCAACGGGAATAATCCAACACACTTGAATGTTGAATGTTATCGCGTCAGCGGTCAGGGTCAATTATTTCATACCTCCAATTTTCCTTATAACTTGCGGTTTAGTCGTTTAGTAGAAAGTAACTAATTTGACTAGTCAGTACTCAATTAAATACTTAAATACTCAATGCCTGCTACGTATTGGCTGAAGACACGAGGAACCGTACTAACTTAAAAAAAATTATATCTATATATCTATATATTATATATTATAATCAGTAGATACCATATTTTCGCCGTTTAGTAACGAAGTGGCGGAATATACTTTTAGTAACTTTTTTTTAATCTTATTTATTTCATAAACCTAATACATCATATGATTAAATCGGCTTAAAATTTTCATCACCAGAAGAGGCTGTCGAGGAGTATGAAAAACACGTTTCAGAGGTCACCACAGAGGAGTGGCACAAAAGTTTTCAAAACTGGTTTGATCGAATGAAAAAGTGCATAGACGCCAAGGGAGATTATTTTGAAAAACAATAAATTAATTTTGTACCTTTAATAGTATTTTTTCATATTCATTCCGGAAACTTATAGTGCGCCCCACGTATATATTATAATCAGTAGATACCATAGTTTCGCCGTTTAGTAACGAAGTGGCGGAATATACTTTTAGTAACTTTTTTTTAATCTTATTTATTTCATAAACCTAATACATCATATGATTAAATCGGCTTAAAATTACATTGGGGTTAGTATCAATTGACTTAATAATTATGTAAGTAAGTCATAAATTCGGTCATATAGGATATAATAATAAAGCGTAAGTATAAGTGCATAAGGGAAGTTAAACTATACATTTATGATGTTCTAGTCTAGTTTTAATAACTTTGTGTGGTTACATTTAGTGTGTACATTTAGTAAAAAGAAGTAACTAACTAATAACAAAGCGAAGGAAAACTTTGGAGCTCGTGTCGTCGCTTGACAATAACAAAATAAAATTGTCGGACGACGCTACGTTTGTTGCTACACCAACGCGTGAGTAATGCAGAATGCATGACGTGACGTAGCTATTGAGGTCAAATGAAATACCATTATCATGCTATGCATTATCTGTAAGATGAAACGCAGGAGCATAATATATTAGAATAATCCCCTGATTATATTCATCCATTATCACAGCCTCTGTGGAGAGGCGGTCCCGGTCACGGTTGCCACACGAAAATCTATGGTCTAACTATGGAACTCGAGACAAAATCTAAGCAGGTGGGGAATGCGAAACCCGGGCTTAACCGCATGTGACTGCAGTGCCCCTGTGCAGTCCATGACGCACTTGGTCTCGCCCTTGTGTCCTGCACTAAAGGACGACTTGAATAAAGCCACTGATAGCGCGGTTGAGATAGCACAATTTTATTACATAACATAAACTCACGCCTATATCCCGGAACTCCGTGCTAGCACCCACATTTCGCCAGTTTATGTTTAGGTCCCAATATAAAAGGTGGCGAGCCTATTGCCATTAACCGGGCACTTATAAACCTGCGATAGATACACACAAAACTTCGAAAAGCAACGAAACGTCATTGGTGTGTGCCATGGTAAAACCTGGGATCGAACACGAGACCTCGTCTCAGCAGTCCATTACCCAAACCATTAGGCTACCGCGGTAGATTTTATTCGTGAACAATTTAGCACCAACAGTGAATCATTGACACGAGAAGAAGAAGACTACGAGACTTTGATATCGCCAATGGTTACGGACGTCAAATGGCAGTTGCTTCACGGGAAATATCGAAGTTCAACCGAATCGCAGTTAGACTGCAAAAGATGGATCCCGGATGCCGAGGTGAACGCCTTAGTTGCGACTGGAACTAGCGCAAGGTTAATTGATAACATTTTAGGATATAGGAATAATAATAATTTATTTATTGTTTTCAAATATACATTATACGAGTAATGCAAAGACATAATCTCTAATAACCAAATTCTGTGAGCGTCACACTAGGGATACCCTGTGTCGTGGAGTTCAAAGTAACTATTTATTAATCTGTGGTTCAGTCTCTTCCCAGGTACTTTACTTTTATCTTTAAATTTAACTTTAAATCATAATAATTTCTAGAATAAAGTACCTAATTTGAAAACAATATTATCGCTTAAAATAAGTAATTGAAATAGGAATGAGTAAAACGAACTCAGCCACATCTGAACACCGATACGTTGCAGTGTGTAGGTGTGTGTGTGCATGAGTGTGTAAATGTTTGTGTGTGTGTATGTCTGCGATCGCGTGCGTCTTTTTGTTCACTTTAATTCCTCTGAAATGCCTCTATCTGAGCATAGTTATTTGGCTCCAGCCACTTAATTATGGCTCGTTGAAAGTTAAAGGAATACACAGTAGGTAATAATATAACTTTATTCGCGTCGCGTCGTCGGTATTTTAGACAAAGAAAGAATCAAACAATCAATTTCATTTATTCAGTTTAGGCACATAAAGAGCACATATGAACGTGTAAACTCTACAATTATGTCAAGTAATATTATAAAAATATTAAATAAATAAACCATTGGTTACGGAGTCGGCTTCACGATCGAAAGGACCCGGGTTTAAATCCTAGCCATTACATTACCGACGTCACGTGGGTTAGAGAAAATATATATCATGACGCAACATTCTGGGCGCATCGCATGATGCCGACAAGAATATGCTATAATAGTATGTGCCGCGCAATATAAGTCCATAACTCAATCTCTATATATAGATAGACAAATTAGGTACTTACCTAGACCAACTCGGCCAGGGTGCGAGGGATTTGTCTCAGATAATCTCACCTCCGGGAATCTGCCGCCCACACCATGAGCGTGCGTTTTAGTCGGTTCGAGTACAACATAACCACCCCCACCGGCTCCGGTGGGAGGGGTATACGTGGAGTTATGCCCACATTAAAAAAGAAGGTATCTACCGACTAACTGGGTGATTAATAAAGACTACAAACTATTTATGGGCCGTGTGCTTGTCTGCCGCCTAAGTGGTATAAAAAAAGAAAACTATTATACTGTGATTGATGGCACTTGGTGGAATTTGTTGTTACACATATTGAGAACTCACTTGTACTTTTCCACATTATTTTTAATATTTATTAGACCTGACCGGTTACGTCTTACGGCATCCTCAAACAATAACATATAAGAACATTCCTTTATTAACATTGCGACACTCAAACACCACACAACACAAGGTGAAACAGGTCAGGAGGTTTAAAAAGGCCTCTTTATGGGAATCGCATAAGGTTTTTTTTAATCTTGCGGCGATATTTACACGAAATTAGAAACTACTTAGTAAATGAATTGTTGTGATTCAGTTCATAATGAGTGACTATTATACGAATATCACAGGAATTTATAGAGATCTTTATAAAGTTATTAGTTTTTGGCAGAATCGCTAAATGTGACCATTTTAGACCCGCAGGACTTTAGTTTACTAAGTGCTCTACATAAATGGCCTGCAGTTTTGAGTTTGTTTTACTGTTCAGTTTTATATTTCATTTATAGAATCGTTATCATGTGCATATTTACATCCGTCTTGAGAAACAATTGTCACCATAAAAATCTGTTCAGAATTCAGTATCGATCTAATCTCAACGCCTCCTCTGTCCTTGTGGACTGATATTCTTTTGGAGTTTATATTTGACTTAATTTTAAATAAATACATTTTTGTTGATAAAATTGTAATATTTGTGAAGGGCGGGGGAAATAGCAACACATCTGTTTCATAGATAGCGTATAATCTGACTGAACCACAGAATAGAAGTACATCTTAGGACTCACCGTATACATCACTACATACTTAATTCATAACCTACTTTAACAATTAGTCGACCATATGCTTAATTCTATACAGCATTAAAAGAATTTATTTTATAATTAATCAGTAGTTAAACAGAAACTAACTGTAATGTTATACTTAACACAGTAACATTTTAGGAAAAAGAAAACAGCATATATATTTAGACTATCATGGTCACTCACATTTGTATCAAAATAATCGGGATATTTACCATGTGGCATTGTTTCGAGTTTCCGATATTTCAGCGCTGTTGCATCATGGTGCTATGATCACGGAGGAAAAAAACAGCAGTATAAGTATCAACAACAGTATACGTACCTATTTAACAATCACATTTGGGTGCTTAAAAAGTCTACATTGACTCATGGGTCGAAATCGGCAAGGCAACCTGCCCATCTGGCGACAACAGCACGGTTGCCCGACCTGGACTAGGACCTGTTACCTCTGGCACTGTTGAAACCGCTAGGCCTGGTGATGTTTTCGACTCCGGCTCCATCCCTCACTGGTGAACTAATACCACTCCTCTCACCCCTATCTTGTGAAGCTGTGCTAGGACGCTCAGAAGTACTTGGTACCGTATAGACTCATGATTTCCGGCTGGTACTAGACTGATTCCGTAGCTGATTTATGTGTCTTTGTAACGTTTCTCCGTTTGTCCCAACTACTTTAAAATTACTTGGATCTATCTGGTCCACTATCTGACCGGAAACCCGTTTTTCTCCCTTCAAGTATTGCCTGTACCAAACCTCTCTTGCTTCGTCCATATTCCGCTTGACTCCTGCTGCCGCTTCTCTCTGGGAGTCTTGCTTTTGTGCCACATGAGTTTCCCGATCTGGTTGGATTGCGTCTAAACGAGTACGGATACACCACCCTAATAAAAGTACTGCTGGACTCTCGCCCGTTATTAAATGCTTAACGTTCCTATAGTCCATTAAAAATGTACAAAAAGCCCTGTTAATATTTCAATTATCGTGTATAGCTTTTATGATTACCCGTTTTAAAATTCGCACTGCACTCTCGGCTAAGCCATTAGAGGTCGGGTGATACGGTGTCGTAAAAATATACTCTAATCCGTTCCCTTTTGTGTGACTATCAAACTCCCGCGAAGCGAAATGAGTATCGTTATCTGTAACTATTTCGGTATTCCCCCATCTACTTGGAGGAGGTAGGACACAGCGGTATTTCCGCCCGATTGAGCAGTCCGACTGGGGTAGTACCTCCGCCCTACAGAATACCACGGCTATAATAACTTCGTGTTGTGTTCCCAGCGGTGAGTAGGGTAGCCAGAGCTCACTGGAGAATTTGTGCTGTCAGTGGGAAGACTAAAGGCTTGTCCTGCTTTGTCTTCTACTGACGGCACAGAAACTCTGTACTTACAGGGTTGGCAGCGCGACTGTGACTCCTCCGGTGTTACAGACGTCCATAGGTCACGGTAACCACTTTCCATCAGGTGGGCCGTGTGCTCGTCTGCCAACTAAGTGGTATAAAAAAAAACTACTAAATAATTCATTCATTTTATCAATCAAACTAACTATTGAAATACTAGATACTTTGAAAACCTCTATCCACTTTGACGTGGCATCAATTACAACAAGGTAAGTTTACCCCGCTATAGGGCCCATATACCATAGAACAAACACTCGCAGCACATACGCTCCACCCCTGGCCACTAAATATAACTCCGCGATAGGGTCTTTGATTTCTAAATTCCCATGTCAGGTTCGTGAACCAAAGACAAGACTTTCTTCTTTCCTTTTTCCGGCACCACTAATCTATGGCCCCACATAACACATCTTAACTCCTCATATAACTCGTCCTTTCTATTAGTCACATGTTGTCGGCCAACCGTCCTGAATATAACTTACTACCTTTGACAGCAAAGAATCATGTACCGTAACTCTTTTTATTGCCTTACTATCTAACAATAGTGCTTGCTGTACAAAATGTAGGTGTGTTTGTTCTGGCAATCTAAGTTTTGTCCCGCTGATGTCGGAGACCGGTAATTGAAACAGACCGTCTGCTCCGTTTTGATCCGGCCGCACGCATTCAATGTTAAATGATAACGCGGACAATATTAATGACTGGTTATCATTGTAGAAATTTCCTTATTTGGCCACCTATTTACACCAGAAGTTTGTGATCAGTTCTTAAGGTAAAATCTCTACCATAAAGATAGTGATGGAACAAATTATTGCTAACGCTTCTCTGTGTATTTGAGAATAAATTTTTCTCGGCACACATAGGCGACCGGACGCTCGGTGCGCTTGTCCTCGGTCAGCTGACTCACACCGCGCCTACCCTGCGCGCGCTTGCGTCGCATGTTATCAATAATGGTTTTTTTGGATCATAATGATCTAATTATTCGGCACTTATTAATAAACTTTTCATTTTTAAAAACACCTTATGACATTCTTGTGACCATACCCATTGTTTAGTTCTCTGTAATAGTTCGTATAAAGGTGCTATGTCACTCATGTTTCTTTTAAATCTAAATAATGACTGACTGACTGCCTATCTATCAACGCACAGTCCAAACCACTGGACGGATCGGGCTAAAATTTGGCATGCAGGTAGATGCTATGACGTAGGCATCCGCTAAGAAAGAATTTTGATTAATTCTACCCCCAAGGGGATGAAATAGGGGATGAAAGTTTGTATGAAATTTATGAGACTTTGCATGCATAAAGCTACTATGACGTAGGTATCCCCTAGGAAAGGGTTTCGAGATGCAGGCTATATACCTAAGATTAGTAACTTTCAGTTTAAAATATATGAATATCTGTATGCTAGCGCCATCTACATGGAGTTTTTTATCCTCAATAGCGTTGACTCAACACTAAGCGATAACCGTCATCCATGCTGACGGAGAGAAATATTTATTTATTTTATTTATTTATTTAATTCTTTATTGCACACACAGTACATAAATCATACACAAAACACATCAAAGAAGATGTACAAAGGCGAGCTTAACTCAAAATGAGTTCTCTCCCAGCAAACCTTTAAGTAGCAGAGGAGCATAAAATAATGAAAGGGGATTTGAAGTGTACATTACAAAAAAAAAAAAAGAAACAAAAAGAAAAGATAAACAAAGAAAGAAAACAAAATAAAAATAAAAAAGATAATAAGCGTACCTACCTGAACAGGTAGGTACATGTATTTACACAAACATAGCATACTACGTATTATATTAATACATACTTACACCTACACATAATACATAATATACCTACATACATATACATATATACATAAATATATATACATATATAATATAAATATATATAAATATACAAAGCATAAATAGATAAATATACAGACTTCATTATTGAGAGAGAAAATGTTCCCTTGTTCTTCTTCTGAAAATGTCCAGAGTATTACTACTGCGAATGGTGTGAGGTAGTGCGTTCCAAAGACGTACAGCTTGTACCGTGAAGGATCCATCATAACAGCTGGAACTGTGTGCAGGTGTGCGAAGCAGAAGAGAGGAAGAAAGACGACAGGGCTGGCCCCTAGGCACAAGATAATTGAAGCGTTCCCGCAAATAAGTTGGAGCATTAGGATTGTGAAGAATAGTATAGAGAAGAGTTAGAATGTGTAGGTCACGGCGCTGTCGAATAGGGAGCCAGTTCAATCTTTTACGATATTCCGTGACATGGTCATATTTACGAAGGCCAAACACAAATCGGATTCCCAGATTTTGCAAGCGTTCTAGTTTGTTCAGCAGTTCCTCCGATGCATCGAAATAACAGACATCAGCATAGTCTAGTAGAGAGAGTAAGAGAGATTGTGCAAGAGTAACTTTAGTCTGAAGAGGTAGGAGTTTCTGGAGACGTTTGAGGGATTGAAATGAACAGTATACCCTTCTACTTACCTCCGCGATGTGAACATCCCAGGCAAGCATAGAGTCGATGTGCACGCCTAAATTTTTTACACTTTTGGAATAACCAATTACTACAGAATCATATGTTACTGGAGGCAGAGAATCATGATCCAGGAGGCGGAGCATGTATCTACCACCAACAATAAGCGCTTGAGATTTTTTTGGGTTGACCAGCAATCCAAAAGATTTGGCCCAGATATTGATATTTTCAAGGTCACTGTTGATGGCATCCACAGCCCCAGGTAGTTCATCAGCTTTGAAATGTCGATATATCTGCAAGTCGTCTGCGTAGAGGTGATAATGCGAAGTTAGGACCTTCGTGATGGCGTTAATGAAGACAGAGAAGAGAAGAGGAGAAAGGACGCCACCTTGTGGAACGCCTGCTACTAAGTCGCACCAATCGGAGGAAGCATCATTCATTCTAACAGATTGTGAGCGTCCATGGAGGTATGATTTAAACCATGTAGTTGCAGAGGCAGAAATATTGATGGATGAAAGAATACCTAAGAGAATGTCAAAATCAACCGAGTTGAAGGCACTACTGAAGTCCAATAAGACCAAGACTGTAAGTTGTTTTTTCTCCATGGCCAATCTTATGTCATCTGTAACTTTAACTAGAGTTGTTATAGTACTATGGCCACGGCGAAACCCAGATTGGAAAGGACTTAGCAGGCCATTAGAGGAGAGGTAATAGGTGAGTTGATCGTGAACAATACTCTCAAGTACCTTTGACAGGATGGGAAGAATTGAAATGGGGCGGAATTGGGAGTATGTTGTAGGATTGGGTACTTTGGGCAAAGGTATAACAGAAGCTTTCTTCCATGATGAAGGGAAAAGGTTAGAATATAAGGAGTAGTTTATAATGTGAGCTAGGATTGGAAGAATGAGATTTACGATGGGGAGAAACATTGGAAGTTGAAGGCCATCGTCACCGACCGCCCGAGTGGATATGGATTTTAAATGTTTACTAACATCCGCTTCTGTTACCGGATGAAATGAGAAGGAAGTATTTAAAGGTAGTGGAAGAGAAGAGAGAAGATTTAAGGTTGAAGATTTAACATCAATAGGGATAGCAGTTGGAGGCGCTGAGAAATAGGCATTTAATGCATTGGGATCCATGTCAGTAAGGTTGTCATAGGCGACCTTACCAATACCCAAGGATTTCAGGAACTGCCATTGTTGTGAAGTGTCAAGGTTTTCAATTGACTTGTGAATGTGGTCTCGTCTCGCATCCCTACACATACGATTGCAGCGATTACGCAGTTTCTTATATAAGTTCAACCCCTCCTCAGACGGGCACTTCATATATTTGCGCTTGGCCTTATCTCGCTTTGACATCATGTTTTTAATAGTTGGAGAAAGCCATGGCGCAGGACGATGTCTAACTCTTACCTTTTTAAGAGGAGCATGTACATCAAAGATTGACAACAATGTGCCGGTAAAGATTGACACCTTCTCATCCAGGTCATCGCAGTCATATACAGACGACCAGTCAGTACCATCCACATCACCACCCAAACGTTCCAGATCAATGTCTTTAAAATTACGAAGATATAGAAATTTACCCTTGCGTTTCGGAGGACGGAGTTTATAGGAGAGATATAAGAGATCATGGTATGAAAAAGGAGCAGATAACTGACCGTGTGAGGCCACCTTATGAGGGTTGGAGACTAGAATGAGGTCCAGTAGCGAAGGCTGAGTTTTTGGAACCTTATGTGTGGCTTTTAGGGGAAGAATGTGCATGTCCACAGAAGAGACAAGAGAGCAGAGTTTACGGCTACGTGAATCTTTTTTTAGTAGACAGGTATTAAAGTCCCCGAGGATAATTCTCTGTTCATACATTGACGAAAACTTTTCCAATTGCATTTCAAAAGCAGAGAAATAATCAATATTGCTCACAGGGCTGTAGTATACGCCAAGTAATGCTTTGGTGTGCTTAAAATCAATTTCAATAAAAAGATATTCTGTAAAATTTGAGTATACACCTGGAGACTGGTCAACAATTTTATGAGATATATCCCCACGCAGATACACAGCAACCCCGCCGCCACCCTTACCAGTTCTGTCAACACGCACAAGCTTATACCCGGGTAGAGAATACTGGGTGGAAGGGAGTGAAGGCTTAAGAAAAGATTCAGAGATAAGGATAGCATGAATACAGTCAGAATTATTGAAAGAAGCCAGAATATCACAATAATGTCCAGGAATGCTTTGAGCATTTATATGGACAACATTGAAATAATAAGGAAGGGCTGAAAAAATAGAGGACAGTTCGTCACAGAGCTGAGCAGCATTATTGTTACCAGATGCACTGGCAAAACTGTCATTAGACGCAACCGAAGAAGAACAAGAAGCAAAACTATCATCCGAGTCTGAAGTAACGTCTGAGTTTTCAGACATACAAATAAAAAAAATAATAATAAAAATACTAAATATATAAATATCTAATTTTGAATAATATATAAATTAATTATATAATATATAAAATAAATAATTACTAGTTTGAACCTAAAGCCAATCCTCTATGCACTCGCTAGTTGCATTTAAAAAAAAAAAAAAAAAAAATTACAAAAATTTTATAAAAAAGTTTTACATCGCAAAAAGACTAGTATTCAAACATTAAGTATTGACGTTTCCGAACGATTAAGATAATGTTGTAAGACGTCAGTTACGTCAAAGTCTATGTAAATTAAACAAACTACAAAGCAAAACAAAAATGTGTAACTGACCGCCAATATTAATTCTCAACAGGAACAATAAAAAAAAAAAAAAGAATAATATTATATAACAAGTGTGAAAAAATTCGTTGTCGATCTATTTGCGCGGTTTCCTCTGCGAAACTGTGCCCGCACTAGCAGATGTCGCTTCGCCCACAGGATATTTCTCGAGAAGTTGTTGCAGTTCTGCCGCCGACTCGATTTTATGCCGCGAATTATCCGTGACTTGGACAACAATTTTCCCATCAGAGGTCCAGCACTGTCTCACACCATAATGCTTTCGAGCGCATACAAATAGGTCATGTCTGGGCTTTGTGAGGAACTCCGATAATGTTATACCAGTGCCCTTGAGCTTAGACTTATTACGCCATACCTGGCTCCGGGTCGCACGATTTTCAAACCTTACCAATAGTGGGCGAGGTTTACCAGTGTCACTCCCCAGCCGATGGCAAACAGCAATATCTTTAGCTGTGACACTTATAGCGTTCATTTTGTTTGTGATTACTTTTATGACACTGCCCGTGAGATCCGCTGTACTTTCCTCAGAGAGGCCATGCAGAAGAAGAACTTTAGCTCTTGATGCCATCTCATGCCGGTCTAAGCCCTTCACCAGTAATTCCATCTGGGATTTTAGAGCACCCAAGGTCTTCCATACAAGGCCCTTAAAATCAGTGAAATCCCGAGAAAGACTGGCTACACTCTTATGGATAGTGGACTCACCTCCAGCATTCTTCAAGTCCTCTTCATACTGTGCCATCCGTCTTGAGAATGTGGTTGACAGCTCCTCCATGCAGGCAAATAAGTTTGTGTAGAGATCCATTTTTGTTAACAAAGTTATTATGCAGTTGAGTGATTATGAAGTAGAATTTATTATGTGAGAGGGTGCAATAGAGGATATAGAAGGTTTTTAGCTGTTATAAGGCATTCAATTGTAAGTAAAATATATATATTAAATTAAAATACACAAGAGCTTTTTTTAAAATGTCTTGACACTTCAACAGCTACCCCCTTTATTTACTATGCCTAACTCTATGCTGACGGAGAGAAATATTTACTATGACCGTAACTCAGTACCTAACGTTCGATGGTTTGGGGAAACCTATTATAGCTTCGACTTTAGTCAGGTCAGTCTTAACGATAACGTCATCTAAAAATACTTCCACGTTAGGTATACCTTACAAAAGAGCACACATAATTCTTAGTAATATGCCAGGGCTGGTAACTAGCCCAAAAACCAATCGATGGTAGATCCCTAAATAAACCCCGATGCGTATTTATTACTGCATATGTTTAAGTATCGTCCAACTCGATCTGGTTATAGGCCTGCGATAGATCGATTTTAGAAAATACCGCGCTCTGCTCGTGTTTACCATCAAGTCGTCTGTCTTCGGTAATGGATATCTATCTACAAGTAAAACAGGGTTGGCGGTACCTTTAAAGTCCGTACAGATTCTCAAGAATCCATAGGGATTATTTTCTTGCACTCGAAGAGATTTACGACAATGATTAAATTTGACCTAAAAAAATGATAAACACCTCAAGAGTGCTTTGAAGTTTTGCACTTTTGGTGAATCTGCTTGTTCACGCGTAACAGTTTTCAATTGGTTTGCTGAGTTTAGAAGAGGACGCGAAAGTTTTGAAGTTAAGTTGAAGACTGGCCGGCTGCCAGTCACTCAAGAAAATGTTCGAGCAGTCGAGAAACTTGTTCGTGCAAATCGATGAATTACATATGTAGAACTCGAGGGAGAAGTGGGCATTAGATCAGCACCAATGCAGACTATCATACACGACCACCTCTCCCTGCGTAAGCCTTGATCGAGATGGGTGCCGCACAAACTCACCGATGAGCAGAAAGGGCATCGCGTGGATTGGTGTAAATACAGACTGGTGATGAAACATGGCTATATAACTACAATCCTGAAACAAAACTACATTCGACAGTATGGTGCTTTGATAATGAGCCAACACCCACGAAATGTCGCCGCACACGAAACAAATGCATGCAGAAACAAATGGTCGCCTCATTTTTCTGCATTATTGCTACTGTGGTGTTAGATCAAATCAAATCAAATTAAAACAAATTTCTTTTATAATCGTTGTACAGTATTTTACATGCGTTCTTAATCTATCGTGCGTTATTACGTTGTGCATGGGTAGGTATATTAGGTATGTATAATATATTTGTACAGTTAATTGTCTTACAGAGGTCGTTACTTAGGGATATTTATCTAAGCTGTGCCTGAACTAGGTATTCCTGTACTTCAGGCGTCAAGTGCAGATTGACAATATTTCATAAATACTATTACAGATACCACCAATTTACTAAGAATATTACAATGCTAGAGTGATTCACTACCACTAACTAAAGTTATGTCTTAATAATGCAACTTAACTGTTTATTGTAAAGATCAAAAAGCCGTCATCTCTGAATGGTACGTCACAGTTTGCGCTCCAAAGATACTGTCAGCTTGGAGGCTTGGAGTGATAAGCCGCCGAAGTCAGGGAACCGGCTGCTTCTCCGGCATCACGACAATGCCTCGGCGCACACGTCTGCTATCTACTATCCTACCTCATCCGCTATATTTCCCAGACCTAGCACCTTGCGATTTTATCTATTTCCAAAAATAAAAGATAACTTAAAAGGCAAGAAATTCGAAAGTTAATAAGATGCACTTGCTGCATATAATTCGGGGATTTCCGAAGTGTCTAAAGAAGAGTGGGCTGAAGTATTTTCCACATTGTTTAGACGTAGGGAAAAGTGCATACGTGCTCAGGGTGAATACTTTGAGAAGACTGATATTTAAAATAAAGAGTAAATAATATAATTTTTGAATATCTAGTTTCATTTGGCATGACCCTCATAGCTCTCGACCAAAATTGTGTTTTAAATCAAAGCAACTGTATGCCAAGTTTGGTGAAAATCGGTTAAGAAATGCGCCCTCTAGACCGTAACAAACTGACATAGACATACGGACAAAAGCAAAATCGAGCAGCTTGTTGAAAGAGACAATAAATATTATTAAGTTGTCAATAAATAAATTAGTATATTCTTTACATCAATGAAAAATCTTATGGTGATAAAAAAGTAAGACTTCTATGTAGAGTTCGCGAGAACAACAAAAAGTGAAGTGTCATGTACCGTGGCTGCCATTGGCTGAATATCGCGCGTGATTAACAAGACCACCAATCGCTGCACTTGCGGGTTTCATCAGACTATGGAGGGGACTTCAGTAATGAAGAGGCGTTTACACCATATTCGTGTTATAGAAATTTATGTTAAATGTCTGTGAAGTTTAGGTTTAGATTCGACATAGCAGTACACTAAATTGGTGTTTAGTTGGATTTTTATTGACGCTATAACAAGTTACAACTTGTAAAAGATTGCGACGCAAGATTTTTGTTCGACTGTTCAGCTAACCATTACGTACTCGTATTAAGGCGTTGTTATGGGCGAGGAAGAGAGATGGAGCTATGAAACCCGAACGCATTAATACAACATGGTATAAACCATGAAAATTAATTTCTGAATCAGGTTTCTATCATTATTTTAGAAAGGTAGGTAACCTAGTTTTTGACAATATCTGTTATTTCTAATTCTCATGCCATATATGGTCCCATAGAGATTTTTGATCCTCACAAGCGAACCTATATAGGCATAAAAATATTTCTTTCTTTAAATAATTTCCCAAATGTGTGACTGCAGTTCAGTATATATTAAAATGTTTTAACGTTTAACATATTATGTGGCGTCACGGTAGTGCATTCGACTACTACGTAGTGGGCGTGGGTATAGTTCCCGCGCGGTTCAAATATTATTATAGGTAGAAATAGAGAAATATACCTTCAGGGCGAGGCTAAGGTCAATGACAAGTTGGCGTCATTTTCCTCCGAGTGTAAGTACTGCGCAATACTTATCTTGCTGACCGCAGCCACTATTACAACGCGCTAATAAAATATTACGTGGGCATGAGATAATGACGCCGTAATTGTGACGTATATGACGAATTACTAATGACTTTTATATGTTAGGCCGTACAGCGCAAGAACAAACGTTTTAGTGAATAGTAACACACCTATCTACCTATAATCCATTCGGTTCTCTTAATTAATTTTGTAATATATTCTAATTTGGTTCAATATAATAATATGTAATTAATATATTAACTATTTAAAAATGTAAAATTGATATTTTCGTATGCCTTTTGGGCGGAACATGGAAGATCGTATTGTTTAATGATGTACCTTTGTACCACCTGTGTAGAACGAAATAAAGTTGATAATTGGTTAGGTACTTATATAATTAAAACAATGTTGTAGCGACTTTTGATAAAAATCAATATTAAAATAAACAAAAAATCTAGGCTAGTTAATGAATAACCAGCGCAGCGGTTCGATTTCGAATTTTAATCTTTACAATGAGTTTCTTGACACATTACCTACTTACCTAATATTAATAGACTGAGTTCATAAATAAAACATAAAAAGCGGTAAGTAGGGTAGCCAGAGCTCACTGGAGAATTTGTGCTGTCAGTGGGAGGACTAAAGGTTTGTCCTGCTTTGTCTTCTACACTGACGGCACATAAACTCTGTGCTTACAGGGTCGGCAGCGCGAGTGTGGCTTCTCTGGTGTTACACACGCCCATAGCCCACGGTAACCACTTTCCATCAGGTGGGCCGTGCGCTTGTTTGCCACCTAAATGTTATAAAAAAGACGTATCAAGATTATTTACATTTAGTTAAGTATCTAACACAATATAAAGAGTATAAATATTACTTATACAGAGAAGATAACACCCAAAGCAGTAGCACACGGCCCACCTGATGGGAAGAAGGGCACACCAGGGGTGTTACACTCGTGCTGCCAGTCATGAAGAAACCTTCTGTTGCCCCTCTTGATGAACCCCATATTGTAGGTGTTTGGGTAAACCGTAGCAGGGAGGTCATTCCACAGCTTGAGTGCACGTGGCATGAAGTTTCTTTCATGCCGCATAGTACGCACTGTCTCAGGTCGCAATGTGTGAGGATGTATTCCCAGCCTAACCTTAATATTCTTAAAAAACTGCCGACAACAAAGAGTGTTGGGTGTGGACTCCATGCGAACCTCAACGCCGTCCACCAACACCTTGAGACGGCGAAACGAGATATGCTCTTTCTCACGGAGACACAAATAGGCCGCCCTGATGACACGACCTACTTGCTTTACCCCGGCTATGTTATCGAGGAAAATTTCCGTGCAAAAGCCGGGGTGTGCGTGTTTGTTAGGGCGGATGTTTGTTGTCGCCGTTTGCGCTGCCTTGAGGACCCATCCTTTTCAACCCTATGGGTACACGTAGACCATGACTCTACGAGTCAGATCTATGTGTGCCTCTACCGTTCCCATACAGGAGATGCTGAGACAACTCGACTCTTTGAATATCTGAGTCAGGCGGCAGATGAAGCGCAGGAACGGTTTGGTATTTTTGGGGGACTTTAACGCCCACCACGAAACCTGGTTGGGCTCCGCCAAAACAGACCATGCGGGAAGAGCCGCCCATGCATTTGCTCGGGCGCATGGCCTAACCCAATTGGTACACGAGGTCACTAGAATACCAAGAAGGTCGGGCCTAGCACCCTCTCTGATAGACCTTATGCTGATGAGTCACCCAGACCTGTACAGTGTTTCGGTACAAGCCGCTTTAGGCAATTCCGACCACTGTCTGGTCTGCTCCAAGGTGCCAATTATAGCGCCCTCACGACCCGTGCAGGGGAAGCGGCGCCTCTGGCACTACTCGTCAGCAGATTGGGATGGGCTGCGCAACTATTTTGCGTCCATCCAGTGGGTTGAACGCTGCTTTGAAGGTAAGAAACCCTCAGATTGTGCTACTGCTGTTGCCGGTGAGATCGGTCTGGGTATGGAATACTATATCCCGTACACTGATGTCACCGGTGCCCGAGGAGTGCGCCCTTGGTTCGGGCGCGAGTGTGCGAAGGCTGTTGATCAAAAGCAGTCCGCGTATCGCACTTGGGTAAGGGCGCGTGCCACACACGATCCCAATGTGGGCCACTTCAAGGCGGCGTACAACAGAGCCACAAAGGTCTGCAAGAGGGCTTACGTCAGAGCGGATGCCCTGCGCATTGCACGGCTTGGTCAAGAGCTAGTGGCACATCCCACGGGCAGTCGTGGATACTGGCGACTGGCCAAAGCCGTGCAGGCCAACTTCTGTCAGCCTTCGCTGCCACCGCTGCGCTACCCTGATGGATCCCTGGCCCATGGACCGCAAGAGAAAGCCAATATGGTAGTAAATCTCTTTGCGGCCAATTCCCGAGTCGATGATTGCGGTAAACAGCCGCCGACACTACCCAATGGTGACCACGTAATGCCTGAAATACGTATCAAGCAATGCGATGTCCGTGCGGTGCTTCAATCACTCGATGTCCGGAAAGCCAGTAGCCTGGATGGTATACCAGCGGTGGTCTTACAAAAATGTGCAGCGGAGTTGTCTCCGATGCTTACGCGGCTGTACCGACTGTCCTACAGCTCGGGTACAGTGCCTTCGGCTTGGAAAGAGGTGAATGTACAGCCGATCCCCAAGAAGGGGGATCGCTCAGAGCCAGCCAACTATCGACCCATAGCCGTCACCTCAGTGCTGTGCAAGGTCTTCGAGCACATCATTAACAAACAGCTCATGCGTCACCTAGAGGATCACTCCTTAATTAATGACCGGCAATATGGCTTCAGGCCGAAACAGTCAACGGGTGATCTTCTAGCATACGTTACCCATCTTTGGGGTGAGGCTATGGACAAGCACGGCGAGTCACTGGCAATTAGTCTTGATATCGCCAAAGCTTTCGATAGAGTCTGGCACAAATCGCTTCTCTCCAAGCTACCAGCCTTTGGTCTGCCTCCTAGACTGTGCAACTGGATTGCTAGTTTCCTGCGGGAGCGCCGTATCCGCGTCCTCTGTGATGGACGGGCTTCGGAGTTCTTGCAAATAAATGCTGGCGTACCGCAGGGGTCTGTATTATCGCCCGCTCTCTTTCTTCTGCATATCAACGACATGCTGTCCACCGGCAGCATACATTGCTATGCAGACGATAGCACCTTACACGGGAGTTATCACGGACAACCTGCGGCCAAACAGTCTGATGTTGTGGAAAAAAGACAGCTTCTTGTCACTGAACTGGACCGGATCTTAAATCACATTTCTCAATGGGGCTCTGAGAACATGGTCGAGTTCAATGCCAAGAAGACGCAGGCTTGTGCGTTCACAGCAAAGGTATCTTCTTTCCTTCCCCTTCCCACTCTTCAGAGCACGCCACTGCCACTGCAGGACAATCTCAATATCCTAGGCATGGATATTCGCTGCAAACTGAATAACAAAAATTACATCGAGAGCGTCATCAAAACAGCCTCGCGGAAACTCGGACTCCTAAACAAAGTGAGACGTTTTTTCACGCCGGAGCAGCGGTGTCTTCTCTATAAGACACAAATTCGCTCCTGGGTGGAATACTGCTCGCATCTCTGGGATGGCTCCGCGAAATACCTACTAGATGCTCTCGACAGGTTGCAGCGACGCGCGGTCCGAATTATTGGGAACCCTGAGGTCACGAACACCCTCGAGCCTTTGCAGATGCGTAGAGATATTGCTTCCTTGGCTGTATTTTACCGTCTCTACCACGGTGAGTGTTCTGACGAGCTCTTCCAACTAATCCCACCATATCCTTTCCTACATAGGACAACACGTGCAGGCCTTAGATGTCACCCTCACACTGTGCAGAATATACGAGCAAGAACCAAGCGGTTCGGAGACTCTTTTCTTTGCCGCACCACCAAGACCTGGAATTCATTACCAGCACACGTGTTTCCTTCTTCCTACAGTCCCGGGGCCTTTAAGCGGGGCGTGAAAAAGCATCTGATGAGGCCGCCAAGCTGAGTGCCACCATTGTAGCACTTAGTGTCTGTAATGGTGACCCTCTTTCCTGAGACTTTGCCTTTAGCTTACCATCAGGCGAGGTGAGGTCAAGTTGGCGTGTCCTATATAAAAAAAAATAAAAAATGTTGCGAGTTCCATGATTTTCTTACCCAAAAAGTGCTCGATGCACTTGAACAAGAATTTGTCTGCCTATCGATACCAAAATGAATTCTTAGGTATTTTAGGTGGTATTTTTCTTTGGGTATTGATTTACTGTTTTGAAAATGAAACAAATATTTTTCTGTTACAACATGCAACGTTTAAGTTACTTTATTTGTTCAGGCTATCCGCTGCGTTGAGTGGGCGTCCGCGATTGTGATACGAATGTATAGATGAAGCAAAGTTGTGTTGGCGGGACGTCCGTCACACAAATTGTTAGCTTATGGACTCCTACTCCGGAGCCTGCTCAACGCAGCAGACAGCCTGTTCAACGCAGCGGACAGCCTAATCAAAAAAAGCTTGCTGAACGACTTTACACAACGTAGTGTAACATTATTGCTTAGTCCTTGCCGAGTGCACAGCAAGCAGTCGTGCACTCGGTAAGGACATACAAACAAGCAAAATAAGACATAATTATCGACAACAGCAAAGGAAAAAGGTTCCCTAAGGCCGTTGCAAAAAATATGCGCCAGCCCTTGGTCGCTTATAAGTACTTATATTATAGGTACGGCCGGTATCAGATAGAACTTGACTACCCATGTGCTCAAATAATCCTAATACCTTAGTGCTCTCCCCTTTCCTGTTGACGGATTGTTCTGATATTTGGCACGCACCATGAGTTCGGTAAATCAACAATATACATACATATAATCACGCCTTTATCCCCGGAGGGTTAAGCAGGTGAATTAACACTCACATTTCACCAGTCATTAAATTCGGTCCCACGTAATAGGGGTGAGTCTATTGCCGTCTTTCGAGCACTATTGTTGACTCAAGTCATGCATCTGAGACTGAGTCTCGGCTGTATTTATCTGTCTGATGTTAAACAGCCCTATCCCTTAGTCGCCTTGTACGACACCGCATGGGAAGAGATGGGGTGGACCAAATTCTACTCTGCCGGGAACCACGCGGCTAAATCAATAAAACAGTTTGATTTGCTCCTAACAATACTGTTCAAATGTATTCCGAATACAAATTAATGAATCAAATAACATGATATTTTGTACAATTTTGTGTTCATAGCCACAGTATAGGTACGTAAATTTATAGTCCTGCTATCTACATACATACATTCAATACTCAATACATTTATTGCGTTCCATAATGTAGTACAGTTGTTCAGATTAAAATTATTGTTACAATTATGGACCCTGTCGGGCACAGCACAATGTTTGGAGAGAGGAAGAATTTGTCATACACAATATGTTCACTCTTAATTACAGTTTGTTGATATTACTTATTATATTAAATTTAAATGATTTTTAGTAGGTATAAATGTCATTTTACTCGTTTTGTTTCGGCCCAAAAAGACAAGGACAAAAATGTAATGAAAATGTCAATATAGAGTGTTAAGTGATACATATACAATTTATACAATTTGAAAATACATTCACACCAGTAATTTGGTCAAATATGATTTCCGGTCTCTCTTACTTACTGTCGGATGGCGAACTGCCTTCTACGACACCCATAGGAAGAGATGGGGGCTTTATTCTACTCCACCGAGAAACAACAGGGCTCTCGAAATAGGGCTCTTTTAATTATAACAAAGGAAGTTACCTACCTATTATAATAAAGTGAAAGCCAGACTGGGAAAGTTACAGTGCACAGGGCCGTTTGTTCTCCACACGGTCTTCAGTAGGTATTCACGACAGAGAGACCTTACGGCTCGCATGCATCATCCCTCACGACGTCATCACTTTTTGGGTATTCGCCTCCAAGCATGGTATCACATCGCTTGCCCCTCGTAAAATGATATAATTACGGCAGATTATTCTTTAAGGTAGGTATGTAAATCTTTTTGAAGATATTTAAAAGTTATTTAGTTATTACCGCGGTAGCCTAGTGGTATGGGTAACGGACTGCTGCGACGAGGTCTCGGGTTCGATCCCAGGTTTTACCATGGCACACACCAATGACTTTTCGATGCTTTTCGAAGTTATGTTTTTATTTATTTTATTTATTTATTTTGTTCCTCACACCACCATCTTTACAGGTTGTTACCCAATGCAATGGTAGTGGACCACAATAATTAAACTTATACAGGTACAACTTATAAGGTATTACAATAAATAATTAGGTAATGTGTGTATTTATCGCAGGTTTATAAGTGCCCGGTTAATGGCAATAGGCTCGCCACCTATTACACTGGGACCTAAACATAAACTGGCGAAGTGTGGGTGCTAGCACCTCTGCCTACCCCTTCGGGGATATAGGCGTGAGTTTATGTAATGTACTTTAGTCCACATTTAGCCTTAAGAAGTCTATTATAAATTGATGTCTTAAAATATGCTACAGTAGACTTTATTGCGCCGTTTCTTTCACCAGCGCTTTGGAAGCGGTGGTGTAGAATTTAATGGACTCACTTCATGCATAAGTTGGCAGTGACCAAATTAATTAAAACCAGTAACAATTCTGTATTTAGGTAGAATTATTACATTTGTGAGATATTTATAACACTGACTACGTTGTAACCGTGTATTAGCACGGAGTTGTTCTTAAATTATATTAGGAATAAAAAATTGTTCTCACAAATATTTCTCGGTCTTAAGTTATGGTTTGTAATAAAAGTGGATGAATCTGGAGAAATTCATTACATAATATTACGTTATTTTCTTTATCATACCCGTATTGTTCTGGATAGGATGGGAGACGGATTGGACGGGAGAGCTCTGATGAGCTCTACTCATCAGAGCTCTCCCCATGGTGGAGCGATAAAATACATTCAGACAGGTTAATTCTCTATGCAGTAGCAAAGGTTATTTACCTTAGCGCCCCTAGAACAAATAAAACAACTAGCCTCTCCCAATGTTGGGAGGCTTTGGCAACTAGATAAACTTGAGCGACTTCAACACTTTGCATAACATTCATATTTGGTCTACGCAAGTATGATCACGTGTCTGATTTCCGTAAACAACTCAAGTGGCTCCCAATTCGACTTCGCAGGAATACCCTTATTTTAACATTGTTATAATGTATTGTTTAATACCAACACTCCCTCTTATCTCAAAGAACGATTCCAGTTTCTCTACGACACACATACGAAATGCCTGAGGTCGTCCGAGAATTTGAGGCTGAGTATGCCAATACATTCTACTGACTTTGTTGACAAGTCTTTCACTGTCAGGGCGGTGCGGTGCTTATGGAACGCATTGCCACTGAACATCAGACGGATAAAATCCCTAAATGTGTTTCAATTAATGGTCAAGAACCACTATCCATCATGTTGTGCACAGTAGGTAATAGCTCAAAATTATGTGCTCACTCACTATTTTCCCTTCGCATTAGTATGAACTATCTACTTTATATATCTATTTGTATGTTATAGTATATGTATATCAGTATTAATGTTGATAATACTTTGTGTAAAGCCGTATATTAAGTTTATTTTACTTACACTTTTCTTTCTTTCTTTTGTTTTTAATACACTATCTATTTAAGTTTAGTCGGTAACTACACCATACTTATCTTTTGTTGTTATAACATTACTGTCCATCCCAAGGTTGCCGGGAAGAAATCGCTTCAGCGATAAGGTCGCCCATTGTACATTGAACTGTATACATGTTACCTACTTGTCCTACTGTAAATCTGTTGGTGTATAATAAAGAATTATCTATCTATCTATCTATCTATCGTCAGCGTATTTTTCCGTTGGTCGCCTCTTACGACACCCTTCGGATGAGATGGGCTGGTGATACTTGTGTTCTTTCTTCATCACCACACGCATATGTCAGTCACAGCCCCCTACTGGAAATTCGTTGGCCGACGTATTGTAGAATAGAATTAGAGTTTATGGGATTGATGTGGTGAAAGTGAGAGAAAGCATATAGGTATCACCATCACCACCTACCGGTAAATATGCACATGATATCACTGCCTGTAAGAGAAGGACAACTCGAAATAAAACCATGTAATAATCCGTCTGACTACCATGGGAGCAGTAGGCCAGAGCCTCCCAACACTGGGAGAGGCATATGTCCAGCAGTGGACTGTGAAAGGCTAATTGATATATCGGATTGACACGTATTTTGACGTATTACGACTGTCAAAATACGCATCAATCCCATACATTCATCATTCTATTGCCATTTAAATTTAAAACTTATAAATATATAAATTTAAAACCAGCGCTTCGCATACCCTGTTGTGCGGGGCATTCGTGCTGCGATAGAGGCCCATTTGGGTGCGCGTTATGTTACCTTATTATGTTTATTTATTTGTCTGATTCTCTGTACATTATGTGTTCTAGAATAAATGCTTTTCTTTTCTTTCTTTCTTCTTTCCATTTATCTAGGAGGGAAGGTCTTCAATTATTTGGGGTGCACGTCTCTGTAATCTATCGAGAACGTTTAAAAGTCATTGCATTTGTTTCATTCAATATTTATCGGTTCGTTAAATCGTACCACCTATTAGTCACCCGACTATTTTCGTACATTTCTTTACATATAATTTAATTATTTTACATAACATAAACTCCCCTTTGACTACCCCTTCGGGGATATAGGCTATCCCCGAAGGGGTAGTCAAAGTTGCTAGCACCCTCATTTCGCCAGTTTATGTTTATGTCCCAATGTAATAGGTGGCGAACCTATTGCCATTAACCGGGTACTTATAAACCTGCGATAAATACACACATAACTTCGAAAAGCATCTAAAGTCATTGGTGTGTGCCATGGTAAAACCTGGGATCGATTTCGAAATACTTTATTTCAAATAAATAGCTATATTTAATGCCTACTTGACGGCAATAGGCTCGCCCGGTCGTCACCTATTACGTAGGTACGACTGAAAATCATGGTTGGTGGAATACACCTATGCCTACCCCTTAGATTTTACAGGCGTGAGTATATGAACGTGTATGCAATATTTTTGTTTTACTATGGAAAAGATAAAGGCACGCTAGACTGATCAGAAATAAGTTTCTTTATGTGATATTTTAATGTCTGCTATTATTTAAATACCTGTGTGGTACAATATAAACGATTATAGGCTAAATTGCACCGACGACGACCGCAAAACCACATTTTATCTAAATTAACATAGATGCAAGACATTGTTCTTCTGTCTTCGCATGACAATCCAGGCATTAAACTTTATTTAACATGCCTATTTATCTTTATAAGTCCTTTTATAAATATAGGCGACGGGAAGGAATATGGCTGTTTAACATCAGACAGATATATACCTAGTCTAGCCATAAATATTGTTACGAAGAAAAAACATTTTTTTTTATTGCAAATAATATTTATTACTTCTACAGTGTGTTACTTTAATACATAAATATAAAACAATTTAAAATATAAAAAGCTTATTCGAACTAGTCTCCATAGGCTGCAACACAGTCCTTCCTTGTTTGTCGAAGGTGTTGGAAAGGGTAGTACATATACAGGTTATGGAGTATCTAGAGCACAATAACATACTCCCTGATAAGCAGTCAGGTTTTAGAAGGGGGCGGGGCACAGCTATGGCCTTGGGTGATGTGGTTGGTAACATTCTGGAAGCAAGAGATCATGGAGAGGGCACAGCCCTGGTCCTACTGGACTACTCCAGAGCTTTTGATGCCCTGAATACATCACTCTTATTGTCGAAACTCTCTTACTATGGGTTCTCACCAGAAACAGTAAAATGGTTTAACAGTTACCTCACTAATAGATCTCAATTTGTGGAAATCCAAAGGGACGACGGCACCGTAATGTCATCATCCCCCCTTAAGGTGACAAGAGGGGTGCCGCAAGGATCGATCTTGGGCCCGCTTCTGTTCATTCTGTATACAGCAGACATCACAGTCTCTTTTAAAAATTGTCGTTTCCACATGTATGCAGATGACACACAATTATATTTGTCCTTCAAGCCTGGTGACACACTATCAGCTGTGTCTAAAATAAATGAGGACCTAGAAAGGGTAGTTCAGTGGTCACAAGAGCATTCACTTATTTTAAACCCTTTAAAATCAAAATTTATGATACTGGGTAGCGAGAAACAAATCCAGTCCATCTTGCAGCATGACCCATCAATAGTTATAGATGGCCAGAGGGTTGCAAGAGTGGAAGAGGCAACTAACCTTGGTCTCGTAATGGACCCCCAGCTTCGTTTTGAGGGGCACATAGACAGGGCAGTAAGAAATTCCTTTTACAGGCTAAAAGTTTTATATAACATCCGTGACTATATAGGTTCGGCACTAAAGAAGCGGCTGGTAGACAGTCTTGTACTGTCTAGATTTAATTACTGCGATACAGTCTATGGGCCATGTTTACTAGCAAGAACAAAGAGTCTTATACAACGAATACAAAATGCCTGTGCTCGATACTGTTACCAGATACCAAAAGTAAATGATTGGCTTCTAAAACAGGACTACGATAACACAGAGCTATTGCTGACATTCATCAACTAACACACACAAACAACATACACATACACACACACACACACACACACACACACACACACACACACACACACGCACCTAAACATACAAACACTTACACAACACTAACATATACACAACACACACGAGTGCACACACTCACCTTCACAATCATTACAGATAATCTTACTAGCACATACATGATTACAAGCACGCATCAAGTATCATACATAACGACTGATCACTGCTACCTATGTAACAGGTTCATCCTAGTGTAGGTAGCAGAGCCCATCATATTATAATTGTGAATATGACTAAATATACTGTGCTTAAATTGTATCACTATATAGCAATTATGTCAAAGATTTGTTTTGTTTGTGAAATAAATAAAAAAAAAAAAATAATACCACGATACCAACATGTAACACCCTATATTAATGATAATAATATTCTGAAGATGGAGGGTAGAAGAAGGCTACACTTTGCAACTATGCTTTTTGATATTTTAAAAACTAAGAAGCCTATCTACCTATATGAGAAAATTTATTTGAGAAAGACACACTACCCTTACTCTGTTAGGTCTGCAACCAGTACAATTTCTGTGCCAAGGCACAAAACCACAGCTTTCCGAGGTTGCTTGAAATATGCAGCGATGCGAATCTGGAATGATCTGCCTCCGCCTATCAGGGACCTAAAATCCAAATACAGCTTTAAGGTGAAGTACAAAGCACTTCTTCTACAAAGTCAAAAAAACATGTAGGTACTGAGCTATAAATATATATTATTTTAAATCTTACACACAACTTGCTTACCTTGAAGTCATGGCCCCTAAGCTATGTCATTCCAGATTCGCCCCTTTCGCTTTTGGCAGCTCTCGGTGTGAGGCTGTCTGTACATGCCTTATTTTCATATTGGCAGACCTGTAACGATGGCAAATGGTACTTTAGCATAGGTGCTTTAGTGGCAGTTAGTATAATCTGTGAGGTGATAGTGGTCTGACTAACGATCAGGATGAATGTTATCAAGAGAAATGTTGTGATGTATGTGTAATGAAATATTGTCTCATTGAAAAATGTAGGAAATGCTACTTACTTTTTGAATCCTTACATCTTTCTGATGATTAAGTCTCTTGCTGATTATCGTGTCTTCTTCGATTTCAAATAGCGTTATTGCATGACGATGAGAAAAATGTATTTTTTTATAGTATTTGTTATTTAGGTTAAGTAAGGGTGGCACTGAAAACCAGTGCTGTGATGGCATATACTCATCGCAGTGTATGCTGAGTGCCCATCCTTTGTGGACACAGCGTACTCGTATGTGGATGGGGTTAAGTAGGTACCTCCTGTGTTATTATTATATTATATTATATAAAATGTAAAAAAAAGAGAATCTGCCACGTAGCGGTGTGCTGTGTGACACGTCACGTCCTGCTGCTGACAGATGTGACATTGACTTGTCAAGTGTCATATTTGGCATCAAAGTGACGTGGCACCTCACCCGCCACAGTATATAAATATTATACTGTATTTTTATTTTAATTATTAGGGGCAAAGTTGTTCGCGTCCGTAGGAGCTACCTAACCACTTCCCTACACGTGTCCCCTGGGTGGTGCTAAAGAACAACATACGCCGAGTCGTAGGCGGCGGTCAACTAACCTACTAGGCAGGCCTAACGGCCTGCTCCTGTAGAGGTAGGAAATGACCTCTCCAAACCGTAAACTCGCGGTCATGTGTTGTGAGAACGGTGGTCTTGGCTTAATCGCCTGGGCCATGAGGAAGACAACCTCCATAATAAATTACCCCAATCCTAAGGTGGGAACCGCGCCGACAGGATGAATGGCTGAGGGAACGCAGTCTCTAGCGCCAACCTCGGTGAACTGGCCACATCGTTGTATAGTGCCTTCTCACAGGAATGGGCGTTACCCTGTGAGTGACCAATAATTCGACCCTACTCGTGGGAACAATAATGAAGTCTAATAATCCCCCAAAAAACCCTCAACCACAACACAAACTGTTAACTCAGCAAGTACTCCACCCAAGCTTATTTAACAGACAACGATCGTCATCTCTCTCCGACATAGGAAGGTCAACACAAGGCAATGAAACGGATAATGCAGAGGAACCAAATGAAAAAAGTAACCAGCCGGAAGTAAGTTCAATGGAAGACACCCCCCAATATCCTGCTCCTCCACCATGGCAAAGGGTACCATCACCCAACGACAGAAGCAGAAAGAAAAGAAAACTCTGCAGCTCTCCGCCGGAGGCTCAGAGTACCGCCACGAAAAATCGGTTCAGCACCTTACCTCTAGACCCAGCTGACGAATCATCCGTCACCGTCCAACCCAAACCTAGCAAACCTCCGCCTATCGTTCTTAATGGTATAGAGGATGTTACCGAGCTATCGAAGCTTCTTCAAACCGTCAGCAGCAAAGAAGAGTTCAAATTCAAGCTAATTAACAAACACCTACTCCATATTCTTGTCAACACTGCTGAGGAGTACAAGAAAATCATAACGGTCATAAGAGATAATGGTCTCATAGGACATACATTTACCCCTAAAGACTCCAAATGCTATCGTATTGTCATAAAGGACCTCCATCACAGCACTCCCCATGAAGCAATATCAGAAGCCATTGAGGTAACCAACAATAAAATTAAAGGTGAAATCATCAATGCACGATACGGACCCGACAAGAAACCTACATCGACGTTCTTTGTAAACCTTGAGCCCAGTGCTAACAACCCTGCAGTCAAAAACATCGTTCACATATTCAACCAAAAAGTTAAGATAGAGGATCCTCGTAAGTCAAAAAGTATCGTCCAATGCCAACGTTGCCAGCGCTATGGGCATTCAAAAAATAATTGCATGAGACCATTCAGGTGCGTCAAATGCGGGGAAGGTCACAAAACCTCCGAGTGCAAAAAGATAGATAGATCTTCACCTGCTAAATGCGCTCTCTGCTCTTGCGACCACCCGGCTAACTACAAAGGGTGTGAAATATATAAAGAAATCCTTGCCCGACGAAATAAAAATTCTACCCCAAGGGAAACTCGACCCGCCCCAGCAACCTTAACTCTGCCTACTATCCCAATATGCTCTACCTCAACAATAACCGAAGGAACCGAAAAACCCACACACCAACGCACATACGCTGAAGTTACCGATGGCAAGAATACCCAATCAAATAAACAATCCTACAACAAGCTGGAAGATATCCTACTCAAACAAAGCGAGAAAATGGATCTCCTAATACAACAAATAGGCTCCTTAGTGAGTCTTATCACCACTCTCGTCTCTAAACTTACAAAATGACTTCCCTACTCATTGCTACTTGGAACATCAACGGCCTTGCCCCTAATAAAAACGAACTTGAGATGCTCATCAAATCCAATAAAATTGACGCTTGCCTTATTTCTGAATCGCATACTTCAACAAGAAGCCGAATATGCATCCCAGGATATTCCGTGTATTTCACCTGCCATCCTGATGGTGGGGCCCATGCTGGCACCGCAATAGTAATCAAAAACAGTGTGAAGCATTGCCTCTTGGATTCCACAACGGCCCCCTATCTTCAAGCCACGACTGTAAGGGTGGAAGACCGATCGGGACCCCTTAATCTTTCTGCGGTATACTGTCCTCCACGCCACACCATAAAGGAGAAAATGTTTACTGACTTCTTCAAGACACTGGGCAACCGATTCATTGCTGGTGGTGATTGGAATGCCAAGCATTCATATTGGGGATCTAGACTAACAGTCACTAGAGGGCGTGAACTGAAAATGAGTATAGACGCAAATCACCTATTAGCTATGTCAACCGGGGAGCCTACATATTGGCCCACGGACCGCAATAAAACACCTGATCTGCTAGACTTTTTTATCGCAAAGGGTATCAGCGTACAGAACACCCTCATAAAGTCGAGTCTCGATGGTAGCTCTGACCACTCGCCTGTCTTACTAACAATTAGTCCAGGGGCCATACCCAGTGACACTCAGACTGACCATCTCCACAATCACAGAACTGATTGGAGATGCTTTCGGGAGTTCCTGGACTCAAACATAAACCTCAATGTCCCACTTAAAACCAAGGAGGAAGTGGATGACGCGTGTTTACACATCACAAACCTGATCCAAGTGGCGGCTTGGTCTAGTACTCCTGAACTGAAGAATCCATCGCATGGGGTACCGATCCCTCTTGTTGTCAAGAAGAAAATCGCTGAAAAACGTCGCCTTCGCAGAATTTGGCAGACGTCCCACAGGCGCGCGGATAAAACCAGATTAAACCGAGCAATCAAAGAACTCAAAGATCTTCTGGCTGATGCTGCGAACGAATCCCTCAAACAGAGATTGGTTAAAATGTCTCCAAATGCTAATGGAACCCACAATCTCTGGAAGGCAACTAAGTACCTCCCACAGCCGCAACAGTGCTCTCCGCCTATTAGATCCGGAAACAAATGGGCACGAACTGACCAAGAAAAATCCCAGGTCTTTGCTACATACCTAGCTGGAGTCTTTAAACCCAACAATACGGATGTTCCTGAAGATCCGGAAATAGATCAAGTCCTAAGGCAAGATCTACAACTATGCCTGCCGTTAAGGTCTACCTCACCAAGGGAGATAGCAAGCGAAATAGCCAAAATGGACCCTAACAAAGCACCTGGATTTGATTTGATCACCCCCCGGATACTGAAAGAGCTCCCTAGGAGGTGCGTCGTCTTTTTGACCATTCTTATAAACGCCACACTGAGAACCTCACATGTTCCTGCACTCTGGAAAACATCTCAAATCGTTATGATCCAAAAGCCTTGCAAGCCTCCTAACGAAGTCTCTTCTTATCGGCCTATTAGTTTGACGCCAGTGTTGTCAAAATTATGGGAAAGGATCATCCTCTTACGATTATCCCCCTGCCTAGATATGGACCACGTGATACCTGATCACCAGTTTGGCTTCCGGAAGCACCACTCAACCATAGAACAAGTCCACAGAGTCTATTACACAATTAGGCAGTGTCTGGAAAAGAAAGAATACTGTTCGGCTGCATTTCTCGATATACAACAGGCCTTTGACCGGGTTTGGCATAAAGGGCTACTCTGCAAAATTAAAAACTTCCTTCCACACTCCTACTACCTGCTGATGGACTCTTACCTGAGTGACAGAAAGTTTCAAGTCAAGCTTCGTGACGCAAGATCTTCCCTCTTCGACTGCAGAGCAGGAGTGCCCCAGGGCTCAGTACTTGGTCCGGTGCTTTACAACATATTCACTAGTGACTTTCCCCAGTCGCCCGAAACAACTGTAGCAACATTTGCCGACGATGCAGCCTTCCTCAGTTGTAACAGTGATCCAATTGAGGCGAGTAGACTGTTGCAATCTCAGCTAAATGCCACCAGTGCTTGGCTTACCAAGTGGCGCATAAAAGCAAGCGCCCCAAAGTCTCACCACATCACATTTACCCTAAGACGTGAATCCTGCCCCCCGGTCATCCTAGGCCTCGACACACTGCCCCAATCAACCTGCGTTAAATACCTAGGATTTCACCTGGATCGAAGGATGACATGGAAAGATCATATAAAAACGAAGCGCAATGAAATTAACCTGAGATTTAAAAACCTACTCTGGCTCCTCGGTAGACAGTCTGCCTTATCCCTATCTAACAAGCTAAGGGTATATTGCTCCATAATAAAACCAATCTGGACATATGGTGTCCAACTGTGGTCGACAGCCAGCAAATCTAACATCATGTGCCTGCAGAGAGCTCAAAACAATATTCTAAGGGTACTTTCCTCTGCACCCTGGTATGCTCGCAATTCGGAAATCCACGAATACCTGGGAATCTCAACCATCCTGGATGAAGTCAAACAATACTCAGCCAACTACAGGGACCGCTTGACAACTCACCCAAACCCGTTATCCAGTATGCTTTTGCAGCCAAACCCGATTGGAAGACTCAAAAGATCCGACGTGTTGACTTAATAAGGGGAGACGGAGCAGTGGCTCTGAATCACCAAACGCCAAGCACTCACAACTTACCTGATTATAGTCTAGATGACTGATCGCAGGTCCATGCGAAGAAAAAAAAAAAAAAAAAAAAAAAAAAAAAATTAATTTTCTCTTTTTGCATTCTGTTTTTTTTTTTTTCTTTTTTGTACTGTATGCTGTGTCGCAATAAACATTTTTCTTTCTTTCTTTCTTTCCTTTAAACGTTGAGGCCAGTTATCACTAGAAGCACGCACTCTTTCTATGGGAAAATTTTTCACTGCCAATCGTATGGATTGTTTTAGGGACTCCAAATTATCATGGCGTTTAGAGCAAGCCACACTCTCTAAAACCGACCAAAAATCATAATCCAGCGGATTAAGATTTTACTTTTTATTTATTTATATTAGATTTAGATTTTTTACTGGTGGTAGAAACTTGGTGGCACAAATTTCTCTCAAGTTTCGACCGGGTGGGTACCACCGTGCACTATTGCGAAAAACCCTCCATAGCAATTCAATCTCGGTTGGATTGTGTTCAGGGGTCAGCAAGTGCATAGCCGGGCAGAGGTGGTGGTTGCCACCGCACTAGTGGGAACAGTGGGTCTTGGCGTAATCTAGTGGGGATGGCGCGGGGCGATGCGCCGAACAGGGAGACCTGTAGAAACGGTGGTGCCGCTGGCCGCCCGCGGTACAGTACAGGGGCCCATTAGAGGGCCAGATCGTGAGAGATGGCCCTGGGTCGGCCGGGGTGCGAGGGATATGCCTGTCAACCTCACCTTCGGCAACCAAAACGACCCACAGGTGGCGTGCGTTTTAGTCGGTTCGAGTCCGACATAACCTCCTCCACCGGCTCCGGTGGGGAGGTATCCGTGGGGATTATGCGCACGTAAAAAAAAAAAAAGTACAGGGGCCCAATTGGGGTTAACCACCTTGGGAGGCTGCCTCACCAGGCCGCGCATAATCCCGATATGGTTCGTCGTGCCGGTTGGTGACCGGATTTGGGAGCCCGGCGACCATACTCGGGGGGGTACGGGGGCCCTTCCGTTCGGCGCGTCGGCTCTCGCCATGCCTCACATTCATAAATAAAACCAATATCCCGCGCTTTGTCACACGGTGCTGCGGCGGCAATCACCTCTTTTTTCACGCCTTCTCCCACCCAAACTTATGGCAGCGCAATATAGAGAAATAGGCAACACAGCGGCTCGTCACACTCCCAAAAGTTTGCTATTTGAGGTGGAGTCCACTAACAACTGTGGGCTCCATGCAAACCTCAACGCCGTCCACCAACATCTAGAGACGGCGAAACCTGCCATGTTTTTTCAAACGGAGACGCAAATACACCGCCCTGACGACACGACCTACTTGCTCTACCCTGGCTATGTTCTTGAGGAAATTTTCGTGCAAATGCCGGGGTGTGCGTGTTTGTTAGGGCGGATGTTTGCTGTCGCCGTTTGCGTTGCCTAGAGGACCCATCCTTCTCCATCCTTTGGGTACACGTAGACCATGGCCCTTAGAGTCAGATCTATGTGTGCCTCTACCGTTCCCATACAGGAGATCCTCCCGGTCCCGGGTCCTTTAAGCGGGGCGTGAAAAAGCATATGATGAGGCCGTCAAGCTGAGTGTCACCATTGTCACACGGTATGTGTAAGTAATGGTGACCCTCTTTTCTGGGACTTTGCCTTCAGCTTACCATCAGGCAAGGCGAAGTCCAATTGGCAGGTCCTATATGTAAAAAAAAAAAAGATCGGGACTAGACGACGGCCAGTCTTCAGCTCTGATGAAGTCCAAAACGTTCACTTCCAACCAAGACTGCGTGGACCGAGCTTTATGACCCGGCGCTGAGTCTTGTTGGAAGGACCATACTTGGTTATTGAACATGGTGTTGTTAAGGGGTTTAACTACCTTCTCAAGAATGGTATCTTGATACATTTGTGCCGATGTTTTGATACCTTTTTCACAAAAATATGACTCAGTCACTCCTTCATAGCTAACACCCCACCAAACCATCACTGAAGTCGGATAATGCCCACGTTGCACTCTTTCGACTAATTGGGAATCTTCCTTAGAGCTTTGAGCATAAATATGGTCATTTTGTTTGTTAAAATGTTGCTCAATTGTAAAGATTTTCTCATCCGTAAACAAAAAATTTCTGTGACCTCCCTTTACGTACCGCTTCAGTAGTTGCTTCGATTTTACCATCCTATTCTTTATTAAATTATCAGTTAAAAATTGACCAGTTCGTCTCTTATAGGCTGCAAGTCCTAAGTCATCTTTTAAAATGCGCGACATGGTTCTGGGTGCTATCTTCATCTCCCAAGATAAATTTTTTTGCTTTCGGACAGGATTTCTTCGAATTCTTTCCCTTGCTGCTTTGACCACCTTTTTCGTACGAACACTACGTGGACGGCCAGATTTTTTTCTGTCACAACCAGAGAAGGTCTCATTGTACCTATTAGTAGCCCGGTACACAAACATTTGACTAATACCAAGCGTATGGAGAGTTTTAAAAATGACATTCGGCTCCATACCAACTTTGTGTAATGCAATCACAGCGATTCGGTTTTCTTTATCACCCCACTCCATTTTAATATAGCAAAATATTGTACAATGTATTGGCGCCAAAATTAGAAAACACAATGAACAATCGTATAAAAATGACAGATTCCAAATTCAAATGTAATATCTTTCTTATTTTAATTGGCCAGTCAATCAATTTAATATGGCCAGACTAAGTACAGCCCAGACTCAACCTCAGATGCATGGTTTGAGTCAACAATAGTGCCCGGAAGACGGCATTAGGCTCACCCCCTATTAAGTGAGACCAAATTCAATGATTGGTGAAATATGGGTGTTAATTCACCTCTGCCTAACCCTCCGTGGATAGAGGCGTGAATATATGTCTGTATGTATGTTATAAACTAAATATCCGAGTCCATGTCTTATTCGACTCTCCCATGTTTGCCCCTTAGAGAAAGCATTCTCTTCTAAAGTTTCTCCTTGAAAAATATTAGTATATATATAAATGTCTTTTGAATTATTAATGGCGAGACGCCAAAGTCAAGTTTTTCAAGTTACGGTCCTCAGTAAAATAGTGGGGACTTTACTAGAAGCTCCCTAGGGAGGTTTGGAACCAACACGAAAAGTCACAATTCACTGTAATTTGCCACTTTCCACATTTATGTGCGTTGTCAAAGATATTATATCTAAAAATCCACCATTTTTATACATAAAATCTCGAATTCACACCAATTTTGGAAAATAAAAAATACTGCAAAGCGCTATTCTTCATGCTGGCGCCAAAACTCTCTGCAATGTTTGTTTTATTGTGAAAATTTGAAAGTAAGGCAATCCATATCTGCTATGCGCGAGAGAGACAGACAGAGTGTGTTCGGGTACACTTAGTAACGGTAGTACGCAGAGGGGCCGGTCACTCTTATCTACTCATGCGCAAGATTTAACTTCTTGAGTACGATTTGCTCTTTGCTCCCGGAGGTAATTTATACCTTGGCACATTTAAATTAAGAGCATTTAGATTTTTTTTCTTTTGCAGTTTCAACTCCACATTTTAGGTATTCCTAGTATTAATACATAAGTGGTTCCCAGCAGAGTAGAATTTGGGCCACCCCATCTCTTCCCATGGATTGTCGTACAAGGCGGCTAAGGCATAGGGCTGTTTAACATCAGACAGATATATACAGCCCAGACTCAGCCTCAGATGCGGGGCTCGAGTCAACTATAGTGTCCGATATACGGCAATAGGCTCCACTATTACGTGGGACCGAATAAAGTTATTGGTGCAATGTGGGTGTTGATTCACCTCTGCCAAACCCTCTGGGAGATACAGTGATTTTATGTTTTACGTATGTACACAAGACAAAAGTGGAAGCACCCGTATGTTTTACATATGTGTGTGAACAGTCAATATCAATAACTCATTGCTTTGAAGTCACATGTGTGCGTCATCGTTAAAGGCGTATTAGTGTATTACGGTTATGTGTGCCAGTGTGCACGATCGTGAATCGTGAACGATTGAATATGTTGAATATGTGTGAGTGATTTGCCTGCCATCGAATCAGAAGGTAATTTTCACCATTTTAGCACAGGCTCACGTAGTTGAGTGGTATTTAATTACAGGCGTAAAGACATTTCGAAGGTAGCGAGTTCGAACCGCTACTATATTGATGTAGTCGTTTTGTTTCTAAAAATGAATGAAATCTGTAAACCCCAGGATCACGGAGACTTGCTAGAATTAAACAAAAACTACGTTCATATACCAGTAATGAGAATTTTATGAGTTATTCTTATTACTAAAGAAAGTGTAACTGATGATAAATAAATACGAATGGTTTTGAATCAATTGTAATTTGCAAGTGTATAAGTGTGTGTGAGTGAGGAAACGAGTTTTGTTACACACACATTTATGTAGAACATACTGGTGACTTTTTCTGCTTGCCAAAATCAATATAAAGATCTGTATAATACTTATATCACTAGACAGGCTATCGTTTTTGTCTTGTGTACATCAGTGACGCAGTAGGTGGTAAAGAGATTGTAGGATAGTACGTTCTGTTTTGGAAATAGATGGGAACTGATTACAAAATGAAGTATCATAGCTAATTCAATCATTACTCTAATAAGTACCGATCTAATACTACTCAGTGTAATTGTAAGGCATTTAAATTATATCTACTTATTTACATAACATAACATAAACTCACGCCTATATCCCCGAAAGGGTAGGCAGAAGTGCTAGCAGAAAATTGGTCGGGGTCTTAAATACACTATAATAAAAGAAATATCAGAAGTCTCCAGCGATTTGTTTTGTGCATATTTTTTTACTTCCAAAACATTCCACACAACGATATTTATTTTAGATGCATGGTAAACATAGCTTAACTAGCTTGTGGTATGGAATCTGCAATGCGAATAAACATACTTAGATTATACATACAACATACATATAATCGCGCCAGATGCGCCACGGCCGCGGCCTGCTTCAGCTAGGGTGACAGGCGGCTCCACCTGTCACCCCCAGGCCGGCGCTCATGGGGGCAAAGGTCGTTCATCGACCTCCGACGCCCGAGTTGCCTTCGTACGCGGGCAGCTTGGCTTGTGATCCTTCGTCGCTCCCGCTGCCGCTCCCGCCCCGCCTCCTACTTCACGAGCATTACTTGCTCGCAGAAGGAGGCGGTGGTCGGGTACACGTAGTAACGGTAGTCCATACGCAGAGGGGCCGGTCACTCTTATCTACTCATGCGCAAGACTTAACTTCATGAGTAGGATTTGCTCTTTGCTCCCGGAGGTAATTTATACCTTGGCACATTTAAATTCAGAGCATTTATTTTTATTCTTCTGCAGTTACAACTCCACATCTTAGGTATTACTAGTATTACTAGTATTACTAGTATTACTAGTATTACTAGTATTACTAGTATTACTAGTATTACTGTGTATTTATCTCTCTGATGTTACGACACCCCATGGGAAGAGATGGAGTGGCCCAAAGTCTACTCTGCCGGGAACCACTGATGTAGTAATATTAGTAATACTAGTAATAAAACTCCATCTCTTCCCATGGGGTGTTGTAACATCAGACAGATATATACAGCCCAGAATCAGCCTCAGATGCGGGGCTCGAGACAGCTATAGTGTCCGATATACGGCAATAGGCTCCACCACCTATTACGTGGGACCGAATAAAGTTAGTGGTGAAATGTGGGTGTGGTTTCACCTCTGCTTAACCCTCCGGGAGATAAAGGCGTGATTTTATGTTTTAAGTATTTTTTTATTTCTTTTACGTGCGCAAAATCCCCACGGATACCTCCCCACCGGAGCCGGTGGGAGAGGTTATGTCGGACTCGAACCGGCTAAAACGCACGCCGCCTGTGGGTCGTTTTGGTTGCCGAAGGTGAGGTTGACAGGCATATCCCTCGCACCCCGGCCGACCCAGGGCCATCTCTCACGATCTGGCCCTCTCCTCGGGTGTGTGGGGGCTACAGAGTCCCCAACTCGTTCCCGGAAAACGGGGAGGCGCGCTAGACGCGCCGCCGCCACGGCCTGCTTCTGCCAGGGTATCAGGCGGCTCCACCTGTCACCCCCAGGCCGGCGCTCATGGGGGGCGGAGGTCGTTCATCGACCTCCGACGCCCGAGTTGCCTTCGTACGCGGGCAGCGAGCGATCCTCCGTCGCTCCTCCTCCTTTACGAGCATTACTTGCTAATGTTTTAAGAATGTACATCAGTGACGTAGTAGGTGGTAAAGAGTTTATAGGATATTTCGTACTGCTTTGGAAATAGATAGGAACTGATTGTAAGATTATCATAGCTAATTCAATCATTACACTAATAAGTACCGACAACCTCCTACCTAATACTACTACTAATAATAATAATACTACTAATAAACTCAGTGTAATTGTAAGGCATATAAAGTTTTATCTCCTTATTTACATAACATCCCCGAAGGGGTAGGCAGAGGTGCTATCACTTACATTTCACCAGTTTATGTTTAGGTCCCAATGTAATAGGTGGCGAGCCTATTGCCATAACCGGGCACTTATAAACCTGCGATAAATACACACATAACTTCAAAAAGCATAAAAAAGTCATTGGTGTGTGCCATGGTAAAACCTAGGCTACCGCGGTTCTCTATCTACTTATTTCTTTTATTCATTTTTTTTTTTTTTTTTTTTTTTTATATAGGACACGTCAATTGGACTTCGCCTTGCCTGATGGTAAGCTGAAGGCAAAATCCCAGAAAAGAGGGTCACCATTACATACACATACCGTGTGACAATGGTGACACTCAGCTTGACGGCCTTATCATATGCTTTTTCACGCCCCGCTTAAAGGACCCGGGACTGTAGGAAGAAGGAAACACGTGAGCTGGTAATGAATTCCAGGCCTTAATGGTGCGACAGAGGAAAGAGTCTCCGAACCGCTTGGTTCTTGATCGGATGTTTTGCACCGTGTGCGGATGACATCTAAGACCTGCACGCGTTGTCCTGTGTAGGAAAGGGGAGGGTGGGACTAATTGGAAGAGCTCATCAGAACACTCCCCATGGTAGTATTGCTAGTAAGTAATAAAAATCTAATTCATGCCTTGTAAATGAGCGGGTTTGCTCCGCTTCTGTGTGGAACAAAGAAAGTTTTGTAGGTCTGTACCTATCTTGCCGAACAAAGTACTCGAAATGATCTTAATACTTTGATTTCCCCATCTTCCAATTGACTAATTATTCTCATATTTGGTACACACCTTTAGTTCTAACAATAATACAATTTAAATCAATAAAACAGTTTTGTTTGTCCTTAATAGCTTGTTATTAAGGTCATTTTGAGACTGGACCTATCTGACACTAGATAAATAGATAGATAGATAATTCTTTATTGCACACCAATATTATAAAAAAAGTTACAGACATAATTAAAGTTAAAGTTAAATGCACAATGGGCGGCCTTATCACTAAAAGTGATTTCTTCCAGGCAACCTTAGGATGGACAGGAACTAGGTCATTTTCAAACCGGTAAGCATTTATGAAAAGATTTATCAAAGCAGATAAAATGAAAATGAAAAATGTATGCCAGGATCGTAGCAAGTGGAAATATAGTCTCTGTCTACCCCATTGGGAAAGAGGCGTTATTGTACATAGACTTTTCAATCCCTTTACTAAATGTTGAAAATTTAGTTCATACCACTGCCACTCCGAGGACATTGCTAAAAAGTCCATTTAATTTTGGACTTTAATGCAATGTGCTTTAAGTCCAAAATTGAAAGGCTTTTTGCAGAGGAAATGATAAAATGTAGAGTGTAACGGCAGTGCGAGTGTAACACTGGTGTTGCATACGTCCATAGGCCACGGTAACCACTTCCCATCAGGTGGGCTGTGTGCTTGTCTATCACCTAAGTCGTATAAAAAAAGTGTAATGAAACTCTTTTCATTTAATTTTGGACTTTAAGAGTATAGAAATAAAGTCCTAAATTAATGCTGTGTTTTGCAGTGTCTGTGGTATGACAGTGGTTTTGCTTAATTTCCCTTTTTGGAGACAATTGGGTATTTGACTAACTAGTCAAATTAGTTACTTGTTACTAAACGTCAAAACGGTAAGGTACAAGGAAACTTGTATGAAATAATTTATTGTGACGTCATAATATTTAATAGTCAAATCATTTCCTATTATAGGTTCGGTGGATGATTAAACATAAACGATAAAATAAGAACAGATGCAAGTTCTATCGCTCTTTTACCATTCTTAATTTCAAAAGTTCAGTTATGTTATTTATTTGGATTACAGTAAAAAACCCAATTATAGTGTATAAATAACGAAATATTTATTAAAAACATTATAAGTTACATTCGATAATTAAATAACACTTTCGAACGTGAGACACACATAAAATTTATTGATAAGACGCTTCGATGCGTCGCGCGTCGTCCGAACGATTACGTCATGCCTACATTATGTTCTAATTTCAAATAACTTTCCTGACCGCTAAAAGGTTCTTATAACAGTTAAAATAGATGAAACAAAATGGCAAGATTACTTGAATTCGTATAGTTATAGCTGAAAATTGGTGGGGATCTTAAATACACCTTAATAAAAGAGATATCAGAAGTCTCCAAGTCTTCAAGTCTCTCTGTATTCTTGTTTTACTTCCAAAACATTCTACACAACGCTATTTAGACCCATGGTAAGCATAGCTTAACTAGCTTGTGGTATTTAATCTGCAATGCAGATAAACATACGTAGATTATACATAAAAGATAAATTATACTTACATTTTAATCAAGGTTAGAGGGACATTATATAATCAAAGGTTAGAGGTTCAAAATATTGGATAGTCGTATTTTTCTCATAAACAATAAATTTTACCGCATATCTAGTTTTGACAAAGTTGTTGATCACGCAATATATAATAAAATTGATCTTATACTTTTAAATATCATTCCTCATACTATGATTCACCAACGTAGAACCTGAACAGCTGCCTGGTCCTATGGCGGCCTCTGTGACGTAGCGGTAGAACATTCACGCTCAGTGCAAATATACGAATATGCATATTTTGCATTGGTCTGTGTGTTTCTATGTATAAAGATGTTATCATCAAAAAATGCCGTACCACTCCAGGGACTATCTCCGGCTGTGTAGGAAGTTTCAACTCTTGCCGCTTATAGATCGACGTGAAATAGCGGACCTTACCTTCCTTATCAAAATCATGGCCAACAAAATTGATTGTCCCGACTTGCTGGAGAAAATATCACTTAACGTTCCAGTTAAGCCACTTCGATTTAATCCCCCTCTTCACGTTTCTCTAGTTAAAATGAATTACCGAAAGAACAGAACAGAAGCAGAAAGTTCATTGAATTATGTAAGCAGCATGACATTCATTCCTTCTTAGTCAGTGTGCCCTCAGTAAGAAGACTTCTAAGTTGTAACTTTTTTAAATGTGTATAGTGCAGCATGTGCCTACACTTTACCTCAGTACATGCTTATTTTCGGCTCTGAGTATTGTGTTGTATGATTTTACTTCTTTGTCGTTTTTATTTTATTTTGCTAGCCTTTGCTTAAAAGTAACTAACTGTACCGAAATCTAGAAGTGAAAACTTGTAATTGGCTTCCAGATGTTTTAACCTGTCTTTTATTTGACTGTATTAGCTGTAAGTTTTCCATGTGCAAATAAATAAAGAAATAAATAATATGTATGCATTTACAAAAACAAAGTATCTAAGTATGTTTATCCGCATTCTAGATTCTATAACACAAGCTAGTTAAACTATGCTCACCATGAGTCTAGATAGCGATGTGTAGAATGTTGCAGAATATTTATTTATTTATTATGAATATGAGATTTTGACAGTTGAAACTTTTCAAGTTGGTAGCATCTAATAAGAGAGCATTTTATAAATTCCGTTGCTAAGGTGGTAAAATAAGAGGTGAAAGTTTGTGTAGTAGTTCATTCTTATTCTTCCCTTATTTAAGCTACATAGAAACAAAATTTCCAAAAATCTTAGTGGATGTTATCAATATGAAAAGCATTTAATACCAAAATTTCTATGGGAACAAGTGAGTTTGTACACAATAGATTTTTCTTCTTACAATTTTGAAATCGCATATCTCCGAAATGGTAATCCGTATAAAAAGCAAGTCAAGTGCGAGTTGGACTTGCACTCCGAGACTTCCTTACAGAATTGTATTCAGGGACGAACCGGGTACATAAACCGCAATAAATTTTGATTGCGTTGACTTAGAAGCTTGATTTTTGCACAGTTTCAAATAGTTGCAAACATGAGTATGTGGTATGAATTTCAACTTGACACCTCCTCACGCACTCCTGATAAAAATGTCTTGACCAACAGACAGATAGACGGACAAGTAAGTGATTCTATAAGGTTCCGTTTTTTCCTCTTGAGGTACGGAATCCTAAGAAGGACGATACCAATTTTTGTATGTAATTATATAATCTACAACTTTATTTAACCTACTTTTTCGATAACACTGTTTATGAGAAAAATGCGAGAATATTTAACCTTTGACGTTGAATAATAAAAATGGACAAGTCCAATCGATAGGGAATTTTGATTTTTTTTTTACTATGGTGTAAGTAAAATAACCACCAATTTACAGCTCAATGTGAATTTATGCAATCTCAAATTTTTATTTTTTGTCTGTATTAGAGCTATTTGCTCCCACTTATAGGGGAACAAAGTGTCATTTTTCGAATAGAAGGACTATAATCTTCCTCTTAGCGGTAATCCCAGTCGTTCCGAAGCTTTCACTTCGGAGTCTGGGGTTCACTTTAGTCTTACTGCGGATTTGGCTAAACTTCGATATTTTCCGCGAAACGACTGCCATATGACCTCCACAACCCAAAGGCGATATTCACATTGAAGCTATACCAGTTGTTGGAAGTTTTAGGGCTGAAGCGAACGGGTGGAGTGTTACGGGTGTAACGAATGCCATGACACGCCATGGCAACCGGTACTGACGGCTGAACGCGCTCTCCGAGTCACGACCAGTCCAATGTAAATACCTTGTTTCATGCACACAAATATTTGCAGTGAGCGGGGATAGAACCCGCGCCTCCTGCGTAGCGGTCTCGTTCAGTACCGCCACGCCACGGAGGCTGTTTAAATAGCAGGAATATATTATCTCGTACCTATTATTAATAGTGTGGTTCCCGGCAGAGTAGAATTTGGACCACCCCATCTCTTCCCATGCAATGTCGTACAAGTCGGCTAAGAGATAGGGCTGTATGTCATCACATAGCTGTATATAGCCCAGATTCATGGCTCGAGTCAACAATAGTACCCGGAAAACGTCAATAGGCTCATCTCCAATTACATGGAACCGAATACAATGATTGGTGAAATGTTATTTCATCTCTGCCTATCCTTCCAACGATAAAAGCGTGATGATTGTAATTTGCTAATTCAGCACTTTCTGATGATACCTAACATGATATACCTAGTCTAGCCATAAATATTGTTACGAAGAAAAAACATTATTTTTTACTGCAAATAATATTTATTACTTTTACAGTGTACATAAATATAAAACAATTTAAAATATAAAAAGCTTATTCGAAGTGGTCTCCATTGGCTGCAACACAGTACTTTAAACGTTGACGCCAGTTATCAATAGAAGCACGCACTCTTTCCATGGAAAAATTCTTCACGGCCAATCGTATGGATCGTTTTAGGGACTCCAAATTTTCATGGCGTTTAGAGCAAGCCATACTCTCTAAAACTGACCATAAATCATAATCCAACGGATTAAGATCGGGACTAGACGACGGCCAGTCTTCAGCTCTGATGAAGTCCGAAGCGTTCACTTCCAACCAAGACTGCGTGGACCGAGCTTTATGACCCGGCGCTGAGTCTTGTTGGAAGGACCATACTTGCTACTTTAACTACCTTCTCAAGAATGGTATCTTGATACACTTGTGACGAGGTTTTGATACCTTTTTCACAAAAATATGGCTCAGTCCCTCCTTCATAGCTTACACCCCACCAAACCATCACTGAAGTCGGATAATGCCCACGTTGCACTCTGTCGACTAATTGGGAAGCTTCCTTAGAGCTTTGAGCATAAATACGGTCATTTTGTTTGTTAAAATGTTGCACAATTGTAAAGAAATTCTCATCCGTAAACAAATTTTTCTGTGACCTCCCTATACGTACCGCTTCAGTAGTTGCTTCGATTTTATCACCCTATTCTTTTTAAATTATCAGTTAAAAATGACCAGTGCGTCTCTTATAGGCTGCAAGTCCTAAGTCATCTTTTAAAATGCACGACTTGGTTCTGGGTGCTATCTTCATCTCCCGAGATAAAATCTATTGCTTTCGGACAGGATTTCTTCGAATTCTTTCCCTTACTGCTTTGACCACCTTTTTCGAACGAACACTACGTGGACGGCCAGATCTTTTTCTGTCACAAACAGGGGAGGTCTCATTGTACCTATTAATAGCCCGGTACACAAACACGAGCGAATGCCACGACCACGAGCAATGGTGACTTTGAAAGGCCCAGCAAAGTCTGTGCCGGTGTGTACGAAAGGTTTTGCGGATTGAACAACACGACAAGAGCGATGATCGGCCATTTCAGGCGCGATAAAACGCGGGCGGAGTTTAAAACAAGGTACACATCTGTGTACTCTAGCGCGAATCAAATTACGAGCGGAAATTATCCAGTATTTCTGTCTCAAAATAGACATTAACAAATCGGGACCAGCGTGACAATTCACCTTATGATGATAATCTACTAACAAATCTAATACGTGGTCCTTACGCGGGAGAACTACTGGATGCCTTTGTTCAAATCCTAAACTTGAATTTCTCAAACGACCACCTACTCGAATGAGTCCATCTTCCAAAAATGGTTTCAAGTGTCGGAAAGAACGACTACAAGGTTTGTTAAATTCAAAATTTTTAAATTCAGAAGCAAAATAACAACTCTGCAACTCGCGAAGTATGACCAATTCAGCTTTATCTAAATCAGCGGCGGTTATATGACCGCGCGTAGATAAAATTCTCAAAAATCAACATAAACAACACAACGCAACAGTCTCGACCAAGACGACTCTTCACGTGGGACCGATACAACAAGCGAGTGCTTCTTCTCCTCGGGTGGTTCGGAAACCGTAGTGGGATTGAATTGACTAACTGGCCACTTATCTAACGCGGCATGAATCCAGGACGGTCCACTAAACCATAACGGGTGATATAAAATTTGCGAAGGAAGCAATCCACGAGAGAGACAATCGGCTGGGTTGTCGGTGCCAGCAACGTGAAAGAGATTTTGTGGCGCTAATTCCGATTGAATTTTTGCCACTCTATTAGCGACGAATGTGTCCCAACGATGGGGCGAAGAGTGGGCCCAACACAAAGCGACTGTTGAGTCCGAAAAAGCTAAAATTCTACTAATATTAATGCGACTACTACAAGCATTGGCGATAGAGGTGATCATTCTAACTAACAATAGTAAAGCGCATAGCTCGAGGCGTGCCAGAGAGACGACCTTACGGGGAGAGACCTTTGATTTCGCGCTCATAAGGCTAATTGAAACCTTACCTACATTCGAGACATGAAAATAAACTACTCCTCCATACGCCTTCTCACTAGCGTCCGCGAAGCCTACTACCGTAACAACACTATGTTGCGATATACCTACATGACGCGGAATTTGTATTTGGTCAAGCACAGAAAGTTCCTTTCTAAAGCGAGCCCACAACTTAGCAATGTTGTCGGGCGCGGTGTCGTCCCAATCACAATTGGAAAGCCAAAGCTCTTTTATAAGTAGCTTGGCATACAAAACGACAGGAGCTACGAATCCCATTACGTCCCATATCCGTGCCACACACGACAGGATAATGCGTTTAGTACAAGTTTGCGGGGTCGAACTAATTTTCAAACTAAACTTATCAGATGAGGGCGACCAGCTTAAACCGAGCACCTTGTGCGTATCACTTTCATCGAATTCCTTAACCGAAGACAATCGGTGCGACGGTGGAATCGACTCTAACGCAGTTTGCGAGTTGCTCGTCCATTTCACGAGATCAAATTGACCAGCCTTCATGAGACTTATAACTTGAGCGGCCGTCTCGACAGCCTCTGCCTCGCTATCTACACTATACACGAAGTCATCCATGTATAAGCCCGTCTCAATGGTGGCTCTCGCTTTCGGAAATGCATCGCCCTCGTCAGCGGCCAACTGCTTGACGGTGCGAAGTGCGTGAAAAGGGCTAGATTTAAGCCCGAAGCAAACACGATTAAATTCGTAAACCATTAAAGGTTCTTGCGGTGAAAATCTATACAAAAATCGTTGAAACCTACGATCGGATTTGCGCACTTCAAGGCACAAAAACATTTGTCGAATATCTGCAGAGAGTGCAACAGCGAATAAGCGAAAATTTACAATTATGTTAAATAAATTACCTTGAAGATTTTGACCACAATACAAAATGTCATTAAGCGACACGGAAGTGCTAGTCTTAGCACTGCCATCCAAAACTACGCGGAGCTTAGTAGTAAGCTTATCTTCTCTAATAACTCCGTGGTGCGGGATAATGTACGAAGGCTGGGTCTCGTCAGTGTCCGCAGGCGCAGGTGAGATGTAACCTTTATCTAAATATTCGTTAACAACCTCATCATAGGCTTGCTTTAACTTTGGAGACGCCTGCATCTTTCGTTCTAAACAAAGAAAGCGTCTTTCAGCGGATACACGGGAGTCACCGAGCGAAAAAATATCTCCCTTGAAAGGGAGCGCGACAACATAACGACCCTGCTCATCACGAGTAGTCGTGCGACAATAAATCTCCTCAGCCATCTTGTCATCAGGGCTTAGGATTGGTGGGACATTGACCTCTTCAATTTCCCAAAACTTGCGGATGGTAGACTCCAGTGGCGGCTCGACGGTGCAACAGAACGAGGCAGTCGAGTAACTAAAACTATCTATAGAAGCGGGTGCGGAACCAATTATAACAAAACCAAGAACTGTTTCCAGTGCGTGCGGAGCGGGGTACGTCGGTCCCCCTTGAACCTTACGTGATAACTGGAGGTGCGGGAGAATCGAAGCGCCGATCAATATATCGACGACTCCAGGAACAGCGTAAGTCTCATCTGCTAAAGGCAAGTCTTTAAATTTCGTTAATAAAGACGTGTCAACCGGGACGGTAGGCAACTGTTCAGTTATTTTATCTATAACGAGCGAATCCATGTCAAACCAAATATTATTATTAAAACGAGATCCAAACCTTGTTCTAACGGTGCCATGAACAGCTGACTGTAAGCCTCCAAAACCCTTCACCACTGAGCGGGTTGAACGCTTATTAACATTGAAACCAAGACGTTGACAACAATCTTGAGTAATAAAATTACTTTGCGAAGCGCCATCTAATAGCGCTCGAACAATGTGCGGTTTACCTAATGCATCGACAATAATAACGCGAGCAGTCGCGAGGACCACAGTAGTGAGCGCATCACTAGCGGACAACGAACACAAGGTGACGTCATTCGCAGCGGTCCCCGGGCGGGCCGGAGCGCGCGCGAGCGCGGGCTGCGGCTGTGGCGCAGGCCGCCGTGTGTCACCGCTCGACGAACCAACCGTGCTCACATTGGATGCGGCATTACTATTTTCAAAATGAAGTAAGGTGTGGTGTCTCGCTGGACATTTGCGACAACTATTGCTACTATTACATAAAACAACGCGGTGTTTAGTACCGAGACAATTAAAACAAAAATTATTAGCGCGAACAAATTTATAACGATCATTAGGCGATTTTTTTTTTTTTTTTTTTTTTTTTTTTATATAGGACACGCCAACTTGACCTCACCTCGCCTGATGGTAAGCTAAAGGCAAAGTCTCAGGAAAGAGGGTCACCATTACAGACACTAAGTGCTACAATGGTGGCACTCAGCTTGGCGGCCTCATCAGATGCTTTTTCACGCCCCGCTTAAAGGCCCCGGGACTGTAGGAAGAAGGAAACACGTGTGCTGGTAATGAATTCCAGGTCTTGGTGGTGCGGCAAAGAAAAGAGTCTCCGAACCGCTTGGTTCTTGCTCGTATATTCTGCACAGTGTGAGGGTGATATCTAAGGCCTGCACGTGTTGTCCTATGTAGGAAAGGAGATGGTGGGATTAGTTGGAAGAGCTCGTCAGAACACTCACCGTGGTAGAGACGGTAAAATACAGCCAAGGAAGCAATATCTCTACGCATCTGCAAAGGCTCGAGGGTGTTCGTGACCTCAGGGTTCCCAATAATTCGGACCGCGCGTCGCTGCAACCTGTCGAGAGCATCTAGTAGGTATTTCGCGGAGCCATCCCAGAGATGCGAGCAGTATTCCACGCAGGAGCGAATTTGTGTCTTATAGAGAAGACACCGCTGCTCCGGCGTGAAAAAACGTCTCACTTTGTTTAGGAGTCCGAGTTTCCGCGAGGCTGTTTTGATGATGCTCTCGATGTAATTTCTGTTATTCAGTTTGCAGCGAATATCCATGCCTAGGATATAGAGATTGTCCTGCAGTGGAAGTGGCGTGCTCTGAAGAGTGGGAAGGGGAAGGAAAGAAGATACCTTTGCTGTGAACGCACAAGCCTGCGTCTTCTTGGCATTGAACTCGACCATGTTCTCGGAGCCCCATTGAGAAATGTGATTCAAGATCCGGTCCAGTTCAGTGACAAGAAGCTGTCTTTTTTCCACGATATCAGACTGTTTGGCCGCAGGTTGTCCGTGATAACTCCCGTGTACGGTGCTATCGTCTGCATAGCAATGTATGCTGCCGGTGGACAGCATGTCGTTGATATGCAGAAGAAAGAGAGTGGGAGATAATACAGACCCCTGCGGTACGCCAGCATTTATTTGCAAGAACTCCGAAGCCCGTCCATCACAGAGGACGCGGATACGGCGCTCCTGCAGAAAACTAGCAATCCAGTTGCACAGTCTAGGAGGCAGACCAAAGGCTGGTAGCTTGGAGAGAAGCGATTTGTGCCAGACTCTATCGAAAGCTTTGGCGATATCAAGACTAATTGCCAGTGACTCGCCGTGCTTGTCCATAGCCTCACCCCAAAGATGGGTAACGTATGCTAGAAGATCACCCGTTGACCGTTTCGGCCTGAAGCCATATTGCCGGTCATTAATTAAGGAGTGATCCTCTAGGTGACGCATGAGCTGTTTGTTAATGATGTGCTCGAAGACCTTGCACAGCACTGAGGTGACGGCTATGGGTCGATAGTTGGCTGGCTCTGAGCGATCCCCCTTCTTGGGGATCGGCTGTACATTCGCCTCTTTCCAAGCCGAAGGCACTGTACCCGAGCTGTAGGACAGTCGGTACAGCCGCGCAAGCATCGGAGACAACTCCGCTGCACATTTTTGTAAGACCACCGCTGGAATACCATCCGGGCCACTGGCTTTCCGGACATCGAGTGATTGAAGCACCGCACGAACATCGCATTGCCTGATACGTATTTCAGGCATTACGTGGTCACCATTGGGTAGTGTCGGCGGCTGTATACCGCAATCATCGACTCGGGAATTGGCCGCAAAGAGATTTACTAGCATATTGGCTTTCTCTTGCGGTCCATGGGCCAGGGATCCATCAGGGTAGCGCAGCGGTGGCAGCGAAGGCTGACAGAAGTTGGCCTGCACGGCTTTGGCCAGTCGCCAGTATCCACGGCTGCCCGTGGGATGTGCCACTAGCTCTTGACCAAGCCGCGCAATGCGCAGGGCATCCGCTTTGACGTAAGCCCTCTTGCAGACCTTTGTGGCTCTGTTGTACGCCGCCTTGAAGTGGCTCACATTGGGATCGTGCGTGGCACGCGCCCTCACCCAAGCGCGATACGCGGACTGCTTTTGATCAACAGCCCCCGCACACTCGCGCCCGAACCAAGGGCGCACTCCTCGGGCACCGGTGACATCAGTGTACGGAATATAGTATTCCATACCCAGACCGATCTCACCGGCAACAGCAGTAGCACAATCCGAGGGTTTCTTACCTTCAAAGCAGCGTTCAACCCACGGGATGGACGCAAAATAGTTGCGCAGCCCATCCCAATCTGCTGACGAGTAGTGCCAGAGACGCCGCTTCCCCTGCACGGGTCGTGAAGGCGCTATAATTGGCACCTTGGAGCAGACCAGACAGTGGTCGGAATTGCCTAAAGCGGCTTGTACCGAAACACTGTACAGGTCTGGGTGACTCGTCAGCAGAAGGTCTAGCAGAGAGGGTGCTAGGCCCGACCTTCTTGGTATTCTAGTGACCTCGTGTACCAATTGGGTCAGGCCATGCGCCAGAGCAAATGCATGGGCGGCTCTTCCCGCATGGTCTGTTTTGGAGGAGCCCAACCAGGTTTCGTGGTGGGCGTTAAAGTCCCCCAAAAATACCACTTCGGCGTTCGGAAACCGTTCCTGCGCATCATCTGCCGCCTGACTCAGATATTCAAAGAGTCGAGTTGTCTCAGCATCTCCTGTATGGGAACGGTAGAGGCACACATAGATCTGACTCGTAGAGCCATGGTCTACGTGTACCCATAGGGTTGAAAAGGATGGGTCCTCAAAACCCGGACACTTGTACAATTGCGAATGATGAGCATTACACAAAGGGCAAACAGGTGATTGTACATGTGCTGGTGCGGTATTAACATAAGTATGAGTTGACTTCAGTGTCTTCGATGATGCATCTATTTTGCGTTCGCAACTAACAACTTTCTTCGCGCCTTCATGTTTCGATGAAGAGCGTTGCAATATTTTTATATGCTCGCGAACAAAACTTTCTAAGTCTTCGAACTTAGGAATTTTATTGCCGCGATGATCCGACTCAAATAAACGAATGGTTTCGGAATCTAATTTCTTTAAACCCATATACAAAAATAAGAAGTCGCAGAGGTCATCGATCTTTAGGTTCTTTACGGCGCGAACAGATGATGCGAAAGTATCTAGAAACTTCTCTAAGTTTTGATCGTTACATGCCGTAATGGATTTCAAGTCAAACATCTGATCCAAATATGCGTTAGCTACCGATCTTTTATCCTCATACTTAGCTTTCAAAGTATTTAAAATTAAATTATAATTTTCGGCACTAAACGTAATTCCAGCGCAAACGGTTATAGCTTTACCAGTTAATTTTTCAACGAGATAATGCAATTTTTCGTGATCTGTCAACGAATCGTTCTTATCTATTGATTCTCAAAACTATCTATAAATAAACACCAATTGCGAATGTTACCATCAAATTCGGGTATTTGAATTGGTGGCAACTTAGGTCGGTCGCGAGTGGGATTTGGTCGGTCAGACGGTTTCTCCAAACTCCTAGCGACGCGTTTGATACGACAATACAAATCGTCAAACGACGACAAGGCCTGATAACTCACTGAGTAATCGGGATTTAAATTCAACTCTAAAACGTTGATGTCATGCACTAAGGATTCGAAATCCGCGCGTAAACTATCTAAGTTTTCTATAGAACATAAGAACGAATCTTTAATAGCCAAATCAGAGGTTTTAAGCGCATTATCACAAATCGATTGTACGCGAGAGTAAATCATTTCTCTTTTAGCGTATAAAAGTTTCAATTGAACCCCACTACCGGTCCTACGGTTGGTAGGCATTTTTACAACTAAATATTAAACTAAAGTGCGGTAAACAACAAATGAAATGACTTAATCTTAGCGGTACCTACAGTACAGCGACGCGGCGCGAGCGATATTCCGTAGGTAGGTAGGTACTTATAACTGCGAGTGCAAGCTTGAACAAACGCGCATAGCAACAAGATCGTACCTACGCGAGCTAGATCGCTGTCTAGGTTCAACTATTATTTCAGGGATTAAGTATTGCGTAATATCTATTCAAATTAAAATACTTTCGTATGAATTTGAATGAAATGCGAGCGAGGTACAACCGCGTACCTACCGTATTAGGTAAATACGATGCGAGCTAGCGGCGAACGGACAACTTAGAGATTGAAACAAATAAAAACAAAAGCCAAATGCGTTAGGTATTACACTGTGCCTATGTACTAGGGTGTCTAGGATACCTAAGATCTAAACCTAAATGCCTAGATGCGGGGTTTTCTACTAAAATAACTAGGTATTTAGGTGCGGTGCGTTTATTCCCAATAGAATAATAACAAAATGCGAGACTACGACCAAGGATTGATACGATAAGAGAAATGCGAGCGAGGTATAACCACGTACCTAACCTATGTAGGTATCAGGTAAACACGATGCGAGCCAGCGGCGAACGGACAACCCAGAAATTGAAATAGCCAAATGCGTTAGGTATTACACTGTGCCTATGCACTAGGGTGTCTAGGATACCTAAGATCTAAACCTAAATGCCTAGATGCGGGGTTTTCTACTAAAATAACTAGGTATTTAGGTGCGGTGCGTTTATTCCCAATAGAATAAATGATAAAATGCGATCTACGACCAAGGATCCGGCTCGAAGGACCAAAAAGAATGGTGGCGCGATTCTCATGCCACCTGAGCTAGTGGACTGTATTTTGCGGGGGGTGAAGTTAACTGTTTCATATGACGCTTTACACAACAAACAAGATAGGTGATCGGGTCGCCGCGGAGGTAGTTTAGGCATTGAATGCAACCCGAGAAATTAGGAGAGGATGCACTAACCTTTACTACGCCACGTGCTATCGGGGTCGGTGCACCGGTCTTCTCTTCCTGGCTCAGGAGCTGCCGCCCACTTCACTAAATCACTTGAGGGACACACGAGAGGCACAATCCGATCGGTAAAGGTCTATGAAAGCGGTTAAAATCCAACAAACATTATTAATTTCTAAGAGTCGCGTGCGCCGCCGGCCATTGTTTTTGTTCGATGCGAAGTGACGATGCGGCCACTTTGACCATTGGCGGGCGAAAACTATTGCTATCTTTCACTTAGAGGTAGTGCGGGAGGGAGATGGGTACAGGGAGCGCGTGCCCAGCGTCAACCAATCGAGACGATTTGAGTATACTACTACTGGCGCCACCAATAACCCTCATTTGCCTTCGCTGTAATCAGTAGGGTAAAAATACAAAAACACCATTAAAGGTCTCATATGACATTAAATAACGCTAACGCTCAACACTGACACAAATATGATAAGACGCTACGTCGTCCGAGCGCGTAATGATGTCATTCAAACATTCATGCTTCATACTGTTTTTATTACCTACACCTCGTTGACAATACATTTCACAATCAAATTTGCCTATCGCAATTAACTGCTGGACATATGCTTCTTCCAATGTTGAGTGACTTTGGCCCACTGTTTCCGCGCTGGCAGGTGGTATAGAGTTATATTTCGAATTTACCTTCTCTCGCAGTGATATCGTCTGCATATTTTTACGTTCGTCGCCTCTTACGACGCCCTTCGGATGAGATGGGGTGGTGATTCTTGTTTTCTTTCCAACTAATATTATAAAAGATTTAATTAAACATCATATTTCTAAAGTACTTACTTACATAGTGGCAGTTACATGGTGGCGAGCCTATCGCCATTAACCGGGCACTTATAAACCTAACGATAAATACACACATAACTTCAAAAAGCATCGAAAAGTCATTGATGTGTGCCATGGTAAAACCTGGGATCGAACCCGAAACCTCGTCTCAGCAGTCCATTGCTATACCACTAGGCTACCGCGGTTACATTGGGACCTAAACATAAACTGGCGAAATGTGGGTGCTAGCACCTCTACCTACCCCTTCGTGGCTATAGGCGTGAGTTTATGTTATGTTATGTTATGTAAAAACTCTACTAAAGTTAGGTAGGTTACAGACGCTACAGTTAGTATTACTGGAGTGGTTTAACTAATCATTTAAATGATAATAATGGCATAATATTATGATGCTTCAAGTAGATATCTATTTATTTATTTAAACGAAAGGATATATTTATTACAACCTCTGTGGCGTGGCGGTATTGAACGCGGCTGTTACGTAGTAGGAATCGTGGGTTCGTTTCCCGCTCAGTGCAAATATTTGTATGCGTGAATATGGCTATTTGCATTGGTCTGGTCGTGGCTCGGAGAGCACGTAAAGCCGTCGGTCCCTGTTGCCATACGAACAGCTATGGCATTCGTTTGGAGCCCTAAAAAGTTCATCTACTGATCTATCTGCGATGCTTCAATTTCGCCTTTGGGTTGTGCAGGTCATATGGCACTCGCTTCACGGAAAATATCTAAATTCAGCCATAGCCGCAGTTAGACTGCTGAAGCGGACGCTGAACTTCAGGGTCAAAGCTTCATGCGACTAGAATTAACGCTAAGATGAAGACTGACATATTTATTAGTAATTTGAGGATATTTCGACAACATATTATAAACAGTGCCGAATTGGATCCCGGTGAGGTAGACCCTATCTTTTCTCGTGGGTGCCGTAGAAGGCAACTAAGAGATAGGGCAGTTTTCCGTCCAAAAGTAAACAAATAAGTCATGTATACGCTTGACAGCAATAGGATTACTCCCTTTTAGGTGGGACCGTAGATCATAGCTGTCTAAATGTGGGTGCTCTTCGGTCAGCCTCATCGGGGATTCACAGGCGTGAATATATGTATTTTACTAATTCTGTATTTTCGATAAATTGGACAGTACGAAAAAAAAAGTTAATATATACCTAAATAAGAGAAATCTTTCGAAATCATTTGAATAAATTGTCCACATGAGTCAATGTATAATATTTTTTTGCGAAAACCTTTTATAACGAATTTCAACTATACTTACATATATATAATCACGCCTTTATCCCCGGAGGGTTAGGCAGAGGTGAATTAGCACCCATATTTCAGTCCCACGCAATAGGGGTAAGCCTATTGCCGTCTTCCGGGCACTATTGTTGACTCGAGTAATGCATCTAAAGCTGAGTCAGGACTGTATATATGTGTCTGGTATTAAACAGGCGTATCCCTTGGTCACCTTGTACGACACCGCATGGGAAGTGATGGGGTTGGCCCAAATTCTACTCTGCCGGGAACCAACTATAAAATATGTGTAAATACCTCAAATTAAATGAATTTTGTCACCTAAAACCCTTATACATATAACGTTTCCACTAGTAATATGATTCTAAGTACTATTGTATGTGATTCATATCGTCACAGGTTTAGTTTCAATCACGTTTCTTAGTAAAACAGGAATGGTCTCACTTAGCTACCTTTTACGGATTTTACTGGATTTAATTTCGATCATTAATCTGAAGGAAACATTTTGTTATCTACCTGACTTTTTTACAGTTAAAAATTCGTTAGAAAGGGGTTCATTGCCATAAAACGTTCGCAAAGAAAAGGTATATTTTACATGGACACTTACGGAAAATTCAAGGGAATTATGAAAAAAATGTTTAACGAAGTAAATCCCTTAAAATTACAATTTAACTTTTTTGCGAAGCCCCTGGCATGGTAGGCGTATGAGATATATGAAATTGCATTTGATTTGCCATAAAATTTTGTAATGCAGGTTTTTTTTATAAATAGAACACGTCAATTAGACTTCGCCTTGCCTGATGGTAAGCTGAAGGCAAAGTCTCAGAAAAGAGGGTCACCATTACTCACACATACCATGTGACAATGGTGACATTCAACTTGACGGCCTCATCATATGCTTTTGCACGCCCCGCTTAGAGGACCCGGGATTGTAGGAAGAAGGAAACACGTGAGCTGGTAATGAATTCCAGGCCTTAATGGTGCGACAGAGGAAAGAGTCACCGAACCGCTTGGTTCTTGATCGGATGTTCTGCACCGTGTGCGGGTAACATCTAAGACCTGCACGTGTTGTCCTGTGTAGGAAAGGGGAGGGTGGGACTAATTGGAAGAGCTCATCAGAACACTCACTATGGTACAGATGATAAAATACAGCCATGGACGCAACATCTCTACGCATCTGTAAAGGTTCTAGGGTGTTCGAGTAGTCACGATGTTATTATTAGCAGCGCAAAAAGGTGTTCATCAGTTGGTTTCTGTTTGAACTTTTGGAGCAAAGATCACTACTTCGGTATCATGTAGTACACAGAAGGTGACAGCTCACAATTATGTGCTCACTCACTATTTTCCCTTCATATTAGTATGAACTATTTACTTATATATCTATTTGTTATAGTTATGTATATGATGATAATGCTTTTAATAAAACCGGTATATTAATCTTATAAAACTTATACGTCTCTCTCTCTCTCTCTCTCTCTCTTTTTTTAATACACATTCATTTAGTCTAGCCGATAACTACACCATATCTTTTGTTATTATTACATTACTGTTCATCCCAAGCTTGGCTGAAATAATCGCTTCAGCGATGAGGTCTCCCATTGTACATTGAACTGTATACATGCTACCTACTTGTCCTACTGTAAATCTGTTAGCGTACAATAAAGAATTATCTGTCTATCTCTCTATCTTTTCCACAATTTCGTGGCAGAAAATGTCTGTAAGTATGTATATATACGACGATGCAAACATTGACGATGGTGACGGAGAAAGAATATAAGTACCATCATCTCATCTAATCCATAGGACGGTGAAAGAGACAGCTAACGGAAACTACGTAGACGTAATTACTGCGAGAGAAGGAAAACTCGACTGTTCCAATCCGTCTGGTGCGTGAGCTGGACGGACGGTTCCCGGTAGAGTAGAATTTGGACAACCACATCTCTTCCCATTCGGTGTCGTACAATGCAACTAAGGGATAGGGCTGTTTAATATCAGACAGATATATACGGCCCATACTCAGCTACAGATGAATGGCTTGAGTCAACAATAGTGCCCGGAAGACGGCAATTGGCTAACCCCCCTTTACGTGGGATCGAATTTAATGATTGGTGAAATGTGTTAATTGACCTCTGCTTAACCTTCCGGAGATAAAGGCTTGATTATATGTATGTATGTATTATTTGATTGTCACTAGCGATTAATGCCATAAAAATACAGGATTTTAGTCAGTTCGATTACCGGTTGTTGCAAGCGAGTTTTAGAAAATCTATGAATGTAGTATTGTTTCTTTAAAAAATAAAGTAATGTTTCCTTTGAGTGAAATTCTCTATGTCCTATATTTAGAGTACTTCCCTTCAGGTAAGATAAAAATCTTCTACTGATTGCTGGACTACTTGACTACTGGATGAAAGTAATGTCGTAAGGAAGGTACTAACTATGGAAGTGGATGGCTACAAGGGGAGAGGGAGGCCCAAAATGCGGTGGATGGACTGTGTGAAAGATGACATGGTTAAGAAGGGAGTGAATGTTGAAATGACTGCAACTAGAGATGAATGGAAAAGGAACACATGTTGCGCCGACCCCAAATAATCTTGGGATAAGGGCAGGAGGATGATGATGATGATACTATATATTTCGCTTTATGTGTATCTTCTCGAATATATAAAATTCTTGTGTCACAGTTTTAGTGTTTATACTCCTCCGAAACGGCCTGACCGACTTTGATGAAATTTTATTCGTATATTCAGTAGGTATGAGAATAGGTTTATAACTAATTTTTACACTCCTAAGTGTTAAGGGTGGTGCACAGCGGTAGAGCATTCGAATGCTATGCAGGGGGCGCGGGTTCGATTCCTGCTCAGTGCAAATGTTTGTATGCATGAATATACATGTATATTTGCATTGGTCTGGGTGTTTCTATGTATAATATGTATGTATTTACAAAAAAAAAGTATCTAAGTATGTTTATCCGCATTCTAGATCCCATAACACAATCTAGTTAAGCTATGCTTATCATGGGTTATGATAGCGTTGTGTAGAATGTCGTGGAATATTAATTTATTTTATTTATTTATATGTATATGTATTGATGGAAGTCTATTATAAATAGCGTACCTACTAGCTAGGATCTTCTTCCTCTGCGGTAGGTGTGATGTTGTGCAATATATTTGCTAGTTACAATACTATTGCATCATTTATTGCTATCTAGTAAGAGTAGTATTAAATTAATTTACTTTAATGATGCAAGGTCTTTCATTATTAAAGAAGTAGCTAACGTTACAGATTAAGTATTATTGAATAATATTATTCAACATGATTTAAACCATGTAATGATAGAGTCAAATGGTCTCTGCCCACCGCGGTGGGAAATAGGCGTGAGTGTATGTATGCATAACTTAAACTAACTATATGGCCGCCTCTATGGGGCTGCGATAGTGCGTTCGACTGCTACGTCAACAGACGCGGGTTTGATGTCTGCTCATTGCAAATATTTATATGATAAGCTTTTGTACAGAAGTGGTTCTAAAAACAAGTAAAATTTGCCAGTGTACTCGTGTTTTATCGCAATTCTTTCAGTGCAACCAATATCTTTCCGCCTTTTGTTAGTAATTTCTGATACACTGATAAACTACTGACACTACAAAAATAACATTAAATTTTCCGCACATACATACATACATATAACCACGCCTTTATCCCCGGAGGGTTAGGCAGAGGTCAATTAACAACCACCAATCATTGTATTCTGCTGAGCCTAAAGCCGTCTTCCGGGCACTATTGTTGACTCAAGCCATGCATCTGAGGCTGAGTCTGGGCTGTCTGATGTTAAACAGGCCTAGCCTGTAGTCGCTTTGTACGACATCGCATAGTAAGAGATAGGGTGGCCCAAATTCTACTATGCCTGGAACTACGCCTTTTGGCAGTCGTTTAAAAATTTCTTGCCCATTTATCTCAAACATGAAATATTAAAAAATACTTAAATTAACTATTTTGAACCTGAAAATATTATTTTTGTAACTCTCGTGAGTTTTAGCAAAGGTTTTGGCCAGATTAAAAACTTCAGATTTAATTGAAATTGACTGAGTAGAACCGAAGATACTTACTTATGATCAAAATTAATATTTTCCTTAAATCGATACAAAATTAAAATCACGCAACATCCACGCGAGTGAAACCGCGGGCTTCAGCTAGTATCTAAATATAGCTGTCAAAACACAAAGATTGAAATTCTAAACAAATGCTAAAATCTTGATGTAACAACACCGCAACAGCACTGATTCATGCCAGCTCTATTTAATTTACCTTCAAATATGTTCGTGCATCAACTGCTATCAAGGAAATTCAAAGCGGGTAAAAGACGTAAGTACAAAATATATTATTACAATGTCAAAACATACTATTACAACAACATCACATTATATTAGATCACTATTCAACGAAGCAACAAAACAATTCTGTAACGCAAATAAATTGCGCAACATTTCAAATAAAAGCGATCACACTGAAATGATAAATATATTCTACTGTAAGTCTTGAAGACAGTAACATCTGCTTCAAGAAAAAGGCTTGTGAAGAATATATATCGACAATTGCAATTCTGAACACTGTGAAACTAATTCAGAAAGCACTCGTTAAAAGTCGAACAAGAAATTGGAATTATTGAATGAAGTGTTAAAGATAAAATTATCGGACTGAAAGACAAACACATTTCCTTCATTCTTATGTTTTTAAATTAGAAGCTGAAGAAGTAACGTTCTACTTTAACATTGTAAGTATTCCTTTTATGCAAAAGTTACACATTATTTTGCTATCAATTATTTGATTTTGAAAAAAATATATTTTGGTATAATAATATTTAAATAAGAAAAATATTTTTTTGAAAATTGCTATTTTTGTGTTCAGTATTTGTGGTTATTATTTCACGTGAAATTTTAATCAACATAAGCTATAAACAGATTTTAAAATACTGTAGTTTTATATATATATTATAGCGTTGTCATAATTCATTCAGGTACCTTCAAGCAACGTATGGAAAAAGAAGAAAGTAAAACAATTTTTGAAGAGACACAAGAAGTTCAAAGAAATCTCTTCGCATTTATGACATATCCTCTCGCAGAGCACGAAGCTGCCGAAGTTATTTCAAGCGACACAGTCTTAGAGTCTTAGAGCGCCAGAAAAGCACATCTCATCACATCATTACTTGTAAGAAACTAGAAGTACCTAATACTTTCATTGCATTTATTAGTGATTAATTAATTTATTGACATAAGTGGGCCTGGACAATTGACAATATTAATTCCAGCATTCTTCAATTCTTACATTATATGTTTGTTATATCACTGCTATAATATTTGTTGTTATATGTTTCTCATATTTTACAAAATGGAGTCACTTGAGATATCACGTCATTAGTGTCAAAGTTAGTGTTTATGTTGTAACTTACATAACCTTGACAAAATCAACTAAACATTAATAAACATTTGTAATTCTCACCATTACAAATTTGTAACTTAGATACATTCCACAATATTTATTGGTATCAGCAGTGGTCTAACTAAACGTGTCAGAATTCTATTAAATTCTGACCTCAGACGTAAGAAGTTGATGAATAAGGAATCAGTATTGTCATTTGGTCAGATGTTGTCTGTCGTTCTTGGCCCACCTGTCAGCCGGTAGCGAAGACTTCTACCCAAGTTTTTTGTACCTTTCCATGTTGAAGCTTAACATTTGATAAAGCCGTCGTTCCATTGTAATCACTCTGACTAATCGGTGCGTTGGATGTCTATCTTTGGGAATAGGCGGTTGTATCGTGTATACAATGATGTAAATATATTCTACTAGCTAATTTTTTTGTCCTAATTTAAATGATTTTTCCTAAGTTATATGATTTTTTTCTAATACGATAATATACCCGAGACGTCTGAATATACTCAAGCTTATGCGTCCAACTAGTCGAAAAGGATTTGAGATGACTTTGGAAGTGCGCGCTCGTAAAGTGTTTGTTTGCAATCATGCATGAACATTGAGATCGTTCGTTGTCTCGTGCGTGTGCTTTCATATAAGTGTCCTATTTTGTCCGGATCGTTTATATTTTGCACAATTCTTGTGCAAATTGACACGATGTCGCTTCACGTTCACACACACGAGGCAAAAACGGCCTTAAGCATGGTCGGCAGCGCGAGTGTGACACCCCTGGTGTTGCATACGTCCTTAGGCCACGGTAACCGCTTCCCATCAGGTGGGCCGTGTGCTTGTCTGCCAACTAAGTGGTATAAAAAAAAGCAAACAAAACATAATGTCATACAATTTTCGTCGCTACATTAATTACACAATTTATGCAAGTTTTTTTGCATGTTAAATTAATAGTGGTTATACGAAGAGGAAGATGTGACATTATGAATTTTTTATACTATTGCAAGTTTTTGTATTTGACAACATGAACAGAATACTGAAGCTTATGTTGAAAGCCGTCCCTATTGGGTGAGGACGAGCTGTGGACACAGCGCAGCGTCCCTAAATGATAAGTAACACTGTATTGCGTGTGAGTTTTAACTCAGTGTTATAGTTACCAACATATATCTTGATCCCAAACGCAACACAAAATGCATTTTTGGGTGTCTTTTGAAGACGGCACGGGGTGTTTCTGCGGAAGAAGCTCAATTTCACCAATCATAGATTCTTCCTTGACAAAGCGTCGTTTCACTCGTGACGTGGGGTCAGGATATATGCCGGGAATGACACAAAATAATGAACGCAATACTACATTAAATGAAATTAATTTAATTTAATTAGAGACCACTAGAGACTGAATAACATTTATTTTATTTATATTCACAAATAAATATGTGAATTTAATTTTAATTTTAAAGTAATATGTAGTTATATGAGTAGAAAAATCAATTATACAATAGATAATTAATTTATAGAAAAAAAAAATTTAATACATAATCACTAAACATACTCAGAAGAAATGATGTAATATGGAGGTAGGACACGATGAGCAGTCCGAATGGGAGAGTACGCACGCTGTACAGAATACCGTGGTCATAATAACCACGATGACCACTTTCCATCAGGTGGGCCGTGTGTTTATATATATAAAATTTATATATATAAAAATAAAAACCTCGTTTTGTGTTCCCGGTGAGTAGAGTAACCAGAGCTCAGGAAGACTGCTTGTCCTGTTTTGTTTTCTACCCCGACAGCACAGAAACTCTCTGTGCTTACATGAGCAGAAGCGCGAGCGTCACTCTCCTGCTGGTGCACACTTCAATAAGCCACGATAACCATATTCTATAAGGTGGGCCATGTGCTTGTTTGCCACCTAAGTGGTTTAAAAATGCTAGAAATTGATAATAATTGATTCAAGTATACATAGTACCACCAGTGTAAATATGTATTTGTTTGTAGTTATTTTTAAGACAAAGGTTTCAACCATTTGTATCAGAGTAATTTTACAATTACTCTGATACAAATATTTAAATAAATTTATATATAAATTCACCGACGTGAAGTTTTATGAATACTTCGGTGCTGATAAGTACAAAATAAATAAAATAATTTTTTCAAGTTCACGGTTTTTTTATTTGACACTAGCTGTTGCCCGCGGCACTTGCGGCTTTATATCGGTTATTGCGACCAAACATAGCCCATGTTCTTTCTCAAGATCTCATCTACCTTATATACCAAATTTCCTCGCAATTATTTCAGTGGTTTATGCGTTAAAGCGTGACTTACATACAAAGTTACTTTCGCATTTATAATATTAGTATGGATTGTATTGTATTGTATAATTTATGGAAAGACTTGACATCAATACAATTCAATTGAAAATTAAAACTAAAACTATTATTAGATAGCTACTAAAATACACTACAATAAAATAAACATAAAAATTACATACATAATGCGTTATGAAATTTCTCCGCATCATCACCGACCGGTAACGTACCCAGAAGGTTGGCAGCATTGCCACGTTGAATGGCAATGCTTATCCTCTGTGCAAGATAATAACCAGCCTTCTGGTCACGCGTAGCGTCGATCAGTTGCTTTGCCAAGTCTTTATATAGAGACAGCACTTGGACCCTGTTGTATATGTAAGTAGGTACGCGCGGCGCGTTACTCCCCACCTATCTCGATGTACCGGCCAATGAATAAATCAGTGCATAGTAAGCCAGCGATTGTTTTACTTGTCCTTCTATTCCGCATATATAACAGTGGCGACGATTATAAAATGTCTAACGTGCAATTTGGTATTTTAAGTACATTCGACCACAATACACAGACCTGGAAGACGTATAAAGGCCGGATAACACAATTCTTTATTGCGAATAATATCAATGCGATCACGGATGCGACGGGCGAGAAAAGGAAAGCGATCCTGCTTAGTGCACTCGTTGAGGGTACCTACAAGCTAGCTACAGACTTAATATTGCCGAAGGATGTGGAAACTGTACCGTATCAGGACCTGTTGCTTCTCCTAGATATCCACTTCACTCCAAAATGTGTAGGATTTGGTGAGCGTCATAAATTCTACGTGGCCAGTCAACAGGTAGGGGAATCCCATTCACAGTGGGCGGCGCGATTGCGAGGCCTGTCAGCGAGGTGTGGGTTTCTCAATGTAGAAGAAGCTCTCCGTGACAAGTTTATTATGGGGATGCAGCCAGGACGCGAAAAGGAAAAGCTTTACACGAAGGACCTGGCCGATCTGACGCTGGCTATGGTCGTGGAGATGGCAGAGAATCTGAGCGCAGCCGCGGCCTGTGCTGGTATGCAGATGTCTACGACGGATCAACCGCTTTTTAAAATTTCCAATAGCAAAACAAGTACAGGCAAAGAGAAGTGTACGGTATGTGGGTATACGAACCACAAGTCAGCTGATTGTAAATTCGCGAATTATACATGTAAAAAATGTCACGTAAAAGGCCACTTGCGTAAAATGTGCACAAAAGTGAACTACGTAGACGTGGATTGTCGTGACAAGGGTGAGGATGACAATGCCGATGACGGTAAGTTGTTTCACATTCGTTCACATAAGGGGGAACCTATGGTGGAAACCGTTATTATTAATAGCATCCCATGTAAATTTGAAATTGATAGTGGTTCTGCGGTATCGGTAATATCAGAAACCTTCTATAAAAAATATTTTAAAGATGTGTCATTATCGAGTACGCGAAAACAGCTGATGACCTATAATGGAGGCAAAATAATATGTGTAGGTATGTTGCGTGTATCAATCGTTTACGACGGGCACAATCGCCTTATGTTCCTATATGTGGTCCGTGATGGTGGCCCACCGCTTTTGGGCAGGGATTTTATATCCCTATTTCAGTTACAACTGACATCAATTAACTATTGTACAGATTCACAATATACGGGCAGGGAGCTAAAACAAAAATATTCTGAATTGTTTTCGGATAAGCTAGGAACATTTAACAAGTATAAAATAAAACTGTTATTGAAAGAAGGCTCAAAACCGGTTTTCTGTAAGGCACGACCAGTAGCATTTGCATTGCGTGATAAGGTTCATAAAGAAATTAATAGGTTGGTTGGTTTAGGAATCTTAGAAGCAATTGAATATTCGGACTATGCGTCACCAATAGTACCGGTACTTAAGCGAAATGGGACGGTTAGATTATGTGCAGATTATTCGGTAAGTATCAATAAGCAACTTTTAATAGAACAATACCCGCTACCCACACCTAAAGAATTATTTTCAAAGATTCACGGCGGACAACAATTTAGCAAACTCGATCTATCTATGGCTTATAACCAATTTGTTTTAGATGACGAATCAAAAAATTTGACGTGCATAAATACAATGCTAGGATTATTCCGATTTACGCGTTTAGTATTTGGATTAGCTAGCTCGCCATCAATTTTCCAACGGGCGATCGAGTCGGTACTGTCGGGTATTGACGGAGTTGTGTGCCTGTTAGATGACATTTTAGTGACTGGCAGGGATAAACAGGAACATTTAGTTCGATTGAACGCCGTTCTGGGACGATTGGAGGATGCAGGGCTAACCTTACAGACAGAGAAATGTAGTTTTTTCCAAGACGAGGTGAATTATCTGGGCTATATAATTACAAAAGAGGGTTTAAAAAAAGCGCCAGAAAAAATAAAGGCTATGGTGGAAGCGCCAGTACCGACAAGTGTAGGTCAACTACAGTCATTTGTGGGGTTGATTAACTACTATAGAAATTTTATACCAAACGCATCATCTATTCTCAGTCCGCTATATGAGCTATTAAAAAAAGATAGCAAATGGGACTGGAATAAAAGCCATGACGCCGCTTTTAGAACAATTAAACAATTGATGACGTCAGATCAAGTACTTGCGCATTACGATTCACATGCGCAGATAATATTAACGGTGGATGCTTCTCCTAGCGGTCTAGGCGCGGTCCTGTCACAAATAGGGTCTGACGGCGTCGAAAGGCCCATCTCGTTCATGTCGCGCACCTTGAACTCGGCGGAGAAACGTTATGCCCAGATTCAAAAGGAAGCAACAGCCATTGTTTATGGGGTACGACGGTTCCATCACTATCTATATGGCCGGTCCGACCCATTTATATTACGAACGGATCACAAACCATTGTTATCTATTTTCGGGCCATATAAGGGTATACCGGAGATGTCTGCGAATAGGTTACAGCGGTACGCATTATTTCTAACTAGTTATAATTATAAAATTGAGTATATACGCAGCACTGATAACAGTGCAGATTATTTATCTCGGGCGAGTCTACCTCGCGCCGCACACCAGTGCGCGTGCACTGAACAGTGCAACTGTTGTGATTGTGATGTAGTATGTGACTTAGGACGTAAGTACTTTACGGAAATGTGATGCAATGCCTTATTATCAAAAGTGCAACTTAGCACTTTCCATGTGTAGTACATGTATAACTTGTGTGTGGCTCACTCAATAAAGGGACACGATGAAGTAAACATATACCTTTTATTTTACTCTTCCCGACATCCACAACTACAATATTACATGGCGACCCTGCCATTGGAGCCAGAATTATAGAAGAAAGAAGTGTCTGAAAAAAAACAAACCATCATATCATGGGAAAATCGGCGTCAAAAGATCAAGTTGTCATCGCACAGAACGCGAACGGAGCTGCTTCTGCTACAACAACACAATACCACGAGCGGTTCGAGTTTTTGGAGATGCTGATCACCGCTGTACTTTTCATTTTGGCCATCGCTATTGCCTACTACATTGTCAAGAAATGCAATAGGCAGTTTAGTCAAAGAATACAACGTGAGCTGAACAGAAACAACATAGCTGCCATCTCACGCGCGGACCTTACTACCAGTACCAGTGCAGTCTAGAAGGTTATTCAAGAGGAGTCCAGGGTATAGCCCGGCCCAAACAGCAAGACAACAGTCACCCATCCATCACTCCGTGCCAGCCAGCATAGCGTGTTTCTACTCGCCCGAACTGCCATGTGAAGCCTACCACGTGCATACCTATCGCGTCATGGTCAGCGATATATTAAAAGTATGTAAAACTATTACTTTATAAGCAATTTTTTTTATTATTATTATTTTGTCATTTTGTTTGGATACTTTTTGACTTTTTTTTTAGATACTTTGTTTAGATAAATACGAAGAATGTTTGTTACTATTCCATTATATTTCTGTTATTATGGGGATAACAGAAGAGCTTCTTAAACTACAGAACTCTTTAGATTATATAAAAACCTATTTACTTAAATTAGGCCCTGAAAGGAGGCAGAAAGATATAGGTTCGAAAAATTGGAAGAAGCAAAAGATTTATATTCTAAGTTGGATAGTATTTCGTCTTTGTTGCATTTACAAATTGAACGCGACGAAATAGCTTCTAATGATTTAACTGTCATTCATACAATAATAAGTAATATTCACAGTTTATATGACAAAATTTTATCATTTTTTGAACCGAAAATGAGTACCGAAAAAGAATTTGATTTAAAAACTGCTATTTCATTATTACCGGTAATGACAGGACAGGAGACGGTAACTAAAAATCTAATTAATAGTATTGAGTTATATAGCAAAATGATTACAGGCACATCTAACACTCTATTAATAGAATTTGTGCTAAAAACTAGACTTTCGCCTAGTGCACAACTTCGTATGAAGTCTAATTACGACTCAATCGCTAATCTTTTAGCTGATATGCGAAAATTTCTTCTTCAAAAACAGTCTGCAGTCGCTCTACAATGGAGATTACACCAATGCAAACAAGGTAATCGATCAATCCAGGATTTCGGGAACGAGCTAGAGAAATTGTTTGTTAATTTAACATTAGCCCAGTCTGACGACAATCCTACTGCATACGACGTTTTGAAGCCACTAAATGAAAAAATAGCTATTAAACGTTTTTCTGACGGATTATGTGATCCCAGATTAAGCACAATCGTAGCTTCTCGACAGTTTATTTCCTTACCGGAAGCTGTTAGGACTGCTATGGATGAACAGTCCCTTTCTTCATCGTTTGAAGTGATGAACATCAGGCGTCCCAATACTTCATATCGCGGACACCCCCGTGGAAAAAACCACCGTGGTAATGGTAATAACAATAATAATTCGCGATCGCGTGGTTTTCAAGGGCACGAGCAAAATAATCGTAATACGCGATTTTATACGGATCCCCCTCGTACATATTATAACACCTCACGTCAACAGTTTAATTCACCCCGCGGTGGATATTTACCCCGAGGCGGAAATAGACCCACCATCTCGTCACCCAATATACGATCTAATAGGCCCGCTGTGCCTATTCGGCACACAGTACACGAAGTGGAGCCGGTAAATAACAATAATGTACGACGCGACTCTACTAATCAAAATACTAACAATGAGTCAGCAAATGATTTTTTTCGTTAATTCGTTAATTTTACTCTTCCCGACATCCACAACTACAATATTACAGTGAGGTGGCTTATGACCGAGCCACTTACGTGTGTTTCGTGGTAGATGGTAGCATGCCCGTCACACTTGAAAAACTAAGGGAGGAAACGGAGAGGGACATCACCTTAAAGCGTGTTATAGACTATACATTAAACGGGTGGCCCCGAAAGGTAGACGATATATTAAAACCATACTATTTATGTAGGTCGCAATTATCTTATGAAGGCGGTTGCGTCATGAGAGGCCACAAGGTTGTTCTACCCATGACTTTATACCAACCCATTTTAAAGGAACTGCATTCGTCGCATTTGGGTATAGTTAAAACCAAGGCCGAGGCTCGGTCAAGGTTTTGGTTTCCAGGGATTGACCAAGCCATAGAATCGACGATAGGTTCGTGCGAGGTTTGTGTCCATCTGCGGCCCTCTCCCCCCCGTGCTCCACTTTCACCTTGGGAATTCCCACCTTATCCGTTTTACAGAGTACACATAGATTTCATGGGCCCAATTAATGGGTGCTATTATCTGGTTGTAGTAGATGCACATACCAAATGGTTAGAGGCTTTTAATATGAATACTGCGATATCTTCTACCGCGGTAATAGGGAAACTATGTGAGTTTATGTCAAGGTTTGGCATACCAAAAACCATAGTAAGTGATAATGGCACAGCTTTTTGTTCACGAGAATTTGAACTATTTTGTGTGTCAAATGGGATTTCTCATTTGACGTCACCCGTATATAGCCCGTCCTGTAACGGGCAGGCGGAGAGCTTAGTAAAGGTAGTAAAAAGGGGCCTCAAATCATGTCTGTTATCAAGTAATAACGGTAAGGACGCAACTCTAAAATTATTAAAATATTTGATGGACTACCGCAACTCTGTTCATACGACCACAGGGTCGACCCCAGCCGAGTTGGTGTTTGGTCGGAAGCTAAGGTCGCGATTGGATCTTATTTACCCAAGCTCATCGAAGTCATCACCGCCCTTGTCACCCACCGTAGTTAACCGTGTGAGAAATCAACAGTGTTCGTCAACTAAACATAAAATTAAACCTAATTATATGAAAGTAAATGACATTGTGATGTACAAAAAGTACGTAATAAAAAATAAATATTATTGGTGTAAAGGAGTCATTTTAAAAAGAATAGGAAACGTTTTATATTTAGTGAAAGACATAAATAGTTTAGAAAGTTGTAAAAGACATTTCAATCAGTTGATTATATACAAAGGGGCTAGTAACATGCAATGGGATACTTCAAGTTACGCCAGTCAGCCTGGACCATCTCCTCCGCTTGCAATGCCGTCAACAATGACGTCACCGCTTCCTTCGCCGCCATCGTCGCCAGTGCTTGAACGAGCACCTGCTAACGGGGTCACACGTAGTCCGACGGGTTCTGACGCTGGTATCTGGGAGGCAGAAGTGTCTTCACAGAGTGTCAGAGAGGAGATTCCAGCGAGAGGAAGAAGAGAGGAGATATACGTACCGAGCGCCATTCCAGTACCGGAGGATAACGAGGGTGAAGGTTACTCCGCCCAAACAGTACCGGATGAAAGGTCAACTTCAGGTCATTCAGACAATACATCGTCAGAGAGGAAGTCAGACTCAGAGAATGAGTTTCAAGAAGCGCAGTCTGAACCCGGAGGCCAGGAACCAACGGGAGATGGCGCCACAGGTCCCACAAAGAGAATGTTACGTAATCGCCCGTTAATTAGTTTTAAAAAATACTTCTAGCTGTTATAATAATAAATACAATTATATATACTTCTAGCTGTTGGAATAGTAAATATAATTATAATACCTATGTATCTTAGCGAGTACTTGTACTAAGGGGAGGGGTGTTGTATATGTAAGTAGGTACGCGCGGCGCGTTACTCCCCACCTATCTCGATGTACCGGCCAATGAATAAATCAGTGCATAGTAAGCCAGCGATTGTTTTACTTGTCCTTCTATTCCGCATATATAACAGACCCCACGTCCCTAACGTTTCAACCCTAAATGGCTCAAAAACATAATCACCTGCCAGGTTATTGTACTGTATCTATAATATATAATAAATAAATAAAAAATAACAGAATAGTTATGTTCTGTGGTATAAAATATTAAATCAACCAGTGAACAGGAAGGGGGTACTGATTTTAATTAATATAATTTTCACCAAATAACGACCGTTTAAAAAGAAGACCGATTAAGTGACAAGGCTGTTCTACGTTTGACAGTAAACATACAACACTGATACAGTCCATGACAAAGGGACCGCTTGACGGCAATATGCTCGCACCCTGTCACGTGGGACCGAAAATCATTGTTGGCGAAATGTGGGTTCACACCTCTGTTTACCCCCTCTAGGATTTACCGGCGTGAATACTTACATTTAAAAGTTACCTGCGTACCATTTTTAAAACTTGTGCCTAGTAGTTATAGCAATAGAATTTATACTTAATTTATACTAAATTGTAAATTTATTTTAGGAACAAAAAATCAGTCAAATATTAGTTGCTACCCGCAGCTTCGCCTGTGTTAAGTTCTGGTCTCGTTCCTGCAATCCATAGTAAACTACTTTAGAGATACATATAGCATATTTTATGTGTCATTCCAAACTATAATTTATCTCTCGCTCAAGCTGTGGAATGAATGAACTCCCTGCTGTGGTTTTTCCAAACGACTGTAATGTAGGTTTCTTCAAGAAGGGCATTGGAAGGTTTCTTCAGGGTCAGCAGCACGAGTGTAACACCCCTGGAGTCGCATACGTCCATAGGCCATGGTAACTTCCACTTCCTATTAGGTGGCTCGTGAGCTCGTCTGCCTAAGTGGTATAAAAATAACTCTGTATCAACTACAGCCAGACCCTGTCAGCTGTCTAGCCAGAAAATTGTCACAATTATATTATACTAAGGCTATAATAGAACAGATGGCCGCTGGACCAAAAAAGTTCTGGAATGGCGACCGCGTACGGGCAAACGTAGCGTAGGACGCCCAACGGCCAGGTGGAAGGACGAACTCATCAAGGTCGCCGGGAAGCGCTGGATGGGCTGCTTAAGATCGGTCATTCTGGAAGTCTGTGGGAGAGGCCTATGTTCAGTAGTGGACTATTTGTGGCTGACATGATGATGAAGGCTATAATATATTTTCTATTTTCTCTCTTATAGAGAGGGTATCTATCTGATCTGAATGACTCACATTCAGATCAGATAGATACCCTCTTATATACTCTCTTTCCCTCTTTAAGAAATACCTTCGAGACAAATCAGCCGTTCCTCTGTCTCGTAACTTGAGCTACAATCTCATAATAAGCGAAGTAATTCCGAATACATAAATATCTTCACGTCTTATAAGGCAGAGATAACTGCTTCTGTCCTTACACTCTTTAAGAGTTATCTCTTCTTTCTTTTAAACTTTCATACATACCTGTCCGTTTCGAAGGTTCTGTTTCTCCTTTTTACGGTTCATCATCGATTATATCTGTTTATATTGAATAAGACGTTGCCCATTGGTACCTAACCACTTTTCCACAGTATTTATATTTTTAACATGACTCATTTGAAACGTATCTTTAACAACCATGGTTTTAAACTACTACATACATACATAAACATATACTAATACTAATGAATAGCATAAACTCACGCTTATGTCCCCAAAGGGGTAGGCAGAGGTGCTAGCACCCACATTTCACCAGTTTATGTTTAGGTCCCAATGCAATAGGTGGGCGAGCCTATTGCCATAACCTACTAGGCACATACAAATAAGTACTACTAAAAACTCGACGACTAAAACGCACACCGCCTGTAGGTCGCTTTGGTTGCCGAAGATGAGGTTGACAGGCATATCCCTCGCACCCCGGCCGACCCAGGGCCATCTCGGGTGTGGGGAATACAGAGTCCCCAACTCGTCCCCGGAAACGGGGAGGCGCGCCACGCGCGCCACTGCCGCGGCCTGCTTCTGCCAGGGTGACAGGCGGCTCCACCTGTCACCCCCAGGCCGGCAGGTTAGACCTACTGAGAACACACGTGGCAGACAAGCAGGAGGTAGGACACGGCGGTATTTCCGCCCGATTGAGCAGTCCGACTGGGGTAGTACCTCCGCCCTACAGAATACCGCGGTTATAATAACTTCGTGTTGTGTTCCCAGCGGTGAGTAGGGTAGCCAGAGCTCACTGGAGAATTTGTGCTGTCAGTGGGAAGACTAAAGGCTTGTCCTGCTTTGTCTTCTGCTGACGGCACAGAAACTCTGTACTTACAGGGTTGGCAGCGCGACTGTGACTCCTCTGGTGTTACAGACGTCCATAGGTCACGGTAACCACTTTCCATCAGGTGGGCCGTGTGCTTGCCTGCCAACTAAGTGGTATAAAAAAAAAAAAAAAAAAAAAAAAGCACACGGCCTACCTGATGGGAAGTGGTTACCGTGGCTTATGGAAGTATGCAACACTAGGGTTGTTACACACGTCTACCCTAAGTTTCAAAGCATGATTACCTACAATAATATTTCTAGAGGTAGTGGTAGGACACGACGGTATTCCCGTCCGAATTGAGCAGCCCGACTGGGGAAGTACCTCCATCCTACAGAATACCACGGCTATAATAACCTCGTGTTGTGTTCCCGGCGGTGAGTAGGGTAGCCAGAGCTCACTGGAGAGTTTTTGTGCTGTCAGTGGGAAGACCAAAGGCATGTCCTGATGTTTGTGTTCTGCACAGAGGGCACATAAAATATCTTTTCTTACAGGGTCAGTAGAACGGATGTGACTCCACTCGTGTTACACACGTCCATAGGTCACGGTAACCACTTTTCATCAGGTGAGTAGGGTAGCCAGAGCTCACTGAAGAATTTGTGATGTCAGTGGGATGACTAAAGGCTTGTCCTGATTTGTCCTCTACATTGACGGCACAGAAACTTTGTGCTTACAGGGTCGGCAGCGCGAATGTGGTTTCTTTGATGTTACACACGTCCATAGGCCACGGTAACCACTTTCCATCAGGTGGGCCGTGTGCTTGTCTGCCACGTAAGAGGTATAAAAAAAGGTGGGCTGTGTGCTTGTCTGCCACCTAAGTTGTATAAAAAAAAATATCCTTTCCTCGGTAGAAACCATAGGTATACCACGAAACTTATTTCCAAATAAAACAAATATTTTTTAATTGAAATTTTTTATTACATTTTTCAACATATACTTGATGCTAATATATATGTATATCTTTTAACATTTTTAATTTAATAAGCTCAGTTAAATAATTTATTTTAACTACAGGAATATATTCATTTCTTACAAATAACATCAATTGAGCAGATGTTTTACACAGTAGATAACAGTATTATCTAGCTGACTTAATATCTAGGGTACAGTCGCCGTCAGTAGTACTTATAAACATAATAACGTTATCTGGAGATTAAATAAAAACAAATTATTAAATAACAATTGATTTATTTCAATGTAATAGGTAATCCTTTGTAAAATTTGTGTTTAAAAAGTTCTGTGGGCGACTGTACGCTACAAAAAATACTAACTACTTTAGACCTCTGAGTTTAGTTAAATATAAATAATAAATTAAATAAATAAAAACTTTATCACAAATAAAAGGAATAAGCAGGCCAACGTATCACAGGAAGAAAGAACAGCAATAAATAGAGTCAAAAGATATTTTTGTTAAACTAGTTATTATTATATATCTAGTTTAACATAAATATCTTTATAAGGAATTGTAGAGAGAGATAGATACATTATTTCTTTATTCTGTCAATGTTTTTGGTTGTTTATTGAAACATAAATATTTATAAATCTTTATATTTGGATCCTTTGCACTTTGTGCATTTCTTAAATAAATGCTATTTCTTCTTTAATTAAATATAATATGCCTTGACCTAAGCACAGATAACATAATACTAGAGTCGCAAGAGAAACGAGGGCCTTGCGCGCGCGCATTGTTGTCATATAATCTACGGTTAGTGAATTTGAGCTTCTCCGCCGCCATGCTATCTTCAAAACACACTCAAAACACGCGTACTGCGCATGAAGAGAACGTTTTAGGGTCAAGATATGTGGCAGTAACTATTCTACTTACACTAAAACTAGCATTCATTTTAGATCACACCATTCTAAACATGATATAGTTACATAACTATTTAATATTTACTGGTATAAATTACTGGGAATACTTTAAGAATATTACTATATTCTTAATCACAATTCATACTGATTGAAGACAGAATACTTATTAACGTTTGGTACATATTTCATGGAACTGTTCGATAGTGTATTTATTTTTAGTTCTTACAAATATTTTAAAATTAGTAAGTACTTATAGATAAATGCGGTTATATAAGTTCTAACTGTAGGAGGTAGGACACGACGGTATTCCCGTCCTAATTGAGCAGTACGACTAGGGAAGTACAAGTCCCGCCCTACAGAATACCGCGGCTATAATAACCTCGTGTTGTGTTCCCAGCGGTGAGTAGGGTAGCCAGAGCTCACTGGAGAGTTTTTGTGCTGTCAGCGGGAAGATCAAAGGTCTGCTTTGTCTTCTACACTGACGGCACAGAAACTCTCTATTCTTACAGGGTCGGCAGCACGAGTGTGACTCTCTTAGTATTGCTCACGTCTACAGGCCACGGTAACCACTTTTCACCAGGTGAGCGGTAGGTATACTTGTCTATCACCTAAGTGGTTTAAAGAAATAACTGACGTCATTAAAACATTTTCATAAAGACTTTGACATTATAATCTTATTTTTTTAAGTTCCGAATTGATGTCAATTCTAATTTTCAGTAATTCAGAATTGTATATTATAATAATGGAGAAGGAAATGATGGCTGAGATGTTACAAGGGAATCAAGTCATGAGCTATTGAGTCATTGAGTTATGACGTCAGAGTGAGTCCAAGCTCTGCTCCTCTCTGACATCACTCTTTAGTTATAGTGTCACATTTTTGTAATCGGTGGTGATTTTAATCAATAATAAAAAATAAACGGAGGACATAATATGATTAGGATAATCATATTGTGTCCTCCGCGATTATAATACTATGATTTCAAAGTAGCCTCATAATTAGGTAACGATTTGCACTAAAACTTTATTAGAATTATACAATAAATTTAAGAGGTTACACAACATGAAAGTGTGAAACTTGGAATTTAAAATGTTTGGATCGAAAAAGTTTTTCAAAAAAATTGTTATTGTAGCTAATTACTTAGGTATATCAAAGAGTGCAATAGGAAGTAGGAACAAAAGGAAAAATGACATGAAAATCGCCATAGTAACTGTGTTTCGTAGTCAATTGCAATCGAAGTGTTTTCTTTCTTGTGACTCGTTCAGACGAGGATATTTCCTTCCTAGTACCGTTCCAGAACACCAGGCACCACCACCAACGACCAAGATGGTGTTGGTGCCTGGTGAAATACTCCATCTTGGTCGTACCGTATACGATCAAGGATGCACCAGACATTACAAACGACACTTACATAGCAATTTTGGTCTCCAGTGCGATAGCCTCATTTTGTTGAGCTTGAACTCTACGCTGACACAGGAATTTACGCCTGAGAAATAAAAACATACATCAAATATAATCTGGTGCTCTCGTGGGCAGGTGATGGGTGACCAACTGACCCCTTAGTGGTATTTCATCTGAGCGCTTCCGTGTTTCGGAGAGTATATTAAAATTAAGTCGGCTGTAAATATTTTTTAGGTCAAGTTGGAGATCTAACATGGGCAACCTGAATAACTCTGTCAGTAGTTGACCTCTTAACACAACTCAGGCTGGGAGATCAGACGGCAGTCGCTTTCAGTATAGCCGAAAAAACCAAGTGACCATATTTTTTAGCGGACCCCGGAATCCAAGCTGGACATGCAAGGATGTCGATGATGTATCTAAGCTAATACAGAAAATAATAAAATGTTCCATGCAAACTCGCTAATTTTATAAGCATTTCGACCGCCCTTTATGGTGTACAACTTCAATTTTTTTTTCTTTCCGTCTTCCTACAGTCCCGGTTCTTTTAAGCGGGGTGTGAAAAAGCGTCTGATGAGGCCGCCAAGCTGAGTGCCAGCATTGTAACATTACTTAGTGTCTGTTAATGGTGACCCTCTTTCCTTAGACTTAGCCTTTAGCTTACCATCAGGCGAGGTGAAGCCAAGTTGGCGTGTTCTAGATAAAAAATAAATTGAACAGTGTTTATCTCGGGACATGTATTGTAGACCTAAATCGCAAGACAAACAAGGCCTTGGCGCGCAGGCTAGTTTTATAATTATCTATGCTTGGTGAATTTAGGTTTGTCCCCCCGCAGCACTCCGTGCTTTCGTCAAAAGACATCCAAGAAACGTGTACTGAGCGTATAGAGAACATTTTAAGCTCATATTGGGTCCAAGATATATGCCCCGAGTAATATGTTCTGTAGGGTCCACCCTGGCTGGGATGCCAACTCACACGGTACGTTTACAACATACACACCTCGAAACTGTCTGGGGATATTTTGCAATTATTGGTATATTTTAAGCATGAAGTACCAACACCTAAAAGGCTCCTTATTTGTTACAAAAATGAACTGAACTGAACAAAATATTATTATTATTATTTGTTTCTCTACTACTCAAAGGTTTGCTGGGAGAGAACTCATTTTGAGTTAAGCTCGCCTTTGTACATTTTCTTTGAAATGTTTTATTTATCTGTACTGTGTGTTTGCAATAAAGAATTAAATAAATAAATAAATAATTAAAAATAACACCCACGGAGGGTTTCAGCCGTGATTGACACCAACGATTCCATAAAATGGCGAAAATAGGAACTATGGTTCTCATTATCAAATCAAAGACCATTTAGCCCGATTTGATATGATTGTAGGAAAAGTGACGGCCTCCTTTAGTTTACGGGATTTTTGGTTTTATAATGGAGAAAAAACTGTCAAAAGAGTCACACACTAACGTAATGAGTGTGTACACATTAATTACTACTAACGAAACACGAATTGCAAGTAGGTACTATGTTATACATCTTGTTAAAATTACAAAAAATAAACCGTGTATTTTGATATCAGTATGCCTAAACACAGTATTACAAACTGGCCTGGGGGTGACAGGTGAAGCCGCCTGTCACCCTGGCAGAAGCAGGCCGCGGCGGTGGCGCGCGTGGCGCGCCTCCCCGTTTCCGGGGACGAGTTGGGGACTCTGTAGTCCCCACACCCGAGAAGAGGGCCATATCGTGAGAGATGGCCCTGGGTCGGCCGGGGTGCGAGGGATATGCCTGTCAACCTCACCTTCGGCAACCAAAGCGACCCACAGGCGGCGTGCGTTTTGGTCGGTTCGAGTCCGACATAACCTCCTCCACCGGCTCCGGTGGGGAGGTATCCGTGGGGATTTTGCGCACGTAAAAAAAAAAAAAATAGTATTACAAACTAAACTTTTTTTAACTGGTGGTAGAAACTTGGTGGCACAAATTTGTCTCAAGTTTCGACCGGGTAGGTACCACCGTGCACTATTGCGAAAAACCCTCCATAGCAATTCAATCCCGGTTGGATTGTGTTCAGGGGTCAGCAAGTGCATAGCCGGGCAGAGGTGGTGGTTGTCGCAGCACTAGTGGGACCAGTGGGTCTTGGCGTAGTCTAGTGGGGATGGCGCGGGGCGATACGCCGAACAGGGAGACCTGTAGAAACGGTGGTGCCGCTGGCCGCCCGCGGTATAGTACAGGGGCCCAACTGGGGTTAACCACCTTGGGAGGCTGCCTCACCAGGCCGCGCATAATCCCGATATGGTTCGTCGTGCTGGTTGGTGACCGGATTTGGGAGCCCGGCGACCATACTCGGGGGGGTACGGGGGCCCTTCCGTTCGGCGCGTCGGCTCTCGCCATGCCTCACATTCATAGATAAAACCAATATCCCGCGCTTTGTCACACGGTGCTGCGGCGGCAATCACCTCTTTTTTCACGCCTTCTCCCACCCAAACTCATGGCAGCGCAACTTAGAGAAATAGGCAACACAGCGGCTCGTCACACTCCCAAAAGCTTGCTATTTGAGGTGGAGTCCACTAACATCTGTGGGCTCCATGCAAACCTCAACGCCGTCCACCAACACCTAGAGACGGCGAAACCTGCCATGTTTTTTCTAACGGAGACGCAAATACACCGCCCTGACGACACGACCTACTTGCTCTACCCTGGCTATGTTCTTGAGGAAAGTTTTCGTGCAAAAGCCGGGGTGTGCGTGTTTATTAGGGCGGATGTTTGCTGTCGCCGTTTGCGCTGCCTAGAGGACCCATCCTTCTCCATCCTTTGGGTACACGTAGACCATGGCCCTACGAGTCAGATCTATGTGTGCCTCTACCGTTCCCATACAGGAGATGCTGAGACAACTCGACTCTTCGAATATCTGAGTCAGGCGGCAGATGATGCGCAGGAGCGATTTCCGAATGCCGAAACGGTATTTTTGGGGGACTTTAACGCCCACCACGAGATCTGGTTGGGCTCCTCCAAAACAGACCATGCGGGAAGAGCCGCCCACGCATTTGCTCTGGCCCACGGCCTGACCCAATTGGTGCACGAGGTCACTAGGATACCAAGAAGGTCGGGCCAGGCACCTTCTCTGCTAGACCTTCTGCTGACGAGTGATCCGGACCGGTACAGTGTATCGGTGCGAGCCGCTTTAGGCAACTCCGACCACTGCCTGGTCTGTTCCACGGTGCCTATTATAGCGCCCCCACGACCCGTGCAGGGGAAGCGGCGTCTCTGGCACTACTCGTCAGCGGACTGGGATGGACTTCGTCACCACCACTACGCCACCAACACTACCCGACAGTGACCACGCGATGCCTGATATCCATATCAGGCAACGCGATGTCCGTGCAGTGCTGCAATCACTCGATGTCCGGAAAGCCAGTGGTCCGGATGGTATTCCAGCGGTAGTTTTAAAAAAATGTGCAGCGGAGTTGTCTCCAATGCTTACGCGCCTGTACCGGCTATCCTACAGTTCGGGTACAGTGCCTTTGCCTTGGAAAGAGGCGAATGTTCAGCCGATTCCCAAGAAGGGGGATCGCTCGGAGCCAGCCAACTATCGACCCATAGCCGTCACCTCAGTGCTGTGCAAAGTGTTCGAGCACATAATTAACAAACAGCTCATGCGGCACCTAGAGGATCACTCCTTAATTAATGACCGGCAATATGGCTTCAGACCGAAACGGTCAACGGGTGATCTTCTAGCATACGTTACCCATCTTTGGGGTGAGGCTATGGACAAGCACGGCGAGTCACTGGCAATTAGTCTTGACATCGCCAAAGCTTTCGATAGAGTCTGGCACAAATCGCTTCTTTCCAAGCTACCTGCCTTTGGTCTGCCTTCTGGGCTGTGCAACTGGGTTGCTAGCTTCCTGCAGGGGCGCCGTATTCGTGTCCTTTGTGGCGGACGAGCTTCGGAGTTTCTGCAGGTAAATGCTGGCGTGCCCCAGGGGTCCGTCTTATCACCCACTCTCTTTCTTCTGCATATCAATGACATGCTGTCTACCGGCAATGTTCATTGTTATGCAGACGATAGCACTTTACATGGGAGTTATCATGGACATCCTGCGGCCAAGCAGGCAGATATCGCAGAGAAAAGGCAGCTTCTTGTCACTGAGCTTGACGGGATCCTGAATCACATTTCTCAATGGGGCTCTGAGAACCTGGTTGAGTTCAATGCCAAGAAGACGCAGGCATGTGCGTTTACAGCAAAAGTATCTTCTTTCCTTCCCCTCCCCACTCTACAGAGCACGCCACTGCCACTGCAGGACAATCTCAATATCCTAGGTATGGATGTTCGCTGCAACCTGAATAACAAAAACTACATCGAAAGCATCATCAAAACAGCCTCACGAAAACTCGGAGTCCTGAACAGAGTGAGACGATTTTTCACGCCGGAGCAGCGGTGTCTTCTATACAAGACACAAATTCGCTCCTGTGTGGAGTACTGCTCGCATCTCTGGGATGGTTCAGCAAAGTACTTACTAGATGCTCTCGACAGGTTGCAGCGACGTGCGGTCCGCATCATTGGGAATCCCGAGATCACGAACACCCTAGAACCTTTACAGCTGCGTAGAGATGTTGCGTCCATGGCTGTATTTTACCGTCTGTACCATGGGGAGTGTTCTGATAAGCTCTTCCAATTAGTCCCACCCTCCCCTTTCCTACACAGGACAACACGTGCAGGTCTTAGATGTCATCCGCACACGGTGCAAAACATCCGATCAAGAACCAAGCGGTTCGGAGACTCTTTCCTCTGTCGCACCATTAAGGCCTGGAATTTATTACCAGCTCACGTGTTTCCTTCTTCCTACAGTCCCGGGTCCTTTAAGCGGGGCGTGAAAAAGCATATGATGAGGCCGTCAAGCTGAGTGTCACCATTGTCACACGGTATGTGTAAGTAATGGTGACCCTCTTTTCTGGGACTTTACCTTCAGCTTACCATCAGGCAAGGCGAAGTCCAATTGACGTGTACTATATAAAAAAAAAAAAAAAAAGAAATAAACTATCCCTAGGCAGTTTGCCTGGTGTTTACCAAATTATTACAGTTAAGAATAATACTTACACTGGATCATATACCAAATTCCCAATGATTACAATCAAACAAAGCAGTAACACAACAGACAATACGGAGATGAGTGAAGCATGTGTCCATGAAAAGTAACCAAATCCATTATTTTCTGTCGTTTTCATAATTGTGGTGTTATGTCCACTCTTTGTTTCATTAGGGGTTGATACTGACACATTAGATTTTAAGTCAATTTTTCCCGTAAGTCTTGTTACTGTCATAGCAGGCGTCGACTGCGTCACTCTAGTTGATTCTGATGTTGTTGATGTCAACTCTGTAACTGCAGATGGATTGTCTGTCTCTGCAGGTCTCGTGACAGTCTCAGCAGGAATCGACTCTGTAACTGCAGATGGATTGTCTGTCTGTGCAGGTCTCGTGACAGTCTCAGTAGGCACTGACTCTGTTACTGCAGATGGATTATCTGTCTCTGCAGGTCTCGTGACAGTCTCAGCAGACATAGACTCTGTTACCACAGATGTTGGTTTTGATTCTGTTGTTGGTGATGGTTTAGACAGTGGTTCAACAGACAAAGGTACAGTTTCCAAGGTATCGTCATAGTTGAATTCATCGTTGTTAGCTGGCTGATTAGAAGCAAATGTGTCTGCCTTAGTTGTAGTACTTGCAATAAAGGGGTCATCATAGCCCAATTCTTGATATCTAGACAATAAGATAAAATTATTTTACTAAATGTTATCAGAAATAAATGAAAAAACCTATGTACTATAATGATATGTTTATTCGCATTCTAGAACTCAGTACTTGCGCGGGGCATCCATGACAGGTACAGACAGGGGAAGCGAGCGGCAGGGTCGGCGAGCGCAAACTCAGCTAGTTTGCGCTCTCTAATCTGAAGCAGTATGTTGCCAACAAAAAACACCTTTAACCGACTTAAAAAAGGAGGTAGGTCATTACATCGAAATATTTTTTTTACAAGCTCTATTAATTTGCAATGAATTTTATGTATGTGTATATGTCTCAATGTTTGTTCGGGTCAAATCTTGCAACTCGATTTTGAAGCAGATATCGTCAACCGATTTTGATATAATCACTTTCCATCAGGTGGACCGTGCGCTGTTCGCCACCCAAGTGATATGAAAAAAAAAACTGTTCTGATGATGAAGTAGGAAGGTGACCATAGGCACTTCAAAATTAAAGTACAGTTTGTTGTGACAACCATCTCCCTTGAGTGAGTTTCTGTGCGTAAAGAAGTCGTACTACTTTGATTAAAGTTATGACATTAATCAAAGTATAATTCATGTATAATCATTAATGAATATAATGTTTGACTAAGGTTAATATATACCTAGTAATATTGTGGTTAAGTTATGCTTACTTCGGGTCTCAATAGCGCGATGTAGAATGTAATTAAACATTCATATATGTATTACAAGCTAGGCTAAGTTTGGGCCTAGTCTGGTATATTTATAAGGCGTAATAAAAGCAAATTTTATTAGAAAATACGAATATTATCAAATTTATTTTTTGGTTTCCGGCAGAGTAGAATTTGGACCATCCAAACTCTTCCCACGCGGTGTCGTACAAGGCGACTAAGGGATAGGGCTGTTTAACATCAGACAGAAATATACAGCCCAGACTCAGGCTCAGATGCATGGCTTGAGTCAAAAATAGTGCCCGGAGGACGGCAATGGTTTTACGTGGGACCGAATTTAATGATTGTTGAAATGTTTGTGTTAATTCACCTCTGCTTAACCCTCCGTGGATAAAGGCGTGATTATATGTTTGTATGTATGTACTTTTTGCCCATATCTATGTTTACGATTAAACAAACACAAGATTTTAAATCTTATCAAAGTGTTTAAAATGGCATTAAAATCCGTTCATTTCTTTCTGCATCATTTCAAGACAAACAATTAAAAAAATATATATTTTGGTTTTCAGTATCATTAACAGGCTTAGTATATACTCAGTCAATACGGTTGCGGGTCGCCCTGGGGTGCTAATAATGCTTGCTGTTGTTTTGTTGCGTGTTACATTTTATTTTCTTTTTTGTATTTATGTTTTATTTTGTTTCTGTTGTATGATTCTCTTGGTACTTATACAATTTGTTAGAAAGGCAATAGGGAAAATAGTGGGGGATGTGCTATGTATATGATGTGCTATTTACATTGTGATTATGACTATGTACTTGCTTGTTTGTTTTTTATTTATATTCTTTTATTTTTGTTTGTATAATACTCGGGGCTTATAAATGAATTAAAGGAGGGCGTGTGCGCATAATGTGTGTATTGTTTATACCTAGTACATGTTGTGTGTATGTACAGTACGGGTACGTGTAGAATGTACTTGGTTTTTTGTTTTTTTTCTTTTAATAGGAATAATGGCAAACATACAGTAAGCTACCTGGTTTGGTTAGGCTACAGTCGAAAACCAGCGCTGCAGATTGTGCCTAATCTGTAGCATCAGCTGAACTGCGGCCTTTTAAACACACACTCCACACTGACACCTGTTATTAATGGCATTACTATTTTTTTTGTGTGTGTGTTTAATAAACGTATTTTCTTTCTTTCTTTCTTCTTTCTAACATAACATAACCGCGGCTATAACTACCTCGTGTTGTGTTCCCGGCAGTGAGTAGGGTAGCCAGAGTTCACTGGACAGTTTTTGCACTATCAGTGGGAAGACCAAATGCTTGTCTTGCTTTGTCTTTTACACTGACGGCACAGAAACTCTTAATGCTTGCAGGGTTGGCAGCGCGAGTGTGACTCTTGGTTTTGCACGCGTCTATAAGCCGCGGTGACTACTTTCCATTAAGTGGGCCGTGCCACCTAAGTTTTATAAAAAAGTTTATTCCTTTGAACACTTTTTTATTATGCGCAAAATCCCCATACCCCCCACCACCGAAGGCGGTTACGTCGGGCTTGAACCGACTAAGGAGTTTTGGCGCCAACACGAAAAAGGGAGCATCGCGGTATTATGTTATTTTGCAAAATTGGTATGAATTCGAATTTTTATGTACAAAACTGGTGGATTTTTAGACATAACGTCTTTGACAACGCACACAAGTGTAGGGAAGTGGCATATTACATTGAATTGTGACTTTTCGCGTTGATTTCAAATCTCCCTAGGGAGCTTCTAGTAAAGTCCCCACAACTTTAACTAACTAACTTTTACCTGAGGCAACATTCATCTTATTGAACGGCGTCATCATCATCATCAACAATCATTCTAAATGACCACAGCTTGAAAAACTTGACATTGACGTCTCTCTATTAATCATTTTAAAAACTACTTGCCGCGTGGTTTCCGGCAGAGTAGAATTAGGGCCACCCCATCTCTTCCCATGCGGTGTCGTACAAGGCGACTAAGGGATAGGGCTGTTTAACATCAGACAGAATATACAGCCAAGAATCAGCTTCTGATGCATGGTTCAAGTCAACAATAGTGCCCGGAATACGGCAATAGGCTCACCCCCTATTACGTGGGACCAAATACGATGATTGGTGAAATGTGGGTGTTAATTCACCTCTGCCTAACCTTCCAGGGATAAAGGCGAGATTATATGTATGTTTACTTGACATTGGTAAAATTGCAATGATTCGCTGCAGAAGCCAGCAAGAAGAAAAGACGAAAAAGAACCGACTAAATTGCATACCGACTGTGTGGACCACAGGTTGCCGGAGGTGAGATTATCTGAGACCATCGCACCCCGGCCTCTCTCTCATGAGCTGGTTCTCTTCGGGTGTGGGAAGCGAGGAGACCCCATTTCGTCCCCCGGACCTATGAATACCTATCTCCAAAGGACAGGCTCACAGGAATTATATAATAGTAAAAGTAATCAGTATGTGTATACATATTATTTTTCTTAATTCCTTCAATGTGTTTGACTTCAATTTAATCTCGAGGAATTTTATTGAAGTGAATAATATAATAGAATTAATCATCATCATCATGTCAGCCACACAGTCCACTGCTGAACATAGGCCTCTCCCATAGACTTCCAGAATGACCGATTTAAAGCAGAATAGAGTTAATAATCTATATTAAATAGATCTTACTTATCTTGAAAAATGTTAATTTTGTGCTATGAAGATTACAACAATACATAATTATAGGTTAGGTACCTAGGTATACTTGGTATATCAATTTATTTATGCTTTCAAATGAGTATTTATTAAACACTAATTTGTAAAATCTTACAATAAATCTAAGATGCAATAGTAATTTAATTACGGTGTTAGAATAATAATAAAAGAAAGTTTAGTGAAACGAAATTCCAATTTTGAAATTCAGCCCAATAGTCAAACTTAGAAAAAATGATAAAGCAGTTTATACTGAAGTATAGATATATAGATAATTCTTTATTGTACACAAACAGATTTACAGTAGGACAAGTCTATATATGCGTATGATTCATTGATCAAATCCTTAACCTTATTCGACAATTGGACCAGAACTTGAACTTTTTCTTTTCTTTTTTTGTCTACTGAATAGAAATGGACAAAATGTCTCCGCATTTTTTTCGCTTCTGTGTAAAAGGCTGAGCTATAAACTATTGAAATTACAACCGACTTTAAAAACCAAAACATATCAAAGAATTAAAAAATATGTGGAAAGACAAAAATGCGCGAAGACTTTTGTGTAGAAGTCGGTGCCAAATCGTCATAAATCTACTCTCACAGTCCGGAAATGGTCAAGGACATTATGTAGCCATCGGGATTTTCACTGGCAGATAAGGAAAAGTTTGAAATAAAGCCAACATGGGCGAAGTCGCGAGCATAGTTAGTCGCTATTTTAATTTTAATATTTACTTTTAGGTATAGACTTCAGGGTAGCCAGAGCTCACTGAACCGTTTTTGTGCTGTCAGTGGGAAGACCAAAAGCTTGTTCTGCTTTGTCTTTTACACTCACGGCACAGAAACTCTCTGTCTTACAGGGTTGGCAGCGCGAGTGTGACCCTTAGTTGTAATTATGCACACGTCCATAGGTCTCGGTAACCACTTTCCATCAGGTGGGCCGTGTGTTTGTCTGTCACCTAAGTGGTATAAAAAAAAGGTATAGAATTTATCTATTAGGTACAACAACTTCAACTATTATGGTTATAAATAACTGTTACATTTCACACATAACTAAATTAATATATATAAATTAAATCATCAAAAATAATAAACCTGGCTGCTGCTGAAAAGATCGAAACCAGCCTGAATAGTACCTTACCTAGCCTTGTCCACGAAGAGTACCCATTTGCCAAACATAAATCGAAAGAAAATTAATCCTAAGTTATATTCTTCACTTACGGTCTCTTCAACAGCCAGCAGGTTTTTAATTTTTAATAGTTTATTTGTAACTTAACATTTGACACAATTGACACTAACCATAAAATTATAATGTATTACATTACATTCTAAAATGGCTGTCATAAGAGAAATTTATTTATTAAATTATAATATTATGTAATAGTCTAAGATGGCTGCCACAACTGAGATTTACTTATTTTAAAGTTGCTATTATGCTTTTAAGTTGACTCAGTTGAATTCGTTGTTTAGAATCGTCATTACTTTAATGATGTTTCTATGTATTATATGTATGTATTTACAAAAAAAAGTATCTAAGTATGTCTGCATTCTAGATTCCGTAACACAAGTTAGTTAAGCTTTGTGGATCATGGGCCTAGATAGCGTCGTATAGAATGTTATGGAATATTTAAAATAAAATCAGTAACATACTGATTTCATTATCATGATATGCAAAAATACTTTTCACCAATGGTCATTGGTCCCGATTACATCGCGTGTCATAATTACAAGTCGCGCCTCCGGAACAGATTATATGTGTCTGCATACTGGAGATAAGTATTTTTTTTTAAAGTAGGTACACAAGCTATTGTTAAATTAGCGACACTGAACCATATATATTTTTTTAAATTCTTGTCTGTAAGGATGGATGCAAAAATTACTGGAGAGATTTTATGCCAGTTTTTTTAAAAAGAATATACTAGCGGAGATATGGCTAAACGTGGGCTGAAACAATTTTTAAATAATAAAATTTTGAATATATTATAAAATCAATAATACTCTTTTTACCCAATCCAGGAATCAACTCGGAAAAATGATGTAAATTGATTTAATCTAAAAGTGATTGCAACATGACATGCAAATAATGTACACAATGACCTGACGCTACATTAAGACCCATATCCAGAAGAAGACTAAGTCCTGAATGTTGATTTATAACTAGCACCTACTGATCTGAGGACTCCGAGGAGAGATTGTCATTGAAAATTTGTCAAATCTGTCATTGAAAATCGAGACTGAGGACTGAGTATAATTTTAGAACACTTAAAAAAAAACTTCTTACTTGTGTGACTTAAATTTTTTTAGACCAGAAATTTAAATGTTTAATTATTTTTTATTTGAATTTGAATTAAATATCATTTAAAAATGTAATATATTAATACTTACTCTTTCGGCGTCAGGCACAAAGATGTGCCGATGGTATAGTTTAATCGCACCATCCCTTTGGCACATTCTGATACTGCTATAGTATCTCTCTTTACTACCTTTTTACTTTTTACTACCTTTATATCTACTAAAGACATCAAGAATAAGAAGAACACTAGCCAAGTTGCTTCCATTGTTAATACGATACTTCACTGAATTAAAATTATATGAGAGATAAATTTATTGATGCGCGGGAGTTACTACGTGCAACGCGATTAGCAGCCGGCCGGCCGAGCAATGAAGCAATACTGAAGTAATGCGAACGGTGAGGCGCAGCGACTGCGCGCACCACTGGAAGCTCGTCGGAGAGCAATTTAAGACAAACTACCTTGCTATAGAGTCGAAAATAGTATATCAAGAATAAATTCGCACGTGGTGCTCGGAGCGATCTCAAGCTATTCAAGTGCATGCGCAATTGGAATCTCACCTCGAGTTCAGCTGTCAAGTCTGTTTTATCGTTCGAAACATTCTTACAGCATGTACCTGCTGAGAGTTTACCGTCAGCTTTCCAAGAGGCGAAGTGAAGATCAATAAATACTTTATAAAATAAAAAGAGTTTCATTGACTATCCGCACACGTACTACAGTAGGTACACATAAGTAGGTGCTTACTCCTCTTCGCGTTCATTGTTTTCGACTCATAATATGTCACACATGATAGTGTCATCCGATTCTACCCAATACTGCTTAATATCTTAGTTTTTGCTGAATTAAAATGCTTTAGCAAATAAAACATAACCATCTACACTAAAACTATGCCTTTTTATTATTTTTAGTTTCAAAAGCAGATCAAACTATAAACAATTGATTGGTAAATAAAAAACACAAATATCCCGGCGAGTATAACTATTATTGATAATGAACGACTATTAATGTGAATGTCCATGTCAATCTTAATACAAACAATGATTTAGTACAAATTTATAACTTTTCAGATACCTTATCAACGCAACGCAGACCGAGATAAATGCGATATCCTTTTGAGCTCTATGCATTTGCCCTAAACAATAATCATACACATGACTACCGACTTAGCAGGCAAACGCTTTACCATCTGAAGTTATATGACCGACGATGGTATATTTTTTGAGGAGGTAGGACACGGTGGTATTTCCGCCCAATTGAGCAATCCGACTAGGGAAGTACCTCCGCCCTACAGAATATCGCAGTTATAATAACCTCGTGTTCTGTTCCCGGCGGTGAGTAGGGTAGCCAGAGATCACTGGAGAGTTTTTGTGCTGTCAGTGGGATGATCAAAGGTTTGTCCTGCTTTGTCCTCTACACTGACGGCACAAAATCTCTGTTCTTACAGGGTCGGCAGCACGAATGTGACTCCACTGGTGTTACACACGTTCATTGGTCATAGTAACCACTTTCCATCAGGTGGGCCGTGTGCTTGTCTGCCACCTAGTTTGTTTAAAAAATAAAGATATAGACCCTGTGAAGTTATAAAAAAAATCGTCTTAAAAAGCCCGCAGTGGAGTTTGTTGTGCCGACCGTATCCTCTCCACCCGTGCCTTGGAAGCGGTGGTAAACTTAGCTTAAGTAGAATTCATTATTGGCGTTTATAAGAAACAATGATATTATTCAAAATTTAAAATAAATGACTTTGTCTTTGACTTCATATCGACGTGACGCGTGGGCGTACATTGAATATATGTGTTTCGGATACATTTATAACAACAGGCTCGCTCGGAACATTGAAATAGGTCGGCGCGGTCGTGTGGCCTAGCAAGTCTGCCGATCGGGGCAACGCTCTTACGACTCTCACCGGCTATACTGGTCTAAGCTCCGACCTATCATCGACTGACCTTCACTCATCAGTTTAACGAATGCAAATTATATTTTAGCGAGTTAAATTTGTGGCTTAAAAATATGTTCCAAAAACGTGATTCTTTTTTCTAATTTCAATCTCTCATATTCTCGAAATTAAAAGATGGTCTACCATTATACATGACCAGATTTCACAAGCAATCCTATATTATTGAATTCACAATGAAATCTAGTTACCTGTTGGCACACGGCAACCAGGAGGTCTAAAAAGGCCACTTTATGGGAATCGTATTAGGATACCGGGCGAGTCGTCAAGCCGTCAAGTGGGCATTAAATATAGGTATATAATTGAATTATATGTAAACAAATGTATGAAAATAGTCGGGTGACTAATAGGTGGTGGTACGATTTAACGAACCAGGTAAATTTTGAATGAAACAAATGTAATGACTTTTAAATGTTCTCGATAGATTACAGAGACTCACTCATATAATTGAAGACCTTCCCTCCTAGATAAATGGAAAGAGGCAGAAAGAAAGAAAAAGCATTTATTCAAGAACACACAATGTACAGAGAATCAGGCAAATATATAAACATAATAAGGTAACATAACGCGCACCCAAATGGGTCACTATCGCAGCATGAATGCCCCGCACAACAGGGTATGCGAAGCGCTGGTTTTAAATTTATATACCCATATTTACAAGTTTTAAAAAAAAAGTTTTGAATGTATGGGATTGATGCGTATTTTGACAGTCGTAATACGTCAAAACACGTGTCAATCCGATATATCAAAGTAGTAGGTATTCCCGGAGACTGGACCAACTCTCCAAACCACCACCTCCCCCTGTCATTCCCTGCCCCCGCCATGCCCTGTCTCTCGGCTTCAGGGTGGCCGTCACGGCTAAAAAAAAAAAAAAAAAAAAAAAAAAAAAAAAAATTGGTGTCTATTCGGGGGTTTTTTAATCCGTTTTCGCGTACGACGCACCGTTACAAAGTTACAGAAACGTAATCTGAGGTAATTGACGAACAATTGATAACGGCCGACCCTTGATAACGACCAGCCGTCGTCGCTCAATGTTATCTCGGGTCTGTTGTCTTTTTTGTCAATGTCTGCGTCATAGCCAATGATGACTAAACCTATGATGTAAAACGGGTATGTATTTGATTTAAAAAAAAGTCCTTTCGCAATACTAATGTTCTTTATTATTTTCAAAACAATATTTGAATAACTTACTTAATATGATATCGTTATACAGCGTATTGTTGGTGAACAGGTGCTAGAAATCGGCTAATGACATACCATAATGTTTATAGTATAAATACATTAAACAATATTCGCCACATACTGGAGTGTAATCGTTTTGGATTCGATTAGTGTTGTAATTCCATACTCTGCAATTTCGATCTAAAAACGTACGATGGAAACCTGTGGGTGCTCTACCATAGGAATCAAAGTACTGACCAACTCCATTCGCGTCTATGTGTATAGCAACCCAGTGAGAACCAGGCTTATTGTCGCTATCTAAGTTGCTTATGATATATGTAGGCATATCTACATGAATCGGCAAGCGATTTGCGGCATAAACATTACATTCACTTTTTGAATCCACTTGTCTCAAGTATCTCCGTATTTCTAATGTATTCATGATCGCGTTACGATGTTATCAGGCTCGTAGATTATAAGCAAATAATGAGATCAACAATAATTTAACATATTATAGGGTCTACAAAAACTTTTGTTTTAACTGTAACATGACGTACGAGCTCCCTTTGCTCGCTCCCGCGCATAATAATTTCACTCATAATGAACATTGACCAAATTGGTCTGGTCTATGACAGAGTATCTTAACATACACTGCATTTCGAACATTCACGGTAACATAATATATACAAACACATTGTTAATAAAACAAAGAAATACTTTGTATGAATATATTTTATTGAAAGGATCAATATACAATAATGCAGACTTATTTCTAAAACATATTTAATTCTAATACGCGCTTAATTCTAATACACACTTAATTTTAAAACATTTAAGTTTACTTAACTACTATAGTCAACAGAAATGTTACGGTTTTTATCGATTTCTATACGTGTGGAGAACAAAAGGCCTCGGGCCCCGCAATGTAATGTACTCCTCGAACGCAACCAAGAAGTACGCTTAGAAGAATAATGACGCACATTATATGTAAGTATGTGTGCGTCATAATAGTTGAAAAGGTAGGGAAGGAGACAGATTTCCTGTAACGTATGACCTGTAAAGATCCTCTGTTTCAGGTTCAATTATAGGTGACTGATCCCACAGACAATGCTCCAGGAAAATGCTTGACTAATTTTGTTGAGTTAATAAATCTATGAAGTGACAAGAAAAACAAATAAAAAAATTAAAACCCCTTACACAAAAATGGCAACATGAGTTTGCAAAAACGCTGTTTGCTGCAGCGCCCCCTGGTGTAATTTCACCGTAATATCTATCTAAAAACATGCACCAATCAAACCCGAACCCATAACTGAAAACTGCATCAAAATCGGATTAGTAGTTTTGGAGAAAAATGTCTATATGTATTTGCACAAACTTCTTTTCACCTCAACCGTCTCCGTTCCATTATGTGTAAAAAAAGCGCTTGCATCTTCATATTATATCGGACGATAAGCTACGTCATTTTCGTTCGAAAAAAATCACACCACTCAGTCGCTTTTCGGTTTCTCAACGTTACGGATGCTGTTCAACAGCAACGATCACGGAACATTTATTTTTATCAGTCTGCATTCCGCGTTGTTCACTTCACTTCTATCTAACAGATATTTAACCTACAATGTGTATGAAGATTTTGACCTCATTATCGCTGTTACACGTATAAGTTGTTACTGTCGACACTGTGTACGGGGCTGCCTACTTCTCAATTGGTGCTATATATCAACGTATGAGTATAGTAGGTATATAACTTTTAGCGGGCAGAAAAGTAATTTGAATTTGGAACATCTTAATTTATCATTCATAGAAATTGAACGCAAATTGTAATGAATTGGGTATTTTCCTATAGTTAAAATAAATTATTTAACTGAACTTATTAAATTAAGAATGGTAAAAGATGCGTTGGTTCTCTCTCTCTATCTCATTGATTTATTTTTAATCTTCCACATACACTTGAACACACTTGAATGTTAAATAATAAGGCGTCAGAGTCAATTATTTCATACCTCCAATTTTCCTTATAACTTGCGGTTTAGTCGTTTAGTAAAAAGTAACTAATTTGACTAGTTGGTACTCAATTACTGGCTGCTACGTATTGGCTGAAGACGCGAGGACCCGTACTAACTTAAAAATAAAAAACTTCGCGAATAACGTCTCTGTTCATATAATCAATAGATACCATATTTTCGCCGTACGAACGAAGTGGCGGAATGTAGTTGTAGTAACTTTTTTTTATCTTATTTATGTCATAAACCTATGATCAACCTATGACCCATCATATGATTAAGTCGGCTTAAAATTAGTTACATTGTGGTTAGTACCAATGGACTTAATAATTATGTAAGTAAGTCATAAATTCAGTCATACAGGATTTAATAATAAAGCGTAAGTAGATATAAGTGCATAAGGGAAGTTAAACTATAGATTTTTTAATGTTCTAGTCTATTTTTAATAACTTTGTGTGGTTACATTTAGTGTGTACTTACATTTAGTAAAAAGAAGTAACTAACTAATAACAAAGCGAAGGAAAACTTTGGAGCTCGTGTCGTCACTTCACTTCACGTCATTGTCATGACAAAATAAAATTGTCGGACGACGCTACGTTTGTTGCTATACGTACGCGTGAGTAATGCAGAATGCTCATGACGTGACGTAGCTATTGAGGTCAAATGAAATACCATTATCATGCTGTGCATTATCTGTAAGATGAAATGCAGGAGCATAATATAATAGAATAAAGCACATCCCCTGATTATATTCATATATTATGACAGCCTCAGTGGAGAGGCGGTCCCGGTTCCGGTTGCCACACGAAAGTCTATGGTCTAACTACGGAACTCGAGACAAAATCTATGCAGGTGGGGAATGCGAGATCCGGGCTTAACCACATGTGACTGCGGTGCCCCCGTGCAGTTCATCGCGCACTTGGTCTCGTGCCCCTTGTGCACTAAAGGACGACTTGAATAAAGCCACTGATAGCGCGGTTGAGATAACACAATTTTATTCAGGAACAATTTAGCACCAACAGTGAATCATTGACACGAGAAGAAGAAGACTACGGGACTTTGATATCGCCAATGGTTACGGACGTCAGATGGCAGTTGCTTCACGGGAAATATCGAAGTTCAACCGCATCGCAGTTAGACTGCAAAAGATGGATCCCGGATGCCGAGGTGGACGCCTTAGTTGCGACTGGAACTAGCGCAAGGTTAATTGATAACATTTTAGGATAAAGGAATAATAATAATTTATTTATGGTTTTCAAATATACATATATACGAGTAATGCAGAGACATAATCTCTAATAACCAAATTGATTTTGTGAGCACTAGGGATACCTTGTGTCGTGGAGTTCGGAGTAACTATTTATTAATCTGTTATTTTTACCTTTCAATTTAACTTTAAATCATAATCATTCCTAGAATAAAGTATCTAATTTGAAAACAATATTATCGCTTAAAATAAGTAATTGAAATAGGAATGAGTAAAACGAACTCAGCCACATCTGAACACCGATAAGTTGCAGTGTGTAGGTGTGTGTGTGCATGAGTGTGTAAATGTGTGTGTGTTCTTTTTGTTCACTCTAACACCTCTAAAAATGCCTCTATCTGAGCATAGTTATTTGGCTCCAGCTATCATTACCCAACATTCAGGGCGCATCGCATGATTCCGAAAAGAATAGAATATAGAATACATCTTTATTTGCTAGAACATTGTGATAAGGATGTTACAAATTGTGTCTTATGACTAGGTACATCATGTTCTGCTTAAATTGGGCATGCACATTTTCCTTATTATCTAAACACTTTGGCGTACAAAATGATAGGAAGGCTTACGTAGTCAAAAGGAAGCTTATACATTTTATACCATCTAATCACATTTTTATCTATACTCTTTACAAGTTTTAGATAAAAACTCTGTAATTGATTTTATAAATTTCTTGTACAGTAAAGCTTTAATTTCACAAGGTACACATTTATAAATATATCCACACATAGACAGGCAATTCTTTTTATATAGGTACAACAGTTTTTGGTACCTACCTTAGATAAAACTATTCTTTCTGGGTCGCGTGTGTTTCTGGGATACATCTCCTTTGCTGTTGAATATGTTATAATCAGGGTGCGAGGGATTTGTCTCAGATAATCTCACCTCCGGGAACCTGCCGCCCACACCATGAGCGTGCGTTTTAGTCGGTTCAAGTCCAACATAACCGGCTCCGGTGGGAGGGGTATACGTGGAAAAGCCTCCATTAAAAAAGAAGGTATCTACCGACTAACTGGGTGATTAATAAAGACTACAAACTATTTATGGGCCGTGTGCTTGTCTGCCGCCTAAGTGGTATAAAAAAAGAAAACTATTATACTGTGATTGATGGCACTTGGTGGAATTTGTTGTTACACATATTGAGAACTCACTTGTACTTTTCCACATTATTTTTAATATTTATTCCGCCTGACCGGTTTCGTCTTACGGCATCCTCAAACAATAACATATAAGAACATTCCTTTATTAACATTGCGACACTCAAACACCACACAACACAAGGTGAAACAGGTCAGGAGGTTTAAAAAGGCCACTTTATGGGAATCGCATATGAATTTTTTTAATCTTGCGGCGATATTTACACGAAATTAGAAACTACTTAGTAAATGAATTGTTTTGATTCAGTTCATAATGAGTGACTATTATACGAATATCACAGGAATTTATAGAGATCTTTATAAAGTTATTAGTTTTCGGCAGAATCGCTAAATGTGACCATTTTAGACCCGCAGGACTTTAGTTTACTAAGTGCTCTACATAAATGGCCTGCAGTTTTGAGTTTGTTTTACTGTTCAGTTTTATATTTCATTTATAGAATCGTTATCATGTGCATATTTACATCCGTCTTGAGAAACAATTGTCACCATAAAAATCTGTTCAGAATTCAGTATCGATCTAATCTCAACGCCTCCTCTGTCCTTGTGGACTGATATTCTTTTGGAGTTTATATTTGACTTAATTTTAAATAAATACATTTTTGTTGATAAAATTGTAATATTTGTGAAGGGCGGGGGAAATAGCAACACATCTGTTTCATAGATAGCGTATAATCTGACTGAACCACAGAATAGAAGTACATCTTAGGACTCACCGTATACATCACTACATACTTAATTCATAACCTACTTTAACAATTAGTCGACCATGTGCTTAATTCTATACAGCATTAAAAGAATTTATTTTATAATTAATCAGTAGTTAAACAGAAACTAACTGTAATGTTATACTTAACACAGTAACATTTTAGGAAAAAGAAAACAGCATATATATTTAGACTATCATGGTCACTCACATTTGTATCAAAATAATCGGGATATTTACCATGTGGCATTGTTTCGAGTTTCCGATATTTCAGCGCTGTTGCATCATGGTGGTATGATCACGGAGGAAAAAACAGCAGTATAAGTATCAACAACAGTATACGTACCTATTTAACAATCACATTTGGGTGCTTAAAAAGTCTACATTGACTCATGGGTCGAAATCGGCAAGGCAACCTGCCCATCTGGCGACAACAGCACGGTTGCCCGACCTGGACTAGGACCTGTTACCTCTGGCACTGTTGAAACCGCTAGGCCTGGTGATGTTTTCGACTCCGGCTCCATCCCTCACTGGTGAACTAATACCACTCCTCACACCCCTATCTTGTGAAGCTGTGCTAGGACGCTCAGAAGTACTTGGTACCGTATAGACTCATGATTTCCGGCTGGTACTAGACTGATTCCGTAGCTGATTTATGTGTCTTTGTAACGTTTCTCCGTTTGTCCCAACTACTTTAAAATTACTTGGATCTATCTGGTCCACTATCTGACCGGAAACCCGTTTTTCTCCCTTCAAGTATTGCCTGTACCAAACCTCTCTTGCTTCGTCCAAATTCCGCTTGACTCCTGCTGCCGCTTCTCTCTGGGAGTCTTGCTTTTGTGCCACATGAGTTTCCCGATCTGGTTGGATTGCGTCTAAACGAGTACGGATACACCACCCTAATAAAAGTACTGCTGGACTCTCGCCCGTTATTAAATGCTTAACGTTCCTATAGTCCATTAAAAATGTACAAAAAGCCCTGTTAATATTTCAATTATCGTGTATAGCTTTTATGATTACCCGTTTTAAAATTCGCACTGCACTCTCGGCTAAGCCATTAGAGGTCGGGTGATACGGTGTCGTAAAAATATACTCTAATCCGTTCCCTTTTGTGTGACTATCAAACTCCCGCGAAGCGAAATGAGTATCGTTATCTGTAACTATTTCGGTATTCCCCCATCTACTTGGAGGAGGTAGGACACAGCGGTATTTCCGCCCGATTGAGCAGTCCGACTGGGGTAGTACCTCCGCCCTACAGAATACCACGGCTATAATAACTTCGTGTTGTGTTCCCAGCGGTGAGTAGGGTAGCCAGAGCTCACTGGAGAATTTGTGCTGTCAGTGGGAAGACTAAAGGCTTGTCCTGCTTTGTCTTCTACTGACGGCACAGAAACTCTGTACTTACAGGGTTGGCAGCGCGACTGTGACTCCTCCGGTGTTACAGACGTCCATAGGTCACGGTAACCACTTTCCATCAGGTGGGCCGTGTGCTCGTCTGCCAACTAAGTGGTATAAAAAAAAACTACTAAATAATTCATTCATTTTATCAATCAAACTAACTATTGAAATACTAGATACTTTGAAAACCTCTATCCACTTTGACGTGGCATCAATTACAACAAGGTAAGTTTACCCCGCTATAGGGCCCATATACCATAGAACAAACACTCGCAGCACATACGCTCCACCCCTGGCCACTAAATATAACTCCGCGATAGGGTCTTTGATTTCTAAATTCCCATGTCAGGTTCGTGAACCAAAGACAAGACTTTCTTCTTTCCTTTTTCCGGCACCACTAATCTATGGCCCCACATAACACATCTTAACTCCTCATATAACTCGTCCTTTCTATTAGTCACATGTTGTCGGCCAACCGTCCTGAATATAACTTACTACCTTTGACAGCAAAGAATCATGTACCGTAACTCTTTTTATTGCCTTACTATCTAACAATAGTGCTTGCTGTACAAAATGTAGGTGTGTTTGTTCTGGCAATCTAAGTTTTGTCCCGCTGATGTCGGAGACCGGTAATTGAAACAGACCGTCTGCTCCGTTTTGATCCGGCCGCACGCATTCAATGTTAAATGATAACGCGGACAATATTAATGACTGGTTATCATTGTAGAAATTTCCTTATTTGGCCACCTATTTACACCAGAAGTTTGTGATCAGTTCTTAAGGTAAAATCTCTACCATAAAGATAGTGATGGAACAAATTATTGCTAACGCTTCTCTGTGTATTTGAGAATAAATTTTTCTCGGCACACATAGGCGACCGGACGCTCGGTGCGCTTGTCCTCGGTCAGCTGACTCACACCGCGCCTACCCTGCGCGCGCTTGCGTCGCATGTTATCAATAATGGTTTTTTTGGATCATAATGATCTAATTATTCGGCACTTATTAATAAACTTTTCATTTTTAAAAACACCTTATGACATTCTTGTGACCATACCCATTGTTTAGTTCTCTATAATAGTTCGTATAAAGGTGCTATGTCACTCATGTTTCTTTTAAATCTAAATAATGACTGACTGACTGCCTATCTATCAACGCACAGTCCAAACCACTGGACGGATCGGGCTAAAATTTGGCATGCAGGTAGATGCTATGACGTAGGCATCCGCTAAGAAAGAATTTTGATTAATTCTACCCCCAAGGGGATGAAATAGGGGATGAAAGTTTGTATGAAATTTATGAGACTTTGCATGCATAAAGCTACTATGACGTAGGTATCCCCTAGGAAAGGGTTTCGAGATGCAGGCTATATACCTAAGATTAGTAACTTTCAGTTTAAAATATATGAATATCTGTATGCTAGCGCCATCTACATGGAGTTTTTTATCCTCAATAGCGTTGACTCAACACTAAGCGATAACCGTCATCCATGCTGACGGAGAGAAATATTTACTATGCCTAACTCTATGCTGACGGAGAGAAATATTTACTATGACCGTAACTCAGTACCTAACGTTCGATGGTTTGGGGAAACCTATTATAGCTTCGACTTTAGTCAGGTCAGTCTTAACGATAACGTCATCTAAAAATACTTCCACGTTAGGTATACCTTACAAAAGAGCACACATAATTCTTAGTAATATGCCAGGGCTGGTAACTAGCCCAAAAACCAATCGATGGTAGATCCCTAAATAAACCCCGATGCGTATTTATTACTGCATATGTTTTTGTATCGTCCAACTCGATCTGGTTATAGGCCTGCGATAGATCGATTTTAGAAAATACCGCGCTCTGCTCGTGTTTACCATCAAGTCGTCTGTCTTCGGTAATGGATATCTATCTACAAGTAAAACAGGGTTGGCGGTACCTTTAAAGTCCGTACAGATTCTCAAGAATCCATAGGGATTATTTTCTTGCACTCGAAGAGATTTACGACAATGATTAAATTTGACCTAAAAAAATGATAAACACCTCAAGAGTGCTTTGAAGTTTTGCACTTTTGGTGAATCTGCTTGTTCACGCGTAACAGTTTTCAATTGGTTTGCTGAGTTTAGAAGAGGACGCGAAAGTTTTGAAGTTAAGTTGAAGACTGGCCGGCTGCCAGTCACTCAAGAAAATGTTCGAGCAGTCGAGAAACTTGTTCGTGCAAATCGATGAATTACATATGTAGAACTCGAGGGAGAAGTGGGCATTAGATCAGCACCAATGCAGACTATCATACACGACCACCTCTCCCTGCGTAAGAGTTGATCGAGATGGGTGCCGCACAAACTCACCGATGAGCAGAAAGGGCATCGCGTGGATTGGTGTAAATACAGACTGGTGATGAAACATGGCTATATAACTACAATCCTGAAACAAAACTACATTCGACGGTATGGTGCTTTGATAATGAGCCAACACCCACGAAATGTCGCCGCACACGAAACAAATGCATGCAGAAACAAATGGTCGCCTCATTTTTCTGCATTATTGCTACTGTGGTGTTAGATCAAATCAAATCAAATTAAAACAAATTTCTTTTATAATCGTTGTACAGTATTTTACATGCGTTCTTAATCTATCGTGCGTTATTACGTTGTGCATGGGTAGGTATATTAGGTATGTATAATATATTTGTACAGTTAATTGTCTTACAGAGGTCGTTACTTAGGGATATTTATCTAAGCTGTGCCTGAACTAGGTATTCCTGTACTTCAGGCGTCAAGTGCAGATTGACAATATTTCATAAATACTATTACAGATACCACCAATTTACTAAGAATATTACAATGCTAGAGTGATTCACTACCACTAACTAAAGTTATGTCTTAATAATGCAACTTAACTGTTTATTGTAAAGATCAAAAAGCCGTCATCTCTGAATGGTACGTCACAGTTTGCGCTCCAAAGATACTGTCAGCTTGGAGGCTTGGAGTGATAAGCCGCCGAAGTCAGGGAACCGGCTGCTTCTCCGGCATCACGACAATGCCTCGGCGCACACGTCTGCTATCTACTATCCTACCTCATCCGCTATATTTCCCAGACCTAGCACCTTGCGATTTTATCTATTTCCAAAAATAAAAGATAACTTAAAAGGCAAGAAATTCGAAAGTTAATAAGATGCACTTGCTGCATATAATTCGGGGATTTCCGAAGTGTCTAAAGAAGAGTGGGCTGAAGTATTTTCCACATTGTTTAGACGTAGGGAAAAGTGCATACGTGCTCAGGGTGAATACTTTGAGAAGACTGATATTTAAAATAAAGAGTAAATAATATAATTTTTGAATATCTAGTTTCATTTGGCATGACCCTCATAGCTCTCGACCAAAATTGTGTTTTAAATCAAAGCAACTGTATGCCAAGTTTGGTGAAAATCGGTTAAGAAATGCGCCCTCTAGACCGTAACAAACTGACATAGACATACGGACAAAAGCAAAATCGAGCACCTTGTCGAAAGAGACAATAAATATTATTAAGTTGTCAATAAATAAATTAGTATATTCTTTACATCAATGAAAAATCTTATGGTGATAAAAAAGTAAGACTTCTATGTAGAGTTCGCGAGAACAACAAAAAGTGAAGTGTCATGTACCGTGGCTGCCATTGGCTGAATATCGCGCGTGATTAACAAGACCACCAATCGCTGCACTTGCGGGTTTCATCAGACTATGGAGGGGACTTCAGTAATGAAGAGGCGTTTACACCATATTCGTGTTATAGAAATTTATGTTAAATGTCTGTGAAGTTTAGGTTTAGATTCGACATAGCAGTACACTAAATTGGTGTTTAGTTGGATTTTTATTGACGCTATAACAAGTTACAACTTGTAAAAGATTGCGACGCAAGATTTTTGTTCGACTGTTCAGCTAACCATTACGTACTCGTATTAAGGCGTTGTTATGGGCGAGGAAGAGAGATGGAGCTATGAAACCCGAACGCATTAATACAACATGGTATAAACCATGAAAATTAATTTCTGAATCAGGTTTCTATCATTATTTTAGAAAGGTAGGTAACCTAGTTTTTGACAATATCTGTTATTTCTAATTCTCATGCCATATATGGTCCCATAGAGATTTTTGATCCTCACAAGCGAACCTATATAGGCATAAAAATATTTCTTTCTTTAAATAATTTCCCAAATGTGTGACTGCAGTTCAGTATATATTAAAATGTTTTAACGTTTAACATATTATGTGGCGTCACGGTAGTGCATTCGACTACTACGTAGTGGGCGTGGGTACAGTTCCCGCGCGGTTCAAATATTATTATAGGTAGAAATAGAGAAATATACCTTCAGGGCGAGGCTAAGGTCAATGACAAGTTGGCGTCATTTTCCTCCGAGTGTAAGTACTGCGCAATACTTATCTTGCTGACCGCAGCCACTATTACAACGCGCTAATAAAATATTACGTGGGCATGAGATAATGACGCCGTAATTGTGACGTATATGACGAATTACTAATGACTTTTATATGTTAGGCCGTACAGCGCAAGAACAAACGTTTTAGTGAATAGTAACACACCTATCTACCTATAATCCATTCGGTTCTCTTAATTAATTTTGTAATATATTCTAATTTGGTTCAATATAATAATATGTAATTAATATATTAACTATTTAAAAATGTAAAATTGATATTTTCGTATGCCTTTTGGGCGGAACATGGAAGATCGTATTGTTTAATGATGTACCTTTGTACCACCTGTGTAGAACGAAATAAAGTTGATAATTGGTTAGGTACTTATATAATTAAAACAATGTTGTAGCGACTTTTGATAAAAATCAATATTAAAATAAACAAAAAATCTAGGCTAGTTAATGAATAACCAGCGCAGCGGTTCGATTTCGAATTTTAATCTTTACAATGAGTTTCTTGACACATTACCTACTTACCTAATATTAATAGACTGAGTTCATAAATAAAACATAAAAAGCGGTGAGTAGGGTAGCCAGAGCTCACTGGAGAATTTGTGCTGTCAGTGGGAGGACTAAAGGTTTGTCCTGCTTTGTCTTCTACACTGACGGCACATAAACTCTGTGCTTACAGGGTCGGCAGCGCGAGTGTGGCTTCTCTGGTGTTACACACGCCCATAGCCCACGGTAACCACTTTCCATCAGGTGGGCCGTGCGCTTGTTTGCCACCTAAATGTTATAAAAAAGACGTATCAAGATTATTTACATTTAGTTAAGTATCTAACACAATATAAAGAGTATAAATATTACTTATACAGAGAAGATAACACCCAAAGCAGTAGCACACGGCCCACCTGATGGGAAGAAGGGCACACCAGGGGTGTTACACTCGTGCTGCCAGTCATGAAGAAACCTTCTGTTGCCCCTCTTGATGAACCCCATATTGTAGGTGTTTGGGTAAACCGTAGCAGGGAGGTCATTCCACAGCTTGAGTGCACGTGGCATGAAGTTTCTTTCATGCCGCATAGTACGCACTGTCTCAGGTCGCAATGTGTGAGGATGTATTCCCAGCCTAACCTTAATATTCTTAAAAAACTGCGGACAACAAAGAGTGTTGGGTGTGGACTCCATGCGAACCTCAACGCCGTCCACCAACACCTTGAGACGGCGAAACGAGATATGCTCTTTCTCACGGAGACACAAATAGGCCGCCCTGATGACACGACCTACTTGCTTTACCCCGGCTATGTTATCGAGGAAAATTTCCGTGCAAAAGCCGGGGTGTGCGTGTTTGTTAGGGCGGATGTTTGTTGTCGCCGTTTGCGCTGCCTTGAGGACCCATCCTTTTCAACCCTATGGGTACACGTAGACCATGACTCTACGAGTCAGATCTATGTGTGCCTCTACCGTTCCCATACAGGAGATGCTGAGACAACTCGACTCTTTGAATATCTGAGTCAGGCGGCAGATGAAGCGCAGGAACGGTTTGGTATTTTTGGGGGACTTTAACGCCCACCACGAAACCTGGTTGGGCTCCGCCAAAACAGACCATGCGGGAAGAGCCGCCCATGCATTTGCTCGGGCGCATGGCCTAACCCAATTGGTACACGAGGTCACTAGAATACCAAGAAGGTCGGGCCTAGCACCCTCTCTGATAGACCTTATGCTGATGAGTCACCCAGACCTGTACAGTGTTTCGGTACAAGCCGCTTTAGGCAATTCCGACCACTGTCTGGTCTGCTCCAAGGTGCCAATTATAGCGCCCTCACGACCCGTGCAGGGGAAGCGGCGCCTCTGGCACTACTCGTCAGCAGATTGGGATGGGCTGCGCAACTATTTTGCGTCCATCCAGTGGGTTGAACGCTGCTTTGAAGGTAAGAAACCCTCAGATTGTGCTACTGCTGTTGCCGGTGAGATCGGTCTGGGTATGGAATACTATATCCCGTACACTGATGTCACCGGTGCCCGAGGAGTGCGCCCTTGGTTCGGGCGCGAGTGTGCAAAGGCTGTTGATCAAAAGCAGTCCGCGTATCGCACTTGGGTAAGGGCGCGTGCCACACACGATCCCAATGTGGGCCACTTCAAGGCGGCGTACAACAGAGCCACAAAGGTCTGCAAGAGGGCTTACGTCAGAGCGGATGCCCTGCGCATTGCACGGCTTGGTCAAGAGCTAGTGGCACATCCCACGGGCAGTCGTGGATACTGGCGACTGGCCAAAGCCGTGCAGGCCAACTTCTGTCAGCCTTCGCTGCCACCGCTGCGCTACCCTGATGGATCCCTGGCCCATGGACCGCAAGAGAAAGCCAATATGGTAGTAAATCTCTTTGCGGCCAATTCCCGAGTCGATGATTGCGGTAAACAGCCGCCGACACTACCCAATGGTGACCACGTAATGCCTGAAATACGTATCAGGCAATGCGATGTCCGTGCGGTGCTTCAATCACTCGATGTCCGGAAAGCCAGTAGCCTGGATGGTATACCAGCGGTGGTCTTACAAAAATGTGCAGCGGAGTTGTCTCCGATGCTTACGCGGCTGTACCGACTGTCCTACAGCTCGGGTACAGTGCCTTCGGCTTGGAAAGAGGTGAATGTACAGCCGATCCCCAAGAAGGGGGATCGCTCAGAGCCAGCCAACTATCGACCCATAGCCGTCACCTCAGTGCTGTGCAAGGTCTTCGAGCACATCATTAACAAACAGCTCATGCGTCACCTAGAGGATCACTCCTTAATTAATGACCGGCAATATGGCTTCAGGCCGAAACAGTCAACGGGTGATCTTCTAGCATACGTTACCCATCTTTGGGGTGAGGCTATGGACAAGCACGGCGAGTCACTGGCAATTAGTCTTGATATCGCCAAAGCTTTCGATAGAGTCTGGCACAAATCGCTTCTCTCCAAGCTACCAGCCTTTGGTCTGCCTCCTAGACTGTGCAACTGGATTGCTAGTTTCCTGCGGGAGCGCCGTATCCGCGTCCTCTGTGATGGACGGGCTTCGGAGTTCTTGCAAATAAATGCTGGCGTACCGCAGGGGTCTGTATTATCGCCCGCTCTCTTTCTTCTGCATATCAACGACATGCTGTCCACCGGCAGCATACATTGCTATGCAGACGATAACACCTTACACGGGAGTTATCACGGACAACCTGCGGCCAAACAGTCTGATGTTGTGGAAAAAAGACAGCTTCTTGTCACTGAACTGGACCGGATCTTAAATCACATTTCTCAATGGGGTTCTGAGAACATGGTCGAGTTCAATGCCAAGAAGACGCAGGCTTGTGCGTTCACAGCAAAGGTATCTTCTTTCCTTCCCCTTCCCACTCTTCAGAGCACGCCACTGCCACTGCAGGACAATCTCAATATCCTAGGCATGGATATTCGCTGCAAACTGAATAACAAAAATTACATCGAGAGCGTCATCAAAACAGCCTCGCGGAAACTCGGACTCCTAAACAAAGTGAGACGTTTTTTCACGCCGGAGCAGCGGTGTCTTCTCTATAAGACACAAATTCGCTCCTGGGTGGAATACTGCTCGCATCTCTGGGATGGCTCCGCGAAATACCTACTAGATGCTCTCGACAGGTTGCAGCGACGCGCGGTCCGAATTATTGGGAACCCTGAGGTCACGAACACCCTCGAGCCTTTGCAGATGCGTAGAGATATTGCTTCCTTGGCTGTATTTTACCGTCTCTACCACGGTGAGTGTTCTGACGAGCTCTTCCAACTAATCCCACCATATCCTTTCCTACATAGGACAACACGTGCAGGCCTTAGATGTCACCCTCACACTGTGCAGAATATACGAGCAAGAACCAAGCGGTTCGGAGACTCTTTTCTTTGCCGCACCACCAAGACCTGGAATTCATTACCAGCACACGTGTTTCCTTCTTCCTACAGTCCCGGGGCCTTTAAGCGGGGCGTGAAAAAGCATCTGATGAGGCCGCCAAGCTGAGTGCCACCATTGTAGCACTTAGTGTCTGTAATGGTGACCCTCTTTCCTGAGACTTTGCCTTTAGCTTACCATCAGGCGAGGTGAGGTCAAGTTGGCGTGTCCTATATAAAAAAAAATAAAAAATGTTGCGAGTTCCATGATTTTCTTACCCAAAAAGTGCTCGATGCACTTGAACAAGAATTTGTCTGCCTATCGATACCAAAATGAATTCTTAGGTATTTTAGGTGGTATTTTTCTTTGGGTATTGATTTACTGTTTTGAAAATGAAACAAATATTTTTCTGTTACAACATGCAACGTTTAAGTTACTTTATTTGTTCAGGCTATCCGCTGCGTTGAGTGGGCGTCCGCGATTGTGATACGAATGTATAGATGAAGCAAAGTTGTGTTGGCGGGACGTCCGTCACACAAATTGTTAGCTTATGGACTCCTACTCCGGAGCCTGCTCAACGCAGCAGACAGCCTGTTCAACGCAGCGGACAGCCTAATCAAAAAAAGCTTGCTGAACGACTTTACACAACGTAGTGTAACATTATTGCTTAGTCCTTACCGAGTGCACAGCAAGCAGTCGTGCACTCGGTAAGGACATACAAACAAGCAAAATAAGACATAATTATCGACAACAGCAAAGGAAAAAGGTTCCCTAAGGCCGTTGCAAAAAATATGCGCCAGCCCTTGGTCGCTTATAAGTACTTATATTATAGGTACGGCCGGTATCAGATAGAACTTGACTACCCATGTGCTCAAATAATCCTAATACCTTAGTGCTCTCCCCTTTCCTGTTGACGGATTGTTCTGATATTTGGCACGCACCATGAGTTCGGTAAATCAACAATATACATACATATAATCACGCCTTTATCCCCGGAGGGTTAAGCAGGTGAATTAACACTCACATTTCACCAGTCATTAAATTCGGTCCCACGTAATAGGGGTGAGTCTATTGCCGTCTTTCGAGCACTATTGTTGACTCAAGTCATGCATCTGAGACTGAGTCTCGGCTGTATTTATCTGTTTGATGTTAAACAGCCCTATCCCTTAGTCGCCTTGTACGACACCGCATGGGAAGAGATGGGGTGGACCAAATTCTACTCTGCCGGGAACCACGCGGCTAAATCAATAAAACAGTTTGATTTGCTCCTAACAATACTTTTCAAATGTATTCCGAATACAAATTAATGAATCAAATAACATGATATTTTGTACAATTTTGTGTTCATAGCCACAATATAGGTACGTAAATTTATAGTCCTGCTATCTACATACATACATTCAATACTCAATACATTTATTGCGTTCCATAATGTAGTACAGTTGTTCAGGTTAAAATTATTGTTACAATTATGGACCCTGTCGGGCACAGCACAATGTTTGGAGAGAGGAAGAATTTGTCATACACAATATGTTCACTCTTAATTACAGTTTGTTGATATTACTTATTATATTAAATTTAAATGATTTTTAGTAGGTATAAATGTCATTTTACTCGTTTTGTTTCGGCCCAAAAAGACAAGGACAAAAATGTAATGAAAATGTCAATATAGAGTGTTAAGTGATACATATACAATTTATACAATTTGAAAATACATTCACACCAGTAATTTGGTCAAATATGATTTCCGGTCTCTCTTACTTACTGTCGGATGGCGAACTGCCTTCTACGACACCCATAGGAAGAGATGGGGGCTTTATTCTACTCCACCGAGAAACAACAGGGCTCTCGAAATAGGGCTCTTTTAATTATAACAAAGGAAGTTACCTACCTATTATAATAAAGTGAAAGCCAGACTGGGAAAGTTACAGTGCACAGGGCCGTTTGTTCTCCACACGGTCTTCAGTAGGTATTCACGACAGAGAGACCTTACGGCTCGCATGCATCATCCCTCACGACGTCATCACTTTTTGGGTATTCGCCTCCAAGCATGGTATCACATCGCTTGCCTCTCGTAAAATGATATAATTACGGCAGATTATTCTTTAAGGTAGGTATGTAAATCTTTTTGAAGATATTTAAAAGTTATTACCGCGGTAGCCTAGTGGTATGGGTAACGGACTGCTGCGACGAGGTCTCGGGTTCGATCCCAGGTTTTACCATGGCACACACCAATGACTTTTCGATGCTTTTCGAAGTTATGTTTTTATTTATTTTATTTATTTATTTTGTTCCTCACACCACCATCTTTACAGGTTGTTACCCAATGCAATGGTAGTGGACCACAATAATTAAACTTATACAGGTACAACTTATAAGGTATTACAATAAATAATTAGGTAATGTGTGTATTTATCACAGGTTTATAAGTGCCCGGTTAATGGCAATAGGCTCGCCACCTATTACACTGGGACCTAAACATAAACTGGCGAAGTGTGGGTGCTAGCACCTCTGCCTACCCCTTCGGGGATATAGGCGTGAGTTTATGTAATGTACTTTAGTCCACATTTAGCCTTAAGAAGTCTATTATAAATTGATGTCTTAAAATATGCTACAGTAGACTTTATTGCGCCGTTTCTTTCACCAGCGCTTTGGAAGCGGTGGTGTAGAATTTAATGGACTCACTTCATGCATAAGTTGGCAGTGACCAAATTAATTAAAACCAGTAACAATTCTGTATTTAGGTAGAATTATTACATTTGTGAGATATTTATAACACTGACTACGTTGTAACCGTGTATTAGCACGGAGTTGTTCTTAAATTATATTAGGAATAAAAAATTGTTCTCACAAATATTTCTCGGTTTTAAGTTATGGTTTGTAATAAAAGTGGGTGAATCTGGAGAAATTCATTACATAATATTACGTTATTTTCTTTATCATACCCGTATTGTTCTGGATAGGATGGGAGACGGATTGGACGGGAGAGCTCTGATGAGCTCTACTCATCAGAGCTCTCCCCATGGTGGAGCGATAAAATACATTCAGACAGGTTAATTCTCTATGCAGTAGCAAAGGTTATTTACCTTAGCGCCCCTAGAACAAATAAAACAACTAGCCTCTCCCAATGTTGGGAGGCTTTGGCAACTAGATAAACTTGAGCGACTTCAACACTTTGCATAACATTCATATTTGGTCTACGCAAGTATGATCACGTGTCTGATTTCCGTAAACAACTCAAGTGGCTCCCAATTCGACTTCGCAGGAATACCCTTATTTTAACATTGTTATAATGTATTGTTTAATACCAACACTCCCTCTTATCTCAAAGAACGATTCCAGTTTCTCTACGACACACATACGAAATGCCTGAGGTCGTCCGAGAATTTGAGGCTGAGTATGCCAATACATTCTACTGACTTTGTTGATAAGTCTTTCACTGTCAGGGCGGTGCGGTGCTTATGGAACGCATTGCCACTGAACATCAGACGGGTAAAATCCCTAAATGTGTTTCAATTAATGGTCAAGAACCACTATCCATCATGTTATGCACAGTAGGTAATAGCTCAAAATTATGTGCTCACTCACTATTTTCCCTTCGCATTAGTATGAACTATCTACTTTATATATCTATTTGTATGTTATAGTATATGTATATCAGTATTAATGTTAATAATACTTTGTGTAAAGCCGTATATTAAGTTTATTTTACTTACACTTTTCTTTCTTTCTTTTGTTTTTATAACATTACTGTCCATCCCAAGGTTGCCTGGAAGAAATCGTTTTAGCGATAAGGCCGCCATTTGTACATTGAACTGTATACATGCTACCTACTTGTCCTACTGTAAATCTGTTGGTGTATAATAAAGAATTATCTATCTATCTATCTATCTATCGTCAGCGTATTTTTCCGTTGGTCGCCTCTTACAACACCCTTCGGATGAGATGGGCTGGTGATACTTGTATTCTTTCTTCATCACCACACGCATATGTCAGTCACAGCCCCCTACTGGACATTCGTTGGCCGACGTATTGTAAAATAGAATTATAAGTTTATGGGATTGATGTGGTGAAGGGGTAACAGAGAAAGCATATAAGTATCACCATCACCACCTACCGGTAAATATGCACATGATATCACTGCCTGTAAGAGAAGGACAACTCGAAATAAAACCATGTAACAATCCGTCTGACTACCGTGGGAGCAGTAGGCCAGAGTCTCCCAACAGTGGGAGAGGCATATGTCCAGCAGTGGACTGTGAAAGGCTAATTGATATATCGGATTGACACGTATTTTGACGTATTACGACTGTCAAAATACGCATCAATCCCATACCTACATTCATCATTCTATTGCCAGTTAAATTTAAAACTTATAAATATATAAATTTAAACCAGCGCTTCGCATACCCTGTTGTGCGGGGCATTCATGCTGCGATAGAGGCCCATTTGGGTGCGCGTTATGTTACCTTATTATGTTTATATATTTGTCTGATTCTCTGTACATTATGTGTTCTAGAATAAATGCTTTTTTTTTCTTTCTTTCTTCTTTCCATTTATCTAGGAGGGAAGGTCTTCAATTATTTGGAGTGCACGTCTCTGTATCTATCGAGAACATTTAAAAGTCATTGCATTTGTTTCATTCAAAATTTACCTGGTTCGTTAAATCGTATCCACCACCTATTAGTCACCCGACTATTTTCATACATTTGTTTACATATAATTTAATTATATAACTATATTTAATGCCCACTTGACGGCAATAGGCTCGCCCAGTCGCCACCTATTACGTACGACCGAAAATCATGGTTGGTGGAATACACCTCTGCGTACCCCTTAGGATTTACAGGTGTGAGTATATGAACGTGTATGCAATATTTTTATTTTACTACGGAAAAGATAAAGGCACGCTGGACTGATCAGAAATAAGCTTTTTTATGTGGTATTTTAATGTCTGGTATAATTTAAATACCTGTAGTACAATATAAACGATTAGTCGGATAAATTGTTAACGACGACCGCAAAAACCACATTTTATCTAAATTAACATAGAGGCAAGACATTGTTCTTCTGTCTTCGCATGACAATCCAGGCATTAAACTTTATTTAACATGCCTATTTATCTTTATAAGTCCTTTTATATATATAGGCGACGGGAAGGAATATGGCTGTTTAACATCAGACAGATATATACAGCCCAGACTCAACCTCAGATGCATGGTTTGAGTCAACAATAGTGCCCGGAAGACGGCATTAGGCTCACCCCCTATTATGTGAGACCAAATTCAATGATTGGTGAAATATGGGTGTTAATTCACCTCTGCCTAACCCTCCGTGGATAGAGGCGTGAATATATGTCTGTATGTATGTTATAAACTAAATATCCGAGTCCATGTCATAATCGACTCTCCCATGTTTGCCCCTTAGAGAAAGCATTCTATCTCTCATTCTCCTTGAAAAATATTAGTATATATATAAATGTCTTTAGAATTACTAATGGCGAGACGCCAAAGTCAAGTTTTTTAAGTTACGGTCCTCAGTAAAGTTGTGAGGACTTTACTAGAAGCTCCCTAGGGAGGTTTGGAACCAACACGAAAAGTCACAATTCACTGTAATTTGCCACTTTCCACACATATGTGCGTTGTCAAAGATATTATATCTAAAAATCCACCATTTTTATTCATAAAATCTCGAATTCACACCAATTTTGGAAAATAAAAAATACCGCAAAGTGCCATTCTTCATATTGGCGCCAAAACTCTCTGCAATGTTTGTTTTATTGTGAAAATTTGAAAGCAAGGCAATCCATATCAGCTATGTGCGAGAGAGACAGAGTGTGCTCGGGTACACTTAGTAACGGTAGTACGCAGAGGGGCCGGTCACTCTTATCTACTCATGCGCAAGATTTAACTTCTTGAGTACGATTTGCTCTTTGCTCCCGGAGGTAATTTATACCTTGGCACATTTAAATTTAGAGCATTTAGATTTTTATTCTTCTGCAGTTTCAACTCCACATTTTAGGTATTACTAGTATTACTACATCAGTGGTTCCCGGCAGAGTAGAATTTGGGCCACCCCATCTCTTCCCTTGTTCCCTTGTCGTACAAGGCGGCTAATGGAAAGGTAGCGAGTTCGAACCGCTACTATATTGATGTAGTCGTTTTGTTTCTAAAAATGAATGAAATCTGTAAACCCCAGGGTCACGGAGACTTGCTAGAATTAAACAAAAACTACGTTCATATACCAGTAATGAGAATTTTATGAGTTATTCTTATTACTAAAGAAAGTGTAACTGATGATAAATAAATACGATTGGTTTGGAATCAATTGTAATTTGCAAGTGTATAAGTGTGTGTGTGAGTGAGGAAACGAGTTTTGTTACACACACATTTATGTAGAACATACTGGTGACTTTTTCTGCTTGCCAAAATCAATATAAAGATCTGTATAATACTTATATCACTAGACAGGCTATCGTTTTTGTCTTGTGTACATCAGTGACGCAGTAGGTGGTAAAGAGATTGTAGGATAGTACGTTCTGTTTTGGAAATAGATAGGAACTGATTACAAAATGAAGTACATATCATAGTTATTTCAATCATTACACTAATAAGTACCGACAACCTACTATCTAATACTACTCATTGTAATTGTAAGGCATTTAAATTATATCTACTTATTTACATAACATAACATAAACTCACGCCTATATCCCCGAAAGGGTAGGCAGAAGTGCTAGCACCCACATTTCACCAGTTTATGTTTAGGTCCCAATGTAATAGGTGGCGAGCCTATTGCCATTAACCGGGCACTTATAAACCTGCGATAAATACACACATAACTTCGAAAAGCATCGAAAAGTCATTGGTGTGTACCATGGTAAAACCTGGGATCGAACCCGAGACCTCGTCCCAGCAGTCCATTACCCATACCACTAGGCTATCTACTTATTTTTTTATTCATTTATTGCTAGTAAGCAATAAAAATAGAATTCATGCCTTGTGAATGAGCGGGTTTGTTCCGCTTCTCTGTGTAACAAAGAAAGTTATGTAGGTCTGTACCTATCTTGCCGAACAAAGTACTAGAAATGATCTTAATGCTTTGATTTCCCCACCTTGCAATTGACTAATTATTCTCATATTTGGTACACACCTTTAGTTCCGACAATAATACAATTTAAATCAATAAAAAAGTTTTATTTATCCTTAATAGCTTGTTATTAAGGTCATTTTGAGACTTTGCTGTCAAGATCGCGCTGACGCTGACTGGACCTATCTGACACTAGATAGATAGATAATTCTTTATTGCACACCAATATTATAAAAAATTTACAGACATAATTAAAGTTACAGTTAAATGCACAATGGGCGGCCTTATCACTAAAAGTGATTTCTTCGAGGCAACCTTAGGACGGACAGGAACTAGGTCATTTTCAAACCGGTAAGCATTTATGAAAAGATTTATCAAAGCAGATAAAATGAAAATGAAAAATCGTAGCAAGCAGAAATATAGTCTCTGTCTACCCCATTTAAGCTTTTCAATCCCTTTACTAAATGTTGAAAATTTAGTTCCCACTGCCGCACCAAGGACATTGCTAAAAAATCCATTTAATTTTTGACTTTAATGCAATGTGCATTAAGTCCAAAATTGAAAGGCTTTTTGCAGAGTAAATGATAAAATGTAGAGTGTAACGGCAGTGCGAGTGTAACACTGGTGTTGCATACGTCCCCAATGGACCACGGTAACCACTTCCCATCAGGTGGGCCGTGTGCTTGTCTACCACCTAAGTCGTATAAAAAAAGTGTAATGAAACTCTTTTCATTTAATTTTGGACTTTAAGAATATAGAAATAAAGTCCTAAATTAATGCTGTGTTTAGCAGTGTCTGTTGTATGACAGTGGTTTTGCTTAATTTCCCTTTTTGGAGACAATTGGGTATTTGACTAACTAGTCAAATTAGTTACTTATTACTAAACGTTAAAACGGTAAGGTACAAAGAAACTTGTATGAAATAATTTATTGTGACGTCATAATATTTAATAGTCAAATCATTTCCTATTGTAGGTTCGGTGGATGATTAAACATAAACGATAAAATAAGAACAGATGCAAGTTCTACCGCTCTTTTACCATTCTTAATTTCAAAAGTTCAGTTATGTTATTTATTAGGATTACAGGAAAATACCCAATTATAGTGTATAAATAACGAAATATTTATTAAAAACATTATAAGTTACATTCGATAATTAAATAACACTTTCGAACGTGAGACACACATAAAATTTATTGATAAGACGCTTCGACGCGTCGCGCGTCGTCCGACCGATTACGTCATGCCTACATTATGTTCTAATTTCAAATAACTTTTCTGACCGCTAAAAGGTTCTTATAACAGTTAAAATAGATGAAACAAAATGGCAAGATTCCTTGAATTCGCATAGTTCTAGCTAAATATTGGTGGGGGTTTTAAATACAATATAATAAAAGAAATATCAGAAGTCTCCAGCGATTGAATTTATATTTTTTTTTTACTTCCAAAACATTCCACACAACGCTATTTAGACCCATGGTAAACATAGCTTAACTAGCTTGTGGTATTTAATCTGCAATGCAGATAAACATACTTAGATTATACATAAAAGATAAACTATACTTACATTTTAATCAAGCTTAGAGGGACATTATATAATCAAAGGTTAGAGGTTCAAAATATTGGATAGTCGTATTTTTCTCATAAACAATAAATTTTACCGCAAATCTAGTTTTGACGAAGTTGTTGATCACGCAATATATAATAAAATTGATATTATACACACATCAACAAAGTCTAGGGAACAAGGACATTTCTAGTTTTTATTTAAAAACCCTTTCTTGTAATAGTGAGTGTTTTATATCAATAGAAGGGTTTAAGAAAGAATTGAATAGTGCCAATATTGAGTATTACAACCTTCTATGATTAGCCACAAAAATAACGAGGTAGTAAGAAATACAGTAATTAACCGTACTTTAAACTTTTTAATAATCTGTAGGACCTCCTAAAGCATTAGCAACAGCTCGACAACGGCGTGGCATACTTAGTATGAGATTGTCAATCATCGTCTGTGGAATATGGCTCCATACACCGCGAAGGTGAAAAAAAGTTGTTCTTCAGTGTTCAGATTTTCCAAAGAATCACTGAAAGCTCTTCTCCCAAGCAAATCCCAGGCATGCTCTATGGGATTGAGGTCGGCAGACTGAGCAGGCCATTCCAACGTCGTAATATTGCGCTCGCTTATCGCATTGACCACTACCCTCGCGGTGTGTGACCGTGCATTATCTTGCATGAACATAAAATATTGACCGAACTGCTGTCGATGAGGGATTACCATGGGGTGTATAACCTCCTGAATGTATTGGTTTGCATTCAAATTGCCCCGTATCCAAACGAGGTCGGTCCTTCCACCAAGGCGAATTCCAGCCCATACCATGATTATTCCACCTTGGTAAGGATGAACTTCTTGCGGATTCTGGAGACGACTCCGACGTCCAGGAACTCGTCATATACGCTCTCTTTTCGAATCAGGATGAAAACCAAAGCGAGATTCGTCGGAAAACAGAACCCGTGCCCATTGATGGTCGGTCCACTGTAAATGTGCGTTTGCCCACAATAAGCGACGACCTCGATTTCCACGTTGAAGAGCTGGAACCCTAAGCGGTCTGCGAGCATGAAGATGGGCTTTGTGTAGTCTTCTCCTGACAGTTTGATCGCTAATAACCACTTGATGCTGAGACTGGAGGCCTGCGACCAACTGACGAGCAGTAATCGTGGGTTGCCGCCTTGCGGAATTTTGCAAGAAACGATCTTGTCGCGGGGTAGTAACCCTATTTCGTCCCCTGTGACGTTCGGCAACATCCCCTGTAGACCTGTAGCGTGCCCATAATCTGCAAATTACGCTTGGTTGGGTGTTGACAGCATCCGCTACGTCTCGTTGAGTTCGTCCAGCTTGCAGCATACCAACAGCCCTTAACATCTCTTCGCGACTTAAATGACGACGTGACATGATGACTACAGTCACAAAAATGCACAAACCATACGTAAAAGACGTATTATTGATAATAAACGTTATTTACAATCAAAGAAAATAATTTTTATTTTGCCTCAGAGAAACTGCACAATCAAACACTTTTAAAAGTGTTCCCTCCATATTCGAAAATCATTACTTATTTAAATTTATTTATAAATTTCGAACAACTCTGTAATCTACTTTATTCTTTTTTTATTTATTTGCTGCCAGTTATTTGCAAAACAAGATTTACACGAAAAAAAAAATTGGGGTCATCTTGTTCCCTAGACTTCGTTGAGGTGTTTACTTCTAAATATCATTCCTCATACTATGATTCATCAACGTAGAACCTGAACTGCTGCCTGGTCCTATGGCGGCCTCTGTGACGTAACGGTAGAACATTCACGCTCAGTGCAAATATCTGTAAGCACGAATATGCATATTTTGCATTGGTCTGTGTGTTTCTATGTATAAAGATGTTATCATCAAAAAATGCCGTACCACTCCAGGGACTATCTCCGGCTGTGTAGGAAGTTTCATCTCTTGCCGCTTACAGATCGACGGGAAATAGCGGACCTTACCTTCCTTATCAAAATCATGGCCAGCAAAATTGATTGTCCCGACTTGCTGGAGAAAATATCACTTAACGTTCCAGTTAAGCCACTTCGATTTAATCCCCCTCTTCACGTTTCTCTCGTTAAAACGAATTACCGAAAGAACAGAACAGAATCAGAAAGTTCAATGAACTAAGTAAGCAGTATGACATCGATTCCTTCTTAGTCAGTGTGCCCTCAGTAAGAAGACTTCTAAGTTGTAACTTTTTTAAATGTACATAGTGTAGCATGTGCCTACACTTTACCTCAGTACATGCTTATTTTCGGCTCTGAGTATTGTGTTGTGTGATTTTACTTCTCTGTCGTTTTTATTTTATATTGCTAGACTTTGCTTATAAGTAACTAACTGTGCCGAAATCTAGAAGTGAAAACTTGTAATTGGCTTCCAGATGTTTTAACCTGTCTTTTATTTGACTGTATTAGCTGTAAGTTTTCCATGTGCAAATAAATAAAGAAATGAATAATATGTATGCATTTACAAAAACAAAGTATCTAAGTATGTTTATCCGCATTCTAGCTTCCATAACACAAGCTAGTTAAACTATGCTTACCATGGGTCTAGATAGCCATGTGTAGAATGTTGCAGAATATTTATTTATTTATTATGAATTTGAGATTTTGACAGTAGATACTTTTCAAGTTGGTAGCATCTAATAAGAGAGTATTTTTAGAAATTCCGTTGCTATGGTGGTAAAATAATGGGGGAAAGTTTGTGTAGTAGTTCATTCTTATTCTTCCCTTATTTTAGCTTCATAGAAACAAAAGTTCCACAAATGCTTTCTAAGTGGATGTTATCAATATGAAAAGCATTTACTAACAAAATTTCTATGGGGACAAGTGAGTTTGTATACAATAGATTTTTCTTCTTATAATTTTTGAAATCGCATATCTCCGAAATGGTAATCCGTATAAAAAAAGCCAGTCAAGTGCGAGTTGGACTTGCACTCCGAGACTTCCTTACATAATTGTATTCAGGGACGAACCGGGAACATAAACCGCAATAAATTTTGATTGTGTAGACTTAGAAGCTTGATTTTTGCACAGTTTCAAAACGTTGCACACATGAGTATGTGGTATGAATTTCAACTTTACACCTCCTCACACACTCCTGATAAAAAGTTCTTGACCAACAGACAGACAGACGGACAAGTAAGTGATTCTATAAGGTTCCGTTTTTTCCTCTTGAGGTACGGAATCCTAAGAACGACGATACCAATTTTTGTATGTAATTATATAATCTACAACTTTGTTTAACCTACTTTTTCGATAACACTGTTTATGAGAAAAATGCGAGAATATTTAACCTTTGACCTAAAATAAAAAAAAATGGACAAGTCCAATCGATGCGAAGTTTTGACATTTCTTTTACTAAAGTGTTAATACACCAATTTACAGTTCATTGCGAATTTACGCAAATTTTAATCTCAAATTTTTATTTTGTCTGGATTAGAACTATTTGCTCCCACTTATAGAGGAACAAAGTGTCATTTGTGTGTGTGAATAGAAGGTGAATAGAAGGAATATAATCTTCCTCTGAGCAGTAATCCCAGTTGCATCCGAAGTTTTCACTTCGGAGTGTGGGGTCCGCTTTAGTCTAACTGCGGATTTGGCTAAACTTCAATATTTTCCGCGAAACGACTGCCATATGACCTCCACAACCCAAAGGCGATATTCACATTGAAGCTATACCAGTTGTTGGACTTTTTAGGGCTGAAACTACCCGTAACGAATGACATGACACGCTATGGCAACCGGTACTGACGGCTGAACGCGCTCTCTGAGTCACGACCAGTCCAATGTAAATACCTTTTTTCATGCACACAAATATTTGCACTGAGCGGGGATAGAACCCGCGCCTCCTGCGTAGCGGTCGCGTTCAGTACCGCCACGCCACGGAGGCTATTTAAATAGAAGGAATATATTATCTCGTATTATTAATAGTGTGGTTCCCGGCAGAGTAGAATTTGGACCACCCCATCTCTTCCCATGCAATGTCGTACAAGTCGGCTATGAGATAGGGCTGTATGTCATCACATAGCTGTATATAGCCCAGATTCATGGCTCGAGTCAACAATAGTACCCGGAAAACGGCAATAGGCTCATCTCCAATAACATGGAACCGAATACAATGATTGGTGAAATGTTATTTCATCTCTGCCTATCCTTCCAACGAAGCGTGATTATATGTATGTATACTATAACTATTTAGTATATATTAATAGTAAAATACGCAGACGATATCACTGCAAGAGAAGTAAACTTAAAAACATAAACTTACGCCTATATCCCCGAAGGGGTAGGCAGAGGTGCTAGCACCCACATTTCGCCAGTTTATGTTTAGGTCCCAATGCAATAGGTGGCGAGCCTATTGCCATTAACCGGGCACTTATAAACCTGCGATAAATAAACACATAACTTCGAAAAGCATCGAAAAATCATTGTTGTGTGCCATGGAAAAACTTGGAATCGAACCCGAGACCTCGTCTCAGCAGTCCATTACCCACACTACTAGGCTACCGTGGTTTTTGTTTCAAGAGAAGTAAAACTCTAAATAAAGCCCTGTTCCAACCCGTCTGGCCAGCGTGGAAAGAGTAATTCTCCCAATATTGGGTGAGGCCTATGTCCCGCATTGGACTGTAATGAGCTAACTGATAGATTACTTATTTGATGCAATTTCGACTGTATTTTATTATGACGTATATTCGGTAACTGAACCGTTCCACATTGTTTTAGATTTATTTTGCCTTATTAAGTGATGATGAAGCCAGTGGCAGCCAGCTACAAGTATCTATAGGTGTTTAAACCAATAAGTACCTACCTGTTGTCTTAAAAGACACAAAATGTTTCAACTCCTTTATTGACAATTTTATTGATGGGTTTATAATTTCTCACTTGTATTCGGCTTATTGACATTTAATTTTCACATGTTATTCTTTTATTGGATTTTATTTTTGTTTTTGTATTGAATTACCATTTGCTTGACATTTTATTTAGGCATAAATGTATAGTATTTTAATTAATAATTGTCTACACTTAAACATTTCAACACAATGTAAACATTGTTCAGAAATAAATAAATGAAATGAAACTATATGTTACATGTTCAGCAATAAAATGATTTGATTTGATTTAGAGTAAGTGGCATACAACCACGGCTATATTTGATATTTTCTTGTATAATACTTTTTAAAGCGTGATTTTTGAGTATTAGGGTTTTAGTTTTGAACTTATTTTTTATTTACATTGTTTTGGAGTAAGCAATAGCTATAATTTATACATATTTGTAATTTGCTAATTCAACACTTTCAGATGATACCTAACACGATATACCTAGTCTAGCCATAAATATTGTTACGAAGAAAAAACATTTTTTTTTACTGCAAATAATATTTATTACTTTTACAGTGTACATAAATATAAAACAATTTAAAATATAAAAAGCTTATTCGAAGTGGTCTCCATTGGCTGCAACACAGTACTTTAAACGTTGAGGCCAGTTATCAATAGAAGCACGTACTCTTTCCATGGGAAAATTCTTCACTGCCAATCGTATGGATTGTTTTAGGGACTCCAAATTATCAAGACAAGACATTAGAGCAAGCCATACTCTCTAAAACTGACCATAAATCATAATACAATGGATTAAAATCGGGACTAGACGACGGCCAGTCTTCAGCTCTGATGAAGTCCGAAACGTTCACTTCCAACCAAGACTGCGTGGACCGACCTTTATGACCCGGCGCTGAGTCTTGTTGGAAGGACCATACTTGGTTATTGAACATGGTGTTTTTAAGGGGTTTTACTACCTTCTCAAGAATGGTATCTTGATACACTTGTGCCGATGTTTTGATACCTTTTTCACAAAAATATGGCTCAGTCACTCCTTCATAGCTAACACCCCACCAAACCATCACTGAAGTCGGATAATGCCCACGTTGCACTCTGTCGACTAATTGGGAAGCTTCCTTAGAGCTTTGAGCATAAATACGGTCATTTTGTTTGTTAAAATGTTGCACAATGTAACCAAAACTAATGTAAACAAAAATTTTCTGTGACCTCCCTTTACGTACCGCTTCAGTAGTTGCTTCGATTTTACCACCCTATTCTTTTTTAAATTATCAGTTAAAAATGACAAGTGCGTCTCTTATAGGCTGCAAGTCCTAAGTCATCTTTTAAAATGCGCGACATGGTTCTGGGTGCTATCTTCATCTCCCGAGATAAAATTTTTTGCTTTCGGACAAGATTTCTTCGAATTTTTTCCCTTACTGCTTTGACCACCTTTTTCGTACGAACATTACGTGGACGGCCAGATCTTTTTCTGTCACAAACAGAGGAGGTCTCCTTGTACCTATTAATAGCCCGGTACACAAACATTTGACTAATACCAAGCGTATGGAGAGTTTTAAAAATTACATTCGGCTCCATACCAACTTTGTGTAATGCAATCACAGCGATTCGGTTTTCTTTATCACCCCACTCCATTTTAATATAGCAAAATATTGTATAATGTATTGGCGCCAAAATTAGAAAACATAATGAACAATCGTATAAAAATGACAGATTCCAAATTCAAATGTAAATCTTTCTTATTTTAATTGTAACAGTATTTATGGCCAGACTAAGTATTTATCTCACGTTTACTTTTTAACACAGTACTTCATGACCGCTAGAGGGTGCTACATTAGATTCATTGATACGTCATATAGTCTATAATCAGAGGACGGCCAAGGCGCTTCTAATGTTACTACATTTGTCGTTCTAATTAGTAGTTCAGGAGCTATGAGGGAACAGATGAACCTACAAACATACATACGTACATACATACATAGCCTGTCAAAATCATAACCCTCATTTGCCTTCGCTGTAATCAGTAGGGTAAAAATACAAAAACACCATTAAAGGTCTCATATGACATTAAATAACGCTAACGCTCAACACTGACACAAATATGATAAGACGCTACGTCGTCCGAGCGTAATGATGTCATTCAAACATTCATGCTTCATACTGTTTTTATTACCTACACCTCGTTGACAATACATTTCACAATCAAATTAGCCTATCGCAATTCACTGCTGGACATATGCCTCTTCCAATGTTGAGTGACTTTGGCCCACTGTTTCCACGCTGGCGGGTGGTTCAGTGTTTTATTTCGAATTTACCATCCCTCGCAGTGATATCGTCTGCAAATTTTTACGTTCGTCGCTTCTTCAAATCAAATCAAATCATTTTTATCGTAAAGACACAAGATGACACAAGAAGACAGAAGATATTCATATAATAATTAGTTCAGCTATGTTTCACCATTTGGGTATATAATATTCAGTAGATTATTAATTTCATTAGGTTATTAGATTATTAATTAAATTATTAATTTAGTTATAACATAAAATTAAATAAAAAATACAAATAGCACAAAGTCAAACGTAACAGAAAATAAATTTATCAATAAATTATCATGCACCAGCACCACATTCATGTTGTCATCATAGGTATATACCTATTAATTACAGTGAGCTATCCTTTTACGATACCCTTCGGATGAGATGGGAATTCGGATGATTCTTTCACACTAAACTAAATTTAATTTATGAAATAATATTCTATTACTATAGTTAGATAAGTTACAGATGTTACAGTTATTATTACTGGAGTGGTTTATTTAATTAATCACTTAAATGATAATAATGACATAATATTATGATGCTTCAAGTAGATATCTGTTTATTTATTTAAACGATAGGATAATAATATATTTATTACAACCTCGGTGGCGTGGCGGTATTGAACGCGGCCGTTACGCAGTAGGAATCGCGGGTTCGTTTCCCGCTCAGTGTAAATATTTGTATGCGTGAATATGGCTATTTGCATTGGTCTGGTCGTGGCTCGGAGAGCACGTAAAGCCGTCGGTCCCTGTTGCCATACGAACATCTATGGCATTCGTTATGAGTATTTAGAGCCCTAAAAAGTTCATCCAATGGTCTAGCTTGCGTCTATTTCGCCATTGGGTTGTGTAGGTCATATGGCATTCGCTTCACGGAAAATATCGAAATTCAGCCATAGCCGCAGTTAGACTGCTGCAGCGGACTCTGGACTTCAGGGTCAAAGCTTCATGCGACTAGAATTAACGCTGAGATGAAGACTGACATATTTATTAGTAATTTGAGGACATTTTGACAACATATTATAAACAGTGCCGAATTGGATCCCGGTGAGGTAGACCCTATCTCTTCTCGTGGGTGCCGTAGAAGGCGACTAAGGGATAGGGCTGTTTTCCGTCCAAAAGTAAACAAATAACTCATGTATACGTTAGACGGCAATAGGATTACTCCCTTTTAGGTGGGACCGTAGATCATAGCTGTCTAAATGTGGGTGCTCTTCGGTCAGCCTCACCGGGGATTCACAGGCGTGAATATATGAATTTTACTAACTGTATTTTCAATAAATTGGACAGTACGAAAAAAAAGTAAATATATATACCTAAATAAGAGAAATCTTTCGAAATGATTTGAATAAATTGTCCACAAGAGTCAATGTATAATATTTTTTTGCGAAAACCTTTTATAACGAATTTCAACTATAAAACATACATACTTACATATATATAATCACGCCTTTATCCCCGGAGGGTTAGGCAGAGGTGAATTAGCACCCATATTTCAGTCCCACGCAATAGGGGTAAGCCTATTGCCGTCTTCCGGGCACTATTGTTGAGTCGAGCAATGCATCTAAAGCTGAGTACGGACTGTATATATCTGTCTGGTATTAAACAGCCCTTTCCCTTGGTCACCTTGTACGACATCGCATGGGAAGTGATGGGGTGGCCCAAATTCTACTCTGCCGGGAACCAACTATAAAAAATGTGTAAATACCTTAAATTAATGAATTTTGTCACCTAAAACCCTTATATGTATAAGGGTTTTAGGTGACAAAATTCATAAAATTCAAGGGAATTAGGAAAAAAATGTTAAACCAGGTAAATCCCTGAAAATTACAATTTAACTTGTTTGCGAAGCCCCTGGCATGGTAGGCGTATGAGATATATGAAATTGCTTTTGATTTGCCATGAAATTTTGTAATGCAGGTTTTTTTTATAAATAGAACACGTCAATTAGACTTCGCCTTGCCTGATGGTAAGCTGAAGGCAAAGTCTCAGAAAAGAGGGTCACCATTACTCACACATACCATGTGACAATGGTGACACTCAACTTGACGGCCTCATCATATGCTTTTGCACGCCCCGCTTAGAGGACCCGGGATTGTAGGAAGAAGGAAACACGTGAGCTGGTAATGAATTCCAGGCCTTAATGGTGCGACAGAGGAAAGAGTCACCGAACCGCTTGGTTCTTGATCGGATGTTCTGCACCGTGTGCGGGTGACATCTAAGACCTGCACGTGTTGTCCTGTGTAGGAAAGGGGAGGATGGGACTAATTGGAAGAGCTCATCAGAACACTCACCATGGTACAGACGATAAAATACAGCCATGGACGCAACATCTCTACGCATCTGTTAAGGTTCTAGGGTGTTCGAGTAGTATTAGCAGCGCAGAAAGGTGTTCATCAGTTGGTTTCTGTTTGAGCTTTTGGAGCAAAGATCACTACTTAGGTATCATGTAGTACACACAGCTCACAATTATGTGCTCACTCACTATTTTCCATTCATATTAGTATGAACTATTTACTTTATATATCTATTTGTGTGTTATAGTTATGTATATGATGTTAATGCTTTATGTAAAACCGGTATATTAATCTTATAAAACTTATACGTTTCTCTCTCTCTCTCTCTCTTATTAATACACATTCATTTAGTTTAGCCGATACCTACACCATATCTTTTGTTATTATAACATTACTGTTCATCCCAAGCTTGGCTGAAATAATCGCTTCAGCGATGAGGCCTCCCATTGTACATTGAACTGTATACATGCTACCTACTTGTCCTACTTTAAATCTGTTAGTGTACAATAAAGAATTATCTGTCTATCTATCTATCTTTTCCACAATTTCATGGCAGAAAATGTCTGTAAGTATGCATATATACGACGATGCAAACATTGACGATGGTGACGGAGAAAGAATATAAGTACCATCATCTCATCTAATCCATAGGACGCAGAAAGAGACAGCTAACGGAAACTACGTATACGTAATTACTGCGAGAGAAGGAAAACTCGACTGTTCCAATCCGCCTGGTGCGTGAGCTGGACGGACGGTTCCCGGTAGAGTAGAATTTGGACAACCCCATCTCTTCCCATTGCGTGTCGTACAATGCAACTAAGGGATAGGGCTGTTTAATGTCAGACAGATATATACGGCCCAGACTCAGCCTCAGATGAATGGCTTGAGTCAACAATAGTGCCCGGAAGACGGCAATTGGCAACCCCCCAATACGTGGGATCGAATTTAATGATTGGTGAAATGTGTTAATTCACCTCTGCTTAACCTTCCGGAGATAAAGGCTTGATTATATGTATGTATGTATTATTTGATTGTCACTAGCGATTAATGCCATAAAAATACAGGATTGTAGTCAGTTCGATTACCGGTTGTTGCAAGCGAATTTTAGAAAATCTATGAATGCAGTATTGTTTCATTAAAAAATAAAGTACCTAATGTTTCCTTTGAGTGAAATTCTCTATCTCCTATATTTAGAGTACTTCCCCTCAAGGTAAGATCAAAATCTTCTACTATGTATATATATTTCGCTTTATGTGTATCTTCTCGAATATATAAAATTCTTGTGTCACAGTTTTAGTGTTTATACTCCTCCGAAACGGCCTGACCGACTGTGATGAAATGTTATTCGTATATTCAGTAGGTATGAGAATAGGTTTATAACTAATTTTTACACTCCTAAGTGTTAAGGGTGGTTCACCCCAAAAATTTTTGATCAATTTTTTTTTGATATTCTTTTGTGGTGTGGAAACGCATAAAACATAGGGGTCATGTTTTGATAGCATTTTATATTTTTCAACCCTGGTCGATAGCTGATTAATTATCACTTGGTGAGTTATCTCCCCCAGGCGTCTGCCGGTGTTACATATATACATATGGCAAAATAACGTATGCCGGTTTAGCTAGTATATATATTGACGACCTCCGTGGCACAGCGGTAGAGCATTCAAATGCTATGCAGGGGGCGCGGGTTCGATTTCTGCTCAGTGCAAATGTTTGTATGTATGAATATACATGTATATTTGCATTGGTCTGGGTGTTTCTATGTTTAATATGAATGTATTTACAAAAAAAGTATCTAAGTATGTTTATCCGCATTCTAGATCCCATAACACAATCTAGTTAAGCTATGCTTATCATGGGTTTAGATAGCGTTGTGTAGAATGTCGTGGAATATTAATTTATTTTATTTATTTATATGTATATGTATAGATGGAAGTTTTTTATAAATAGCGTACCTACTAGCTAGGATCTTCTTCCTCTGCGGTAGGTGTGATGTTGTGCAATATATTTGCTAGTTACAATACTATTGCATCATTTATTGCTATCTAGTAAGAGTAGTATTAAATTAATTTACTTTAATGATGCAAGGTCTTTCATTATTAAAGAAGTAGCTAACGTTACAGATTAAGTATTATTGAATAATATTATTCAACATGATTTAAACCATGTAATGATAGAGTCAAATGGTCTCTGCCTACCGCGGTGGGAAATAGGTGTGAGTGTATGTATGCATAACTTAAACTAACTGTATGGCCGCCTCTATGGGGCTGCGGTAGTGCGTTCGACTGCTACGTCAATAGACGCGGGTTTGATGTCTGCTCATTGCAAATATTTATATGATAAGCTTTTGTACAGAAGTGGTTCTAAAAACAAGTAAAATTTGCCAGTGTACTCGTGTTTTATCGCAATTCTTTCAGTGCAAACAATATCTTTCCGCCTTTCGTTAGTAATTTCTGATACACTGATAAACTACTGACACTACAAAAATAACATTAAATTTTCCGCACACACACACATACATATAACCACGCCTTTATCCCCGGAGGGTTAGGCAGAGGTCAATTAACAACCACCAATCATTGTATTCGGTCACAAGTAATAGGGGCTGAGCTTAAAGCCGTCTTCCTGGCACTATTGTTGACTCAAGCCATGCATCTGAGGCTGAGTCTGGGCTGTCTGATGTTAAACAGCCCTAGCCTGTAGTCGCTTTGTACGACATCGCATAGTAAGAGACAGGGTGGCCCAAATTCTAATATGCCTGGAACTACGCCTTTTGGCAGTCGTTTAAAAATTTCTTGCCCATTTATCTCAAACATGAAATATTAAAAAATACTTAAAATAACTATTTTGAACCGGAAAATATTATGTTTGGAATTCTCGTGAGACTTAACAAAGGTTTTGGTCAGATTAAAAACTTCAGATTTAATTGAAATTGACTGAGTAGAACCGAAGATACTTACTTATGATCAAAATTAATATTTTCCTTAAATCGATACAAAATTAAAATCACGCAACATCCACGCGAGTGAAACCGCGGGCTGCAGCTAGTATCTAAATATAGCTGTCAAAACACAAAGCTTGAAATTCTAAACAAATGCAAAAATCTTGATGTAACAACACCGCAACAGCACTGATTCATGCCAGCTCTATTTAATTTACCTTCAAATATGTTCGTTCATCAACTGCTATCAAGGAAATTCAAAGCGGGTAAAAGACGTAAGTACAAAATATATTATTACGATGTCAAAACATACTATTACAATAACATCACATTATATTAGATCACTATTCAACGAAGCAACAAAACAATTCTGTAACGCAAATAAATTGCGCAACATTTCAAATAAAAGCGATCACACTGAAACGATAAATATATTATACTGTAAGTCTTGAAGACAGTAACATCTGCTTCAAAAAAAGGCTTGTGAAGAATATATATCGACAATTGCAATTCTGAACACTGTGAAACTAATTCAGAAAGCACTCGTTAAAAGTCGAACAAGAAATTGGAATTATTGAATGAAGTGTTAAAGATAAAATTATCGGACTGAAAGACAAACACATTTCCTTCATTCTTATGTTTTTAAATTAGAAGCTGAAGAAGTAACGTTCTACTTTAACATTGTAAGTATTCTTTTTATGCAAAAGTTACACATTATTTTGCTATCAATTATTTGACTTTGACAAAAATAGTTTTTGGTATAATAAAATTTAAATAAGAAAAATATTTTTTTGAAAATTGCTATTTATGTGTTCAGTATTTGTGGTTATTATTTCACATGAAATTTTAATCAACATAAGCTATAAACAGATTTTAAAATAATGTAGTTTTAAATATATATTATAGCGTTGTCATAATTCATTCAGGTACCTTCAAGCAACGTATGGAAAAAGAAGAAAGTAAAACAATTTTTGAAGAGACACAAGAAGTCCAAAAGAATCTCTTCGCATTTATAACATATCCTCTCGCAGAGCACGAAGCTGCCGAAGTTATTTGAAGCGACACAGTCTTAGAGTCTTAGAGCACCAGAAAAGCACATCTCATCACATCATTAGTTGTAAGAAACTAGAAGTACCTAATACTTTCATTGCATTTATTAGTAATTAATTAATTTATTGACATAAGTGGGCCTGGACAATTGACAATATTAATTCCAGCATTCGTCAATTCTTACATAATATGTTTGTTATATCACTGCTATAATATTTGTTGTTATATGTTTCTCATATTTTACAAAATGGAGTCACTTGAGATATCACGTCATTAGTGTCAAAATTAGTGTTTATGTTGTAACTTACATAATCTTGAGAAAATCAACTAAACATTAATAAACATTTGTAATTCTCACCATTACAAATTTGTAACTTAGATACATTCCACAATATTTATTGGTATCAGCAGTGGTCTAACTAAACGTGTCAGAATCTTTTAAATTCTGACCTCAGACGTAAGAAGTTGATGAATAAGGAATCAGTATTGTCATTTGGTCAGATGTTGTCTGTCGTTCTTGGCCCACCTGTCAGCCGGTAGCGAAGACTTCTACCCAAGTTTTTTGTACCTTTCCATGTTGAAGCTTAACATTTGATAAAGCCGTCGTTCCATAGTAATCACTCTGACTAATCGGTGCGTTGGATGTCTATCTTTGGGAATAGGCGGTTGTATCGTGTATACAATGATGTAAATATTTTCTACTAGCTAATTTTTTTATTCTAATTTAAGTATTTTTCGCTTAAAGTATCAGTTATATGATTTTTTTCTAATACGATAATATACCCGAGACGTCTGAATATACTCAAGCTTATGCGTCCAACTAGTCGAAAAGTATTTGAGATGACTTTGGAAGTGCGCGCTCGTAAAGTGTTTGTTTACAATCATGCATGAACATTGAGATCGTTCGTTGTCTCGTGCGTGTGCTTTCATATAGGTGTCCTATTTTGTCCGGATCGTATATATTTTGCACAATTCTTGTGCAAATTGACTCGATGTCGCTTCACGTTTATACACACACGAGGCAACAACGGCCTTAAGCATGGTCGGCAGCGCGAGTGTGACACCCCTGGTGTTGCATACGTCCATAGGCCACGGTAACCGCTTCCCATCTGGTGGGCCGTGTGCTTGTCTGCCAACTAAGTGGTATAAAAAAAAGCAAACAAAACATAATGTCATACAATTTTCGTCGCTACATTAATTACACAATTTATGCAAGTTTTTTTGCATGTTAAATTAATAGTGGTTATGCGAAGAGGAAGATGTGACATTATGAATTTTTTATACTATTGCAAGTTTTTGTATTTGACAACATGAACAGAATACTGAAGCTTATGTTGAAAGCCGTCCCTATTGGGTGAGGACGAGCTGTGGACACAGCGCAGCGTCCCTAAATGATAAGTATTACCGTATTGCGTGTGAGTTTTAACTCAGTATTATAGTTACCGACATATATCTTGATCCCAAACGCAACACAAAATGCGTTTTTGGGTGTCTTTTGAAGACGGCACGGGGTGTTTCTGCGGAAGAAGCTCAATTTCACCAATCATAGATTCTTCCTTGACAAAGCGTCGTTTCACTCGTGACGTGGGGTCAGGATATATGCCGGGAATGACACAAAGTAATGAACGCAATACTACATTAAATGAAATTAATTTAATTTAATTAGAGACCACTAAAGACTGAATAACATTTATTTTATTTATATTCACAAATAAATTTGTGAATTTAGTTAAGTAATATGTAGTTATATGAGTAGAAAAATCAATTATACAATAGATAATTAATTTATAGAAAAATTTTTTTTAATACATAATCACTAAACATACTCAGAAGAAATGATGTAATATGGAGGTAGGACACGATGAGCAGTCCGAATGGGAGAGTACGCACGCTGTAGAGAATACCGTGGTCATAATAACCACGATGACCACTTTCCATCAGGTGGGCCGTGTGTTTATATATATAAAATTTATATATATAAAAATAAACACCTCTTTTTGTGTTCCCGGTGAGTAGACTAACCAGAGCTCAGGAAGACTGCTTGTCCTGTTTTGTATTCTACCCCGACAGCACAGAAAGTCTCTGTGCTTACATGAGCAGAAGCGCGAGCGTCACTCTCCTGCTGGTGCACACGTCAATAAGCCACGATAACCATATTCTATAAGGGGGGCCATGTGCTTGTTTGCCACCTAAGTAGTTTAAAAATGCTAGAAATTGATAATAATTGATTCAAGTATACATAGTACCACCAGTGTAAATATGTATTTGTTTGTAGTTATTTTTAAGACAAAGCTTTCAACCATTTGTATCAGAGTAATTTTACAATTACTCTGATACAAATATTTAAATAAATTTATATATAAATTCATGGATGTGAAGTTTTATGAATACTTCGGTGCTGATAAGTACAAAATAAATAAAATCATTTTTTCAAGTTAACGGTTTTTTTTATTTGACACTAGCTGTTGCCCGCGGCACTTGCGGCTTTATATCGGTTATTGCGACCAAACATAGCCCATGTTCTTTCTCAAGATCTCATCTACCTTATATACCAAATTTTATCGCAATTATTTCAGTGGTTTATGCATTGAAGCGTGACTTACATACAAAGTTACTTTCGCATTTATAATATTAGAATGGATTGTATTATATTGTATCTATAATATACAATAAATAAATAAAAATAACAGAATAGTTATGTTCTGTGGTATAAAATATTAAATCAACCAGTCAACAGAAAGGGGGTACTGATTGCTAATTTTGACCAAATAACGATCGCTTAAAAAGAATCAAATCAAATCAAATCAAATGCATTTATTGTTTGTCACAGGTAGTAGAAGATGTTATTAATTACATAAATAAGTAGGTATCACTGTGGCATGTCTGATAAGACGTACAAGACCGATTAAGTGACAAGGCTGTTCTACGTTTGACTGTAAACATACAATACTGATACAGCCCATGACAAAGTGCCTGCTTGACGGCAATAGGCTCGCACCCTGGTACGTGGGACCGAAAATCATAGTTGGCGAAATGTGGGTTCACACCTCTGTTTACCCCCTCTAGAATTTACCGGCGTGAATACTTACATTTGAACAGACTACATTTTTTATTTGATTACGTTTTAACAGAATTTATACTTACCATTTAATTGTTAAATTACAATTAAAAGTTTAATTACAATTTACTAACTAAATGAATTTGAAATTTATCAGTATACAATATATATATACATATATATGTAACCAATGTTACAATGAAAAGTATAATTTTGACTTGAATATACAAAAAATAAATGAAGTGAAGGAGACTAAATTTCTAGGACTAATGTTGGACCAGCATATGAGCAGGAAGTCCCAAGTTGAGAGCGTATCAAATAAAATTAATAAAATACGTAAGTATACGCTCTAAAGCAAATAAAACATGTCACTAACCCTAAAACTGCCATTACATCCTACCGTGTTTACGTAGAATATGTATTACGATATGGCCTTATAATGTGGGGTAATAGTACTGATTGGAATAAGCCATTTATTGCTCAAAAGAAGTGCATTAGAGCTATACCTATGTGGAATTAAAACACATGAGTCATGTCGACCGTTGTTTAAAAAACTTAGACTGTTACCGTTGCCATCGTTATTTATTTACGAAATATGTCTGTTTGTGTGGCAGCATAATGATATATTTACAGAAGCAAAAGATGTAAACTCACGTAGCCGGAGAGATCCCTATAGGCTTGTGCTGAGTGATATCCCGAAGTCCATCAAATATAATAAGAGTTGACTTACTATGTGTGTACGAATTTTTACTAAAATAAAAACATATCTCAAAGAACTAAGCATCAGAAATTTTAAAAAGGAATTTAGGTTAAATGAGCATAGTTTCTATAGCATTGACGAATTTCTTGAACAAAGGCGTTGATGCTGTAGATAGGAAATAATATTTGCGCGCTAGTACACCACTGGCAAAACTTGCATGCTCAATTTTGTGAAATTTAACCTCGTGTTGTGCTCCTGGCGGTGAGTAGGGTAGCCTGAGCTCACTGGAGAGTTTTTGTACTGTCAGTGGGAAGACCAAAGGCTTGTCCTGATTTTGTGTTTTGCACTGAAGGCACAGAAAATCTCTATTCTTACAGGGTTGGCAGCACGGATGTGACTCCACTGGTGTTACATACGTTCATAGGTCACGGTAACCACTTTCCATCAGGTGGGCCGTGAGCTTGTCTGCCACCTAAGTTGTATAAAAAAAATAATTATAACCAATGTATACCATGTTTTTATGCAAATAAAATTTGATTTGATTTATTTTGGGAACAAAAAGTCATTATTAAAATATTAGTTGCTACCCGCGGCTTCACCTGTGTTAAGTTCTGATCTCGTTCCTGCAATCCATAGTAACCTACTCCAGTGATACATATAGCATATTTTATGTCATTCTAAATTATAATTTATCTCTCGCTTAAGCTGTAGAATGAACTCCTTGATGTGGTTTTTCCCAAGCCACTTCAATATAGGGTTCTTCAAGAAGGGCATTAGGTTTCTTCAGGGTCAACAGCACAAGTGTAACACCCCTGGTGTCGCATACGTCCATAGGCCACTGTAACTTTCACTTCCTATTAGATGGCTCGAGAGCTCGTCTGCCTAAGTGGTATAAAAATAACTCTGTATCAACTACAGCCAGACCCTGTCAGCTGTCTAGCCAGAAAATTGTCACAATTATATTACATTTAGGCTATAATAGAACAGATGGCCGCTAGAGCAAAAAAGTTCTGGAATGGCGACCGCGTACGGGCAAACGTAGCGTAGGACGCCCAACGGCCAGGTGGAAGGACGAACTCATCAACGTCGCCGGGAAGCGCTGGATGGGCTGCTTAAGATCGGTCATTCTGGAAGTCTGTGGGAGAGGCCTATTTTCAGCAGTGGACTATGTGTGGCTGACATGATGATGAAGGCTATAATATATTTTCTATTTTCTCTCTTATAGAGAGGGTATCTATCTGATCTGAATGACTCACGTTCAGATCAGATAGATACCCTCTTATATACTCTCTTTCCCTCTTTAAGAAATACCTTCGAGACAAATCAGCCATTCCTCTGTCTCGTAACTTGAGCTACAATCTCATAATAAGCGAAGTAATTCCGAATACATAAATATCATCACGTCTTATAAGGCAGAGATAACTGCTTCTGTCCTTACACACTTTAAGAGTTTTCTCTTCTTTCTTTTAAACTTTCATATATACCTGACCGTTTCGAAGGTTCTGTTTCTCCTTTTTACGGTTCATCATCGATTATATCTGTTTATATTGAATAAGACGTTGCCCATTGGTACCTACCCACTTTTCCACAGTATTTATATTTTTGACATGACTCATTTGAAACGTGTCTTTAACAACCATGGTTTTAAACTACTACATACATACATAAACATATACTAATACTAATGAATAGCATAAACTCACGCTTATGTCCCCAAAGGGGTAGGCAGAGGTGCTAGCAGCCACATTTCACCAGTTTATGTTTAGGTCCCAATGTAATAGGTGGGCGAGCCTATTGCCATAAACTACTAGGTACATACAAATAAGTACTACTAAAAACTCGACGACTAAAACGCACGCCGCCTGTGGGTCGCTTTGGTTGCCGAAGGTGAGGTTGACAGGCATATCCCTTGCACCCCGGCCGACCCAGGGCCATCTCTCACGATCTGGCCCTCTTCTCGGGTGTGGGGACTACAGAGTCCCCAACTCGTCCCCGGAAACGGGGAGGCGCGCCACGCGCGCCACTGCCGCGGCCTGCTTCTGCCAGGGTGACAGGCACCTCCACCTGTCACCCCCAGGCCGGCAGGTCAGACCTACTGAGAACACACGTGGCAGACAAGCACACGGCCTACCTGATGGGAAGTGGTTACCGTGGCTTATGGAAGTATGCAACACCAGGGTTGTTACACACGTCTACCCTAAGTTACAAAGCATGATTACCTACAATAATATTTCTAGAGGTAGTGGTAGGACACGACGGTATTCCCGTCCGAATTGAGCAGCCCGACTGGGGAAGTACCTCCATCCTACAGAATACCATGGCTATAATAACCTCGTGTTGTGTTCCCGGCGGTGAGTAGGATAGTCAAAGCTCACTGGAGAGTTTTTGTGCTGTCAGTGGGAAGACCAAAGGCATGTCCTGATGTTTGTGTTCTGCACTAAGGGCACATAAAATCTCTTTTCTTACAGGGTCGGTAGAACGGATGTGACTGCACTCGTGTTACACACGTCCATAGGTCACGGTAACCACTTTTCATCAGGTGAGTAGGGTAGCCAGAGCTCACTGGAGAATTTGTGATGTCAGTGGGATGACTAAAGGCATGTCCTGCTTTGTCCTCTACATTGACGGCACAGAAACTCTGTGCTTACAGGGTCGGCAGCGCGAATGTGGTTTTTTTGATGTTACACACGTCCATAGGCCACGGTAACCACTTTCCATCAGGTGGGCCGTGTGCTTGTCTGCCACCTGAGAGGTATAAAAAAAGGTGGGCTGTGTGCTTGTCTGCCACCTAAGTTGTATAAAAAAAAGAAATATATCCTTTCCTCGGTAGAAACCATAGGTATACCACGAATATCATTTCCAAACTAATAAACCATAATAGAAAGGCACGTATAACTTATGAAAAGGGTATACTGCAAGCTGGACCAAAAAAATTCTATTCTTACATAAGGCAACAAGTTACATCAAAAATAAGCATCCCAACAATTTTGTACAACTCCCGAAGAGAAACTGTAACAACATCTGACGGAATTGCCAAGGCATTTGCAGAACAGTTTGCAAGTGTCTATCAAATAGAACCACCTAACCAACTGCCTACTTTGGATCCAGTAGTCCGAGTCTCAGACTCCATTTGCGACCTCGTGTTCACCAAGGATAAAATTCAAAACGCCATTAAAGAAATGAAGACAGATTCTTCAGCAGGGCCGGATGAGATCCCTGTAGTCATATTACAAAAATGCGACCTTGCGGATCACTTAGCAACCATTATGCAAACATCGTACGACACAGGGGTATTGCCGGAACTGTGGAAGACTGCAAATGTAACGCCTATATATAAAAAGGGAAGTAAACTGGAACCTTCTAACTATAGACCCATTAGTTTGACATGTGTAGCTTGCAAGGTCATGGAAAAACTCATTGTGAAACACATTAGGGACTTTCTTGCTGACCATCTTGTTATACCTGACCAGCAACATGGTTTTTGCCCACATCGCTCCACTATATCCAGTCTACTGTCGTGTTTGTCGTCGTGGACGAAAGATTTTAATATCAGAGAGCCTACAGACGTAATCTACTTAGATTACGAAAAGGCCTTCGATAAAGTTCCGATTATAAGACTTTTATATAAACTGGACTTTGTTGGAATTCGTGGAAAGTTGCTAGCCTGGATCAGTGCATTTCTACAACAAAGATCCTTCCGTGTGAGGGTGGGCGAAAGTCTATCAGACCAACGAATGATAACCAGTGGCGTGCCGCAAGGGTCCGTTTTAGGCCCGGTGCTGTATATTATTTACACTTTTGACCTACCCTACTCCTTGAGAAGTAATGTCAGTATCTTTGCCGATGATACCAAGCTCTTCGCAAATCCTTTGATCAATTATGAAGATGTCCAAGCAGATCTAGACAGAATAGCAAACTGGTCAAAGGAATGGCTCCTTAATCTGAATGCCTCGAAATGCACGGTGCTGCACATAGGAAATAGGAATCCTCATCACACTTACACAGTAAACGGCATACAACTTATGGATGTCAAAGTTCAGACAGATCTGGGCGTGATGATTACCGAAGACCTGAAGTGGGAGGCCCATATAACATCTGTTACCAAAGAGGCAAACAGCCTAATCTACCTCATCAGGAAAGCGTTTGGAACCTTAACTCCAGAAATGGTGCTGAAGATACATAAAACGTTTATAAGACCTATCTTGGAATACGCATTTCAAGTCTGCAGTCCCTACTTCGTTAAGGATATTGATCTCTTAGAGGGAGTGCAACGAAGATTTACTAAAGTACCTAGGAATCTCAAACAGCGGACATATGAGGAACGTTTGTCAATACTAAAACTCACAACACTGAAGGAACGGAGAAATCGTGGAGATTTAATAGAAACATTCAAAATTTTGAATGGATTCTACGATATAAAGAACTTTGATACCCTCTTTATTCGTAACGAGAATGCACATTTAAGAGGACACCATCTGAAGTTGTGCACTAGCTTCTCCAACAACAATCCTCACAGACATTTCATCAGTAACAGAGTAGTCAGAACGTGGAACAAGCTCCCAGAAAATGTAGTCTCTGCTGACAGTATCAACCAGTTTAAAAACAGACTTGATACATTTTACCTCAAACTAAAGAAATAGAAAGAAAGGAAATGGAAACTGGATACAGGCATTATCAGTTGTCTACGACTGCCTGCCTGCTAACTAATAATAATAATAATAAAATAATAAAAATAAAACAAATATTTTTGAATTGAAATTTTTTATTACATTTTTCAACATATACTTGATGCTAATATATATGTATATATTTTAAGATTTTTAATTTAATAAGCTGTTATTAATTTATTTTAACTACAGGAATATATTCATTTCTTACAAATAACATCAATTGAGCAGATGTTTTACACACTAGATAACAGTTATTATCTAACTGACTTAATATCTAGGGTACAGTCGCCGTCGGCAGTACTTATAAACATAATAACGTTATCTGGAGATTAAATAAAAACAAATTATTAAATAACAATTGATTTATTTCAATGTAATAGGTAATCCTTTGTAAAATTTGTGTTTAAAAAGTTCTGTGGGCGACTGTACGCTACAAAAAATACTAACTACTTGAGACCTCTGAGTTTAGTTAAATATAAATAATAAATTAAATAAATAAAAACTTTATCACAAATAAAAGGAATAAGCAGGCCAACGTATCACAGGAAGAAAGAACAGCAATAAATAGAGTCAAAAGATATTTTTGTTAAACTAGATATTAAATTATATATCTAGTTTAACATAAATATCTTTATAAGGAATTGTAGAGAGAGAAAGATACATTATTTCTTTATTCTGTCAATGTTTTTGGTTGTTTATTGAAACATAAATATTTATAAATCTTTTTATTTGGATCCTTTGCACTTTGTGCATTTCTTAAATAAATGCTATTTCTTCTTTAATTAAATATAATATGCCTTGACCTAAGCACAGATAACATAATACTAAAGTCGCAAGAGAAACGAGGGCCTTGCGCGCGCGCATTGTTGTCATATAATCTACGGTTAGTGAATTTGAGCTTCTCCGCCGCCATGCTATCTTCAAAACACACTCAAAACACGCGTACTGCGCGTGAAGAGAACGTTTTAGGGTCAAGACATGTGGCAGTAACTATTCTACTTACACTAAAACTAGCATTCATTTTAGATCACACCATTTTAAACATGATAATAGTTACATAACTATTTAATATTTACTGGTATAAATTACAGGGAATACTTTAAGAATATTACTATATTCTTAATCACAATTCATACTGATTGAAGACAGAATACTTATTAACGTTTGGTACATATTTCATGGAACTGTTCGATAGTGTATTTATTTTTAGTTCTTACAAGTATTTTAAAATTAGTAAGTACTTATAGATAAATGTGGTTATATAAGTTCTAACTGTAGGAGGTAGGACACGACGGTATTCCCGTCCTAATTGAGCAGTACGACTAGGGAAGTACCTCCGTCCTACAGAATACCGCGGCCATAATAACCTCGTGTTGTGTTCCCAGCGGTGAGTAGGGTAGCCAGAGCTCACTGGAGAGTTTTTGTGCTGTCAGCGGGAAGATCAAAGGTCTGCTTTGTCTTCTACACTGACGGCACAGAAACTCTCTATTCTTACAGGGTCGGCAGCACGAGTGTGACTCTCTTAGTATTGCTCACGTCTACAGGCCACGGTAACCACTTTTCACCAGGTGAGCGGTAGGTATACTTGTCTATCACCTAAGTGGTTTAAAAAAATAACATTTTTTTTTATACCACTTAGTTGGCAGACAAGCACACGGCCCACCTGATGGAAAGTAGTTACCGTGGCCTATGGACGTCTGTAACACCAGAGGAGTCACAGTCGCGCTGCCAACCCTGTAAGTACAGAGTTTCTGTGCCGTCAGTAGAAGACAAATCAGGACAAGCCTTTAGTCTTCCCACTGACGGCACAAATTCTCCAGTGAGCTCGAACTGACGTTATTAAAACATTTTCATAAAGACTTTGACATTATAATCTTATTTTTTTAAGTTCCGAATTGATGTCAATTCTAATTTTCAGTAATTCAGAATTGTATATTATAATAATGGAGAAGGAAATGATGGCTGAGATGTTACAAGGGAATCAAGTCATGAGCTATTGAGTCATTGAGTTATGACGTCAGAGTGAGTCCAAGCTCTGCTCCTCTCTGACATCACTCTTTAGTTATAGTGTCACATTTTTGTAATCGGTGGTGATTTTAATCAATAATAAAAAATAAACGGAGGACATAATATGATTAGGATAATCATATTGTGTCCTCCGCGATTATAATACTATGATTTCAAAGTAGCCTCATAATTAGGTAACGATTTGCACTAAAACTTTATTAGAATTATACAATAAATTTAAGAGGTTACACAACATGAAAGTGTGAAACTTGGAATTTAAAATGTTTGGATCGAAAAAGTTTTTCAAAAAAATTGTTATTGTAGCTAATTACTTAGGTATATCAAAGAGTGCAACAGGAAGTAGGAACAAAAGGAAAAATGACATGAAAATCGCCATAGTAACTGTGTTTCGTAGTCAATTGCAATCGAAGTGTTTTCTTTCTTGTGACTCGTTCAGACGAGGATATTTCCTTCCTAGTACCGTTCCAGAACACCAGGCACCACCACCAACGACCAAGATGGTGTTGGTGCCTGGTGAAATACTCCATCTTGGTCGTACCGTATACGATCAAGGATGCACCAGACATTACAAACGACACTTACATAGCAATTTTGGTCTCCAGTGCGATAGCCTCATTTTGTTGAGCTTGAACTCTACGCTGACACAGGAATTTACGCCTGAGAAATAAAAACATACATCAAATATAATCTGGTGCTCTCGTGGGCAGGTGATGGGTGACCAACTGACCCCTTAGTGGTGTTTCGTCTGAGCGCTTCCGTGTCTCGGAGGGTACGTTAAAAGTTGGTCGGCTGTAAATATTTTTTAGGTCAAGTTGGAGATCTAACATGGGCAACCTGAATAACTCTGACAGTAGTTGACCTCTTAACACAACTCAGGCTGAGAGATCAGACGGCAGTCGCTTTCAGTATAGCCGAAAAAACCAAGTGACTTCAATTTTTTTTTTCTTTCCGTCTTCCTACAGTCCAGGTTCTTTTAAGCGGGGTGTGAAAAAGCATCTGATGAGGCCGCCAAGCTGAGTGCCACCATTGTAACATTACTTAGTGTCTGTTAATGGTGACCCTCTTTCCTGAGACTTAGCCTTTAGCTTACCATCAGGCGAGGTGAAGCCAAGTTGGCGTGTTCTAGATAAAAAATAAATTGAACAGTGTTTATCTCGGGACATGTATTGTAGACCTAAATCGCAAGACAAACAAGGCCTTGGCGCGCAGGCTAGTTTTATAATTATCTATGCTTGGTGAATTTAGGTTTGTCCCCCAGCAGCACTCCGTGCTTTCGTCAAAAGACACCCAAGAAACGTGTACTGAGCGTATAGAGAACATTTTAAGCTCATATTGGGTCCAAGATATATGCCCCGAGTAATATGTTCTGTAGGGTCCACCCTGCCTGGGATGTCAACTCACACAGTACGTTTTTTTTTTTACGTGCGCAAAATCCCCACGGATACCTCCCCACCGGAGCCGATGGGAGAGGTTATGTCGGACTCGAACCGACTAAAACGCACGCCGCCTGCGGGTCGCTTTGGTTGCCGAAGGTGAGGTTGACAGGCATATTCCTCGCACCCCAGCCGACCCAAGGACTCACACGGTACGTTTACAACATACACACCTCGAAACTGTCTGGGGATATTTTGCAATTATTGGTATATTTTAAGCATGAAGTACCAACACCTAAAAGGCACCTTATTTGTTACGAAAATGAACTGAACTGAACAAAATATTATAATTATTATTTGTTTCTCTACTACTCAAAGGTTTGCTGGGAGAGAACTCATTTTGAGTTAAGCTCGCCTTTGTACATTTTCTTTGAAATGTTTTATTTATCTGTACTGTGTGTTTGCAATAAAGAATTAAATAAATAAATAAATAATTAAAAATAACACCCACGGAGGGTTTCAACCGTGATTGACACCAACGATTCCATAAAATGGCGAAAATAGGAACTATGGTTCTCATTATCAAATCAAAGACAATTTAGCCCGATTTGATATGATTGTAGGAAAAGTGACGGCCTCCTTTAGTTTACGGGATTTCTGGTTTTATAATGGAGAAAAAACTGTCAAAAGAGTCACACACTAACGTAATGAGTGTGTACACAATAATTACTACATCTTGTTAGATTACAAAAAAAACCGTGTATTTTGATATAAGTATGCCTAAACATAGTATTACAAACTAATATATCCCTAGACAGTTTGCTTGGTGTTTACCAAATTATTATAGTTAAGAATAATACTTACACTGGATCATATAGCAAATTCCCAATGATTACAATCAAACAAAGCAGTAACACAGCAAACAATACGGAGATGAGTGAAGCATGTGTCCATGAAAAGTAACCAAATCCATTTTCTGTCGTTTTCATAATTGTGGTGTTATGGCCACTCTTTGTTTCATTAGGGGTTGATACTGGCACATTAGATTTTGAGTCAAATTTTTCCGTAAGTCTTGTTACTGTCATAGCAGGCGTCGACTGCGTCACTCTAGTTGATTCTGATGTTGTTGATGTCAACTCTGTAACTGCAGATGGATTGTCTGTCTCTGCAGGTCTCGTGACAGTCTCAGTAGGCATTAACTCTGTTACTGCAGATGTTTTGTCTGTCTCTGCAGGCCTCGGGATAGTCTCAGCAGGAATCGACTCTGTAACTGCAGATGGATTGTCTGTCTCTGCAGGTCTCGGGACAGTCTCAGCTGGAATCGTCTCTGTAACTGCAGATGGATTGTCTGTCTCTGCAGGTCTCGTGACAGTCTCAGTAGGCATTGATTCTGTTACTGCAGATGTTTTGTCTGTCTCTGCATGCCTCGGGATAGTCTCAGCAGGAATCGACTCTGTAACTGCAGATGGATTGTCTGTCTCTGCAGGTCTCGAGACAGTCTCAGCAGGAATCGACTCTGTAACTGCAGATGGATTGTCTGTCTCTGCAGGTCTCGTGACAGTCTCAGTAGGCATTGACTCTGTTACTGCAGATGGATTGTCTGTCTCTACAGGTCTATTGACAGTCTCAGTAGGCATCGACTTTGTTACTGCAGATGGATTGTCTGTCTCTACAGGTCTATTGACAGTCTCAGTAGGCATCGACTTTGTTACTGCAGATTGATTGTCTGTCTCTGCAGGTCTCGTGACAGTCTCAGTAGGCATTGACTCTGTTACTGCAGATGGATTGTCTGTCTCTGCAGGTCTCGTGACAGTCTCAGCAGACATCGACTCTGTTACCACAGATGTTGGTTTTGATTCTGTCGTTGATGATGGTTTAGACAGTGGTTCAACAGACAAAGGTACAGTTTCCAAGGTATCGTCATAGTTGAATTCATCGTTGTTAGCTGGCTGATTAGAAGCAAATGTGTCTGCCTTAGTTGTAGTACTTGCAATAAAGGGGTCATCATAGCCCAATTCTTGATATCTAGACAATAAGATAGAATTATTTTACTAAATGTTATCAGAAATAAATGAAAGAAACCTAGGTACTATAATGTTATGTTTCGTCGCCACCCAAGTGGTATGAAAAAAAAGCTGTTCTGATGATGAAGTAGGAAGGTGACCATAGGCACTTCAAAATTAAAGTACAGTTTGTTGTGATCTCCCTTGAGTGAGTTTCTATGCGTAAAGAAGTCGTACTACTTTGATTAAAGTTATGACATTAATCAAAGTATAATTCATGTATAATCATTAATGAATATAATGTTTGACTAAGGTTAATATATACCTAGTAATATTGTGGTTAAGTTATGCTTACTTCGGGTCTCAATAGCGCGATGTAGAATGTAATTAAACATTCATATATGTATTACAAGCTAGGCTAAGTTTGGGCCTAGTCTGGTATATTTATAAGGCGTAATAAAAGCAAATTTTATTAGAAAATACGAATATTATCAAATTTATTTTTTGGTTTCCGGCAGAGTAGAATTTGGACCATCCAAACTCTTCCCACGCGGTGTCGTACAAGGCGACTAAGGGATAGGGCTGTTTAACATCAGACAGAAATATACAGCCCAGACTCAGGCTCAGATGCATGGCTTGAGTCAAAAATAGTGCCCGGAGGACGGCAATGGTTTTACGTGGGACCGAATTTAATGATTGTTGAAATGTTTGTGTTAATTCACCTCTGCTTAACCCTCCGTGGATAAAGGCGTGATTATATGTTTGTATGTATGTACTTTTTGCCCATATCTATGTTTACGATTAAACAAACACAAGATTTTAAATCTTATCAAAGTGTTTAAAATGGCATTAAAATCCGTTCATTTCTTTCTGCATCATTTCAAGACAAACAATTAAAAAAATATATATTTTGGTTTTCAGTATCATTAACAGGGTTAGTATATACTCAGTCAATACGGTTGCGGGTCGCCCTGGGGTGCTAATAATGCTTGCTGTTGTTTTGTTGCGTGTTACATTTTATTTTCTTTTTTGTATTTATGTTTTATTTTGTTTCTGTTGTATGATTCTCTTGGTACTTATACAATTTGTTAGAAAGGCAATAGGGAAAATAGTGGGGGATGTGCTATGTATATGATGTGCTATTTACATTGTGATTATGACTATGTACTTGCTTGTTTGTTTTTTATTTATATTCTTTTATTTTTGTTTGTATAATACTCGTGGCTTATAAATGAATTAAAGGAGGGCGTGTGCGCATAATGTGTGTATTGTTTATACCTAGTACATGTTGTGTGTATGTACAGTACGGGTACGTGTAGAATGTACTTGGTTTTTTGTTTTTTTTCTTTTAATAGGAATAATGGCAAACATACAGTAAGCTACCTGGTTTGGTTAGGCTACAGTCGAAAACCAGCGCTGCAGATTGTGCCTAATCTGTAGCATCAGCTGAACTGCGGCCTTTTAAACACACACTCCACACTGACACCTGTTATTAATGGCATTACAATTTTTTTTGTGTGTGTGTTTAATAAACGTATTTTCTTTCTTTCTTTCTTCTTTCTAACATAACATAACCGCGGCTATAACTACCTCGTGTTGTGTTCCCGGCAGTGAGTAGGGTAGCCAGAGTTCACTGGACAGTTTTTGCACTATCAGTGGGAAGACCAAATGCTTGTCTTGCTTTGTCTTTTACACTGACGGCACAGAAACTCTTAATGCTTGCAGGGTTGGCAGCGCGAGTGTGACTCTTGGTTTTGCACGCGTCTATAAGCCGCGGTGACTACTTTCCATTAAGTGGGCCGTGCCACCTAAGTTTTATAAAAAAGTATATTCCTTTGAACACTTTTTTATTATGCGCAAAATCCCCATACCCCCCACCACCGAAGGCGGTTACGTCGGGCTTGAACCGACTAAGGAGTTTTGGCGCCAACACGAAAAAGGGAGCATCGCGGTATTATGTTATTTTGCAAAATTGGTATGAATTCGAATTTTTATGTACAAAACTGGTGGATTTTTAGACATAACGTCTTTGACAACGCACACAAGTGTAGGGAAGTGGCATATTACATTGAATTGTGACTTTTCGCGTTGATTTCAAATCTCCCTAGGGAGCTTCTAGTAAAGTCCCCACAACTTTAACTAACTAACTTTTACCTGAGGCAACATTCATCTTATTGAACGGCGTCATCATCATCATCAACAATCATTCTAAATGACCACAGCTTGAAAAACTTGACATTGACGTCTCTCTATTAATCATTTTAAAAACTACTTGCCGCGTGGTTTCCGGCAGAGTAGAATTAGGGCCACCCCATCTCTTCCCATGCGGTGTCGTACAAGGCGACTAAGGGATAGGGCTGTTTAACATCAGACAGAATATACAGCCAAGAATCAGCTTCTGATGCATGGTTCAAGTCAACAATAGTGCCCGGAATACGGCAATAGGCTCACCCCCTATTACGTGGGACCAAATACGATGATTGGTGAAATGTGGGTGTTAATTCACCTCTGCCTAACCTTCCAGGGATAAAGGCGAGATTATATGTATGTTTACTTGACATTGGTAAAATTGCAATGATTCGCTGCAGAAGCCAGCAAGAAGAAAAGACGAAAAAGAACCGACTAAATTGCATACCGACTGTGTGGACCACAGGTTGCCGGAGGTGAGATTATCTGAGACCATCGCACCCCGGCCTCTCTCTCATGAGCTGGTTCTCTTCGGGTGTGGGAAGCGAGGAGACCCCATTTCGTCCCCCGGACCTATGAATACCTATCTCCAAAGGACAGGCTCACAGGAATTATATAATAGTAAAAGTAATCAGTATGTGTATACATATTATTTTTCTTAATTCCTTCAATGTGTTTGACTTCAATTTAATCTCGAGGAATTTTATTGAAGTGAATAATATAATAGAATTAATCATCATCATCATGTCAGCCACACAGTCCACTGCTGAACATAGGCCTCTCCCATAGACTTCCAGAATGACCGATTTAAAGCAGAATAGAGTTAATAATCTATATTAAATAGATCTTACTTATCTTGAAAAATGTTAATTTTGTGCTATGAAGATTACAACAATACATAATTATAGGTTAGGTACCTAGGTATACTTGGTATATCAATTTATTTATGCTTTCAAATGAGTATTTATTAAACACTAATTTGTAAAATCTTACAAAAAATCTAAGATGCAATAGTAATTTAATTACGGTGTTAGAATAATAATAAAAGAAAGTTTAGTGAAACGAAATTCCAATTTTGAAATTCAGCCCAATAGTCAAACTTAGAAAAAATGATAAAGCAGTTTATACTGAAGTATAGATATATAGATAATTCTTTATTGTACACAAACAGATTTACAGTAGGACAAGTCTATATATGCGTATGATTCATTGATCAAATCCTTAACCTTATTCGACAATTGGACCAGAACTTGAACTTTTTCTTTTCTTTTTTTGTCTACTGAATAGAAATGGACAAAATGTCTCCGCATTTTTTTCGCTTCTGTGTAAAAGGCTGAGCTATAAACTATTGAAATTACAACCGACTTTAAAAACCAAAACATATCAAAGAATTAAAAAATATGTGGAAAGACAAAAATGCGCGAAGACTTTTGTGTAGAAGTCGGTGCCAAATCGTCATAAATCTACTCTCACAGTCCGGAAATGGTCAAGGACATTATGTAGCCATCGGGATTTTCACTGGCAGATAAGAAAAGTTTGAAATAAAGCCAACATGGGCGAAGTCGCGAGCATAGTTAGTTGCTATTTTAATTTTAATATTTACTTTTAGGTATAGACTTCAGGGTAGCCAGAGCTCACTGAAGCGTTTTTGTGCTGTCAGTGGGAAGACCAAAAGCTTGTTCTGCTTTGTCTTTTACACTCACGGCACAGAAACTCTCTGTCTTACAGGGTTGGCAGCGCGAGTGTGACCCTTAGTTGTAATTATGCACACGTCCATAGGTCTCGGTAACCACTTTCCATCAGGTGGGCCGTGTGTTTGTCTGTCACCTAAGTGGTATAAAAAAAAGGTATAGAATTTATCTATTAGGTACAACAACTTCAACTATTATGGTTATAAATAACTGTTACATTTCACACATAACTAAATTAATATATATAAATTAAATCATCAAAAATAATAAACCTGGCTGCTGCTGAAAAGATCGAAACCAGCCTGAATAGTACCTTACCTAGCCTTGTCCACGAAGAGTACCCATTTGCCAAACATAAATCGAAAGAAAATTAATCCTAAGTTATATTCTTCACTTACGGTCTCTTCAACAGCCAGCAGGTTTTTAATTTTTAATAGTTTATTTGTAACTTAACATTTGACACAATTGACACTAACCATAAAATTATAATGTATTACATTACATTCTAAAATGGCTGTCATAAGAGAAATTTATTTATTAAATTATAATATTATGTAATAGTCTAAGATGGCTGCCACAACTGAGATTTACTTATTTTAAAGTTGCTATTATGCTTTTAAGTTGACTCAGTTGAATTCGTTGTTTAGAATCGTCATTACTTTAATGATGTTTCTATGTATCATATGTATGTATTTACAAAAAAAAGTATCTAAGTATGTCTGCATTCTAGATTCCGTAACACAAGTTAGTTAAGCTTTGTGGATCATGGGCCTAGATAGCGTCGTATAGAATGTTATGGAATATTTAAAATAAAATCAGTAACATACTGATTTCATTATCATGATATGCAAAAATACTTTTCACCAATGGTCATTTTATTATTAAGCAAAAGAGAAAGATAGCCATGTTAGGAGAATGTACATTTTTCTGGTCTAAAAAAATTTAAGTCACACAAGTAAGAAGTTTTTTTTTAAGTGTTCTAAAATTATACTCAGTCCTCAGTCTCGATTTTCAATGACAGATTTGACAAATTTTCAATGACAATCTCTCCTCGGAGTCCTCAGATCAGTAGGTGCTAGTTATAAATCAACATTCAGGACTTAGTCTTCTTCTGGATATGGGTCTTAATGTAGCGTCAGGTCATTGTGTACATTATTTGCATGTCATGTTGCAATCACTTTTAGATTAAATCAATTTACATCATTTTTCCGAGTTGATTCCTGGATTGGGTAAAAAGAGTATTATTGATTTTATAATATATTCAAAATTTTATTATTTAAAAATTGTTTCAGCCCACGTTTAGCCATATCTCCGCTAGTATATTCTTTTTAAAAAAACTGGCATAAAATCTCTCCAGTAATTTTTGCATCCATCCTTACAGACAAGAATTTAAAAAAATAAGATTAAATACTAATTATTTAAAGATATTTGTTGATACTCCAAGAAATCATTATTAGTTCGGTAAAAATTAAACATGATTATTGATCAATAGCTACATTTGCGTACGTCGTGTCCATGAGAGGCCAGTTTTGGACATTGCCCTTTAAATGTTTAATTATTTTTTATTTGAATTTGAATTAAATATCATTTAAAAATGTAATATATTAATACTTACTCTTTCGGCGTCAGGCACAAAGATGTGCCGATGGTATAGTTTAATCGCACCATCCCTTTGGCACATTCTGATACTGCTATAGTATCTCTCTTTACAGTCGGATTAGCGATATCTACTAAAGACATCAAAAATAAGAAGAACACTAGCCAAGTTGCTTCCATTGTTAATACGATACTTCACTGAATTAAAATTATATGAGAGATAAATTTATTGATGCGCGGGAGTTACTACGTGCAACGCGATTAGCAGCCGGCCGGCCGAGCAATGAAGCAATACTGAAGTAATGCGAACGGTGAGGCGCAGCGATTGCGCGCACCACTGGAAGCTCGTCGGAGAGCAATTTAAGACAAACTACCTTGCTATAGAGTCGAAAATAGTATATCAAGAATAAATTCGCACGTGGTGCTCGGAGCGATCTCAAGCTATTCAAGTGCATGCGCACTCGGCGCAAATCGTATTTTCCAGAAACTCAGCTTCGCAACATCGGGGCGTGGAAAAGCATCCGATAAAACTTGGACGGTGGTGGGGGCCAGCATTGTAACATTGTAATGTGACCTCCTTTCTGTAGGCACGTGCTTTAAGATCGTTTCGAACGATCGATCGGACTTGACATTTGAATTCGCGGTGAGATTTCAATTGCGCATGCTCGTAATTCGGTGACGTCATGTTAGAGCATGCGCAATTGGAATCTCACCTCGAGTTCAGCTGTCAAGTCTGTTTTATCGTTCGAAACATTCTTACAGCATGTACCTGCTGAGAGTTTACCGTCAGCTTTCCAAGAGGCGAAGTGAAGATCAATAAATACTTTATAAAATAAAAAGAGTTTCATTGACTCTCCGCACACGTACTACAGTAGGTACACATAAGTAGGTGCTTACTCCTCTTCGCGTTCATTGTTTTCGACTCATAATATGTCACACATGATAGTGTCATCCGATTCTACCCAATACTGCTTAATATCTTAGTTTTTGCTGAATTAAAATGCTTTAGCAAATAAAACATAACCATCTACACTAAAACTATGCCTTTTTATTATTTTTAGTTTCAAAAGCAGATCAAACTATAAACAATTGATTGGTAAATAAAAAACACAAATATCCCGGCGAGTATAACTATTATTGATGATGAACGACTATTAATATGAATGTCCATGTCAATCTCAAATCATACAAACAATGATTTAGTACAAATTTATAACTTTTCAGATTCCTTATCAACGCAACGCAGGCCCAGATAAATGCGATATCCTTTTGCGCTCTATGCATTTGCCCTAAACATTAATCATACACATGACTACCGACTTAGCAGGCAAACGCTTTACCACTGCGCCATCTGAAGTTATACGACTGATGATGGTATATTTTTTGAGGAGGTAGGACACGGCGCTATTTCCGCCCAATTGAGCAGCCCGACTAGGGAAGTACCTCCACCCCACAGAATATCGCGGTTATAATAACTTCGTGTTGTGTTCCCGGCGGTGAGTAGGGTAGCCAGAAACCACTGGAGAGTTTTTGTGCTGTCAGTGGGATGGTCAAAGGTTTGTCCTGCTTTGTCCTCTACACTGACGGCACAAAATCTCTGTTCTTACAGGGTCGGCAGCACGAATGTGACTCCACTGGTGTTACACACGTTCATAGGTCATAGTAACCACTTTCCATCAGGTGGGCCGTGTGCTTGTCTGCCACCTAGTTTATTTAAAAAGAAAGTTATAGACCCTGTGAAGTTATAAAAAAATCGTCTTAAAAAGCCCGCAGTGGAGTTTGTTGTGCCGTGCCTTGGAAGCGGTGGTAAACTTAGCTTAAGTAGAATTCATTATTGGCGTTTATAAGAAACAATGATATTATTCAAAATTTAAAATAAATGACTTTGACTTTGACTTCATATCGACGTGACGCGTGGGCGTACATTGAATATATGCGTTTCGGATACATTTATAACAACAGGCTCGCTCGGAACATTGAAATAGGTCGGCGCGGTCGTGTGGCCTTGCAAGTCTGCCGATCGGGGCAACGCTCTTACGACTCTCACCGGCTATACTGGTCTAAGCTCCGACCTATCATCGACTGACCTTCACTCATCAGTTTAACGAATGCAAATTATATTTTAGCGAGTTAAATTTGTGGCTTAAAAATATGTTCCAAAAACGTGATTCTTTTTTCTAATTTCACTGTCTCATATTCTCGGAATTAAAAGATGGACTACCATTAAACATGACCAGATTTCACAAGCAATCCTATATTATTGAATTCACAATGAAATCTAGTTAATTGTTTGCACACGGCAACCAGGAGGTCTAAAAAGGCCACTTTATGGGAATCGTATTAGGATACCGGGCGAGTCTATAGTCGTCAAGTGGACATTAAATATAGTTATATAATTAAATTATATGTAAACAAATGTATGAAAATAGTCGGGTGACTAATAGGTGGTACGATTTAACGAACCAGGTAAATATTGAATGAAACAAATGTAATGACTTTTAAACGTTCTCGATAGATTACAGAGACGTGCACTCCATATAATTGAAGACCTTCCCTCCTAGATAAATGGAAAGAAGAAAGAAAGAAAGAAAAAGCATTTATTCAAAAACACATAATGTACAGATAACATAACGCGCACCCAAATGGACCTCTATCGCAGCATGAATGCCCCGCACAACAGGGTGTGCGAAGCGCTGGTTTTAAATTTATATATTTATAAGTTTTAAATTTAACTGGCAACAGAATGTTGAATGTATGGGATTGATCCGTATTTTGACAGTCGTAATACGTCAAAATACGTGTCAATCCGATATATCAATTAGCCTTTCGCAGTCCACTGCTGGACATATGCCTCTCCCAGTGTTGGGAGGCTCTGGCCTACTGCTCCCACGGTAGTCAGACGGATTGTTACATGGTTTTATTTCGAGTTGTCCTTCTCTTACAGTGATATCATCTGCATATTTACCGGTAAGTGGTGATGGTGATACTTATATGCTTTCTCTGTTACCCCTTAACCACATCAATCCCATATACTCATCATTTTATTTTACAATACGTCGGCCAACGAATTTCCAGTAGGGGGCTGTGACTGACATATCCGTGTGGTGATGAAGAAAGAACACAAGTGTCACCACCACATCTCATCCGAATGGTGATGTAAGAGGCGACCAACGGAAAAATACGCTGACGATATCACTCCGAGAGAAGGAAAACTTGAAATAAAACCCTGTACTAACTCGTCTGGGCAGCGTGGAAACTGTAGGCCAAAGCCTCCCAACATTGGGAGAGGCTAGTTGTTTTATTTGTTCTAGTGGCGCTAAGGTAAATAACCTTTGGTACTGCATAGAGAGTTTACCTGTCTGAATGTATTTTATCGCTATGAGGAGAGCTCTAATGAGCTCTATCAATCCGTCTCCCCTCCTATTCAGAACAATACGGGTATGACAAAGAAAATAACGTAATTTTATGTAGGTAATGAATTTCTCTAGGTCCACCCACTTTTATTACAAACCATAACTTAAGACAGAGAAATATCTTTACGAGACAATTTTTTATACATAATATATTTTAAGAGCAACTTCGTGCTAATACAATAAAATACATAGTCAGTGTTATAAATATCTCACAAATGTAATAATTCTACCTAAATACAGAATTGTTACTGGTTTTAATTAATTTGGTCACTGCCAACTTATGTATGAATTGACTTCATTAAATTCACTACCGCTTCCAAATCGCTGGTGAAAGAAACGGCGCAATAAAGTCTACTGTAGCATAATATTTTAAGACATCAATTTACAATAGACTTCCTAAGGCTAAATGTGGACGAATGTACGTTTGTCTCGTGTCCGCATAAACAATAGGTATAAAAAACTTGTAATAAAAGAATTAAATGACTGTTAAATATCGTCAAAAAGATTTACATACCTACCTTAAAGAATAATCTGCCGTAATTGTAGCATTTTACGAGGGGCAAGCGATGTGATGTGATGCCATGCTTGGAGGCGAATACCCAAAAAGTGATTGACGTCGTAAGGGATGATGCATGCGAGTTGTAAGGTCTCTCTGTCGGGAATACCTACTGAAGACCGTGTGGAGAACAAAAGGCCTCGGGCACCGCAATGTAATGTACTCCTCGAACGCAACTAGGAAGTATGCTCAGAAGAACAATGACGCACATTATATGTAAGTATGTGTGCGTCATAATAGTTGAAAAGGTATGGAAGGAGACAGATTTCTCGTAGCGTATCCTGTAAAGTACCTGTAAAGATCCTCTGTTTCAGATTCAATTATAGGTGACTGATCCCACAGACAATGCTCCAGGAAAATGCTTGACTAATTTTGTTGAGTTAATAAATCTATGAAGTGACAAGAAAAACAAATAAAAAAATTAAAACCCCTTACACAAAAATGGCAACATGAGTTTGCAAAAACGCTGTTTGCTGCAGCGCCCCCTGGTGTAATTTCACCGTAATATCTATCTAAAAACATGCACCAATCAAACCCGAACCCATAACTGAAAACTGCATCAAAATCGGATTAGTAGTTTTGAAGAAAAATGTCTATATGTATTTGCACAAACTTCCTTTCACCCCAACCGTCTCCGTTCCATTGTGTGTAAAAGAAGCGCTTGCATCTTCATATCGGACGATAAGTTACGTCATCTTCGTTCGAAAAAAATCACACCACTCAGGTTTTTCGGTTTCTCAACGTTACGGATGCTGTTCAACAGCAACGATCACGGAACATTTATTTTTATCAGTCTGCATTCCGCGTTGTTCACTTCACTTCTATCAAACAGATATTTAACCTACAATGTGTATGAAGATTTTGACCTCATTATCGCTGTTACACGTATAAGTTGTTACTGTCGACACTGTGTACGGGGCTGCCTACTTCTCAATTGGTGCTATATATCAACGTATGAGTATAGTAGGTATATAACTTTTAGCGGGCAGAAAAGTAATTTGAATTTGGAACATCTTTTCATTCATAGAAATTGAACGGAAATTGTAATGAATTGGGTATTTTCCTATAGTTAAAATAAATTATTTAACTGAACTTATTAAATTAAGAATGGTAAAAGATGCGTCGGTTCTCTCTCTCTATCTCATTGATTTATTTTTAATCTTCCACATACACTTGAACACACTTGAATGTTAAATAATAAGGCGTCAGAGTCAATTATTTCATACCTCCAATTTTCCTTATAACTTGCGGTTTAGTCGTTTAGTAAAAAGTAACTAATTTGACTAGTTGGTACTCAATTACTGGCTGCTACGTATTGGCTGAAGACGCGAGGACCCGTACTAACTTAAAAATAAAAAACTGCGCGAATAACGTCTCTGTTCATATAATCAATAGATACCATATTTTCGCCGTACGAACGAAGTGGCGGAATGTAGTTGTAGTAACTTTTTTTTATCTTATTTATGTCATAAACCTATGATCAACCTATGACCCATCATATGATTAAGTCGGCTTAAAATTAGTTACATTGGGGTTAGTATCAATGGACTTAATAATGATGTAAGTAAGTCATAAATTCAGTCATACAGGATATAGTAATAAAGCGTAAGTGTAAGTGCATAAGGGAAGTTAAACTATAGATTTATAATGTTTTATTCTAGTTTTAATAACTTTGTGTGGTTACATTAAGTGTGTACATTTAGTAAAAAGAAGTAGGTAACTGACTGTCGTCGCTTGACAATAACAAAATAAAATTGTCGGACGACGCTACGTTTGTTGCTACACGAACGCGTGAGTAATGCAGAATGCTCATGACGTGACGTAGCTATTGATGTCAAATGAAATACCATTATCATGCTGTGCATTATCTGTAAGATGAAACGCAGGAGCATAATATAATAGACTAAAGCACATCCCCTGATTATATTCATCCATTATGACAGCCTCCGTGGAGTGGCGGTCCCAGTCCCGGTTGCCACACGAAAATCTACGGTCTAACTATGGAACTCGAGACAAAATCTATGCAGGTGGGGAATGCAAGATCCGGGCTTAACCGCATGTGACTGCGGTGCCCCCGTGCAGTTCATCGCGCACTTGGTCTCGTGCCCCTTGTGCACTAATGACAACTTGAATAAAGCCACTGATAGCGCGGTTGAGATAGCACAATTTTATTCAGGAACAATTTAGCACCAACAGTGAATCATTGACACGAGAAGAAGAAGACTACGAGACTTTGATATCGCCAATGGTTACGGACGTCAAATGGCAGTTGCTTCACGGGAAATATCGAAGTTCAACCGCATCGCAGTTAGACTGCAAAAGATGGATCCCGGATGCCGAGGTGAACGCCTTAGTTGCGACTGGAACTAGCGCAAGGTTAATTGATAACATTTTAGGATAAAGGAATAATAATTATTTATTTATGGTTTTCAAATATACATATACGAGTAATGCAAAGAATAATCTCTAATAACCATATTGATTTTGTGAGCCTCACACTAGGATACCCTGTGTCGTGGAGTTCGGAGTAACTATTTATTAATCTGTGATTTTAATCTTTAAATTTAATTTTAAATCATAATCATTCCTAGAATAAAGTACCTAATTTGAAAACAATATTATCGCTTAAAATAAGTAATTGAAATAGGAATGAGTAAAACGAACTCAGCCACATCTGAACACCGATAAGTTGCAGTGTGTAGGTGTGTGTGTGCATGAGTGTGTAAATGTTTGTGTGTGTATGTTTGCGATCGCGTGCGTCTTTTTGTTCACTCTAACTCCTCTAAAAATGCCTCTATCTGAGCATAGTTATTTGGCTCCAGCCACTTAATTATGGCTCGTTGAAAGTTAAAGGAACAAGGAGTACCTACGTAATGAAATTATATCTATTACTTATTTCAAAGCGTCGGTATCTTAGTCAAAGAAGGAATCAGAGAATTTAACTTATTCAGTTTAGGCACATAAAGAGCACATATGAAAGTCAAAATTTTACGATTATGTCAAGAAATATTTTAATAAATTAATGTATAAATACACCATTTGTTAAGAAGTCGGCTTCACACTGGTCATTACATTACCGACGTCACGTGGGTTAGAGAAAATATATATCATTACCCAACATTCAGGGCGCATCGCATGATGCCGAAAAGAATAGAATATAGAATAGATCTTTATTTGCTACAACATTGTGATAAGGATGTTACAATTTATGTCTTATGACTAGGTACATCATGTTCTGCCTAAATTGGGCATGCAAATTTTCCTTATTATCTAAACACTTTGGCGTACAAAAGGAAGCTTAGGTATACATTTTATACCATCTAATCACATTTCTATCTACACTCTTTACATGTTTTGGATAAAAACTCTGTAATTGATTTTATAAATTTCTTGTACAGTAAAGCTTTAATTTCACAAGGTACACGTTTATAAATATATCCACACATATGTAGACAGGCAATTCTTTTTATATGCTTACAACAGTTTTTGGTACCTACCTTAGATAAAACTATTCTGTCTGGGTCGCGTGTGTTTCTGGGATACATCTCCTTTGCTGTTGAATATGTTATAATCAGGGTGCGAGGGATTTGTCTCAGATAATCTCACCTCCGGGAACCTGCCGCCCACACCATGAGCGTGCGTTTTAGTCGGTTCAAGTCCAACATAACCGGCTCCGGTGGGAGGGATATACGTGGAAAAGCCTCCATTAAAAAAGAAGGTATCTACCGACTAACTGGGTGATTAATAAAGACTACAAACTATTTATGGGCCGTGTGCTTGTCTGCCGCCTGAGTGGTATAAAAAAAGAAAACTATTTTACTGTTGATTGATGGCACTTGGTGGAATTTGTTGTTACACATATTGAGAACTCACTTGTACTTTTCCACATTATTTTTAATATTTATTAGACCTGACCGGTTTCGCCTTACAGCATCCTCAGAGGCTTACAATAACATATAAGAACATTCCTTTACAAACATTGCGACACTCAAACACCACACAACACAAGGTGAAACAGGTCAGGAGGTTTAAAAAGGCCACTTTATGGGAATCGCATAAGGTTTTTTTTTTATACAACTTAGATGGCAGACAAGCACACGGCTCACCTGATGGAAAGTGGTTACCATGACCTATGAACGTGTGTAATACCAGTGGAGTCACATCCGTGCTGCCGACCCTGTAAGAACAGAGACTTTGTGCCGTCAGTGTAGAGGACAAAGCAGGACAAGGCTTTGATCATCCCACTGACAGCACAAAAACTTGCCAGTGAGCTTTGGCTACCCTACTCACCGCCAGGAACACAACACGAAGTTATTATAACCGCGGTATTCTGTAGGGCGGAGGTACTTCCCCAGTCGGACTGCTCAATTTTTAATTTTTTAATCATGCGGCTATAATTACACGAAATTAGAAACTACTTAGTAAATGAATTGTTGTGATTCAGTTCATAATGAGTGACTATTATACGAATTTTACAGGTATTTATAGAGATCTACTGGAAATTTATAAAGTTATTAGTTTTTAGCAGAATCGCTAAATGTGACCATTTTAGACCCGCAGATAGTATATTCGACACGTTCTTACAACATATACCTGGAGCGGTTTACTATTGTTTAAAATAAAACGTGGCAAAACATTATTTTACAAACAACGTTTGAAAAACTAATCATTTGACAAACTTTTATTACGGTGTATTTTGCTACTGTAATTATAATCCTGCGATCCTTGCTGATCACGGTGTTTTTACCGTAATTACGGTGCAGTTAACAACACTGCATTTCGCAAACATAGTAATTACATTAAAATAATCATTTGACATAATACAGGTTTCGCAAGGAAATATTTCAATTGTTAAAATATTATTTTAAAAATATTCATTTAACTAAATCAAGTCAGTACATAAATTTACCTACTAGTAGGTATGTAATAATTTTGTATCTACTAATAGGTAGGTACAAATTCCATAGATACTTCGTCATTAAAAAAATACACAATGTCTTAATAAACTAAGCGAAATACCTAAATAGAATTCGGTTGTGATCGCAGTTCTAACATATTACTACCTAGTCATTTCGTTTCGGTTGAGCTTACATAATATTTTTTTTTTATATAGAACACGTCAATTAGACTTCGCCTTGCCTGATGGTAAGCTGAAGGCAAAGTCCCAGAAAAGAGGGTCACCATTACTTACACATACCGTGAGACAATGGTGACACTCAGCTTGACGGCCTCATCATATGCTTTTTCACGCCCCGCTTAAAGGACCCGGGATTGTAGGAAGAAGGAAACACCTGAGCTGGTGATGAATTCCAGGCCTTAATGGTGCGACAGAGGAAAGAGTCTCCGAACCGCTTGATCGGATTATCTGCACCGTGTGCGGATGACATCTAAGACCTGCACGCGTTGTCCTGTGTAGGAAAGGGGAGGGTGGGACTAATTGGAAGAGCTCATCAGAACACTCCCCATGGTATTATCTACACGATTTTGTGCTGAAAATAAACGCCCTATATATGTGTACTTATTAAGTAAAAGTAAAATAGTTTTTCCAACAAACATGTTTAAAAAAACAATTTGTCAAATGATGTTAAGACATAATGAATTATTTCCAAGTAAATATTATGTCTAATGAGTAGTTTATTAAACAATTTGAAAATACACGAAATGAAAATTTGAACTGCCTGCAGTACTCATATAAAAGTGTACAATAATACGGAAAGAATAAGACCATTGTGCACGCTTAGATACAAGCATTGAGTTAAACATTAATAGATACAAGAATAAAAGCACAAAAAGTGCACGCTGCATTAACAGGGCTACCATTGGCTGGCTACCAACAAATCGTAACAACTACGTCTGTCGAGGAGGGGACTACAGTTAATTTCAACTAGTGGGATATACCATATTCGTGTTACGCAATTTTAGTTCTTGCTGCTCTCGTTTTTGGTTTCAATTCAAAATGTCCAACAAACTAATGTTGTGTGTGCGTTCATTTTATTGTAAATGCATGTGAGATGCACGTGGGTCGCCTTGTTTTAGTCTCGTTGGATTGAAGAAGACAAAACATGGCCCTTACTAATAAAAAATACACTAATACCCAGTGTCAATTGGACATTTTTCGGGTCAATTGGACATTTTTATTACTAGACATTTTTTATTTAACGTATTTCGTATTGGCCTTGTAAATTTTTCTTTTAGGACATAAGTACTGTAAAAAAATCCGTTCAAAATTTTGACATAACAGCTGTACCTATAAATCCTGTTCATTTTTTTTATTAGTAAGGAAGATAGGTTCTTCCTTACTAATAAAAAATTCGATTCCCGCACAGTGCAAATATTTGTGTACATGAATATGTATATTTGCATTGGTCTGGATGTTTCTATATATAATATGTATGCATTTACAAAAAAAAATTATATGTATGTTTCTCCGCATTCTAGATTTCATAACACAAGCTAGTTTAACTATGCTTACCATGGATCTAGATAGCGATGTGTTGAATGTTGTAGAATATTTATTATTATTTTAAACTTCTCAGCTTTTTCGGCTGGTATGTGTGAATCTATCACGGGCTTAAGCCAAATGAGTCGGTTCATTTTGAATTGTGGTGGGTGTTTGTGTAGTGGATGTGAGGAATCGCCTAACTATGGAACTTGTATCTATAACAACTGATCTCTGTAATGAAATATATACTTTTTTATGTAGACCTAATTCTGTGAGTGATGTGTGTAATGATTTTGGAATGAGACCTGTGGATGAGAGAATGATAGGTATGATTTTAACTGTGTGTTGATGCCACATTTGCCGTATTACATGTGGTTTCATTATTCAAGACATCCTTTGGTTTATATTTGTAATATGGTTCTATTTTATCTACTAACTTATATTTTTGAGCTAACAGTCAATGTATTTGTTTGGCTACATTATTATGTCGATAGGTGTACTGTTTATATCTATAGTCTCTTGATTGGTACTACACAATCTACATCTGTCTGATACTACTGTTGGATCCATAATTATGTATCTCTCGTAATTTTTAGTTTTTATTATTTGATCTTGAATTGCGACCGTAAGTCCTTCTGTTTCTTTATATAAATTTCCTGTATATATAACCATGAGTTTGAAGCCTCCCTGTCTATATGTTCTTGTTGTATTTGATTAGGGTATTTTCCATGAGGAGATTTTTGTTTCCAGCTGGCGATTTTGTGTTCGTCTGTAATGTATTTGTGTGTAAAGTTAATGTTTCTATCGTTTAATTATAATGGTGTACCTACCTGAGGTGGTTATGCAAATGAGTGTTTTGTGAATAGGATATGGTTTATTCTACTAAGCATGTATGTGCGTATGTTATATATCTGCTTGTTGTGTAAATTCTTAATATCTATGAATCCTCTACCTCCCAACTTCCTCTTTAGATTAAACCTTTCCGTTGCCGAATGAATGTGATGTATAAGATGTTTATGACATGTGGTTCGTGTTAGTCTATTTAGTCTATCTAAATCAGTAGGTGTCCATTTGATGATCCCGAAAGAATACGTCAGCACAGGAATTGTGTACATATTGATAGCTTTGACTGTATTTCTACCTGATAACTCTGTCTTTAATATTGCCTTTATCCTATCTGTATATTTATTTGTAAGTCCTTCCTTTATTATTTTACTATCTATACCAATGCCTTGTGAATATCCTAAGTATTTATATGTATCTGTTGTATCCATTCTATCTATTAGTGAGTTTTGTTGTGTGTGTAGTATATGTGGGTCTGTAGTATGATGTTTTCCTTTAATGACACTGTTTATTTTACACTTACCTAAACCGAAGCTCATTTTAATATCTATATCTACTAAAATTCTCAATAGTTTCTAGGAGATGGTTCATTTGTTTTCTATTACTAGAGTATAATTTAATATCGTCCATGTTATTAAAGTAGACACTGCAGAACATTTTATATTACTATTATTATAAAAGTAGGCACTAGCTACCTATCTACATGAAAATAATGTCATTGACGAAAATAACTACCTACAGTAGAATAATAATAATTTTTTATATACCTAGTTAAAATAAATTATTTGACTGAGTTTATTAAATTTAGAATTCCTTCCTTCCGCCCGCTGCGCAATCCAGTCACTCAACCCTAACCCGTATGTGGTGGTACGAAGCCTTGCTTTGTCTTCTGCACTGACAGCGCAGAAACTCTCTTCACCTTTCCCCCTCCCCCCCCTCCAACTTATTTATGGTCCGGAAAAAAAGAAGCACAGCGGCATCATCATCCACATTGCAAGTGGATATGTGTAATATCTGGAGCCTCCACTCTAACCTTAACGAGGTCCACCGCCATCAAGAAACCGCGCAGCCTACGTTGTTCTTTCTGACGGAGACGCAAATATCATGCCCGGCTGATACAACCTACCTAATGTACCCCGGGTTTGTACCCGGGGTCACCTTTTTGCTGGAGCGCCTGCTTACCAGCTTGACCCATTCGACTCGGTGCATAGACGGGCGTTGAGGCTGGTTGACAAGCCCATATTCGCAGGTGATGTGGAATCTCTCCGCTTTAAGAGGAACTTTTCTTCGCTGTACACACAGCTACCGCCTGTACAACGGTTTGTGCTCAGATGAATTGTTTGACATGATGCCCACAGCAACATTCTATCATCGCACCGCTTGCCGTAGGCAGGGAGTTCATCCTCACACATTGCAACCTGAGACGGTACGCACTGTGCGGTATGAAAGAAACTTCGTCCCACGCACACTCAAGTTGTGGAATGAACTCCCTGATGCGGTCTTCCCATGCGCCTACAATATGGGGTTCTTCAAAAGGGGCATTAGAAGGTTTCTTCAGGGTCAGCAGCTCGAGTGTGACGCTCCTGGTGTTGCACGAGTCCATAGGCCACGGTAACCACTTCCCATCAGGTGGGCCGTGTGCTTGTCTGCCACCTAAGTGGTATAAAAAAAAAAGAAAAAAAGACGTTATAGTTGAGTCTAGTCTTATTTTATCGTTTTTATTTAATCCAACCAACTGAGAAAGTAAATTATTTGACCGTTAAATATTATGACGTCACAATAAATTATATCATACAAGTTTGCTTACCCCTCGTTTATACCTAATAACATGTATTTGACAAGTTGCAAAATGTTACAGGCTATAGTAAGATAAGATAAGATAATATTTATTGATTCAAACGTAGTAATTTAAGTCACATAATATATCATTAAATTAATACAGACAATGTGGAAACTGGTTTATGCATTCCTTAACTAGATTTGATATGTCGAATGTGGACAGCTGTACTAGTTAAAACTGTGTGACAGCTGTCAGCATCTTCAAGATTAGTACAACAGTGTGAGCGCAAATGTGTTGTAGGTATACTTGTTTATAACTTGTTGGCTACACATCATTTGTGAACTAAAAAGTATCTGAGATACATGTATAAATCAAGTATTGTGTTTTGATTAGTCTTCAACAAATCTTCAATAATTTTTTTAATGTTAGTTAACAACTTGTTTTATAATTTGTTTCGTGGTGTAAACGAGGGGTTAGGAGTACATCGTACCGTTTTCACGTTTAGTAAAAAGTTAATAATTTGACTGGTCAGTGAAATACCCGATTGCGTCAAACTATTTCAACCTAGCGTGTTAGAAAACGATATCTTGTATATTTATTTGAATGAAGAGACAAATTATATTTTATGATTTCTTTTAAGAATAATACACAAACACGTATTCAATGAGTACATAATATTCAGATTTTTATATTCATGCTTACTGTATTAGACAATTAATATTTATTCTTTAGTAGGTATAATGATAGACCTAAATTAATAATTTATACATTCAATATAAATGTTATCTCATCGGAGATTATGAATTTGTGCCGCTTGGAGTCGAAACTTTGGGGTCATGGGGTCCGAGCGCTCGCAATCTCTTCCGTGAGATTGCGAAGCGTATGGTCGACGCTTCTCGTGACCATAAGGCCGGCCTCTTTTTAGGTCATACAATAAGCATTACCATACAACGTGGCAATGCTGCCAGTCTTCTGGGAACGCTACCACCTAGGCATGCGATGCGGAGGAATTCCCCGACGTATTTTAATTATTCTTAGCTATAAGTTCTATAATAGTTATTTTAGTTTTACTGTATCTAATTTATGAATATCTTACTATACTCGGAATTTTAATTCGATTCCAGATTTGACAATTTCAGTGTTGCAACGTTATGACAAGTACTAAATAGTGACGTTGCGAAATTATTCGATATGGAAATGGAATATTTCCGGATCGATTCTTCTCGTTTATAATTTTACTCTCGTAAACTAAGTATATCAGGAAATTAAATATTTCTGAACCGATAATTTTGTTTTGACGATTAATTAACGATCTGAGACTTTTCTTTTATAATTGTATGTGAGATAAATAAAAAAATGTGATCATGAAGGAACAGGACAAATAAAACTATATGAGAATAGATGTATTATGGTAATAATTTATTTTATAAATTGCCGCCGTCATCGCTATCGCTATCGCTGTCACTTTCTGTAACATTTATTATAAATGTGTCTGTGATATTGTCAATTAACATATCTAGCCTACTCATTTTTTCCTCTTCTTTGACAACATGGGATACGCATTTAGACCATTCGGTAGCCGTAATTTTTTGAATGCCTTCCTGAAATAAATTTCTCACGTCTGTCAATTTGAAGGTTTTATTATTTTGAGCTACATGCCCTTTTACCTGCGCCCATATCAATTCGATAGGGTTTAGCTCGCAATGGTAAGGGGGCACTCTTAAAACCGTGATCCCATGTTGTGCTGCCATTTCGTCTACAGCGTACTTATTAAAAGACTCGTTATGTGGAATCAGTTCTAAAAGCGTAGCTTTAACCATATCTGGTTCGTAATGAATATTTTTATTTAAAAGCCAATCTTGAAAATACTGAAAACTATCTAGGCTCTTTTATTATAAGTTTTGTTTTTAATATAAAAACAAAAATATTAACTTTTTATAAAATAGAGCAGCGATTACTAATTAATAAATAATAATTATGAATAAATATGTATTTATTTAAATAAAAATCAATAATTTAGTCTTTAATTGGCACACTGATGGCACACACACTGATTGTTTATCGATTTTTGTGTTCATCACTACACTATTATATGTGGTATCATTATTTCACAAAATGACAGTAGCTAATGTCAAATCTGGAATCGAATTAAAATTCTGACTATACATCTAAATTCCAAACATAAATACATATATAATGAAGACTGGAATGTTATACAAATTTATACATCTATTCATTAAATTATTTATCAACATCTGCCTGTCCTTATCTTAATTTATTTTGAATTGTCGCATGAACAATAACTCATTCTCCTCCACAATTTTCTGTAAAACGTCATATCCTCAGTTGTACTTATCATATTCTCTTTCACACAGTGCATCCATCATTTCTAGGTCTTGCCTTTGCTTCTAAAGTCATCTACATTCAAATTTTATACCTCTCTAACAACTTTTAATTGAGCATTTCATCTTTTCTCTCATATCTTTCACTTATAAAATTTTCTTTCACCGCAGGCACCGGTGAATTTTTCAATCCTTCCTCTTACATCCTAAGGTCGCCACCAAACTATTACATCGTCTTTCATCATCATTTAATGCCAAATAGGACTATCGTCACAAGACGGTAGACAATCAATCGATCAATTAGCCCACTGCAGTTCACTGCTGGACATAGGCCTCTCTCAATGTGCGTCATTTCGACCGACGCTCGGTCTTCTGCATCCAGTTTGTCGTTAAAGTGGTATTCATGATTAATTTTAAGGTTTCCGTATCTCAAGAGAAAAAAAAACGGAATCTTTATTATAAAACCTTCGTTGTCCGTCTGTCTGTATGTCTGTTTATCAAGACTTTTTTCTCAGGTATGCATGGAGGTATGAAGTTGAAATTCATACTACATGCTCAGATCTGTAGCGTCTTAAAACTGTGCGAAAATCAAATTTCTAAGTCAACGTAATTAAAATATATTGCTTTTTATGTAGCATACCTAAGTTCGTTCCAGAATCCAATTTTCTGAATTCTCGGTGCGCAAGTCCGACTCGAACTTGGCCATCTTTTTTCTTTTAAACTGTAATTTATAAAGTAACCAGGCAGTACTAACAAAGACAGACAACGCCGGGGCGCACCGTCCCCGCGTGCTGCTCGTGCTGCATACTCAGCCATCCCCACTAGAATAGTGGCAATTTGATTGAAGAATAAAATAAATTTATCAATGTATGGATTGCCATACGTTGACGACTGTCATAAACGTCATACACAACAAAATACGTACCATTCCCATACATTCAGAATACTATGTTATACTTCGGGACACATATATTGAACCTAAGGAAAAGGACTCTTTTCAAAATCGAAGAAAAAATTGCAGATTCGAATCCGCGATCTTTCCCTTACAGGGGGAACGCTCTGACCACTAAGCTATCAAACCTTCGCCTGAAACCATCCAAATTCTGTCTTACAAGGACGGTGGGAGCCCTCTACCGATATCCGTACGAACTATTTTAATCTTAATCTTCTCTAAATCAAAATCTAAAAAAGGAAGCTAAAAGCCTTATTAAAGAAATCGGACAGAGGCTCATCGAGGCGACCGGTGACACTCGTTCCGGGTCGTTCCTGGTCCAAAGGCTGTCCATTGCCATCCAACGTGGCAACGCAGCAAGTGTTATGGGCACTTTTGCACCGGGAGCGATCAGGGGCGGGTTATTTGATTAGTAGTTTTGACATATTGTATTGTAATAAATGTATTATGACTTTGAAAGATATTACAAACTCATTTAATAGGTAAAACATTTATATCTTAATCTTAATACATACATATAATCATGCCTTTATCCCCGGAGGGTTAGGCAGAGGTGATATAACCCACATTTTGCATCAGAGTCTGGGCTGTAGGTGTATATCTGTCTGATGTAAAACAGCCCCTATCCCTTAGTCGCCTTGTACGACACCGTATGGGAGGAGATGGGGTGGTCCAAATTTTACTCTGCCGGAACCCACGCGGCGTAATCTTAGTTTTCTACCTTAATCGATTTTCAATAATGAACATACTAAATGCTTAAACATTCGAAAATACTCTTTTGTCCGCACTTTAACTCCTTTTTTGGGCCATTGTGCGTGATCTTGGATCTAAGTCGCAAGACAAATGAGACCCTGGGGCGCGTGTATTGTTTTGTAATCTATACTATCCTTACTAATCCTTACTATCCTTACTAATATTATAAATGTGAAAGTAACTCTGTCTGTCTGTCTGTTACGCTTTCACGCCTAAACCACTGAACCGATTTTGCTGAAATTTGGTACAGGGGTAGATTAGATCTTGGGAAAGGACATAGGCTATGTTTTGTCACGATAACCGACATCTACGCGGGCGGAGCCGCGGGCAAAAGCTAGTAATATTATAAATGTGAAAGTAACTCTGTCTGCCTGTCTGTCTGTTACGCTTTCACGCCTAAACCACTGAACCGATTTTGCTGAAATTTGGTACAGGGGTAGATTAGATCTTGGGAAAGGACATAGGCTATGTTTTGTCGCGATAACCGACATCTACGCGGGCGGAGCCGCGGGCAAAAGCTAGTATAATATTATAAAGAGGAAAGATTTGTATTTTTGTATGAAACGAATAAACTCAAAAAGCACTAGACCGATTTTAATAATTCTTTTTTCATTAGAAAGCTACATTCTTCGTGAGTAACATAGGCTCCTTTTTATCCCGATATTCCCATGGGATCAGAATTTACGCGAGTGAAACCGCGGCGCGGTGCTAGTAATCTATATACCTATGGTGAATTTGAGGTTCTCCACTGCCGTAGCACTCCGTGTTATCCTCACACTATACCCAAGAAACGTGTACTGCTATATAGAGCACATATTGCAGGAGGTAGGACACGACGGTATTCCCAACACCAATTGAGCAGTCCGACCGTGGAAGTTATCTCCACCATACAGAATACCACGGCTATAATAAGCTCGTGTTGTGTTCCCGGCGGTGAGTAGGGTACCCAGAGCTCACTGGAGAGCTGCTGTGCTGTCTGTGGGAAGACCGAAGGCTTTTCCTGATTGTGTCTTCTGCACTGACGGCATATAAACTCTCTGTTCTTACAGGGTCGGAAGCATGAGTGACACTTTGATAGGTCACGGTAACTGGTTCCATCAGGTGGGCCATGTGCTTGTTTGCCATTTAAGTTGTCTAAAAAACATTTTAGGTCCTAGATAGATATTACGAGGTATACAAATTAATACACCGGCCAATAAATTATCACTAAATGTGTGTTTGAAGAACGTCTTTCTGTAAACGGATATCTTGATAGTTTGTGCGTTTGCAAAGGACATCATATCTGAAACAAAAACAATTACTTACGTATTATAGGCACATAGTCACTGACGTTTCAAAAGATGACGCTGATATAGAAAGAGAACGGAGGGCGTTGGCTGTCAGATGCAATATGTTGGCCCGCAGGAACGAGAGGATGGCATCTATGATGCTCAGGGTGCATGGGAGCGTCAACGGCATTCTGAAGGTCATCAGTGAGAGGCCATATTGCGCTATCATGGCGCATTGGGTGGGTATACATATGCATGTTCCCTGTGCATCAGGCGGGCGAAGCCGGTATATGAACAGATTTTTGTAATTTTGTGTTATTTTGTTACTAACATAGCTTTTAAGTGTGTACTACTAACATTGTTTATGGTTCAAGGTCTGAAATAAAGTTTTATTATGGTATTTAGTTATATTATCCACGTGGTGACGGAGAAAGAATACAAGTATCATCACCCTATCTCATCCAAAGAGTGTTGTAAGAGGTGACTAACGGAAAAATACGCAAACGAAATCACTGCGAGAGAAGGAAAACTCGAAATAAAACCCTGTACCAACCCGTCTGGGCAGCGTGGAAACCAAAGCTCAGCAATTTTGGGAGAGGCCTGTGTCCAGCAGTGGACTGCGATGGACTAATTGATTTGATTTGATCGATTGATTTAGTTATAGATAATTAACAAGGATAACAAAAGTTGGACGCGTGGTTCCCGGCAGAGTAGAATTTGGACCACTCTATCTCTTCCCATGCGGTGTCGTACTCAAGGCGATTAAGGGATGGGGTTGTTTAGCAGCAGATATACAGCCCAGACTCAGCCTCAGATGCATGGCTTGAGCCAATAAATTTTTCGCACGTTAAAAAAAAGACGTTTCGTGTCACTAGTGTACCTAAATCATGGATTATATAACATCAATTATGAGCTCAAACCGCTCTCGTCATTGTATTTAACTTATCTTTTAAAGATTTTTTGGTTGATCTGTATAATAGTCTACATTAACGAAATTTTTGACTTTTATTACATACATACAATCACGCCTTCATCCCCGGAGGATTAGGCAGAGGTGCATGAACACCCAAATTACACCAATCATTAAATTCGGTCCCACGTAAAAGGAGGTGAGCTTATTGCCGTCTTCCGGGCACTATTGTTGAGTCGAGCCATGCATCTGAGGCTGAGTCTCGCCTGTATATATCTGTCTGATGTTAAATAGCCCCATCCCTTAGTTGCCTTGCACGACACCGCATGGGAAGAGATGGGTGGTCCAAATTGTACTCTGGCGGGAAGCACGCGCGCCAATATATTATTGCTATTTGTAAAGTATAAACTAATAGATACTTACAATAACTCATAGATCCAAAATAATACTCCAACGAAGAAACCGAGCAGAAATAATGAGTAAATTACAACAGTGATTACATTAGTTGTCAGATCTGTCGGTACAGGTGTTAACTCTATATTTACCGGTGTTAGTTTTGTCACTGTAGGCGTTTGTTCATCTGTTTCATCAGGTGTTAATTCTGTCACAACAGGTGTTAATTCTGTCACAACAGGTGTTAATTCTGTCAAAACAGGCGACAATTCTGTCACAATAGTTGTTGAGTCTGTTATTAACAGTGTTAAATCTGTTACTACAGGATTTATTTCTGTACCTGCAGGTTTTGTCTCTAACATAGGTGGTTCTGACAGATTTTTAGTCGTTTCTGGCTGCATATAAGCAGGTGTTCCTTGTGATACAGTTGGATCATATTTTATCCTTGGTAAAAGTGTTAATGGTACATTACTTTCAAATGTATCATCAGATTCAGATTTATCACTTTGTTCAGTCTCTGTTGTAAATGCGATGTCATACTCCATGTCATCATACTCCATGTCTTTATATCTAGAAAAATATAATAAATTGAATGAAATACTTTGGGCGGACTCAAGTCGAAAGTCAAAAATCATTTATTCTGTTTAGACCATTATATCGGCACTTACAAAACGTCAACGAAAAAGGAACATGAATATCAGTTTAGTAAATGGACCACCGCGGAAACGCGGCCCCAACCCGAGAAGACTCCGGCAAGAAACTCAGCGAGCATTTTTTTTTTTGGTCTATTTACAAACATCAATGTTTAAAAATGATTGTAATATCATTAGCCTGGCGCGCCTCCCCGTTTTCCGGGGACGAGTTGGGGACTCTGTAGTCCCCACACACCCGAGGAGAGGGCCAGATCGTGAGAGATGGCCCTGGGTCGGCCGGGGTGCCACAGGCGGCGTGTGTTTTAGTCGGTTCGAGTCCGACATAACCTCTTCCACCGGATTCGGTGGGGAGGTATCCGTGGGGATTTGCGCAGGTAAAAAAAAAATATCATTCATCGGTGCCGATAGTTCATACGAGTATCGGTAGATGGTGCCCACCATCGCCGTAAGATGGATAAATACGAGTATAGGAAAATTTGAATGATTTCTGGCAAGGTTCAGTGGTCGAATCCCACCTGAACTGATTAACATTTTTCTATCGTAACCGATTTACAAATAAAAAACTTGCTATCTAATATTATAAATCAAGGTTTGAAACGTGAAGTAAATGTCTCTAGTCTGTACTAATGTAGAAGCATTAAGCTATAACAAATTTTACTTTCTGAACATAATTCTAGGTGCTAGGCGAATCCCACAGCACGCCAGTCTCAACGACATAATCCGTCGTGCTCTTGTCACCGCTGGTGTGCCAGCTGTGCTTGAACCAAACAGTTTGGCTCGCGGCGATGGCAAGAGACCGGATGGTGTGTCATTAATGCCATGGATAATGGGTAGGACTCTGGTGTGGGACGCAACATGCGTCGATACCATTGCCCCTACCCATATACCTTGCACGTCTGGCTGTGCTGGTGCTGCTGCTGCTTCTGCAGAGACTCTTAAGCGCCGCAAGTATTCTAATCTCATTAGTGATTATGAGATTGTGCCGTTTGGACTAGAAACGTTTGGGCTGTGGGGTCCGAGCGCCCGCAATCTCTTCACGGAGATTGCGAAGCGTATGGTCGACGCTTCTCGTGACCAAAAGGCTGGCCTCTTCTTAGGTCAGAGAATAAGCATTACCATACTACGTGGCAATGCTGCCAGTCTTCTGGGAACGCTACCACTAGAGGCATGCGATGCGGAATAATTGCAATATTGGCATAGCTTTAAAATACATTGAGTGTAAATAGATAAATATGTTTAAATAGATTAATTCTAGGTTAGGTATAGAAAATATTATGTTTATGAAAAAAAAAAAAAACACACCGAATGTTTTAATCATTCATTAAACTATTGCATCGCATCGATATATACGCATTTACCATGCGATAATTGTAGGTAGGTGACAGAGACAGAATACAAGTATCACTACCCCATCTGATAAGAAATTCGAAATGTGTCGTAAGAGGCGACTAACGAAAAAATGCGTAGACGATATCACTGCGAAAGAAGCTAAACTCGAAATAAAACCCTATACCAATCCGTCTGGCCGGTGTAAATACAGTAGGCCAGCGCAAAATCCCCAAGGATACCCCCCCCCCACCGGAGCCGGTGGCAGAGGTTATGTCGGACTCGAACCGACTAAAACGCACACCGCCTGTGGGTCGCTTTGGTTGCCGAAGGTGAGGTTGACAGGCATATCCCTCGCACCCCGGCCGACTCAGGGCCATCTCTTACGATCTGGCCCTCTCCTCGGGTGTGGGGACAACAGAGTACCCAACTCGTCCCCGGAAATGGGGAGGCGCGACGCCGCCGCGGCGTCTGCCAGGGTGACAGGCGCCTCTACCTGTCACCCTCAGGCCTGCGCTCATGGGGGGCGGAGGTCGTTTATCGACCTCTGACGCCCGAGATGCCTTCGTACGCGGGCAGCTTGGCTTGCGATCCTTTGTCGCTCCCACTGCCGCTCCCGCCCCGCCTCCTCCTTCACGAGCATTACTTGCTCGCAGAAGGAGGAGTAGGCCAATGCCTAGCGACTTGGGAGAGGCCTTTGTCCAGCAGTGGACTACGATAGGCTAATTGAAGTGAGAACAGCTTGTTTACAGACAGGACGCAGAAAGCGCGAATTCGATACCCGCTCAGTGCAAATATATGTAAGGATGATTATAGGTATTTGCATTGGTCTGGTTTTTGAGCATGTTAAGGTCCCGGTTGCCATACGATATCTATTAATTGGCAGTCAGAAAAGAAAACTTACTAGCCCTTGTTTAGACATTCCCCAAGAACAATTTTGTCTGAGCATACATCTTTCACATACATTATTCAGCTTATTATTAGCTTAGGAGATTTATAAGTATGGAGGGCAGGGGAAGGGCATCTGGAACTCGCTCACACAAAATACCAAAGAAAGGCAATTAGCATTTGTTAGTAGTTACCATAAAATCACTACAGTTTTCTAGTAGGGTTTAAGTTGAACCGAGGTTACCAGACCGATTTAGATTCACGGCATTCTCAAAGGTTCACAATGGTACCTTTTGGTACCATTGTTAACCATTGAGAATGCCATAAGACGGAACTGGTCAGGTTCAAAATAAATAAACTGTGGAAAAATTACAAGTGCCTTATTTAATATGCGTAACAAGTCCCACCAAACGTCATCTACCTGTAGTATGAACGATAATCATATCTAAGACTTTATATGATTACCTATCATACAATAAGCTACTACCAATATACAAATGAATCACTTTACTATAGATGTAATTCTTATCACTAGCCACTATCATTATTTAGAATAATCTACAATCATTTTAAATACGTAAGAGAATCCATTAAACAGTCATAAAGTATTGTTATTGTTTACGTTTTAATATTCCTTTATCAAATAAACTGCACTGATGATTTTTGGGCAGTTTCTGAGAATTTAATTCATCATCATGATCATCATACAGCTATGAATGCAATCCCGGTTACAACCATAGCTGTAGGGATTGATAACTGTACCGCATACCAGCAGATATAACGTACTGTGAAACAGACGTATTTACGTCTGTATTTACGCGATAATATTATTTATTGTTATAATTCATTGCGGCCTCACAACGATGCCTTTTAATCATACCAAAGATTAACAGTAATGTATGTTGTCTTCTTAAATTTTGGACGTAAGTAGTTGGAGATATAGACACTGAGGATCCCGACACATGAGAAGATGGTAAGCGGTGTGTTCAGGAATTGTGGTGCCATAATAAATGGGATTTTCTTAGCGTGAACGCACAAACTTGTCTGACACAAGTATGTGCATACAGCGACAAGACTCACAAGACCGTATAGACACAAGTTTGGTACAAGTGGGGTAGAATTAGATTAGGTTTAATATTCCCTTATTGAACACAACAGTGAGAGTAGTCTCGATTTCAGACACAAGTTATGCACACTTTTTCCATCACTCGTGCTATTTAAAATGGTCTGCAGGCCATCATGTGGCCCGCAAGCCTAGGATTAAGCATAAACAATCAGATTAAGTTCAAATTTATAAGTTTTTGGGCTCCTTATTCAATTTCAAACAACTATTGATTTTAAATACGGTTTCCTCTCGCGCTCCGTACATCTGTACAACACGCTAAATGTAGTTTATAAGGCGCGTGACTTCACATTTTTGTATCCACTTTTAATAGCGTTTTCGGGCTACTCTAGAAATTTAATTTTCAAAACAAATCAGTCAATAAATTAGCCCATCGCAATCCACTGCTGGACATAGGCTCATCCCAATCTTGGGAGGCTTTTGCCTACTGGTTTCACGCTCGCCAGGCGGACTTGTACTGCGTTTTATGTCAAGGTTTCCTTCTCTCGCAGTGATGTCGTCAGCGTATTTTTCCGTTAGTCGCCTCTTCACCCTTTGGATGAGATAGGGTGGTGATACTTGTATCCATCACTTCACAGATTTTTATAGTAGTAAAACACGGCGGTATTTCAACTCAAGTGAGCAGTCCGACTCAGGAAGTTCCTCTGCCCTACGGAATACCGCGGTCATAATAACTTCATGTTGTGTTCCCAGCGGTGAGACTAACGGACGTCTGCCGTGACAATAAGTCTCAAAATTGTAAAAAGGCAGGTGGTGACTTGCCAACTCATTGCATGGGCCCCATTAAAGTAGCCATATATAGTGCGACCATGGAGCAACATCCGTTGTAATAATAAAAAAAATTGATTTTTCTGTATCTCCTATTTAAAAGAAATAGAAATAAAATTGGTTTGTAAGTACATTACCATAAAAGTTCGGGCGCCTTGGAGATACACATGCCTAGGATAATCAGCGGAGATTGGAAACTTTTAATCTGCCGGAGGTGAGCTAAATGAAACCAAACGGTGAGGTTTAAGGTTTTATTGTCCACTCCAGTGTGCATTTAGAAATAGTTGCAAGGATACAATCCTAATGTATAACTAACCTTAAATTTAAAATTAGAGTTTTATAAGCTAGGTCAATCAGTTCCTATGTCAATATGATCTTATGTCACCAATGCATTTTTAGGTTATTTTGAAGTTTAGATTTAAAATATAATTAAAGTAAGCTCACGGCATCCCTCGGCGAGTATATGTAAACACAGCAGCGAGAAAGCTCGTAGCAGGCGAAGTTTTCAGTGTAAGCCCATGCGGTACATCCAGGTTTGAGGCGAAAAGTCCAAACCCTCCATAAGGAAATGCAGATGACCGAAGACAAAGGTCCAAAGAAAAGATCCAAAGGCAAAAAGAAAATGAGAAAAAGGGCAAAGGCGGTTCCAATTTGGAAACCTGTAACAAAATTGCATGTCATTAGAACAAACTCCAATATGAACACGAGGTCCTAATTTTTTTATAAATTTGTGCGACTTACCGCCTTAATTTGCTGGAACAATGCCAATAGCAAAAGAAATCATAATATTCTCAGATTAAGAGCTGAAACAATAGAATTTTAACAATTATTTTTCAAATTAGGAACGTGGCAATCCCAACAAAGTGAATCTTATTAAAAAATGACAACTCACCAGAAATAAACTATAATTCCACAAGAGGATAGTTGTGAAGACACAAACTATTATCCTTTAGGCAAAAATACTCTCATTTTTATGAGATTTATTGAAATTAAGTTACGAAGCCATGAATATCGACCATCCAGCCTCAACGCTAGGAAGAAAGGTGCCTTGACAGCTATACGTCAAAATGTCATTCACTCCGCGCTCCGAAACTCCTCGTTCAAAAATAGAACCAAAACCGGTGTGACGACGTTTGCAGAGCGCGTCGTTACACCGTTGAGCGGCTAAGGTTGTCGAGAGGTGAGTCTGCGGGGCGCAAGTTCCCGGTATACCAGTCAGCGTGCTCCCGGCGTTATGACATTTTACACTTCCAACCTGGAGCATAGATTCTGCTCTTGCAACTCCACTCATGGCCGGCCAATAAAGGCAAGCACACAAGGTGAGGGGGAATAAATCCTAATCCTCCGGAGAATCGGGGTACGTGGTGTCGCCACGCACCAACAGCTCGCCACAAGCTGCCCCTGCGGGGTTATTATTATTATTATTATACTTTTAGAAAGAAATGGTCCTTTTTCAACTCAAAAACAAAGTAAATAGTTGACATTCCTTCTTCTTAATTCTAGCGTTAATCAGTCATTACCAGTTGTTGAACTTTCAGGGTTCCAACTACCAATGACCGGTGCCGTAGATGTGCCTATGACAACCAGGACCAACGACGGCTTAACGTACTCTCGACGGCTTAATATTTGCACTGAGAGGTAATCAAACCCGTGCCTCCTGCGTGCAGTTGCGTTCACACCGTTATGCCACAGAAGCTCTCAAACGTAATCAACATCCCTAGTAAAAGCAATAGAACAATTTGCTTTTATTTGCTGGAACCCCGTTTTGCAGGAAACCCGGGTTTGCTGAAAGAGAACTCAACCTTGAGTTAAGCTCACCTTTGTACATTATAGTTCACTTATTTGTATAAATTCCTTGTAAGTGTATAATAAAGAATTAATAACAAAAAAAAGCAATGTTGAAAATAAAGAATAGAGAAAGTAGGTATAAAAACTTACTCTTGATAAGTTTTGCATTCCATAATATACCAGATCATGCCTTTAGCACACCTGTTACGTCCTACAAGTTTGATTGTGTGTCGTTTTCGTCTCACAGAATTTAGTTCACTGTTAGCGTCCGTATTCTTTAAAGACTTTGGATCCCGAGCACTTGGTAGAGAATATACGACCGAAACTGTGGCTATTATGGTTACCGCAAACCAAATTTCAAATGCCATGTTCATGTTTGTAAATCGACTTCAAAAAGGATCTCTCTTTGCTTGTTTTTTTTGTTACACGTTCGATTCGTGTGGAAATTAATAGAATACTGGATTTATATTTTTTGAACTGTACATGTCAACGTGACTGGTGTGGAAGACAACACAATAAGTTATGATTAAAATTTAATATTTGAATATCTTTATAATGATAAGTTCGATGATTATATCTAGATAAGACTATCAGTGTCATTGATAGCACTGGAAATGTACTCACTAAATCCATCGGGATTCGATGAATATATTTCCTATGCTATCAATGAGTCATTACTCATTACCCAGTATTCTCTCCCTTACTCTTTTCATTATTTATTAACTCTATCTCTAATTTATTTACCTTTTTGCAGATGATTTGCAAATCTTCTACCAGACAGATGAGGATGGACTATCTCAGGGTATTGCAACGATTAATACCGATCTGGCTAACCTTAGTGCTTGGATTACTATTAGTGTATGGACTCCGGATTAATCCCAGTAAGACCCAGGTCACCGTAATTGGCAGCTCACGACTTTTACCAAGGGTTACTTGACGACACTACCTCAGATTCACTTTGAGGGCACTACAGTCCCCATAAGCGATACAGTCAAGAACTTGAGACCATGTCATGGTCGGCTCAGATGCAAAACATCTGCCGCAAAAAAATGGCCGCCCGTGGTTCTCTAGATTATGCAATTTCCTTCCAACCGCAACCAAAATTGCGCTAGCGCAATCCACACTCCTCCCTACTCTGGACAATGCCGATGTCAGCTATCTTGATCTCAATGAGGACCAACTTGATACGCAACTACTACAGCTTGTTTCCGAATATCGTAAAAATCTCAAGTGGTTACCAATCCGCCTTCGCCGGAATACTCATATACTCTCTCTTCTTTTTAATATCTTGTTTAACCCGACTACTCCGACCTAAAAATATACCTAATGTGCTATATCGGCTTACAAAACTTGGACCCGGTTTCTAGGCGTGAATTTGAAAAAACAATCAGTCAAAATGACCTACCTACTATCAAAACATTAATTAATTTTGTAATGCAACATTCGCATATGTTAGGAATGGTTACAAACACCAGATCAAAACCTGGTTCTAGTAAACCTACGAATAATAATATTTTTTCTAAACCTAATTCGAAACCTAATACGAAAAACATCAATGTAAAAACATGTTTAACGAGTAATACGGACTCAAATGAGTCTGGTAATTTGAAAAAGGTCTGTGCGTATTGTAACAAGCCATCTCACTCAATATATAAATGTTTCAAATATTTGTAGCATTGACGCCGAGTGAACGAATTGATAAAATAAAAGAATTGCATTTGTGTCATAATTGTTTACGTCAAGGTCACGCGTCTAACGAGTGTCCATCGAAGATAACGTGTACCGTCTGCAAAAACAAACATCATCACACATTACATTTAGATATTAATACAAATTCAACACTCGTTCCCGTAAATAACAATGATACTAGTGTCGAGCAAGCGAAACAGGTATCTTGTCTTTATCATGTTCGGCTGGGTCAACAGTAATCTTAGGTACCGCGGTCATTCACGTGTTAGACGGTTTAGGCAAATATCAACCAGTACGTGTAGTAATAATAATAATAATAATAATAATAATAAATCATTTAATTCGAACAAAGAAGTCCATATCTAGTTAGTACCATTGTTCTTACAAATTATGTTAGTGAAATTGGATTCTTTGTTTGCAGTCCGTTATATTATCAAATCTCAATATATTATCAATGTCAGAGTATATAGTAATGTCAAAATTGCAGATTAATTGAAATAATAATTAATTATACTATTCGAATTGTTTGATGCATGAGACCATTATTAAAATAAAAATAAAAAATAGATCTAATTCAATATAACAGCGCAACAACGACCAATGTGATATAATTATTTATTTTATTTTCACTACATTAAGCAAACAGCAATGGTTAATGTAGTGACAGTCAAACCTCTCAGCCATCACAGTGGTCGACAGTGGTTCGCAGTCTAGCTTTATTACGAATGATTGCGCACAACGCTTAGGGCTTCCACGTTCTAAGTGTAATACTCAGCTGGTCAGCCTAGGCGGGCAAGTAGTTCAGTGATCAGGGTATGGTTTCGTGTAAAATCAAACCAAACATATCAAACGACCCTATTTTCAATATTAAAGCAGTGGTGATACCCAAAATCTCGGGTGATATGCCATTTGCAACTTTGTCACAGGAAATAATAAAAGAATATAAAAATTTAGTTTTGGCTGACCTTTTTATCGCTCAAGTCGAAACGATATTTTGCTTGGTAGCCACGTGTTTCCATTTGTTTACAACGGTGGCAAATATCATCCGGCACGACAGGGACTACCAATCGCAATAAGTAGTGTATTATTAAGTAGTGTATTTGAGTTCGTTATAACGGATCACTTATCATTCAATAATAACACTATAGATAACGTAAAAACTTGTATGTTTTCTGGTAGCTCAGTAAAGGTCGATGAGATAATTAAATCCTTTTGGGAAACAGAAAGTTTAACCTGTGATTTACCTAAGGACCCGAATGACGTGGTCGTTGAGCAAATGTACCATAGTGATTGCAAGCGTGATAGCACCGGTCGGTACATTGTAAGTTACCCTTTTAAACCCGACGCGTCATTAGGTCAAATTGCATTAAAAAGATATGATTTTTTTTGGAACGGAAACTGTCTCGTTTACCTGAATTAAGGTGTGAGTGTAAAAAGTTTATGGACGATTATGCTTCTCTCGGTCACATGGTCTGGGTTCGTAACATAGCGGAAGTGGAGTCAAAGTATGTCATACCTCATGATTGCGTTCATAAACCAGACAGTAGTACGACAAAGCTTCGCGTAGTCTTCGACGCATCATGTCAGACTACAAATAAGGAATCTCTAAATTCTATTATATATACAGGGCCGAAATTACAATCGGATCTTATTGAATTAATAATACGTTTTCGTTTGCGTGAAATTTGTTTGTACGCCGACATTTCTAAAATGTATCGTTTTATATTAATCAATGAAAACTGAAAACCAATGTAAGTTTCAACATATTCTTTGGCGAGATTCAATGAACGAATCTATAAAGGTAATCGAGTTACGCACTGTTACTTACGGTGTCATTAGTAGTCCGTACTTGGCGATCCGTACTTTACAGCAATTAGATGCTAATGAGGGTGCTCGATTCCCGAATGCCGCCCGTGCTCTCCGCGAGAGTTTCTATGTTGACGATTTTCTTTGGTCGGTAGATAGCGTAGAAGAAGCCTTACAGATGCAGCATCAATTAATTGAGTTACTAAAGCTCGGAGGGTTCGAATTGCGTAAATGGTCAAGTAATAGTGATCAAGTTTTAAATAGTTTACCTAACGACCAGCTCGAACCACCCGTTAAATTTGACGATGGTAAAACGATGGCTATTAAGATTCTTGGGCTCCATTGGCTACCTCGAGAAGACACATTCTCTTTTCGCACCACTGATACGGATAGCAAAGTTACGAAACGTTCTGTACTATCGACGATAACAAAATTGTTTGATCCCTTAGGGTACGTTCAACCCTGTATTTTTCTTACTAAAACTTTTATACAAAAATTATGGTGCGCTAAGTTAGGCTAGGACGATCCGTTGCCCAATGTATTACGCGATGAATCGTATGCCTATTCATCTCAAATTCCATTATTATCTAAATTAAAACATAATCGACATGTTTTTATAAAAAAATTATACGGCCTTTCAAATTGCAGGATTTTGTGACGCATTTATGCTCGGTATAGCCGCTTTAATATTTATTCGCAGTCAAGACGTGCAGGGAAATGTTAAAGTGAGCCTACTGCTGTCAAAATCTAAGGTCGCGCCTTTAAAAACAGTATCAATCCCTCGCCTTGAATTAATGGCTGCTCATTTATTATCGAAGTCTCTCAACTATGTTATATCTATTTTATCGAAAGAGGTACTAATTAGTGACGTATTAGCTTTCACTGATAGCTCTGTAGTTTTAACGTGGATCAATACACCGGCATTGAAATTAAAAACGTTTGTTGCTAATAATAATAATAGTAAGATTACGGAGAGTCTCTCAAACGTACAAGTACAGTGGTATCACGTTAACGGCGCTGACAATCCCGCTGACGTGTGTTCTCGTGGATGGCGCAGCGCCTACGCAATTACTACAGATAGCGGATAGTTGGTTCCGCGACACACAGTGGCTGTACGAATCACAGCACATGTGGTCGGTGAGGTCGGTCGGTGAGTTTAATGGCGAACCATTGGAATCAAAACCGATAAAAGAAAATGCATCATTATTATCAGAAAGTTCCACTTTAAAAACAGATATTTATTATGTACTATCGAAAGTATCTAATTTATATTATATATTATAACAAGCTACAGCGTGTTGTAGCATGGTATTATAGATTTATAAATAATTACAGGGCTCATGAGTCTAATAGAATTAAAGGCCCTTTACTCACGTTGGAGTTTATTTATTTATGAAATGTGTTACAAATTTGTTTTTCCACTGTTTTACTTAAGTATACGCACAATTTGTTACGATATGTTATGTAGTGGAAAAGATCTCCTGCATCCTGTACTAGTTAAAAACTGTATCACAGGATGCAGGGTCTCTCGTCCAGAATATGGGATGCTTAATATTAGTACAAATAAGAAACTATAATAATAGACTAGTTAGAAAAACAAGTCATTAGTAATGGGCAAACTTGACCTGTCAGGATATGATTTTGCTTAACAAGTATTACTGGTAATAAGCAGGTACATAAAGTAAAATGAGTAAAAATTAATTTAGGTTATTAATGGGAACATTTGTATATATGATTATATTATATGTTGTGTGTATTATGAGTGCGTGTGTAAGAGAGTGTAAGGTGAGGGAATGTGGGGTGAAGGGTGAGTGAATATACTATTATATGTTGCAATAGTAGTGAGATTAAATAAATTACCAGGTGTAACGGTTGTTGATTTGTATAGAAGTTTTACAGTTTTGAAATGGGATCTAAATGATATGTTTAAGTAGATTCTCCGTGTCAACGTAGGCCTGTGTTAGGAGCCAGTCTTTAACTAAGCGTTTACACTTTACAATAGGTGCAGAGTATAGATTATTTTTTTGTTTACATGCTAATCTGTATAAACGAGGGCCGAGAACGGAGAAGTGTCGACTGGCTAACGCAGTTCTGTGAGGCACAGCAGGGCACACATTGTGTTTTCGTCGATTGTCTCTAATTTTGTCAAGAAGATATTCTGTGGATGCATGTTGTCGTAAAATTACTTGGGAGACAAACATTTGCCTGACCGATAGAACACCAGTGTCGCTGTATAAGTCTTCAGTAGGGTACCGTCGCGGCTTTTTAAGCATGACCTTTAGTATCGCTCTTTGTGCTCTCTCTGGTCCGAGCATTAGAGTCTTAAAGGCACCACCCCAGACAGTGATCCAGTAGGAAAAAAGAGACTGGACTAAGGCGTAGTAAACAGTTAGAAGGGTTTTGCGCTATAGTGTTGACCTTAGTCGTTTAAAGACGAAGATGAGTTTTCTTACTCTTCCTACGAGTATCTTAAGGTGTGGGTGCCAGGTTAGGGTAGAATCAATGTGGACACCCAGGTATTTTATATTTTCCGAACGTGCTATATGTTTGCAGGAACATGAGGAATTCCTTGGGCCAGTACAGACGTGAGCCTGAATGGAGATGGAGTCAGGCTTTGGTAGAAATTGGACGCCAGCAGCGAAGGTAACGTACTGGTCTTATTGCGATGAGTGTCAATAAGTTGTTGTTTAGCCATATCATAACTTTATATAATAACATATCACATTTTTAGGGCATTTTCAGCATTAAGTTGGACATCATGCCAAGACCTTCCCCGAACTAATAAGGCCGTATCATCAGCGTAAGAAAATATTTGGCAATTAGGTATGTTTAGCTGACAGAGCTCATTGACGTAAATAAGAAAGAGTGTGGGGCCAAGAACGCTACCCTGCGGCACGCCAAAATCACTAAGAGGAGCATCATCACTCATCAACGAATCTATTTTCACACGTTGACTCCGATCGGTCAAATAATCCTTGGAAAGATCCAGAACCACGCCTCTAATTCCAATGTTTTCCATCTTTTCTACCAGGATAGTAACAGTCAAAGGCACGTGAGAGATCAAGGAATATAGCTAGGCATTTAGTTTTGTCATCAAGGGCTTTCACTATGCTATTAGTGAGCGTCAAGACTGCATCTTCTGTAGATTTATTCTTCTGAAATCCAAATTGATTCTTAGAGAATACATTATTTTTTTCTAGATACTGCATCAGTCGGGAATTTAAGGCCGTTTCAAAAACCTTCGATAAAGTAGTGAGGACAGATATTGGTCTATAAAAAGTTAAATAATGCACACGATAAAATTATTGCAATCGTTCAATACCAGTATTATTCTGACGCCATTGCATCAATAAAGCGAGGCAGTCACTGCTCTCAAAGTCTACGAAAATTAGACCCGTTCATTGATGCCCGCGGTCTCCTCATGGTGGGGGGTAGACTCTCTCAAGCAGATCTACCATTTACTCAACGTTATTCTTTAATTTTGCCAAAAAATCGCACTTCACAAATATTTTGATAGATTATTACCACAAACTTTATTTACATGCTGGCCCTCGAAATCTACAAAATATATTAGCACAAATACTGGATACCGTTACAAGATACCGTTTACAAGATATTTACCCATTTCATACGGTCGGTGTTGATATAGGGGGTCCATTTTATACAAAAAGAGTCTAATAGACGCAATGCCAATATATCGAAGTCTTACTTGTGCCTATTTGTTTGTTATTCAACTCGTGCAGTTCATCTTGAAACTATCTCGGCTATAACGAGTGAATGCTTTCTATCTTCATTCGATCGTTTTATAGCTCGACGCGGTCTTCCGCAAACTGTGTGGTCTGATAACGGAAAAAACTTCATAGCTTCAAAGAAATACTTTAATGAGGTATTTCATTTTTATAATACAAATGAAAATAAATTAACTGAAGGATAACAGAAAAGTGACATGGCAACTTAATCCTCCAACAGGTAGCCACTTTTAGATAGCAGGTAGCCAACAGGTAGGCTGGTATTAAATCAGCAAAGTATCATTTAAAACGAGTAGTGGGTACTCGTGCCTTATCGTTCGCGCAATTAACTACTCTTTTTTCTAATATTGAAGCTATTTTAAACTGTCGCCCTCTGTGCAGCTTATCTAATGATCCGTCTGAGTTCGACGTCCTTACGCCAGGACATTTTTTAGTTGGTCGTCAATTAGTGTCGGCTCCTACCTCCCCACCGGAGCCGGTGGAGGAGGCTATGTCGGACTCGACCCAACTAAAACACACGCCGCCTGTGGGACGTTTTGGTTGCCGAAGGTGAGGTTGACAGGCATACCTATCCCTTGCACCCCGGCCGACCCAGGGCCATCTCTCACGATCTGTCCCTCTTCTCGGGTGTGGGGACTACAGAGTCCCTAACTCGTCCCCGGAAAAACACGTCGGGGCTAAACTTTAATGGGATTGTCACACAAAATCTGTCATTAGGTAGGCGAGACGTAGTGTTCACGAATGATTTTTCACATTCAATCTCTTCGTGGGACCAATCTAATTGTTTATTTGTAGTTGTATTAATAGTGTCCATTTCCCAGAGCTTCGCCAATTGGTTAGTGAGTACTTGAGAATCAGAAAAATAACAAAATCTTAATGAAGGCATTTGTAAAGATCCGGTAATAACCCAACCTAGTTTCGACTTTTGTAAAATGACATTTTGGTCATTTAATTTAACTTGTTCGGGTTCATTAAACTCCCACAGTATTCCGTTGCCAACCAGAATATCAATATCTGATGGTGAATAAAACTTAGGATCGGCAAATGCAAAATTAATGGGAATTTTAATAATATTTTTATCTATTATAGGGAACTTGGCCAAGGATTAGTAATATTGGAAACAATTATGCATGTTATTGTTTTACAATAATTCAAATGAAGAGATTGAATAGTAATATTACAACATTTTTTTGCTACTTATACACTTTTGTTCAATCCATTAACCATCAGGCGAGGTGAGGTCAAGTTGGCGTGTTCTATATAAAAAAAAAAGTTGTAATCATATTTTTAGTAGGTAACCGAAGTTGTTTACAAAGCCTTCAGTCGGTCATAAAGTTCGCAGTACTGCCTGAGTCTAACATGACGCGCACACGCTGACGATCATCTAAGGAGGTGCACACACTTACGCAAGCTGTACACTGACAACAGCCCTAGTGGGGACGCGATAGCACATGTCAACACTACTTCGTCGCGCGAGTCTTCCTTGCGATCGCTCTCTGATAGCTGCGGACAGATTAAGCCATTATATTTTTTATTACATTTTTTACAAGTTTTTAGTTGACACCTTTTAGCAGAATGTCCAGTTTTTAAACAATTCAGACATAGGTTTAATGAATTCGCTATAGTTTCTCGATCTTTGTTGTTTAATTTTAAAAATGTTTTACAATAATAAATGAAGTGATCTGATGACTGACAGACGGGGCACTTTCTCTTTTCATTAGTAGATAAGAGGCTCGTTGCGTTACATGGTGGTTTAGATACTGGTTTGTTTTTGTTACTGTGTTCCAGTATTTCTAATAATTAAGATCTATTTCTTGTAAATTTAATTATATCTTCAAAGGTCAAACGCTGTTTATCAGTGATTAACGCCTTATATTTTTCCCATTTTATAAAGGTCTGTGAATCAAATTTATTAGCCAGCATATAAATCAACAAGGTGTCCCATTTATCGGTAGGTCCCCCTAATGTTTTCAAAGATTGCAAATTATTAACAAAACTAAGCGCTTTAAATTAAATGACATCATCTTTCTGAATAGGATAAACTGTAAATAATGCCTTAACATGATTAGCGATCTGCATTTTTTTGTTATCATATCGATCACAAACCAGTTGGCTTGTGACCAGTTGGTTTGTGATCGATATGATAACAAAAAAATTATGAAGTAGCTCTGAAGCAGCTATGAAGCAGCTATGAAACAAAGCACTGCCTTCTAATGACGAATGCAGATAATGGATTTTATTAATTGGGCTCAAGTCAGGGTTATCGTGAATTAATGATAGGTAAGTGTCTCGAAACTCCAACCAAGAGCCATAAGCACCATCGAATTGAGTAAGCTGTATGATAGGTAACTTGACACTAGCTCCGTGGCCCTTAGTACAATTTGATTCATAACTAGAATTGTGCGGTTGCTCGGCCACTGCGCCTAACTTCGACTTGGCGAGCGCCACGGCTTTAAAGTACATACTCTCAAAGAGGTCGCGCTCTTTTTCTTGTTCGGTTTAATTCGTAGTTATACTTTCTATTTCCTGCTGAATTTCGGTTGTAATTATCAAATAATAGTTCCAACTTTGCTATTCGAACTTCAATTTTCAACCTGATTTCGTTACTTAAATTTGCTGGTAAATTATTAAAGTAGTTGGAAAATAAAGTCAAACGGCCTTTTAGACTGTTTTAGAATATTGATATTTACTATATATTTGTGGTTTATAGGTAGATACTTATTACAAAAATGTGTAAGTGTAAATAAGTATTTGATTATTGATAAGTAATATTAATCTATCTTGTAATTGGGAGAAACTTATATCCAGTAGTGGACTGCGGTAGGTCAGATTTATAGAAAAAGAATGCAATCGGTTTTATTAAATTCTATACATAAACATAATGTTATGTATGATTGAACCTACTAAAAGTTTTATTGGCAATTAATAGGTTTGATGTACCGTTGTCGGTATTGTTTTGGCAATAGGGAATCTGTTCCTTAGCAATAGGTAGCCAAAGGATTATTTTGAGTGAATAATGAAAGCAAAAAGTACTTGACTACACTGTACTGACACAAATGACGATGCGTGATATTATTAGTGTTGGATGGACGAAGGAAATTGACTGTATCTATATAGTCTAACCAGATCGCCACTTGCCTGTTCACAATGTTGTCCAGAATGATTGATGATGAACGTGCACACTCCTTAGTCCGATTTCAATATCGTCCCTGCTGGTAACTTCGTAGGTCCGGGAGAAGGACCAATGTGCGGGCTGCCAGGAAGTCCGAAGGAGTCGTGGTTCTTTGTTGAAATGATGAATGACTCGTAATAAACTCAATAGTATTGTAGGTATGTGACAATGTAGGTATGTGGTACGATGTATGAGAGCGAGTGTCGGGGCCGATCGGTTACGTTGCCGCCGACGATGCGCAGCTATCGTGTGCGTTTTTACTGTCGATGTGTGCGTCGACACATAATATGATTCATCAACGCAGAGTCGAAACAGCTGGTCCTATAAACTCAAGCTATGGGATGAACTTCCTGCTGTGGTTTTCTTAAGTGACTACAATATGGGGTTCTTCGAGAATGACATCAGAAGGCTCTTACAGGTTCGGCAGCACGAGTATGATGCCCCTGCTGGTGCATATGTCCATAGGTCACGGTAAATATTTCCTATCAGGTGGCCCGTATGCTTATCTGCCACCTAAGTTTACAATTACGGTCAAATGAGTCATGTGAACAAAATTATGACCATTAAAGTTATTTAACTGGAAGGTGTGGTAACAATATTTAGTATTTGGGGCAGTCGGTGTTATCTGCTATGATAACAATGTCACTGTTATCACCTTAAGGTCAGTTTACGATTGAATAACAAACGCTCCGGAAGGAATCAAGATTGGTAATGATGTTTATCTATATAACATAACATAACATAAACTCACGCCTATATCCCTGGCAGGCAGAGGCAGAGGTGTTAGCACTCAAATTTCGCCAGTTTATGTTTAGGTCCCAATGTAATGAGCGGCGAGCCTATTGCCATCAACCGGGCACTTATAAACCTGCGATAAACACACACATAACTTCGTAAAGCATCGAAAAGTCAGTGATATCTGTCTATCTAATGTTATTACTATTATATAACTAATTGAGTAGAATCTGGACCACCCCATCTCTTTCTATGCGGTGTCGTACAAGACGACTAAGGGATAAGGCTGTTTAACATCAGACATAAATTCAGCCCAGATTCAGGCACATATACAAGGCTCGAGTCAACAATAGTGCCTGGAAAACGGCAATAGACTCACCCCCTGTTACGTGGGGCCGAAAACAATGATTGGTGAAATGTGGTTGTTAATTCACCTCTGTCTAACCCTTCGGAGATAAAGACGTGATTGAACATTGGAAATGTTTGTTTGTGATGGACTCAAAAACTACTGAATGTATTTCGATATCGGTTTATTTTGTTAGAAAGTTTCTGGTCAGACTTTAAAACTTACGTCACTAACTTACTTCCAGCAGGGGACGCTGCAAGCTAGGTGGGTGATCTGCCCTTCCGTGTGAGGCATTCGGCAAGCAGGTGGAGGTCTCCTCGTCCTTCATGAACTCTGGACATCCAGTGTCAGTTTTCCCGCCTATGAGTGTCAGGGGTCTGTTCAGTCGGCAGTGTCCTGTTATCACTTCTATGACAAGTTTCATGTTCCCTCTTGAGAGTTGTAGCATTTGCCTTGTTTTCTTTGTGTCCTTTGATGAAGATCTTCGACTGTCTTTTTTTATCTAGGTCACGCCAACATGACTTCACCTCGCCTGACGGTAAGCAAAAGGCAATGTCTTATGAAAGAGGGTCACCATTACAGACACTTAGTAATGTTACAATGGTGGTACTCAGCGGGGCGTGAAAAAGCTGATGAGGCCGCTACCTCATCAGATGCTTTTTCACGCCCCGCTTAAAGGACCCGGGACTTTAGGAAGAAGGAAACACGTGAGCTGGTAATGAATTAATGGAATGAATGGTCTTGGTGGTGCGGCAAAGAAAAGAGTCTCCGAACCGCTTGGTTCTTGCTCGTATATTCTGCACAGTGTGAGGGTGACATCTAAGCCGTGCACGTGTTTTCCTGTGTAGGAAAGGAGAGGGTGGGATTAGTTGGGAGAGCTCATCAGAACACTCACCATAGTAGAGACGGTAAAATACAGTCTTATACAGTCTTATGGCAGGCGAGCACACCATCTCCTATTTGTCTCTGCAGTTATACTTTGACTGATTAGAACTGGAGATAAGAGATCCATTCGGCGTGGGCGCGGGCGTAAGGCTAGTTTATTTTAATTCTTATAATGTATAAGAACATATAGCTTGTGTGTGGTTCCCGGCAGAGTAGAATTTGGACTACCACATCTATTCCCATGCGGCGACTAAGGGATAGGGCTGTTTAACATCAGACAGATATATACAGCCCAGACTTAGCCTCAGACGCATGGCTTGAATCAACAATAGTGCCCGGAATACGGCAATAGGCTCACCCCCTATTACGTGGGACCGAATACAATGATTGGTGAAATGTGGGTGTTAATTCACCTCTGCCTAATCCTCCGGGGACAAAGGCGTGATTATATGTAGTATATAATATAGCTTGTTTAAACTGAAATGACACGCTCCACCACGATTTTTTATCTAAGACTCGCCACGATGGTAAGCTAAAGGCAAACTCTCAGGAAAGAGGATCACCATTACAGACACTAAGTAATGTTACAATGGTGGCACTCAGCTTGGCGGCCTCATCAGATGCATTTTCACGCCCTGCTTAAAGGACCCGGGACTGTAGGAAGAAGGAAACACGTGTACTGGTAATGAATTCCAGGTCTTTAGTTCATTTGCACATGCTAAACTCTAGTAATACGAAATTATCGTGCTCACATTATTAATGTACTCACTCTAGTATTTAGTTTGACGTTAGGATGTGTCACTGCACAATGAATAAAAATGCGGTGAGAAGGCTGCTGATAGGCGTACTCTAATGAAAACGGAAAGCAGTAGGAACGAACCTGGTGACGCCGATCCTAGAATAATATAACATAAATTAGGTAATAGCATATGTATAAAAACGTATGCAGATGTGGTATTAGTTAACATAGTGCAATCTTTTGTGATATTGTGTAAGTTACATGAACATAAGATACATTGTGAAATGTTATATTTCGCAATCTTATAACATCACATTTATACATAGATAAACTAACAGTTCTATAGAGTTAGAATTCTTACTCGCAACTCGCAACAAACATCATCAACATTATGTCAACGAGAAGAAACCATACTCACTCAAAGTCTCGTCCAATCAACAGGTGTAGTTAGTTCATGGGCCTCGTAGATCTTATTGGGACCTTCATACACCATATGATAATACAAAAATATCGGATACTGGATTAACTTAAAAAAACATGGTAAATATCCCGGTGAGTATTTTACTACTAATGTAATTATACTATTATATTCATAACATAAACTCATGCCCATATCCCCGAAAGGGTTAGGCAGAGGTGCTAGCACCCACATTTCGCCAGTTTATGTTTAGGTCCCAATGTAATAGGTGGCGAGCCTTTTGCCATTAACTGGGCACTTATAAACCTGCGATAAATACACACATAACTTCGAAAAGCATCGAAAAGTCATTGGTGTGTGACTGTGTGCCATGGTAAAGCCTGGGATCGAACCCGAGACCTCGTCTCAGCAGTTCATTACCCATACCACTACACTACCGCGTTTATCTATATATTTACATTCACACCTGTGGATACTCGAAGGGGAAGGTAGAGGTGTGCTTATGATTGAATACTTTACCGACTATGATTTTTTTATGGCAGTGCATCGACCTCTGTGTCATGGCTTGTATGTTTACTATCGGATGGAGAACAGCCCTGTTCCTTAATTAAACCTTCTACGACACCCACGGGAGGAGATGGAGTGGCCCTTTTCTAGTCCAACAGGAACCAACACATTAAATATGTTACACGCGCAATATAAATGCAATAGTGTTATCTCATTACACCTCAAGTGGTATATAAAAGGTTTCAGGCACTATTTGAATACCAGTTCACCCAGAAGTGTGATAGCGTCAAGATATCACTCGAATCTGTTGTGAAGATGTCCACTACTACTGTATCAGTAATTTTTCAAGTTCGTTATCTATTTAATAAATTTTACAAACCATTTACATTGGAGTGCAAAGTGAAATTCTTCTTAAGGGTGAGGCGTCCTAGATAGTGATTTGTGAATGAATTTCGTAGAATAAAGCATCATTTTCTGTCAAACCATGTTATGTAGTGGAAACTGTGATAAATGCTTGTAATAAAAACATTTTTTAAACTATATCTACTAGACATAAGACAACAACGACAAACGTGGACACTGTTGGGGCTAGTCCAAGACCTACAAGTCGCGCGGCGGGTTATGGAGCGAGCTATGTTCGGGGTATCTCTGAAAGATAGAATTCGAAACGAGGGCAACAGATAAAGAACTAAAGTTACCGATATAGCTTGCAAATAAGCAAGCTGAAGTGGCAGTGGGCTGACCGCATCTGTCGAAGGACCGGTGGCAGTTTGAGCATTTGAGTGCTAGAGTGGAGACTGCGATGAAACAAATGGAAGGTAGGACGTCCCTTAGCCAGATGGGTTTAAAACCATAAAAAGGTAGTTGGGACAGACTGGATGTGGATGATGGAGGATCGGGAGCAGTGGTGCACATTGGGAGTGGTATATGTCCAGCATTGGTCTCCGATAGGCTAGTTAATTGAATTGAAAACACAGCTTTAAGCAGTTGTTTTAAATTTTACTGTTTGGTTGCCATATTATCACTGTGAAAATAATCGTTATCATTTCTTTATGTCGAATACGTCAAGTTGGCTTCACCTCATCTTATGTTAAGCTGAAGGCAGCCTCAGGAATGAGATAACCTTTTCTGAACCTTTTATCAACTTAGTTTATTGAGCGCTTTTAATAATTACCTATTGAATGATTACAGTGGATAACTCGAAGTGTTATTATTAGTTAGACAGTGGAAACCGAATTCATGTGATATATTTGCATTTACTTTTTTTTGCATTTAATTTTTATTTAATTTGATATTTATTTTTAATTAAATAAAATCGTTTTTTAACATATTATCGTGATTTATTTTTTGTTATTATTTACATTTAGCTTTACCTTTCATCAAACTTTCCCCTCTGAAGCAAAATTAGGGTTATGATTTAGACAGGTTGTGGAGGAACGAGGTGTGATGTTCCTCCAACACAAAGGGAGGATCCTCCGACCAGGCAAGGTGATCACGCCTGGCGGGCCGCGGCCCAACGATTGTCGTTGGGTTGAAGTATACATGTTGTCCCAGCGCGAGAACTTTAGTTGCGCGATGTAGGATTCGTAGTAGTTCTGCTTGCTGTCGCTGGGTACATGTGGCATCGCCACATCACTCCCCTCCAAGACCGGAGGTTGATTTGCGATGAGTCAGCTGTCTAAGCTCTCTTGATGAGCATGCTGTGGTATCCTTGTAAGAGCCGAAAGTGCTGGATGGCGACGACTTGATTACCGCTCATGCGGGAGAAGTGAATGGGATGTGACGATGAGAATGCTGATGATATGTTCAGCGAAGGTTACGTGATCAGATCACGTCGGGGTCACCACTGTGGAGGAACGAGGTGGGATGTTCCTCCAACACAAAGGGAGGATCCTCCGACCAGGCAAGGTGATCACGCCTGGCGGGCCGCGGCCCAACTCAAGGCATTTCACAGCAGGACCGCAGCACCGCAGCACCGCACTTGTCCCGCGTCTTCGGGACCAGCGGTAGTCCCGACTCACTGGGACTAGCGAGGAAGACTGTTCCGCTAACGGAATAAGCGGCGTCCAGTTCTGACGAAACGGAACTACTCAAGACTGGAAATGGCATGCTCATCAAGAGAGCTTAGACAGGTACATGTGGCATCGCCACAAGGTTATGAATATTTAAGTTCATCTGTTCCCTCATAGCTTCTCAACTACTTATTAGAACTGGACGAATGAGTTAATGGTAGAAATATCTTAGTCGTCCGCTGATTAAGGCTTTTGCTTGCCCCAGAATAATATAAATACAAAAATAAGTTTAAAACAAAAACCCGACTACTGAAAAAATATTAAACAAGAAAATGTATAGGATAGCCTTGGTCGTATGCCATTTAGTCTAACGAAACAATACATTATAGGGAAAATTGGCATGCGACCACGGCTATCCTACATATTTTCTTGATTAATACTTTTTCAGTAGTCGGGTTTTAGTTCTAAACTTACTATTTTTTTATTCCAAGCTCCAATATTCTCATGAAATTTGCATTGCATTTATCCAAAGCTTGCGCTATGTACTGTGATGTTAGTGGGACCCTATACACCATACATCTTCGTGGAGCCCCACACACGTTTCCTGAGAGCATCTCATCATATAAATATTATTGCGTAATATTTTACATGATTTCAAAATAATTGCTCGCAACCTTCATTGAAACAACACAACTAATTGCGCAATACACTTTTTATTTTATTTTCTTTTACTATTTATATATTTCTTTATAGATTATGGTGTGCGAAAAATTACCTTCTTACCTAATATGAATGTAAACGTCATCACCAGCAACTATTCCCCTAATGACACACGCAACAGTGGCGCAACAGATTTTCCTTGTTACAACTTTGCGCGGGTATAAAAATGGCGTCGCGAGCTATGTGAATATTAGTTCGCTCCGAACTGTGCTTGCCATAAGACGTCAGTTGCTTATAACTATTGTAAAAATGACTTCCATCAAGTTATTAGTACTGTTCCTGACCTTATTAGGCATGGTATTCACGCTACCTGTTACAAAAAAAATTGACATCAGTGAACTATCAGTGCAAAGTGAAGTTCCTTTTAAAACAGAAGAAGTTTCAAGTTATGATTTAGAAAAGGTCTTGGTGAGGCACAGAAGATATGTCATGGGAGGTAGAGGGTGCTCAGAGGGGAACATTTTCTATAAAATGAAATGTATCACAATTAAGAGGTAAATAAAAATGATTTTAATTTTGTTAAGAATATTTCTAAATTTTAAAGATAGAGGCATTTATTATTTGATTTGTTTGTGCATTGTTTCAATAAATAATCTAAATAACATAAGTAACTTATATTTTTAATGTATCCCTTGGGGTATTATCAGTAGTTATAATTTCTTTTTAATATTAATAATTAATCTATATTGGCAATTTTTTGAAAACTTTTATATATAGGTATATTTTTTTATTTTACTACAAATTCATTTATTACAATTCATTATTACTTACAATTTTTAATTATAAAAAGTGTAACATTTAATAAATTACCTTTTTACCCAATATCATATTTTATATAAAATTAATATCAAAAATGTATTTCCTTTTCAGGTACAAACAATTAACAGAGTCTGATTATTAACAGTAAGGTAAAGAAAACCAAATATAATATTTTAATATTTCAACTCTTTTGCGACTGCTCAACAGAAGTTAACTATTTCATTAGCAGTCACACGGGATCTCCTCTCATCTTCTACGAAGTAGATGATTTGTTTGAAGACGGTGACAAGATGTTTCGAGTAAAAGTGAATTTTAAAATCAAGTTATTACTACCAGTTGAGAAAAAATTAGCACTAATTTATCTGTTTTTTTATTAATTTTGATGAAATGCATTTATTTAAACGGGTTTTAAGAATGAATCTGTGCTGCCTGTCCAGTGATGATAATATTTTAATTAGACAATCGATTAATTTATTTCATTGATATGTATGTATGTTTCACAACCATTTCTTTTTGTCTTCATTTGTTATTAGCATTTAAACTTTTTGTACAGATAACAATAGAAAAATCTGTTTAAGTGATAGTGAATGCCGTACTTAAGTACACAATTTTTTTATTTTAAGTAAATTTAAAAGAAGTAAAAAGCATGTGAAATTTTCAAATCACGAAATATAGAAAAATATTTCAAATTTAGCGTGCCATAATTATTTAGTTTATAAATATTTTAGTAAGAATATATATTTATTGTGAAGGTACTTACTTATATTTCAAGATTTTGTGATATTTATAAACATAGTGAAAATGTTAATAAAATTGTTATATTATGTAAATAGTGATACAGTTAACTACAGTACTGCTGTGTTATCATAAAAAAGAAGTTTGTAGATGTTCTTTTGAAATTGTTTCATTGTACATTTTTGTTCTAAATATGGTACTTGTTATCAAGTGTATCCATTGAGATTTAATTAAAACGATTAAATAATAATTAGTTCAAATAACATACTTTGAGTAAAATGGTAGTTTTCTACATGTACCTTTGTTTGTATACATTGATATGAATAATATTGGGGACTATATTATACATATAAATTTTGAGAATAGCAGAAATTGTTATTGAAGGAACTTTATGACCCTTTATTTCTGTAAGTACGTCAGTGTTACTACAAATTGACATAAAAATTGTAAGCATCTCTTAGAATAAGTAGACTATTTTCAACTCTATAGACTGTGAATGCCACTGTTGTGATGTAAGTTCAATTATTTATTGTAACTATGATAATATTAAGTTATTAACTATTATTTATGGCAACTATGATAAGATTAATTTATTAAATCAATATAAAAACTTATAACAGCTTTTGTTTAATTTCTTTTCACACATTGTACCTTGAGTATTCAATACTAAACCATATTCACGTTACATACGGTTCCTAACAGCAATTCTCTGTATAGGTACTTCCCATGGCAATTGTGAATTTATTGACACTAATTCAGTCGGGGATTCCACTATCCAGTGGCATCTGGAGTACAATATACACAATTCATGACCTCAAGAGTAACACCATAGTTACATCGGTTCGTATTTTATTTGTGGATAGTTGCTTTATATGAATATAATTAAAAATTAATAAGTTATCACGAAAAGTCACTGTTCTTGCCCGAAATTAAATATTAGTGATGGCTATTCGGTGGATATACGATTTTACTGAGAACCTTCTCTTGCACTTGGTTTGATCGAGGCATGAACTCAGTTGGTGCACCACTTCACATTTAATTTGTTCATTTTTCTTTATTTTTCTTTCTTTGCATGTTTAGTCAGGCACTCTTCTTGAATTCAATTTTGTTTTGTAATTTTTGTGATCAGCCGTTGGATACAGTGTTGTAAAAAAAATTAAATGATATGTAAATCGTATTAGGCACCCTCAGGACAGGCTTACCTAGTGTGGGACCAATAGACATGGATTTGTGGTAAGGGTTTGTTATGAAAATAAATGCTTTTTTTTTTAATTCGATTTTTTTTGTATAGGACATGTCAATTAGATCTTGCCTCGCCTGATGGTAAGCTGAAGGCGAAATCTCAGCAAAGAGAGTCAATATTGCATATAAATACTATGGATACTGTAGGAAGAAGGAAGATGGCAAGGTATATAATATTTAAACAAACTAACCCTGATGCATTGAAGGCGAATAGACAGAATATCCTTTCATCCGATAAACGATTCAAAATAGACGGCCTAGCTACATTTTTTTAGAGGGAAGAATACTCTTTACTTGATTCTATTCTGCTGCACAATTGGATCTCCTACCTATCCTACTGACCCGATAGCCATGAAACAAAAGACCTTTTAAAAATTTGAATCTGAAGTAGTTATATTTACATACATATAGTCACGCCTTTATCCCCGGAGGCCTTGATCCCACGTTATAGGGGGTGAGCCTATTTCCGTTTTCCGGGCATTATTGTTGACTCGAGCCATGCATCTGAGGCTGAGTCTGGGCTGTATTTATCTGTCTGATGTTAAACAGCCCTATCCCTTAGTCCCTTTGTACGACACCGCATGGAAAGAGATGGGGTGGTCCAAATTGTGCTCTGCCGGGAACCACGCGGCCAACTTTTGTTATCCTTGTTAATGATCTATAACTAAATCAATCAATCAAATCATATCAATTAGTCCATTGCAGTCCACTGCTGGACACAGGCCTCTCCCAATGTTGGGAGGCTTTGACCTACTATATATGATTCTACTTTGCCGGAAATCACGCGGTAGTTATTTTTATTATTATTATTTTATTATTTTAGTTATTTCGTCCACGATGGACCAATATACAATAATCAAAAAGACTTAGTGTTCAGTATCGTTAATATAACATAACCCGAGTGTTTTAATTATTTCCAATGTACAGACACGACCAGCTAACAATAATATTGGCATACATAAAAACTGATTTTGTATAGTTTTTTATATTTTTTTATACCACTTTGTTGATAGACAAGCACACGGCCCACCTGATGGAAAGTGGTTACCGTGGACGTTTGTAACACCAGAGGAGTCACAGTCGCGCTGCCAACGCTGTTAGTAGAGTCTCTGTGCCATCAGTTGTCTGTGTCACAAGACACTGTTATACAGATCGAGGGCTGAGTCGTCGTTCTACTAAAGCAAAACCACTGTCATACCACTGTCATACCACTGTCATACCACTGTCATACCACTGTCATACCACATACAGACAGCAATAATTAGTCTTAAGTCCACAATTGAATGCTAAGAGTTTCATTACAATTTTACATTCACTACGATATATAATTTTGAACAATTTTTTTAATATCACTTAGGTGGTAGACAAGCGCACGGCCCACCTGATAGAAAGTGGTCGCCGTGGCCTATGGACGTTTGTAACATCAGAGAAGCCACACTCGCGCTGCCGACCCTGTAAGCACAGAGTAAGCCTTTAGCCATCCCACTGATAGCACAAATTCTCCAGTGAGCTCCGGCTACCCTACTCAACGCCGGGAACATAACACGAAGTTATTATGGCTGCGGTATTCTGTAGGGTGGAGGTACTTCCCCAGTCGGACTGCTCAATTGGACGGAAATACCTACCTACAAATTACGATTTCCTTGACGTTACTTGATCAATTCCTGATCTTTTTCAATTCTGTTTAATTTGGAGCTTAAATAAGTATGTACAAACAAAAGATTATATTCCCGCTTATACACTCATTGGCCTCTAAAAAGTTCACTGGGTCCAGTGATAAACAAGATGTTAACATTTAGAATGGTGACTAGCTAATGCATGAGCCCTTCAAGATCACTTTTTTTTCCTTAGAATCCTTAAATAGCGAAGGAAAATAATATTATATGTTAATATTTTAGTATTTATTTGATTGAACTAGGTAATTAAATTAAAAACACGAACTGAGCAAAACGACGGATAAAATGTATACTGATGACAAGAACAGATTACGGAGTATTATTTTTTATTAAATTCATAATATATGGCGTTCAGTGTTGCAATTAATAATTTCAACAGAAAATAATATAATAAAGTCACTTTCAACATTATTCCACTTGCGTCATTGTACAAGCGGTTAATGCATCATGAAAGTTTGTTCAACAACAGGATGATATTATTTGTATTTGACACAATCAGCAGAACTATATGCTTTGGTTTATTTGGATATGGCGTCGGTGGGAGCTACCGATTTCTACCGGTACTTGTACGAACGGAGACGGGTGTATATAGGAAGATTTGGATTATTTTAGGTGAGGTTCTGTGGCTTAGAGGTCAGAGTATTCTCCCTGTGAGGGAAAAATCGTGGTTTCGAATCCCGCCTGAACTGATCTAATTTTTTTCTTATCTTAATCGATTTGAATAGTTAGCATACTAAATGCTTTAAAATTACATTCAACCTTAACTATTATTTTCAATTCTTAAATACTCAATTAAAAGTGCATTCAAAGCTAGCACGTTGGAGCCCATGCTTCGCTCGTTGTGGCGGAGGCTCCCAATTTTCTTTGGCCGTGGCCTATGAACGTGTGTAACACCAGTGGAGTCACATCCGTGCTGCCGACCCTGTAAGAACATATATATTCTATATTTTAGTTATGCATTTGGGCTTTTACACAAGTGGCCCCGACAGCCTCGCCCGTCAATGAAGAGCCACACTACTTATTTATCCCTACAGGTGGCGCATTATCGCTGGTATTTTTCATACAAATTGTCTTTAAATAAAGAAAAAAGAGTTCTGTGGAATAAACAATGATGCTGTGTAGTGCATTTTAGTATAAAAAGAAAGGTCCTTATCGTTTCTCTACTGATAAGAAAAGACAGCCCTGCGCATCAAAAACTGGATAACAAATTCATCTGTTAGAATATGTAGTGACCATTTCGAACCTGAAGATTTTTTTGTAGTGAAGCATTTCTCTTTATTTCTTCGTTTAAACTCACAACTATCATGAAAGAGCACATTTTTATTGACAAATTCACAAGCAAAATTACAAAATTATTTAGGTACTTTCAATGCAAATGTCAACGGCAAGATTGACAAGCACCTCTGATGTAAAAAAATGACCCTCCAAATTGTAGGGAATGCGATAAATTTGAAGATGTGCAACATTTACTTATGGAGTGTGTGCGGAACGGAGCTGAGAGGGTGTTACTGATGAGCGACTTGAACCTGAATGAGCTGGATGGGGGTTGGGTTCAGACTGTGCTCTCCGAGCCAACCTCTGACAAGGCCAGAAGGCTATGTCATTTGGTCACATCTGCCAACAGTTCCCAACAGTGTGGTTTAGAGTACCTTAGTAGTGATTAGGTTAGGTTTAAACTAGGCGTGAACTGGAAACAATTGGAAGGAAACAACAATAAATGTGTTACTGGTACAGGGTGCGATGGGGTTGACATATCTGTGAAGATAAAAACCCCCAAAAAACAGATTAAAAAAAAATCCTCTCACGTAAGTAACATAGGATTGTAGACTCTAACACAAGCACCAGCGGAAGTGACGCCTTCTGAGATTCATTTTGCCTGTGCCTTCCAATTATCGAACCCATGACCGAACCCGAGACCTCGTCTCATCAGTCCATTATCCATACCACTAGGCTACCGCGGTTAATTTTAAATATTATAATATATTGGCCTTCGTATTTATATTCTATCTATTTTAATCCTTCGTAAAAGTTCGGTTTTTACCATTATGGCCGTTTTTGGGTGTATAACAATCATGGTAAAAACCGTTGAATTACGGTAAATTAAATTGAACCTAAACAAATTAGGTGACAAATAAAATGTGGATAAGTTTGTATATTTGCTGTTTAGAACCCGTAATACCAGCTTTGCTATGCTTGCTTCGGGTCTAGATGGCGCTGTAAAAAATATGCTAGAATTTGTTCTAGTTATGTGTGTAATAATATACATCTATCTTTTATACTGTTGATTGATGGCACTTGGTGGAATTTGTTGTTACACATATTAAGAAGACACATGTACTTTTTCCACAGAATTTTTTATTAGACCTGACCGGTTTCGCCTTACGGCATTCTCAACCTCAACTTTCAACCAATAAAAATACTGTGGAAAAAGTACAAGTGTGTTCTTAATATGTATAATATACATCTGTTTTCATAATGTATGCAGGAATGGCTTGTAAAACCAAAACCAGACTACTAAAAATCACGATCTAAAATTTAGTCTAGTAAAACAATACATTCTAAGGAAAAGTGTACGACCACGGCTATCCTTGATATTTTCTTGTTTAATACTTTTTATATCTTGATTTTTTGTAGTCGGGTTTTAGTTTTAAACTTATTTTGTATTTATATTATTTTGGTGCAAGTAATAGATATAATTCATACATATTTGAAATATGCTAATTAAGTCCTTTCAGTTTATAAGACATGTTTTTTTTCAAATTTATTTATTAACACAGTATTTTATGACCGCTAGAGGTGTGACACGCACATTAGATTCAGTGACACGTTATTATAGCATAAAACCAGCGGACGACTAAGACGCTTCTAACAATACCTCATTTGTCCAGTTCAAATAAGTGGTTGAGGAGCTATGAGGGAACAGATGAACCTACATACATGCGTAGCCTGTCAAAATCATAACCCTCCTTTTGCTTCGCCATACTCGGGTGAAAAGAAAAAAATAGTCTCAGTCGAGTTACGAACCTTCTCATTTTTGAAGTCGGTTTTATTTAGTCCAGAAAAAGTCCCATACCTTCTTTTAAATCAACGCAAGCACGCAGTTGAGTCACTTTCTGTCACATGTTACGGTTACCCATCGATGCTATATATATGACTCAACATCATTGAACGAACACACGCGGATATATAAACCAATGTCGTGATTTTTAAAACCAGATTCATTTAACGTAGAGCAGCGGCACTGACAAGACGCGAGATAAACTGCGATAATGGCATTTACGATTTTGTTTTCGCTTTTCCTGCTTGGGTTACTATGTGTTGTATCTACACTACCAAGTGAATTTAGTGTGCAATTACAACCTATTGACGATTCTCGTGCAACTGCACTGGAAAGTGATAAAGTGATGGCATTTGTCAATAAACCTGACTTTAATAATAATGATTTAAATAATAATAGTAATAATGTTGATCGACAAATCAATGTGCGTTCAAAAAGACAAGTGATTAAGAATGGACGATGTCCATCAGGCAAGGATTGGTGTTTTAGAAGATGTAGGACCCTAAAAAAGTGAGTATTTCTTAACTAATCGATATTAATATATTTAAGCCGCGGATCCGCGTAGTTAAATAAAATGCACGATTGTTAACTAATAATGAGTTTAATTTAGTCAAATTTTCAATTAAATTGCGTTCGATTTTTTTTAAATATTCTTATTACAAACACAAAATAAAAAATAATATCTCTTCACTGTGGCGCAGATGTTCGGAAGTCCAGAGAGACATTTCGAATATCAACTTTTATTTCTGGTTGCGTCGTTTTCGTCTTTGTACTAATTCATGTATATTTTTCGTAATTTTCTGCCATAATAAACCTTATGTTAACAATTTAAAAAAAATTGGTTACTTATAAACGCAGCAAAAAATAATTATTCAAACCAGTAGTCTTCTTAATTTTTTAATTTTTACGTTTAGCAATCAATTAATTTATTTAATTAGGTATTTATTTAGGTTATGTAGGGGTATAAATAGGTATTAACATAGGGTTAGGTTAGGTTAGGTTAGGTTAGCAGTAACAGTTCGGCGATGGGTATTGACGGTCCTGACGCCATCACATTATGAGGGGAGAGTTTATAGACGTAAAATCATTTGTTTTTTAAATAGCAAAGAAACCAGTTTCTGACCTAGAATAATACAAAAACAAGTTGTATACATAATATCACAAGGTTGGCAGGTTCGGCTGATACGTCAGAAGGCGCGGGCTCAGTACCCGTTCAGTGTAAATATTTGTTCATATGTACAAATATTATGGTATATGTATGTGTATATATGTGTGTATTAACAAAAAAAAGTACTTGTACTAGTAGATTTGTCCGGGGCGTCGGAGGTCTATGAGCGACCTCCGCCCCCCATGAGCGCCGGCCTGGGGGTGACAGATGGAGCCGCCTGTCACCCTGGCAGAAGCAGGCCGCGGCAACGGCGCGCCTGGCGCTCCTCCCCGTTTTTCGGGAACGAGTTGGGAACGAGTTGAGGCCCAGATCGTGAGAGATGGCCCTGGGTCGGCCGGGGTGCGAGGGATATACCTGTCAACCCCACCTTCGGCAACCAAAACGACCCACAGGCGGCGTGCGTTTTAGTCGGTTCGAGTCCGACATAACCTCTCCCACCGGCTCCGGTGGGGAGGTATCGGTGGGGATTTTGCGCACGTAAAAAAAAAGTAGATTTGTCCGTATTCTAGATTCAATATTACAAGCTAGTCAAGTTCGACGATGTGTCTAGAGAACGTTGTGTAGAGTGTCCTACAAATGTTATTATTGTTCAAAAAAAGAAATGTATGTAAATATGTTTATCCGCATTCAAGAACCCATAACCAGCTATCTTATCCTAATTCAGAACCAGATGGCACCTTGGTACATTACGTTATACATACATATAATCACGCCTTGATCCCCGGAGGGTTAGGCAGAGGTGAATTAACACATTTCACCAATCATTGAATTCAGTCCCACGTAATTGGGTGTGAATATTGCTGTCTTCCGGGCACTATTGTTGACTCAAACAATGCATCTAAAGCTGAGTCTGGACTGTATATATCTGTCTGGTGTTAAACAGCCCTATCCCTTAGTCGCCTTGTACGACACCGTATGGGAAGTGATGGGGTGGTCCAAATTCTACTCTGCCGGGAACCACGCGGCGTCATATTACGTTGTAGAACATTTATTTCTTCATAAAATAAAGTATGTGGTTTTTTTTTACAGGTGTGAGGAGTTACGCAATAGCCGGTGATGATTTTAACGATGGATCAAAAAAAGATCTACCTCAAAACTATGTTATACTAGCTGTTGCCAGCGACTTCGCCCGAGTGGAATCATGATTCCATTGCCGCAATGAAACCTATTCCCGGAACAAAAAGTAGTATATATGTTATTTTAGACCATAATCTATCTCTGTACCTCATATCTGTTAGATTTTTCCAGTTAATATAGCGTGTTTGATTAACAAACATCTGTTGAATAAAATGTTTAAGCATTTAGTATGATAACTGTTCAAATTGATTAATAAGTACAGGAAATCCCACAGTTCCTGTTAGACGGTTTTTTTATACAACTTAGGTGGCAGGGCAGACAAGCACACGGCCCACCTGACGGAAAGTGGATACCGTGACTTATGAACGTGTGTAACACCAGTGGCGTCACATCGGTGCTGCCGACCCTGTAAGAACAGAGATTTTATGTGCCCTCATTGCAGAACACAAAATCAGGACAAGCTTTTGGTCTTCCCACTGACAGCACAAAAACTCTCAAGTGAGCTCTGGCTACCCTACTCACCACCGGGAACATAACACGAGGTTATTATAGCCGTGGTGTTCTGTAGGGCGAAGGTACTTCCCCAGTCGAACTGCTCAATTTGGACGGGAATACCGTCGTGTCCTACCTATGTATGTAGGAAGATTTGGATGATTTCGGACAAGGTTCGGTGCATTGTCAGAGCATTCCTCTTATTAAGGGAAAGATCGCGGGTTTGAATCCAGCCTCGACTGATTAATTTTTTATTTTATCTTAATCGATTTGAACAAACATCTGCATAAATTGTCACATTTATAATTTTAGTTGTTTAGGATGATGTTGTTATACAGGCAGTTTTATATATTTAATTTTAGTTTTATTTATTTAATTGTCAAGCTTAAGTGACATATTGTGATATGGTACCTATTTACGTATTGTTATATTGATATAGAGGGCGCTGTGTTGTGTGCCATATTGTTATTATTTATTAAGAAAAAAATAATTTGGTTTTTTTATCTAGGATACAATTTGACTTCACCTCGCCTGATGGTAAGCTAAAGTCAAAGTCTCAGGAAAGAGGGTCACCATTACAGACACTAAGTAATGTTACATTGGTGGCACTCGGCTTGGCGGCCTCATCAGATGCTTTTTCACGCCCCGCGCTGTCATTTTTACAAACCGTCGCAAATGATGTTTTAAGTGACTACTTTATGGCTTTTTGAAACTGATTTTAAAGATAAGATAAGAAAAAGCCTCTACACTGGCCCCTTATTCTGAATGACCTACCGTTTCCTAACTACGCGTACGTAATAGCTGAAACATTTAAGTTGATCTGGTTTTACGTCATTTTTCCATGTTAACCAATTCTAATTCTCCTTCTTCTCACGTTACTACTGCATTTGAAACTCGATGTCATTCAGAATAATGCCCCTGGTCTTGTTATATGCCTATTGGTTGTGAAGCTTTAGATTTAAAAGTTGTAGAGAATTGTATTTTCAATTTTATTGTCGTTGGTATAATTTGTCTGTCTGTGTACAAGATATTTCTTCTTGTGCACAGTGAAATACACCTAACTTCTAAAACATTTCCTCTGTTTGTTCTTAATATTAACCAACCTAAAAAAAATCCACAACCTGAGCATTTTTATGGTACATTTTAATGAAAAACTATCTCGCCTATAAATTTAAGTAGGAATCTAATTATAATAATTTAACATTGAATCTAGATTTGACTTTAATAATTTTGTATTCATTGCTAGCAAAATACTCACAAAGTTCAGTATTTTGCTAGCGTACTTTTAGGAAACAGCCAGCATTTAGTACAATAATAGACTAAGTCAAAATACCTCTAAGAATAAGGAGCTTGCCTTCAACGACTGTGTATTATTTATATTATTTATTGTGACTATAATAAAATAAATTAAGAAATAAATATGATTTTCAGAAATATAACATGCTGTGTTTATTATTTTCATACACTGAGTATTAAAACTATCCAGAGTCAACCTCCTCGTTGTCCTTGGTTTGACCAGTCTAACCTAAATAGAAATTTAATTGTTACAGCTTTGAGACTGCGTTCTGGTCATATATTATTCCATCACGGAAATTTGGACACATGATGAGAGTTGTTGATTCGCCTAACTGTTTAACATGTGGCACAATAGACGATGTCCAACATTTGCTCTTGGAGTGTGAACGAAATCGTAGTGCTAGGGAACAACTAGTTTTAGATTTTAATATAAGAATAGAAAATGTAGGTTCATTCCACAGTATTTTATCGGCACCTCATTCTGATGCTGCAAGGTGTGTTTATGAGATGTGTAGAAATGTAAATAATATAATTTATTACAATACGACTGGCATATGTCTTACGATAAAAGTCCAATAAATAAATAAAGATAAAAAAAAAAAACACTCTGTGTTCTAAACTCATGCTCTTTGATCATATAGATGTACTAGCTAAAACCCCAACGCGATCCTCAAAAGTTAATGGCTAGATTACTGAAGTAAAGGTTACTTGGATGACACATATTAAGAACACAATTGTACTTTGTCCACAGTCTTTTTATTAGACCTACTAGGTTTCGCTTTACGGTATCCTCAAAGGTTTATAATTTAAAAAAAGTACGTAGATATTGTTAAGTGTCTTTTTTTATACAACTTAGGTGGCAGACAAGCACACGATGGAAAGTGGTTACCATGACCTATGAACGTGTGTAACACCAGTGGAGTCACATCCGGGCTGCCGACACTGTAAGAACAGAGATTTTGTGCCGTCAGTGTAGAGGACAAAGCAGGACAAGCCTTTGGTCGTCTCACTGACAGCACAAAAACTCTCCAGTGACCTCCGGCTACCCTACTCACCGCCGGGAACACAACACAAAGTTATTTTAACCGCGGTATTCTGTAGGGCGGAGGTACTTCCCCAGTCGGACTGCTCAATTGGGCGGAAATACCGCCATGTCCTACCTCCTTCAAATCTATCTATCTTTCTAACATAACATAAACTCACGCCTATATCCCCGAAGGGGTAGGCAGAAGTCCTAGCACCCACATTTCGCCAATTTATGTTTAGGTCCCAATGTAGTAGATGGCGAGCCTATAGCCATTAACCGGACACTTATAAACCTGCGATAAATACACAGATAACTTCGAAAAGCATCGAAAAGTCATTGGTGTGTGCCATGGTAAAACCTGGGATCGAAACCCGAGACCTCGTCTCAGCAGTCCATTACCCATACCACTAGGCTACCGCGGTTTTGTTTTTCATCCTCAACGGTTTATATTTTTAAAAGAAGTGCTGAGATATTGTTAAGTATCTTTATAAACAGATCAAATTATCTTCTCCCTCGCAGATAGATTAGATTGTACCTCAAAGTACCGACTATGTATGTTAACGCTGTTGTAACGTGCTACCGGGATTAATATTATATAAAATTATATTTTCTCTGACTGGTTGCGAAAGGCAGAGGATCGGAAAAATGGCGCACATTGGGAGAAGCCTATGTCCAGCAGTGAACTGCGGGGGGTTAATTGATTGATTGTTTTTTTATTTGTTATTTTTTATACAACTTAGATGGCAGACAAGCACACGGCCCACCTGATGGAAAGTGGTTACCGTGACCTATGAACGTGTGTAACACCAGTGGAGTCACATACGTGCTGCCGACGCTGTAAGAACACAGATTTTATGTGGCTTTAGTGCAGAACACAAACATCAGGACAAGCCTTTGGTCTTCCTACTGTCAGCACAAAAATTCTCCAGTGAGCTCAGGCTACCCTACTCACCGCTGGAAACACAACACGAGGTTATTATAGCCGTGGTATTCTGTAGGATGGAGGTACTTCCCCAGTCGGACTGCTCAATTCAGACGGGAATACCACCGTATCCTACCTCCTCTAAAATAGGATATTTATATTTTCTCTGTATTGAAGCAGCTAGATTAAGTTCTCAAACCTAGACGAAGCAGTGAGAAAACCCTGTCACAAGTATATCTTAATTCACTGGGGTTTTTCTCAATATATGGATGTTATAACAATGTACAAAATTGAAAAAAAAAAGAGTTTGAATGAACCGTCACTGAACGAAGCCTTTTTTGTCAACTAATTTCTGAATTATAAATACTCAACTTAACTAATAAAATATATTTTCTTTGTTACTAGAAATTGAACCACCAGATCCCTTTGAGGGCTCAAAACAATCTTACCTGCAAGTTATCACTTTCTATCAGGTGGGCCGTGTGCTTATCTGCCACCTAAGTGGTATAAAAAAAAGTGATTACACCTATTGATCCCCTCGTCTTATCAAAGCGCATTATTCTGTTAACCATTTCGAATGTGAGTGCATGTGTTTATGGGTTTGTCTGTGTGTGTGTGTGTGTGTGTGTACAAGCGTGTATGTGTGCGGTTACACACTGTTGAGTCATCCGTATAATCTATTTATTCTTTTGGTCATCACATAATGTAATAGAAGCGTAAAACAAACCGCCCCGTCGTGCGAGAGGTTATGTCGGACTCGAACCGACTAAAACGCACGCCGTCTGTGATTCGTTGTTGGTAGTTGGTGGTGAGGTTGGCAGGCCCTCACTGTGTGTGAGGGTTTCAAATAGTATTACGCCATGATTATTCAATTTTGAAGGTGGGCTCAGCATCCTTATGTCGTTTCTATATAAATGTGTGTGAGTGCGGTTGAGTCATCTCTGCCATCCATTCTATCATTTGAAAAGGGTCTACCGTAAATATGAACTATGACACATTGAAACTTCGTCCTTAGATCCTTTTCGCAACTAAGTTAAATTATACCAAAACAAATATTCTAGGAAATATTACATAATGAACTATTTTATTTATTGATCATTTATTTCAACCAAAATGCATTTCACATGGCATACACACACATTTCAACATGGCATACATACACTAATATACTTACATATTGTTAGTAGGTACATTAATTCTGCGTCGGATGGAGAAAGAGCCAACGTCCGAGTGCCATCACTGCGACGCGAGCGAGGACTCAGGTCCGCACACGCTCACCGAGTGTCCGGCGTGGGAGACGCCGAGGCGGGAGCTTGTGGCGGCCCTGGGAGTGAGAGTTCTCACGCTCTCCACCTTGCTCGCGGCGATGGTCCGCTGCGCGGATGCGTGGGCGGCCGGCGCCTCCTTCTGCGAGCAAATAATGCTCGTGAAGGAGGAGGCGGGGCGGGAGCGGCAGCGGGAGCGACGAAGGATCGCAAGCCAAGCTGCCCGCGTACGAAGGCAACTCGGGCGTCGGAGGTCGATGAACGACCTTCGCCCCCCATGAGCGCCGGCCTGGGGGTGACAGGTGGAGCCACCTGTCACCCTGGCAGAAGCAGGCCGCGGCTGTGGCGCGCCTGGCGCGCCTCCCCGTTTCCGGGGTCGAGTTGGGGACTCTGTAGTCCCCACACCCGAGAAGAGGGCCAGATCGTGAGAGATGGCCCTGGGTCGGCCGGGGTGCGAGGGATATGCCTGTCAACCTCACCTTCGGCAACCAAAACGACCCACAGGCGGCGTGCGTTTTAGTCGGTTCGAGTCCGACATAACCTCCTCCACCGGCTCCGGTGGGGAGGTATCCGTGGGGATTTTGCGCACGTAAAAAAAAAAAAAGTAGGTACATTAATATTTCCTTTTAAAAGTTAGTAATGGATGATGGTGTAGATTGCAGCAATGGTTTATGTACAGACAATCTACCCGGTCAGCAATCTACAGAATTTGGCACTAAAATGTGATAAACTTTTTTTTCGTATTTTAGTTTGGTACTAGAATATGATTGAATTGAATTGAACCCTGAGCCTATCACTTAGCGGTCGAATTATCTACCGCTATGCTACGGACACTGAAATCCGCCGTGCTCTTGTCACCGCCGGTGTACCAGCTGTACTAGAACCAAACGGTTTGGCGCGTGACGATGGCAAGAGACCTGATGGCATGTCGCTAATGCCATGGAAGATGGGTAGGACTCTGGTGTGGGACGCCACATGCGTTGATACCATGGCTCCTACCCATATAACTAGCACGGCTGGCTGTGCTGGTGCTGCTGCTGCTTCTGCAGAGGCTCTCAAGCGGCGCAAATACTCCAATCTCATCGGAGATTATGAATTTGTGCCGTTTGGAGTCGAGACTTTGGGGTCATGGGGTCCGAGCGCTCGCAACCTCTTCCGTGAGATTGCGAAGCGTATGGTCGACGCTTCTCGTGACCAGAAGGCTGGCCTCTTTTTAGTTCAGAGAATAAGCATTGCCATACAACGTGGCAATGCTGCCAGTCTTCTGGGAACGCTACCACAAGAGGCATGCGATGCGGAGGAATTCTACAACGCATTTTAATTGTTCTTAGCTATAAGTTGTATTATAGTTATTTTATTTTTATTGTATTTAATATTTATAAATTATTTATTAATAAAATTTAAAAAATACTTAAATCGATTTACGGAAAGTGTTTAGTAGATGATGGGTAATTGGAACACTTCTGAAGGCGACTGTACATTGCGAAACAATGTAATGAAAATTAGGTAGATGATAAATTTGATAATGAAAATAAATACATTTTTGTTTTAATTTTTGTATTTTTATTATTATTAATTAAATACAGATAAAACACAAAATATATAGAACACAAAATAGAATAAAACTAACGATACATAATAATTTAAATCAGTCTTTTTAGTAGAAGGAAGAATACTTATTTTAAATAAGTATTATCTAGAATAAATAAACAAAAAAACATTTTGGAATTTCTACATAATGCTATTTAGACTCAAAGTAAATAAGTACGATAGCTTAACTTAGCTCGTATTATCTTAGGTATTTCGATGTACCTCGGCCGACCTCCAAGGATTTTCAGGTATGAATTGGCGACTTCCCCGTGGCGCTACCCAATAACCCTACGGGCAGTGTCAAGGTTATGTATGTATAATTGTAGGTATATGAATGAATATTGGGTTTTTAAATTAGTTTGGGTGTTTACAAAAATATTTGTAATGACCAAACTAATTTAAAATGTTATAGATATTTTTTTTTAGATTTCTGTCAAATTTTCAACTCAATTAGTATTAAAGTTATCGGGATATTTACCATGTTGTATTGTTCTGAGTTTCCGATAATTCAGTGCTGTTGCCAGCATCATGATCACGGAGGAATTTGCTTGCCACAGAGCCGAAATATCGGAAACTCAGAAAAATACAACATGGTAAATATCCCGATAACTTTAATACTAATTGAGAAGCAAATTTTACAGAAAAAAAAATATCTACGTGATTTATATCACTACATACACAGAACACAAAAAACTACCAGGCACATGACTACATTTTTAAATGAATTTTTAATACAACAAAAGGTGCTTTAATACATAATTGATTAAATTTACAGATGAAAAGTTTTTATACGTAACAGCTTGATTCCTTTTGAATGGTTATTCTTTACGATCATCATCATCATCATCATCATCACCATCATCACTGTCATCATCATTATCACCACCACCATTATTATACTGACTGGTCGAAAAAAGAGTAGAGGTCCAAAATATTTAGGTAATATTTAGCCTTCCTATTGTTCATTGATGCTAAGAACCGTTTTGGATTTCGAAGAATCTGAAAAAAGAAAAAGATAGCTTTGTAAATATTTAATAAATGAAAATATAACACTACATAAATACTTAACTATAACTATTTATTAATTGTTATATATGATTTTGAAAATTTAATTATATAATAAGAATATGCAAGGAATAAATTTTATTATGAGTTGAAAAATAAAAAAAATACTAATACTTGAAAGTTTTATTAACGATAATGAAAATTTTATTAAAGAAAAGAAAGAGTTATTAACTATTATATCAGAAAAAAACTTATTTGAAATACATTTTATTTCAACAATCGCTTTGAAAAAAATGCTAAGCATAACTTGACAATAAAGGGTTTAAAAATATGAAAAGGACATATTGGGAAAATTATAACGTAATATGCAATGGTAACAAAATACTTACTTTTGGTATGAGATACAGTGCTTTTTAAAGATAACTTTTCCCTCCGGGCACTTCCCGCTGAGAATAATCTGCCTTTTGTTCCTCACTAAAACTTTTTCTGAGTTATAAATTGGTACTGGTTCAGGTTTAAACAGAACTTCACTGTGTACCCCGATATTGCTGGTTTGTAATTCTTTTGTAACAGGCAATGATAGTGCTACGCACAGATAGCACGAGATTAGTACAAAGAAAGTGGTGGGATACATTTTTGTAATAAATTTACACAACTGACGACTTGTCGTAAACACAGTTCAGCGCGAACTAATGTTCAAGTAGCTCTGGATACTCGTATTTATACCGGAGTTGGGAAAATGGTGTTACTATTTACTTGATTGTGACGTCTCTAGCATGTGTCATAAGGGGATAGTTGCTGTCGATGACATTGAAGGTAACATACCAGATATGTTTAAAATAATTTATGTAATTTTGTTTGTAATATTTAGGGAATATAACCAAAAAAGCGAAGAAAGGAAAAGCAACAGACCAGTCTTGTTGTGGTTTTGAATGTATGCTCGGAGTTCTTTTTTATTTAACGTGAACGGACCGAAACTGCACTGCCGTCTCGGGACATCAGTTGCTCAGGGTGAGGTAGCTTCTGGCATATCTTCTAGCACACTCCGACTGGCCTATGGACATCATATCGGAGCCCTGTGTTCGTTTTCCCACTTAGTGTTCTTTCTTTTCATATACATACGAGTATATATTATTACGGATACAGTAAAATTAGGTTATTTTATACATCTTTTTGTATTTTGATAGGTATGTAAGTAAATTATGAAATATGTAATTTCAATCACGCCTTCTTATTTTTAGATAATAATGACGAAAGTATAACGCCACAGTGGAACGACACAATCCTTGGAATGTGATGAATATTGTGCAATAATGTTTCGCAATACGAGTAAAATAATGTTGTGAAACATTGAATATCTTAGTAAAAATATACTAAATCATGTAAAAAAAAAATCACCAGATATGAAAGTACTCTAACATATCTTGATTACAAATTAAAACTGGGTTGTATTTTGTACCATTTGGTCCTAAGTATATATTTTTATCATTATTGGAAATGTATAATTATATGTAATTATGAACAACCTATGTATGAAACGTTCAAATATGGCTAGTTAATTACCAATTTATACCAGTAAATTTTGACTCATGGCTATATTGGTATTAAATTTTAAACATAAAATAAAAATTGGCGTGCTGAAAATAGGTGTGTTGAAAATAAACTTGCAAAAAATAGGCGTGTCGAAAATAGCCGTACTGAAAATAGGCGTATCTCTAATATGAGTTACTTTGTGTGATACAACATTATTATTACACAAGTATTGGCAATTTTCATAACTACAATAGATATTGCACGAGAAGATACCGACACGATTTAAGTGATTCAAGTGTAGTACTCTCGCAGCTTTTCAACGTATCGGACGTGAGAGCCGAAAAAGTCCGTCAAAATGGCCGTGAATTTTAAAACTTTGTTATCCTTACTTACTTTCGTGTCTATTCTACATAATGTGTATTTGGTACCTATTGATAAAGATTCGGAGTTATCAAGGACAACAGACAGTGCTATTTTGAGTTATGATAACAATTATGGTGTATATTTAATTCGAATTAAGAAAGAACTGGTCAAAGTTGGTTCGTGTAGTCAAGGGAGGCGATGGCATTTTGGGAAATGCACGACACAAAAACAGTGAGTTATTAAACTTATACAATATTACGTGTTCAAAATTTCATTGTTCTTGATTTTATGACGTCATTTTGTTTAATATAGTATTTCATGTTTTTTATATATTGATTTTTTTTTATACCACTTGGTTGGCAGACAAACACACGGCCCACCGGATGGAAAGCGGTTACCTACCGTGGGGGGATGGAAAGGGAGTCACACTCGCGCTGCCAACCCTGTAAACAAGAGTTTCTGTGCCGTCACTGTAAAAGACAAAGCAGGACAAGCTTTTGGCCTTCCCACTGACAGCACAAAATCTCTCCAGTGAGCTCTGGCCCGCATTTGAACCCGCATCGAGTTCCTGGGAGGAATATTCTGACCATCTGAGCTACCTGTAATATAAACCTAGGGGTATTAACACTGTTAATTGATGGCACTTTGTGGAATTTATTTATACTCATATTGAGAACACTCTTGTACGTGTACACACCTTTGAGGATACCCTTAAGCGAGCCGGTGAGGTTCAATAACAAATACTGTGTAAAAAGTACAAGTGAGTTCTCAATCAAGATCTTCAGATCACAAACCAATCTACCTTAAAGAACTAGCTCACTGGAGCTTGCCAATAAAGTGAGCTTGAGGAGATATACGGATCTGCTGATTAACGGATGAGGCCCTGGCGTAGGTTTTCTGTTCGGACTTGGGAGGTCAGATAGCAGTCGTTCCCATAAAATTCCGTATTGACCAATCCAAAAGAAGACGATGGCATAAACGGACCAACACTAAGATCACGATCATGATGATACCTTGATCTACCTTAGCGGGAAAAACCTACTCGTATACCGTGGCGGGAAACTTGCTAACGGCATGACGCAGTTTTGTGACGTATGGCGTCATGACTGGTTTAAGTCGATCACACCCACCACAGACTTATAATACACTACGTCACAATGGCCACTTTTGAAATACAAACCTTATGCAACGTAATTACTAGAGTACTAGACAAAAACAATTTGACATATTTATTAATTCGGGAGGCAGAGGATCGGAAAATATGGCGCACATTGGGAGAGGCCTATGTCTGGATTGATTGATTAATTCAAATACTTGCACTTTTTTTTAATTACTTGTAGGGAATCAAACCCCCGACATAGCAGTCAAACGCGCAACCACCCTGCCAATTACCATGCCATAAAAAGTATTATAATAATTTCGTTATTACTATTTTGCTACGAGCGTAAAAAGCATTGAAATGTTAAAAGTTAGTGTCAACGATACCGCACGCCGGGGATTCCCCACAAACCATGACCTAGAAGCGGGCGAATAAAACGGCGTCATTTTATGACTAGCCACCACATTCAATTTATACAAAGAAAAATTATGTTTTGTAATAGGTGTATAAATTAATTAAATATTTGTGTATTATTTATTTTAGTGCATATTAATACCTAATAATATTTTTTAGTTTTAAATTTCATATAAGTAGGTATTATTATTTCTGTATTGTACAAATCTTTTTGAATAAATTTTATGATATACTTCAAGAAAAAAAATTAAATTAATTTTATTTCTTAAAGTATTTTATTTTTTATTTTATTTAATTTTTTATTTATTTATATTTAGCGTGTCTTTCCAGATACCTACTATTTTTTTTCTCACGTAGCTCTGGTATTGCAAAACATGTTAAATTGCATTAAATATTGCATCTGGTATTGCATTAAATATTAGTCTTTATGAGTATAGACTTACAGTCCGAAATTAAATAAAAACGAGCTCATTTAATATTTTCACTCACTAATTACAAGATGCCATTTAATTTTACACTTTAACAGGATAACGGTAAACATACATACATATAATCACACCTTCGTCCCTGGAGGGTTAGGCAGAGATGAATTAACACCCACATTTCACCAATCATTGAATTTGATCGCACGTAATAGTGGGCGAGCCTATTGCCGTCATCCGGGCACTATTGTTAACTCAAGCCATGCATCAGAGACTGAGTTAGGGCTGCATATATCTGTTTGATGTTAAACAGCTCTATCCCTTAGACGCCTTGTACGACACCGCATAGGGTAGTAGAACAATATTAAAAAAAAGACAATAGTAGAATCGGGGTCCAGTTTAGTGGTAACATTTATACCATTGTTTAAGAGGATATCAATAAAATTATAGTAGATAGATATTTATTAATTAATATGCTAGTACGAGAGTGACTGCCATATGACCACCCAACACCGAGAAATATGTTTATATTCTTAACTATAATAATATATCAAATTTTATTATGTCCAGGTACCAACGAGCAATGGACAATGAATATGCTGATGCCAATGCTGCCACAAAGAAAGCTGTTGCAGTTCCTCGAAAACATATCACTAAAAAAGTCACTGCTCCTGATAAAATTGCAGTTAAACCTAGTACCACTACCATGTATGAACTAGAACATACAGAACAATTACATAGTACAGAGAACACGAGAAGAAACGTTGGTGAAGAAATGATTGCTACAGAAGCTAATTCGACAACTCTGGACCATGAATCAAATGAAGAAGAATTACAAATTACAGAGAGTACACAAGATGATTTTTCTAATACAATTGCAACAAAAAGTAGTTACACAACTGTGTATCATCTATCAGACGCAGAAGAATTACAAAATACAAAAAGCACACAAGATAATACAATTGCAATTGAAACTAGTTCTGTACCTGTGTATGATGAATCAAATGCACAAGAATTAGATAATACACAGAGTAGATTTGATGCAGATACGATGGGAAGTCAAGCTGTTACTTCTACAGCTAATTCTGAAGAAAAAAGTGTGAATTTGAAGAGAGTAGAAAATGTGACTTTCATGTTACTCATGGTTGGTGGCGGCGCTGTTGTATTGACTTGTCTGTTTAAATTACTGTAAGTGAAATTACATTTTTGTATGCGGGGTGTTACACCATAAGATCGTTGCTTTCCGGGGTCGAGTTAGGGATTCTGTGGTCCCCACACCCAAGGAGAGGGCCAGATCGAGAGAGACGGCCCTGGGTCGGCCGGGGTGCGATGGAACATGCCTGACATCGTGACATCGTGCGTTTTAGTCGGTTCGAGTCCGACATAACGTCTCTCACCGAAGTACGTGGGGATTTTTCGCACGTAAAAAAAATATCGTTGCTTTGGACCATGTATGCAGTATACCATTTTCAGACTGATCACTAAGAGTAGTTTAACCACAGGACATTTTTTAGTTTTGCTTATTCAAATCATTGTATCTGACAACAAATTAATTGTACGTATTTATGAGTATCTAGTGGTAATAACCTCCAAAGGATAAAAATATTACGACTTTGATTTTTTGAGTAATACTTATTTGTGATTTGAATTAACGCCACTACGCTACGGTATATCAACTTTGTATATCATTATTATCATAATCAAATTTATGAACTGCTGAGACGAGTTCGAGTGGTTCGATCCCAGGTTTTACCATGGCACACACCAATGACTTTTCGATACTTTTCGAAGTTATGTGTGTAATTATCGCAGGTTTATAAGTGCCCGGTTAATGGCAATAGGCTCGCCACCTATTACATTGGGACCTAAACATAAACTGGCAAAATCTGAGTGCTAGCACCTCTGCCTACCCCTTCGGGGATATAGGCGTGAGTTTATGTTAAATTTATTTTTATGGCCAGTTGTATCCCAGATTACTCCTCCATTCCATTTGATTTTTAAGGCTTTCATGGAGGCGAATGCTGCCTGATCCCTCTATATTTTTTTATTGTGTAATTTCATAATTTTCTCATCATCATCACAGCAATAAACCACGTTGCATCCTAAGCTTGCACTTTGAACTTTTGATTTCGTTTTCCTACTCGTTCTATTGATTTGGCTTATTTTAGCTTTTACATTGTCTGTTAATCAGGTATTACTTCCATCAGCCCCCATTAATAATGATTCATAAGTCTACAATTTAAAATTTTATCTTCCCCAGGTACCATTATCTAAGAAAAGATGACCGCACAACATATATTTCATGTTCTGCTGACGAAATTCATAACTCAGCATCTTCAAGACAACGATTGTGTACACACATCTGATACAAGGGGTACGTACCCGTGGAACACCTAGTGGATAACTAAGGTGTTCCACGGGAACTTTTTAGTGTCCGTAGCTACCTAAGAATCGGTGTTCGAGTCCTTGCTAAGGTTTTTAAACCTTTGGAACTAAGAAACGCTTATAAATCCAAAGATCTGATATAATGCAAGTGCATATAAGTAATTTATTTGTTTAGTTCTGTATTGTGTCATCATTATTAGTTACTCATATATGTCTGGTCTTATTTTATATAAAAATAAACTAATCTATATTTGGAAAAAATATTCTGATTACAGTCCAGAAAAGTAGTGTTTGATATTATGTTGAAGTATTTTCTATTTATAATTAAATAAATCAACCTGTCTATTGCAGCTGTTGGCTATTTTTAAAATTCTGGACTGAGATAAACTTCTTAACTAAGAATTTGCGCAATATTACAGATTAACTTACTTAATAAGTGCCTAGACTTTTGTTTTTAGAAAGTTTATGAAGTAGTTATATTGCTGTAGGGAAAAATTGTTTTCATGACTACAATTTCGATACAGAAATTGAAGTTCTATGTAAGCTGACTGTGATAAATAGAGTATAGAATATTTTATTTTATTATTTTAAAAATAAATATGTTAATTTATAATTGTTAGTACTTATTAGATTTATGTTTAAATAGTTTTAAGCTAATGAACTAAAAAGTTAAAAGGACGCTTCAGGATACATCATTCAGAATTGGAAAATATCGCATTATTGGAATAAATTGTTTTTTAAATACTTATATGAGGTATTTTAGGTATTATCTGGAATAGCCTATTGATAAAATTTATTAATTATTATGTTTGTGATTTTGTTTAATAGATTGATGTTTGTTATTGAAGTATTTTTGCGTTTCCCTTTTTAAACGAGTTCTTGAAAGGAGGAGGTTTTTAACTCGGATGTTTAAATTTTTTTTAACATCGAGACCGTAGTAGTACGCACTCGTTTTTAAATTTTAAATATAGAATCCTCGGCAAATGTATGCTGACGAGGTACGTAGGTGCTCTTATGATAATAATTTTGTGTTATAATTGTTAGAATGGCGAGGTAAAGGAGAATAAATCAAGGCACAAGATAATACAATTATAGAATTTATTCCAATATTGCAATGAGTAGGTACATCTATCGCGTACGAAAGTTAATATTGCAAGTACATACACACGGTATCGGTTGTTCACTGTTAACAAACACACCTTATAGCAAACAGTTATTAATTACACTGTGCAGTACTTACATGGTAATATTACAATACTTCACCCGTATAGTAATAGGGAAGATTTTGATGTTTCCTCGGTAACTCTTTTGAGTCGACTGCGCCTACCAAAAATGGCATTAACCCCCGCTATTCTTTTTCAACCCGCCTTTTATGCACACAAGATAGTCAAGCAACATACTTTTAATTTATTCTATTAATAATATTATTTATGATCTGTTAGTGCCATTTTTAGTATTACAATTAAATATTTATAAATTGCTAATATTTGAGAATAATGTATTTACTTCCAAATTTATAAAATGAGTAATATTATATTAATATTTTAATTTAACACTAATAGTGTTTAGCACTATATCCGTTAGCGCCATTTCGATATTACAAATAAATATTCATTTATTGCTAACATTTGATAATAACCGAGTTATCTAACTCTAATTTCGTAATTAAATAAATAATAACGATTAATGACGCTAACATTCGGCCATCTGACAACGCCGTGCGTCCTCGTACGGAATACAGTATAAATACAGTACAGTATAGTATACATACAGGAAAACATAATAATATAAGTAAACAAACATTGACACTTCACCGCTGAGCACAGTGATATATTTGGAAAACTATACAGATTTCAAAAAGGTTCAGGTTTCTTCATAATACATTTCTTTTTCTCATTATCTTGTTTGTGGTTATAAAATCAACAAATGGTAAATAACCATGCATATAGGTACCCTTTTAACTAGGGAACAACATAAACATTGTGCTTATCTTGGCAACAGGCCCCATTATGTCCTGAATACCATGAGCAATATAATTCTTAGTTTATTCTGAATACCATTAGCAACAGGCCCCGATACGTCCTGAATACTGCTGGCAACAGACCTCAATTCACATTACACAATACAATATAGGTAACCTATTAACTAGGGAACACAACATAAACATTGTGCTTATCTTGGCAACAGGCCCCGTTATGTCCTGAATACCATGAGTAATATAATTCTTAGTTTATTCTGAATACCATTAGCAACAGGCCCCGATACGTCCTGAATACTGCTGGCAACAGACCTCAATTCACAATACACAATACAATATAGGTAACCTATTAACTAGGGAACACAACATAAACATTGTGCTTATCTTGGCAACAGGCCCCGTTATGTCCTGAATACCATGAGTAATATAATTCTTAGTTTATTCTGAATACCATTAGCAACAGGCCCCGATACGTCCTGAATACTGCTGGCAACAGACCTCAATTCATAGGACTCCAGTGGTAACATGCCCCTTTTCATATGTCATGAATACCGGTGGATAGTATTGTACATATTGTGATATTTAGCTAGATATATAATATTAATAATTGAATTAATCTATAAAGTATAATACTTTAATCTGAAATAAAAGTAAATTAACTATGAACACATTAAGAATCAGCGATTACATAAATAGTTTCAAACTGAGCTATTTTAGTCAATACATATATGTAGCATATTCATTCGGAATCAGTATCACCAAACTCTTCGCTGAATGCCTCATCATGAGGCCTACTAAAATTCAACCATAGCTTTATTTTATCTATCGCAACTACTGAAGAGTAAGACTTATTACCCTTTTTGTCAATGGCGTGTCTTCAATTTGGAACCTGTCACATTTATATATCTTTGTGATCCTATATGGACCCTGATACTTGGTACAAGTTTTTTTTTTACTTTGGCTGCTAGCAGGGATATTTTTTTTCGACGCTAACTAAATCTCCTACATTAAACTTTAGAGATTTACTACGCTTCTTGTCATAGTAGTCTTTTGTCTTCTTTTGGGATAGTTTGACATGGGAGTTAATATTTTCTCTAATTTGTGAGATATCTTGATTAGTGATTACATCAGTGACATCATCGGCTAACTTAGATAATATCTTACCTTCATTATTCCCTGTTAACCTGGTACCAAATAAGGCTTCTGATGGCCAACGATTAATGCCCTTATTAAACGTATTGTTCATACCCCATTGTACATCTAGCAAGTGGTCGTCCCATTTATTATCAGCTAAGCCTATGCACTTGGTACTTAATGAGTCTATTATAATTTTATTATAGCGTTCTAATTGCCCGTTGGCTCTAGGAGTGGTTACGGCATTTAAAACGTGTCTGATACCCTTCTCAGATATAAATCTCTTGAATGCATCACTTGTAAATGAAGTACCACGATCCGTTATCACTCGCCTTGGAACTCCAAAGATGCCAAAATATTCAATTAATACTTTTAAGGTCGTAGATGATTTAGTGTTCCTAACTGCCTTTAGATAAATGTAGTGAGTGTAAGCCTCCACAATTACGAGTATATACATATTACCCTTGCTACTCTTCACAAAGGGTCCTACGTGGTCCACGTTAATGGTATAGAACGGGGTATCGATCTTTTCAATCGGGCGTAGATGGCCTGGTTTTTTCCCTCCTAATGATTTCGGATAACTGCATTGTAAACACGAGTTTACATATTTCTTAACAAATGTACGCTCTTCTATCTATCTTAGGAAACCAATAGCTAGCTCTGATCTTTTCTAAGGTCTTTTCAAAGGCAAAATGACCAATATCGTTATGGTTCTGTTTAGCGATTTGCCATCGGACTCCTTTAGGCACTACCCATTTATCACCAGCTGATGTAACTAAATAATTGGTAATTTTTTAAAAACTTATAGTTAGTTTTAATATCTACGATATTGTTTAGATTTGGATCTCTTTATATTCCTATGATTCTCTGAATATCACTATCTACACTCTGTAATTTGGGTTACCAATTATTATTAACATTCCTAACGACCATTACGTTGTCTTCAATCTCGGGAGCATCTCCTACAGGGTTGCGACTTAAGGCATCTACATGACTCACTGATAAACCCGGTCGGTATTCTATATTGAAATTATACTTTTGCATATATTCCCACCATCAAGCGACACGTGGCAACATGTCTCGTTTTTGGAATGTGGCTCTTAGGTAATTACAGTCGGTAATCATTTTGAATTTGATTACAATTAAGTAGACTGAATTTATGTAAAGATGATGCAACAGCTAATGTTTTGAAATCATACGAGGAATAATTTTGTTCCTCTGGGTAAGTTTGCCTACTAAAATAAGCAACGGGTCTGAGCATATTATCATATTTCTGATGAAAAATGCCAACGACACCCTATTTTGCTGGCGTCTGTGTGTAACTCCGTTTTTAAAGTTGTATCATATAATGCCAATGTAGGTTTGCACGCTAGCGCACTCTTTGAAGACCTGAATGCTTTTTCTTGGTCTGGCCCCTATGACCACTTGATATCCTTCCTAAGTAAATCTGTCAATGATCTAACCGATATAGCAAAACCAGGAACATGTCTTCGAAAGAAACTGGCTAGCCCAAGGAATTGTAGGACGTTATGTTGATTTAATGGAGTGGGGAAGTTTTCGACAGCCTTTACTTTCCGTGAACCTGGATGAATACCTTCTGCAGAGACCTCAAACCACAAGTACGCTACTGAAGGACTAAAGAAAGTACATTTGGACAGATTCAGAGTAAGGTCAGCTTTAAGGAGTAATTCTAATATTGATTCCAAGCGCCCTCACTACTTTCATTTGATTTGGATGGTATTATGACGTCATCTAGATAGGCTAAGGCTTCCTCATGTCGCGCTGAACCCAAGACCTGATTGATTATACGTTGGAAGAGAGCAGGCTCGTTTGCTAGCCTGAACGGCGTTCTATTAAATTCTAAATGACCCTCTGGAGTCACAAACGCGGTCTTGTGCTTATCTTCTTCACGAATGGGTATCTAGTAGTAGCCTGATTTTAAGTCTAGTGTCGTAAAGAGCTTATGACCTGATAAGATGTCTAGTTGATCATCAATTAAGGGCATTGGATAATTCTCTCTAACCGTTTTCTTATAGAGAGCTCTATAATACAATCAAAACGAACCAGTACAATACTACTAACATATGACGACGTTGATGGGCGTACTATTTTACTGTCTATGAATTCAGTGACCATACTTCTGACCTACTCTTTCTCCTTAATAGCTAGCTGTAAGGTCTGTATACTACCGGTTAGTTATTATCTAGGTTAATGGTCATTTCTCCTACCGTGGTACAACCCAATTCGCCTAAATTAAGTGCAAAACAACTTCTATACTTATTTAATAAAAGAAGCAATTGTTACCGTTTATCATGGTTAATTGTGACATAGCGTTAATAATAATACTACTATCGGAGACCATTGAAACTTGGTGTATTTTAACTTCAGAATCTAGGCCAGAGACTCTGACTTAATAAGCCTTTCCTTAGGCAGAGAAAGAGGCGTTTTACCCCATGCGTTGAGAACTATCTCTCCAATACCGGATTGGATATGGTACAAACCAGGTAGAATTGTAAATATAGCACCAGATTCAAATCTGGTGTCTCCACTAATGAATTAATCTCCGTTGTACTCTATCTCCGTATATACTTTAACAATCGTCACCCCAGTTACAGAGGTATCATGTGTACAGTTCAAACCTACTTTATAATTATTTAATACCGTATCACTTAATTGTGTAATTTCTAATTGGTCTTTAGTCTTATGTATCTCTATATGCGATTACTCCGTAAAGGTATGGCCTATCGTTAAAGACGGTTGCATAACATTGTCCGGCACTATTACTATTTCTAGATCGGCCACAACGTTATCAATAGATATGGATACTGTTTGTTTACCTAGCGATAGTACAGATGAATTGCTGAAACCTACTAAAATAGAGTTGTCCAAGTTAAACGGGATTCCCAATTTTTGAAATTCAGACCACTTGGAGTTTCTTAAATACGCAAGTAATTTATTAAGGTCATCGAATTGTACCGCCTCTGCTCCCAAGCGTACAGACTTATCGTCAATTCCATGGAGAATACAATCTACCGCCTTTTTTCCAACTATACCGCACCTATTCATTAAAGAAACTTTGTCGTAATAATAATTCTCTAAAGAATCGCCAATATGAGCCCGTTTGGATAACATATCACAAAGTATATGGCCGAAATTTTCAGTGGAAGGAACAGCGGGCCCAAGTTTTTCCTACCACTCTGCCCACGTAAAACTGACAGACGGGAGATCCTCGTACTACCGCTGGGCTAAGCCCCTTATCTTCGGGAGTGTAAAATGAGTAGTCTGCTGTTCAGACCAACCGTAAATAGTCGCGCATTCGTTTACTTTTTGTAGCCATATTTTCATGGTTTTGTTCTTTCTTGCTCGGATCGAACTCTGGTATAGTGTTATTAAGGTTCCCTAATTTTGACATAGGATTTTCATCGCGCAAAGACTTCAAAGCTGTGACAACATATCATTATTCATACTAGGCTTACCGACATCTTGTGGTACCGCTCCATCCTTGATGGCGTCCTCAGCAACTGGTTTCCGACTTTGTTGAAATGAGCTGCAATCGCCGCCGCGAAGCGTCTCACAGGGAGGTTTTCTTCCGATTACCACCGACCGTTGGCTGTGGACGCTGTCAGGGCTCTGCGACCGGCGGCATCGTGAACGGTGCCAGCTTCGGCTCCTTGAGTGTAGCCGCTGATGATGACGACTGGAATTGGTCCTCTGGTACGGCTACGGCATCGGGCTGGGCTAGGTGAGCGGCCAAAATGCCGCGGTCGCGGGGTCGTCAGGACACGGCCACGTGAAGTTCTGAGATTTCTTGAACTACATGACCTCATGTCACGTTCACGAGCAGCTGACTGTCTGCTACGGGAACATCGTCCGCTTCCATCCATAGTTTCTGAAATATTAAATAATCGGACAAGATGCTGCATTTCAAATGTATGTAGTGAGAGTTTAACACTAGGCAACCATACTGTAAAGTTTTATTACTGTATTTATGTAGGCGTGTTTAAAATACATGAAGGTATTTATAGTAAATACTAATGGTTTTATTTCTATAGTGAAACAGTACATAATAGCAAAATAATTCCTAATAATGTTACGACGTTTTCAACAAGCTGTTAGGCAGCGAATAGTTTTAGCAATGAGACTTAATTTGCTATAACGTGGGTACAGTACAGTACAGTACAGTGGTAGCATGTTCGTGTCTAGTTTCACTACATTCAATCAATCAATTTAAAATATTTCGATATACCTACCTAATAATACCTTTAGCTCAGTAGTAATGATTATTTTTAGGTGCAATAAATTTTAAAGACATTATAAATAGAAACTGTCTTTTCTGCCTCGTACCTACTAATTGCCCAATGTTGAAAAAAAAACAAAAAGAAAAAACTTCTAGAAGTGGGTACGTTTTATAATCCCTCTTCTGAATTGTTAGAATGGCGAGGTAAAGGAGAATAAATCAAGGCACAAGATAATACAATTATAGAATTTATTCCAATATTGCAATGAGTAGGTACATCTATCGCGTACGAAAGTTAATATTGCAAGTACATACACACGGTATCGGTTGTTCACTGTTAACAAACACACCTTATAGCAAACAGTTATTAATTACACTGTGCAGTACTTACATGGTAATATTACAATACTTCACCCGTATAGTAATAGGGAAGATTTTGATGTTTCCTCGGTAACTCTTTTGAGTCGACTGCGCCTACCAAAAATGGCATTAACCCCCGCTATTCTTTTTCAACCCGCCTTTTATGCACACAAGATAGTCAAGCAACATACTTTTAATTTATTCCATTAATAATATTATTTATGATCTGTTAGTGCCATTTTTAGTATTACAATTAAATATTTATAAATTGCTAATATTTGAGAATAATGTATTTACTTCCAAATTTATAAAATGAGTAATATTATATTAATATTTTAATTTAACACTAATAGTGTTTAGCACTATATCCGTTAGCGCCATTTCGATATTACAAATAAATATTCATTTATTGCTAACATTTGATAATAACCGAGTTATCTAACTCTAATTTCGTAATTAAATAAATAATAACGATTAATGACGCTAACATAATTTTTACCCGAGAAGAGGGCCAGATCGTGAGAGATGGCCCTGGGTCGGCCGAGGTGCGAGGGATATGCCTGTCAACCTCACCTTCGGCAACCAAAGCGACCCACAGGCGGCGTGCGTTTTAGCCGGTTGGAGTCCGACATAACCTCCGATATAAAATAAAATTTTGTATCAATATAGCTGTCTATCATTTTAATTATATTACTTATAACCCCTGTACCTCATTTTTTTAACTTTATCATCCTTGTCAGGTGATCGTTTCCAGAGTTCGGTGTCTTCTATTGGACCAGAAAATTTAATTATTTTCCATTAATTAATAAAAGTAGAAAACACGCTTTAATATAGAATACTAAATTAAGAAGTAAAAAAAATAATTATTGTTATTGTTAAATAAATAAAATAGAGTATTCTTTTTTAGTAAAAGTACAAGATTTTTACAAGACAAAGCGTGAGATACTTTTTTTTCAAAAATAGATCACAGTCATACTTTTAGTTCAATATCAGTCAACTAAACTAAACATTTTGAACTCTCGCGTTTCATGCTACATAATGTAGGCCAGAGGTCGAAGTAAAACAATATTTGATATTTTAGAAGGCTAATTATTAGAGTTTCTCGAGAAAATCTTATTTTAGTAACCCCGTCTTTTTACACTTATCGCCATCTTCGAATATTATAAGTCTGTGAGTGAATGAGTGAACAACTATCCTTTCCGCATTCATACATCACGCTCATTTCCTGTTCCTCATGTGTACACTCGGTCATCCTGCTTCTATATCTGCCTTCAGACATTACAAGACAAGTTATACAATTTTATCATCTACACGCTAAATAATAACACAATTATACGTAGAACTAGAACAGCAAAACATTTGTGAAATAAAATCTTACATTGTAGCACAGGTTGAAATACAAAATGTTACAGAAATGGTACAGGTGATTCAGTCATACACCCCTCTCATTCATCTCTTAATACCTGATTTACTCACCTAAATCTCATCATTATTAGGGACGGGCCATCGTTTCATCAAATCGGCAGAAGTTGAAGTTTTATTAGGTCCCTCAGAGGCACTATCCTTAATGTTAAAGGGAACACGCAATCATAGTATAGGCAGATATCAGTACAAACACGAGTACAAACATACAATACATGTGTATCGCCTGACTTTTCGACCAGATTACCTATACAGGCCGTGGTCACAGCCAGTGAAAGCCGGCAATTAAAATGTAAGTATGTACCTACCTATACTACCATAGCATTCATTATTGTTTAAACTATTTTGTACTGATTTTTATACCTTCTTACTTCATTACTGGGGGTCCTTCACATTGAACACGTTGTAATAGACATTCGCCGCACATAATTATCGTCTCTAGTGTGTACCCTAAGAAGCGCAACTCGTTTATGGACATTCCAATTATGGCTTGGGTATTCCCAGATCAACTGCATTTGATTAGGGTCTTAGTAGCATCTTGTTAGTGTACACGACTTATTTAATAAACAGTTATTGTAATTCCTGGCCATTAAAATATAGTTGCCGTCAGTTTTGATTGCTACTTACTTTCAAAGGTTTAGTCTATTTTCTTTACCTACAAATCTGGCTGCAAATGTTGTCTTAAAGTTGTAGTGTTTCTTTGTAGCCTTAATGTATAAAAATATTTTCTTTTTGAATTTTTTTTAAACCATTTAGTTAGACAAGCAGACGGCCCACCTGATGGAAAGTGGTCACTGTGGCCTATGGACGCGTGCAAACCCAAGAGAGTTACACTCGCGCTGCCAACCCTGCAAGCATTGAGAGTTTCTGTGCCGTTAGTGTAAAAGACAAAGCAGAACAAGCTTTTGGTCTTTCCACTGACTGCTCTGGCTACCCAACTCACCGCTGGGAACACAACCCGAAGTTATTATGGCCGCGGTATTCTGTAGGGCGGAGGTACTTCTCCAGTCAGACTGCTCATTTGGACGGCAATGCCGTCGTGTCCTACCTCCGGTGAAATATCACCGATTAGAACTCGTGACCTATCTATTGTATTTCTGATACTAAAAGTAGCTAATGTATCAGACTAAAGTCGACCATAGGGTGTAGGATAAGTAAGACAGGTACACATAAATATTTTTCTAGGTTTTTATTGAATTAATAACACAACATTATTATTAATATTGCAAAATGCTCTTTGTAAAGTTATAAACATACATTAATGAGTTTTATATTTTAAATGGAATAAATGTTTTAAATGCGTGTGACCTTTTGGTAAACGTTACATTCTGTTGTAAAAAAAATAATATAAGTATAAAATAATATCTGATAGATTAAAATATTTTTTATTATTGATACAAAACGATTATGTCTTTCAAAAATAATTATAGGTAATAGCGGTACCCCGGGCTCCGAGGTGAATGAATGCAACCGAGCTAAGAGGATGATGAATGAACAAAAAAGAATGAAATTAATGAATGTTTACGATCGAAATGAAGTAGAAACCCTATTATTCTAACAAATAAATATTTATACTATCTATATCACAGACAAGTAGCTTAAAATATTTATATCAAATGACATACCACATACATATACATACATTCTCGCTCAAATCGAAGAGGAAAAGATTGAAGTAGCTCTGATCATTGCCAAAAGTTCATTGCTCCTACATGTAAATGATTATGAGAAAAACCATGTATGAAATTATTAATACAAAAACAAGGCATGTCTACTTCTACCAGTACATTGTGATAGATTGAATATTAATGACCTCTATTACTACATACTCACATATTTTAATAAATAAACACACAAACTTTCTCACAAATAACAAAAAGTGCTCATTACCATTAATAAATAAATAGGCTAACTAAATTATGACTAGATTATTATAATTCATAATGGCATGTGCAGATTCCTGGCGATACAGTCTTAAGTGCCGCAATGGCCGCTAACATCGTAGACATTAAAAAATAAGAATAAATTAAAATCAGAAGCTGTCAGACTCGTATTATAGTAGTGCAGAAGACATCTCTGCAAAGCCTCTGCACTAAGTATCACTCGTGCTTTTTAGGGTAAAGAGATCACACTATGCTGAGTTTTGGAAAGCGTGCAGAGACCCGTTCATGAACAATGGTTTCTATTTTCCAGGTGTTGAAAAGCCCTTTTGGTTTACTCTCCGCTAATGATCTTTTGATACCTGAGGAAAAGGAAATAACAATTATTAATAATATGTTACAGAATTATTAATCTATTATTTAAGAGTAAATAATTATGAATGAATGGCTTAGTAAGTGTTTGTAATTTATATTTTGCAATTTTCCTTATGTACATCTCTACGAGAATTCTACACAGTAGGTACAAGATTTATTTTTAAACTTTAAAAACTATACACATATGCTAATTTTATTAAATTAAATACAACAATGTATTTTTATTTTATTATTTTGTGATGTAATTTTATTTTATTATTTTGTGATGTATTTTTTGTAATAGTTCTATTTTTTTAAAAAGAAGGAACAGAATGTATTATTAAATAGAAAATTACCTTTTATAAGTAAGACACCTTTTCATGTAGTAGATTCTTCTTTTAGGGCATCCTCGACTACGCGCAATGTCCCTTTCAGCTCTTACTAGAACTTTATCTAGACCGGAACTTGGAACTGGTTCCACTTTGCGCACAACTTCACTTTTTGGACTATCATCACTGATTTTCACTTCTTGAATTACTGGCAAAGCAATTGCCATGCAAAATAAGCACAGGAAAAACACGCTCAAAATTGTAGGCGTCATTTTAATAGATTGCTTTAACTGACGTCGCACTATGTTCGCTGTTCAGAGAGAACTAATACTCGTTTAGCTTTTGAGGCTCTTTTATACAACAAGCTGGGAAATCTGTGGCCACAATACTGGTTGCTTATGACGTACGTGGGTTTGACTCCTATGTCACTAAATGGTAAGAAAATAATTTACTTGTATCATATATGAGTGTTAAAAATTACGTAATGTGTTGTACAAATTATTAAATAAATTGTATCATTAGGTTCTTTTAATTTAAGGTTGAATCACACACATAAAACTAATTACCTATAATAAGTTGTATGTGTGTGATTATATCCAAAGGATTCAGGTCTTATATCAGATATGTTTTTTAATTAATCATCACAATTTGAGTAGGTACCAATTCCGGGTGTTTTCAAAACTTGTTTCATTTTTGAAAGGATTATTGTCTAAGCCTCAACCCCGAGGGGGAAACCTGTAGAGCCTGGTTCGATCATTAGCAGGTGTATTGGCTGACCTTGATCTTGGCCCTATATATCTTTCAATTAGTTATACGTATATTTTATAATTATTAATTCGTGTATTAATAATATCTGGTTATATTGCGACATCGCACTTTGATAAAATTGTGTAAATGTTCTGTAGTTGTTTCGGTAACACTGTTATGACACATAATAATGTGCTTTATTTCACTGGGATGAAAGTAGTACATTTTTAACCGACTTCAAAAAGAAGGAGGTTAAATTTTATACGCCATTACTTTTATTTTTCCGTCCTTATTTCCTACATTTGAAGAAGTCTTTTTGATGTAAATAATTTACAGAAATCGCATCAAGGTTAAGTTAATATTTTCTTTTACAAATTCCAATACTTTCTTATTACAAATATTTTAAATAATATGGATAAAGATTATAATTTTTTTAATTATAATTAATGTGGGTGCTAGCACTTCTGTCTACCCCTTCGGGGATATAGGCGTGAGTTTATGTTATGTTATGTTTTTAATTTCTGGTTAGGTATACGATTAAAACTTTTTGTCGTACACCTGCAGACTGCTGGATGGGACTTTGGTGCTGGCTTACTTTTCGGGGCTGAAAGGTTAGACGACAGTCGCTTGCTCCTAGAAAAGGCGTGTTATTAAGGTATTTAAAAACGAGGCTATATATAGCCTCGTTTTTAAATTAGTAGGTGTACCGGCTCTCTTGGGCCCTGTATATCTTAGTAGGGTCCACATAAAACCAGTACAGTCCGTGTCTCATCCTTCTCTGAGACTTTTCCCTCGTCGGTCTGCCTTCTAATCTAATTAAGATGGGGCTGAACTTCAATATTTTAAGTTAAGCGCCTACCATATGGGCTCCATTACCTATTTTGTGTTTTGTTATTGTATGGAATGCATTCTTCATTCATTGTGTCTTATGGTTACTAAGTAAATTGGCACTGAAGTCAAATGAAATGATGTGTACAGATGTAAGTGGGCTTCAGATTGAAAATGTTGTATAGCTTGTAGAATTATAATTTAGTCTATGTAATCTGACATCCCCGAATGGGTAGGCTAGCACCCACATTTCGCCAGTTTATGTCTAGGTCCCAATGTAATAGGTGGCGAACCTACTGCCATTAACCGGGCACTTATAAACCTGTGATAAATATACACATAACTTCGAAAAGTCATTGGTGTGTGCCATGGTAAAACCTGGGATCGAACCAGAGACCTCGTCTCAGCAGTCCATTACCCATACCACTAGGCTACCGCGGTTTACTATGTAATCTGATATATGTTTATGTACTTATGTACCTATTGTATTAAATAAATATTTAACCAATTGGCAATATCAAAGTTCTGCAGTTAGAATAGTCGAATTTTCTAGGGCTCCAACTGCCGTTATCTGATGTTCGTATGGCAACTGGAGATGTACCGATATATTCATGCATACAAATATTTGCACTGAGCGGGGATCGAACCCGCGCTTCCTGCGTACCTGTCGCGTTCATTACCGCCACGCTACAGAGGCTGTCTAGTACAGTCAGTGTCTAAAATATATTAATTCGGCGAAACATATTGGCGTGTGTTGGAGTACTCATCCCAATTAAACTATTAGTCAGCGACATTACAGCCAATGAATTGGAGCAATATAGCATCTCGAATATTGAATTACATTACGTCTATCCATGACTCAACTCTATGGGGATCATCATAGCCGACCACTGTAAAAGTACCCAGGTCTGTGAACACTTAAACATTCAATATCACTTACAACCTTTTGCTTCTCAACTTTAGTAATTTCAATATTTTCAATTGGTTCTTCCCCTGAATATATAATAACTTTATTTCCCACGGGAATTACCTACTTTTGTGGCTAGCTTACATAGTTAATTTATTATTAAACTCCTTGAATAATTGTTTTAATAATAAATCTTAGCGTCATATTTGTTGCGGTAGTTAACAATCTCACGAGTGACGTCTTAAGAAGCGGCTACAGTGACCAATGAGCACGTGCATGGGGCCCTACTGGCTGGCAGGTGGTCCAAGGCATCCTCACCTGCTGGGCAACTTCTGCCGGGTAAAACATTTTGGAGTTGAGGGGTCAAATAGCAGTCGTTTCCGTAAAAGTTTAAATAAAACAAGCTATAAAAAGGAACAGCAAGAAAATGAACCCCGAACTTCAACGTAGAATTTTTAAAGATTTTAAATTAGTATTAAATAAATAATATTCTACAACATTCTACAAAACGCTATCTAGACCCATGGTAAGCATAGTTTAATTAGCTGGTGTTATGGAATCTAGAATACGGATAAACATACTTAATTTTTTTTTTTTTGTAAATACATAGAAACACCCAGACCAATGCAAATACCCATATTCATGCATACAAATATTTGCACTGAGTGGGGATCGAACCCGCGCCTCCTGCGTAGCAGTCGCGTTCACTACCACCACGCCACAGAGGCTATTGGATCCCGATAGAGAAGAATATCCACTCTAACTCTCTCCGTGGGTATCGTAGAAGTTGACTAAAGTACAGGGCTGTTCTCCATCCGAAAGTAAATATACAGCTCATGATAAAGTGTTCACTTGACGACAATAGGATTACCCTTTATTACATCATGAAACCGAAAATCATGGTGAAATGTGGGTGTTAATACACCTCTGTCTAGTCCTTCGGGGATTTACAGGTGTGAATATAGGTATGTTTAAGTATACCGTTTATCTTCAAGAAATACGATCGAATTTATTGACGAGCCCCATAGAAAAATAGGATGACGATGGTATGGAATTTGACGTTTATGACATACGTTGACGTCTGTCATACACGTCAAATCTGACACTTGGTACGCCAATAGACGCGATCATTGATAAGTCACTTAAAAGCTACATTCTATAGCGACGTAGCACGCAGTGCGTAAGCAATAGAAAGTAGTAACATGACGGGGAATACCGCTCACTTAAAGGTATAACTGTTTGAGAAAATACCATTATCTTATTAGTACTATATGGTATAATAGTGATGTTAGGTTGGCGATGTGCATGATACGATGGGTCAGATGCTAGGCCAGTCTAATATTGCGTCTTATTCATTCCTTTTTTTATACCACTTAGTTGGCAGACAAGCACACGGCCCACCTGAGGGAAAGTAGTTACCGTGGCCTATGGACGTCTGTAACACCAGAGGAGTCACAGTCGCGCTGCCAACCCTGTAAGTACAGAGTTTCTGTGCCGTCAGTAGAAGACAAATCAGGACAAGCCTTTAGTCTTCCCACTGACAGCACAAATTCTCCAGTGAGCTCTGGCTAGCCTACTCACCGCTGGGAACACAACACGAAGTTATTATAACCGCGGTATTCTGTAGGGCGGAGTACCTCCGTACTTCCCCAGTCGGACTGCTCAATCGGGCGGAAATACCGCCGTGTCCTACCTCCTTAAAAACCTGGGCCGACAACAACGTGCTGTTGTTGCAGGTCCAGGTTGCTGTACGAACATCTGTGGTATTTGAATGAAATTTCAAAGCATTCAGTATGCTATCTATTCAAATTGATTAATATAGGAAAAAATAAATCGGTAAAGCTGGATTTGAACCCGCGGTCTTTCCCTTAAAGGGGGAATGTTCTGACCACCTCGTCTTAATACATGCAAAGCTTCCAATATGTATACCCGTCCTATGTATCTGTGGTATTTATTACGGGTAGATCAAGCCCTAAAAAGTATTTCAATGTTTTTCTTTCTAATCGAATTGAAATATTTTTTTTAAACGTGTTGCTACTGCTGAACCCTGGCGTCTTGTTAAAATTACCTCGTTGGGTGGATATTGGCTGGGTACAAAGTCAACGTCATAAATCTTAGAAAATGTTGCTACTAACATAAACCATAATTAAAAGCAAAGAAGGGTTTAAAAAAGGTGATCTTAAAGAATAAAACTGGGATAAGAACACATAACAATAAAATATTGCTTCCGACAACCTCCGTGGCGTAGCGGTAGAGCATTCAACTGCTATGCAGGGGGCGCGGGTTCGATGCCCGCTCAGTGCAAATATTTGTGTGCATGAATATGTATATTTTCATTGGTCTGGGTGTTTCTATGTATAATATGTATGTATTTACAAAAAAAAATATGTAAGTATGTTTATCCGCATTCTAGATCCCATAATACAAGCTAGTTAAGCTACACTTACCATGGGTCTAGATAGCGTTGTGTAGAATGTCGTGGAATATTTATTTATTTATTGCGATCCAATATCATGATACGGGGTCACGGGTACAGGGTACGGATCACGATATTTTATGACTATCTTATTACCCAGCATCGTGATTACCACGGAGGACAGAATATTATCATTGCCTCCTTCAAGGAGATTACCAATCGTGTTTTGACGAGCAAACAAATGTAATTCGTCCCTATATCGGATCACGATATTCGATTGCAATATTTCTTGACTGTTTATACGTGTCTATAGATCTCATATATTCTTAAGTTTCTTTAGTGTGTGCTAAATCCCTACGGCTAAACCCTCCTCTCATGATTATGTTGAATTTGAACCTGCTTTCTGAATTCGAAAAGTTCACCGTCTGTGTGTCGGAGGCGGCCGTAGTGAGATTGCTGTAGACATATCTCTAGAACCCCGTCCACAACTCACCCAGCGCCATCTCCTTCGACCTGGCCCTCTGGGGGTGAACAAGAAGGTGCGTATTGTGCCTGCTTCTGCATACTTACAGCTTCGGTAGGATGTGGTCATTTTAAGATGCAATAAAAAAACGCTGCAGTCATATTCGTTCTACCGAGACAGTCTGAGGAACAATCCTATAGATATGTAGATAGGTGTATGTATATGTAGAATGCTGTAGGAATATAACATTGCGCAATATACATGGTTCTGATTCATTTTCGTGGTTCACAAAAAACATTTTATTATTCAACAATTTTAAAGGTTCTATACTTATGACTAATAGTGTTTATCCAAATCAAATTGATGCAATAAAATAGGGTAATTTCAGAAGGGTTTGTATTCGAGGTTTTGCCTTGGGGTCTAGGGTTCGTTTTGACAGTCTAGCTGGCTTGAATATGGTGCAGGCACTTCCTAAAATGCTAGAACTACAGCATAATATTGTTATGGGCACGCGACATTTTTTACGATTATTTTTTTTCTATTATATTATCTTAGGTAAAAATTTTATTGTAAGATTTTTTATGTACCTTTAATTAACTTGACACGAGACAAAAATGTACATTCATCCATATATAGTTTTAAGAAATCACTATTTCATCCACGTACATACCATGTACTAACTATGGTAAAAAAACGATATTATTCGATGGAGCACAGCTTTATAATAAACTACCTAACAACATTAAAAATATTGATTATTTGAATTTGTATAAGGGTAAATTAAAAAACTATGTACGACAAATGTAATCATTTAAAGTAGGCAGAATAGAGGAAAACATTTATTGTACATTTCTAAATTATTATAAATTTCATTTTAAGTGAACTTTATGTTTTTCTGAGAAATAAATGTCTTTAAACCTAAACCTATTTATAAGATAACATCTCGAAAATGCCAAAGTGGAATTTGTTGCGCCGTTTCTTCTCCTCTAGCGCCTAGGAAGCTGTGGTAAACTTTATTTTAAGCAATATTTGACGTCATTAAGATATTATTACGTTGCCCTATTATGAGAAATAAAGAATTCGATATTTGACGCGGCTGAACTTTGATGTATTCCGTGAAGACACTGGTATTTGACCTCAATAAACCATTAATATCGAAGTATTGCAGTTATTTTTTACGTGCGCTAAATCTCCACGGATACCCCTCGCAACGGAGCCGGTGGGAGAGGTTATGTCGGACTCGAATCGACCAAAACGCACGCCGTCTGTGGGTCATGTTTTGTTGCCGAAGGTGAGGTTTACAAGCATATCCCTCGCACCCCGCCCGCCCACGGCTATCTCTCTAGATCTGGCTCTCTCCTCGGGTGTGGGGACCACAGAGTCCCCAACTCGTCCCGGAAATTGGGAGGCGCGTGATGCGCGCCGCCGCCGCGGCTTGCTTCTACCAGGATGACAGGCGGCTCCACCCGTCACCCCCCGAAGTATTGTAGTTAGAGTATAAGTCGAAAATAATATATATGAGGAGGTAGGACACGGTGGTATTTCCGCCCAATTGAGCAGTCCGACTGGGGAAGTACCTCCGCCCTACAGAATACCGCGGTTATAATAACTTTATGTTGTGTTCCCAACGGTGAGTAAGGTAGCCAGGGCTCACTGGAGAATTTGTGCTGTCAGTGGGATGACTAAAGGCTTGTCCTGCTTTGTTCTCTACACTGACGGCACAGAAACTTTGTGCTTGCAGGGTCGGCAGCGCGAGTGTGGCTTCTCTGGTGTTACACACGTCCATAGGCCACGGTAACCACTTTCCATCAGGTGGGCCGTGCGCTTGTCTGCCACCTAAGTGGTATAAAAAAATATAAAATATGTTTCGGGATACCCTTGGATATGATATGATATAACTGATTACCTAGAAAAAGTTGTGTCCTTTGCTGTTGTAACTTTAGCAATACTCAGTAGACGAGTCTTTTCAACCAATCATCATCATCATGGCGTTAATTCAAATATCAAAGCCAAACTTGAAGTCTTCTCTCTTACACTTTCTCTAGATTTGGATTGCTTTAGCTACCCCCCTTGACAGGGGGTAATGCGTTGGCCGGCGTATTGTAGAATCGAATGAATCAATCAATCAATCAAGTAGCCCACCGCAGTCCCCTGCTGGACATAGGCCTCTCCCAGTGTGCGCCATTTTCTCCGATCCTCTGCCTTTCGCATCCAGTCTGTCCCAGCTACCTTCTTCAGGTCGCCCGTCCATTTGGCTAGGGGGTGTCCTACCTTCCGTTAGCTTCTCGTGGTCTCCACTCTAGGACTCGTTTTCGCCAACGGCCATCGGTCCTTCGACAAACATGGCCAGCACACTGTCACTTCAGCTTGCTTATTCAGTGACCTATGTCGGTAACTCAGACTCAGCCTCAGATGCATGGCTCGAGTCAACAATAGTGCCCGGAATACGGCAATGGGCTCACCCCCTATTACGTGGGACCGAATACAATTATTTGTGAAATGTGGGTGTTAATTCACCTCTGCCTAACCCTCCAGGGATTAGGGCGTGATATATGTATGTATGTATGTATGTTATCCGATATAACGAGGTTATCCGACAGAGAACTAAAGGTACCGCCTTTAGTTCTCTGTCGGATAACCTCGTTCCGAATCCTATCCTTTAGAGCAACTCCAAGCATAGCTCGCTCTATAGCCATATCTCCCCGGCCGAGATGGGGATGGATACCCGGGTACGAGATGGGGACTTCGTAGTCAGACGGTCATCGGCCGCCGGGGTGTGAGGGATATGTCTCAGATAATCTACTTCCAGCTACCTTTGGCCCACATAATCGGCGTGCGTTTTAGTCGGTTCAAGCTATATACCAATTGACAAATACTTACTTTCTACTCTATAATACTACATTATATTCTACAATACACAGGCCAATGAATAGCCAATTGTCTAGAGGACTGTTACGTGAATATTTCCAATAAAAACTCAATTTAATTTAATGAAACGATAACAAAGTCATATAAATACAATCATACAAAATTATTTCATGGAAGACTGTCATTACTTTATTTTAACGGCCCCAATAATATCAGAACAAGGAAAAATATTATGTAATTGTAAGGTATCCGACTCCTAAAAATATAGATTATTATATGAGCACGCGAGGAATTGGGATTTCCAGTAACACCTCAATTTTGATGGACAAACCGTGAGTTTGTTTTATACTCATTTGAATATTGAACCAGTTTTTGGCGCCAGTGGCCCATATTAGGTAGGTTGAACATTTAAAAGAAGAGTGCGTAATCATTTAGTTTAGAAAAGAGAGACCTTTATATGAGTCCTGTAAATGGGAGGACCAGAGGCATGTCCTTCTTTGACTTCTACAGTGACGGCACAGAAACGCTCTGTTCTTACATAGTCGGCAGCACGTGTGTAAGCCCTCTAATTTTGCACACGTCTATAGGCCACAGTAACTTCTATCAGGTGGACCGTGTGCTTATCTGGTACCTAGGTTGAATAAAAAAGAAACATTTAAGTTTTTTATCACGCTACGACGCTTTATGCATACGTACCCAGAAGGAGTAGGTAGGTATTAAAACTCCTATTTCGTAAACTATTATTTTCGGTCTCACGTAGAGGGCGAGCCTATCACCGCCAAGCGGGCACTTATTTCAGGGCTGTATGTTTACTTTCGGATGGAAACAGAAGGTGACAATGCACCTTGTACGATACCTATGGGAAGAGATCACGCTATTTGACATATTTATTTGAAATTTTAAAATAAGTCGAATACATATATGTATAAATGCTCAGACAGGACTTGAACCCTCAGAAGGGACTTCTGCTGCTGTGGGGAGGAAAGGGGATGCAAATCTCGTCTGAGAATTTCACTTTTCCCAATATTAATCGTCATATTTATATTAGTTGGCTTTTTATTTTGTTAAAAAAGTAGTTAGTAGTGAGATCGTGTATCATCAAACCCGAGATCGACCACATAGCAACACCAATGAGCCAGTGTGTTCTCATGCTAGACAAACACAACAAATCGACAACTAACCTGGCCATCGGTTCTACTAAAGTAAAACCATGGACACTGCAAAAAAGGCATACAATTTTAAACATTATTGCTATCAAATTAAAGTCTGAAATTAAATGAAAAGAATCTCATTACACTTTTTCAATCTCTCTGTAAAAAAACTTTTAAGTTTGGTCTTTAAGCGCATAGGTTTAAAGTTAAAAATTAAATGGATTTTGTAGCAGTGTCTGTGGCACGGCAGTGGTTTTGCTTTAGCAAAATCGAGGGCCTGTTGTACTGGTATACGGAGTATACTTACAGGTATTTCCCGTTTAAGCTTGCTCGCCAGCAGGGGAAATACCTAGGAAGTACAGAGACCTCCGAGATTGCATTCGAATTGTTAAGTTTTTTCAGATATAATAGGTCACCTGCCCTACTAGACAAGTGTCAATTCGTGTAATGGCGTATTCATCGTTTTATCATTTATGTTTATGACATACGTTGACGACTGTCACAAACGTCAAAATACGTGTCAATTCCATAAATTCATTCTACAAGACGGACGAAAAAGGGGACCACACGGCAGCCGCTCGTACCGACTGACGTAGATTATCACCGGGCATGGGTGCAAAATGGCCTCCGTCCCCCATGAGCGCGAATCTGGGGGTAACGGGAACCTCTTGTCACCCTAGCAGAAGAAGGCCGCGGAATATACCCGGGGACGAGATGGGGACTCCGTGGTCCCTTCACCCGAAGAGGGCCGTCTTAAAACAGACGGTCCTGGGCCGCCGGGTGCGAGGGTTATGTCTCAGATAATCTACCTCTAGCTACCTGCGGCCCACATAATCGGCGTGCGTTTTAGTCGGTTCAAGACCAATATAACCTCCCCACTGACTCCGGTGGTGGGATTCGTGGGAATTTTGTGCACAAAAAGTGGGGGCTAAATTCCTTACATATATTATCTCGAAACCGGAGAAAGCCCAAGGTCAGCAGGAGTTCGAGAGAAATGCTTTATATGACCACTTTAAACCTTAGTTAAGTACAAAAAAGAATCCAGATTTCCCGTTTAACCACAAATAATGTTGATTCTTTTAAACAAAACAAAAACTATTACAGCTGCATAAACACATTTCTGAAGTTACCTAATTATACAGCTGGAGATATACTTGAGCACACGCTTGGGAATACCCGTCTGTGTAATTTGAAAGTATGTACAGTGTGCATCAGAAAAATTATCTTAATACTCTGTTATTCCCGCCATCCTGTTGACAGATTTTACTGTACACATCTTTAGTTCGGACGATAATGCAATTTATAATAATAAATAATTATTTATTTATCCGATAACATTGATCCATTGTGTTAGTAACGTCAGTAACGACTTAGATTAAGGTTAGTGCATATTATTATAATTTTATTTTAATTAATTAATTTATTAGATTGCCGGCATTCCGCTGGTTTCCGGCAGAGTAAAATTTGGACCACCTCATTTCTTCCCATGCGGTGTCGTACAAAGCGACTAAGGGATAAGACTGTTTAACATCAGACTGATATATACAGCCCAGACTCAGCCAGAGATGCATGGCTATAGGCTCACCTCCATTACGTGGGACTGAATACAATGATGGTGAAATGTGGGTGATAATTCATCTCTGCCTAACCCTCCGGGGATAAAGCCGTGATTATATGTATGTATGTATGTAATTTATTAGATCAATTTTTTCATTTAGCAATTATATCAAATAACATTTTGCGAGGGGGACCCCAGGTTGTACTGTGCTCCTAGCTGATCTTCCTTCTGACAAGGAATTTAATAATCGATACTCTTCGCCACTGTTCTTACGATGCTGTTGTCACTATCCCGTATCCTGCGTAGGATAGATGCAGTTTTTTTGCGAATGACGGCGCGGAAACTGTCAGTCCTATTCTGCGCAAACATCTCCGACGCGCTACAGAAGCGTGGTAGTCTCAACATCACCTTAAAGACATTATTGTACTGGATACGCAGCTCGCCCAGCGACCTTTTAGTGTAACTGACCCATAGACTCCCAGGATAAAAACCTTGGCAATATGCTTTAAAAAGTGTTAGCTTTACACTTTAATCTTTCTCTTCTTCACTTCAATTTAACTCCATACATTAGTTTGCTTGATTTTAATACCAAGATATTATCAATATTTAGACTTTTGGCGTTTTCTTATTCAACATAAATCTAACACTGACTGTACATATGAGTAAAGCAAGCGCGCGCCGAACCAGTTTTACAACCTCGGTGAACAAAAACCGAACTGATACATTTTTAACTGTTACTAGTTACCTAATAAACATTATGGTTAATTTACCAAGGTCAACTGCCAAACGGTTATTAATAGAAAAACTGCAGATGTTGTTGACCTTAAAGTGAGTATAGTCATGAGAAAAACGAGCGGAAAGGTTTAATATAATGTATAATTGGTGACTTTGAGGTCCTCTACTGCCGTAACAATCCGTGCCATTCTCAAAAGACACCCAAAAAACGCGTATAAATGAGCATTTATTAACGTAAATGGGATCAAGATATGTGCCGTCAATTATGCTAATGCTACTGCGTTAAGGTGTTAAGCATACACACGGATTAAACAACTGATAAATTTTAGCACTTTAAATAAGCGTTACGGAGAAAATGGTCTTAACCGATAGAGAGACAGACAGTCAGATAGACGGACTGATAGAGAGGAAGATAGACAGACAGACATACAGATAGATAGAAAGGAAGAAGGACAGACAGACAGATAGATAGTGATATAAACAACAATTATTTTCTGTATATTATAATACATAGACAAAACAGCCGCGTGGTTCCCGGCATATATATACAGCCCAGACAGCCTCGGATACCTATTATGTGGACCGAATACAATTATTGTTGAAATGTGGTTGTTAATTCACCTCTACCTAACCCTCCAGGGATATAGGCGTGTTTATATGTATGTATGAATGTATTATAATAGCATATTTTATGTACCTAAATTGAATAAACAAACCTTACTATATAATATATAATTCTATGAAATTCTAAAAATCGATATAATAAGTGCTACATATGAGCATTTTCCTATAGCCGTATTTTCTTAATACACGATCTCAACTCACGAGACAAATACACGTGGACCAACTATAAATACAATGTTAGTTATTTAAACGTTTTCCCGTTGCAATGTACCTAGAGATGTACACCAACAATTGAAATACTAGTTACAACGAGTTAAATACGTAATTGTCCGTCTCTCATCTATTACTAGTTGCGCGTAATATTTACCTTATGTTTAATGAGTGACTCATCACACAATATTGTGGCAGTTCTTCACACTATAATCCTATTGCGGCGTATCAAAAAAAGAAGATTATGTCTTTAACCTGTGTGTGTGTGTAAGTGTACTCTTTAACCAGACAGCGGTGAAGTCACAAAGGATTCATTTACAAAATAGAAAATAAGTACGTCATTTTCAGAACAAACTAAGGGTGTTTAAACCTGCACCAATTGGTCTGGTCTGCTGTTCAGGCAACCTGTTTCTCTCAATGTAACAAGTGTTGGTTGGACGGTAATAGCCAAAACATAAAGAAGTCAAAATATTTGGTGAATGCTTATCTGGTCTCGGCATTTACTAGTACAGTCAAAATAGAAGAAATAAAATTGTAAGATTGCATACATTCCCATAGAGTTGAAAATTTATAGGTGTCTTAAATACACCATAATACAAGAAATGTCAAAAGTCCCCATCGATTCAACTTGTGCATTTTTTTATTCAAGGTCTTCTCGCATTTTTCTCGTAAACAGCAAGTGCTATCGCAGAAATAGGTTGGACAAAGTTCTAGATCATGTAATTACCTCTAAAAATGGTATTTTCTTTATTGCATCGTTCACCATTTCGTAAATATCGCGATTTTAAAATCGAAAGAAGTCAAATCTATTATAAAGTTACTTGCTCCCATAACATGATTCATCAACGCAGGACCTGAACCGCTAGAACTTGAAATAAAAAGGGTTGGTGAAAATTTTGGTACTAAGAGAAATAAGGGGTGAATAGGAATAAATTTCTATACAAACTTTTATTCTTTATTTTACCTCCTTAGCAACAAAATCACTTTAAAAAAAACTCTTACTTTTTGGTCATACCAAATCATTTGACCAAACTTTTGTAGTCTAAATCAAATCAAATCATTTTTATTGTAAATCTTTTCTTATTGTAAATTTTTATTGTAAATGATAAAGATTGTTTTGCTGTAATAAATTATTTGATTGAAGATCAAATACCATAATGATATTATCTCTGGTAACATTCAGTTAAATAAAAATAATATTGTTCACAAAAATTCTTACTTTTTGGTCATACCAAATCATTTGACCAAACTTTTAAAGTCTAAAGATTGTTTTGCTGTAATAAATCATTTGATTGAAGATCAAATGCCATAATGATATTATCTCTGGTAATATTCAGCTAAATAAAAATAATATCCCCTATATCTTACTTTTTGGTCATACCAAATCATTTGACCAAACTTTTAAAGTCTAAAGATTGTTTTGCTGTAATAAATCATTTGCTGGAAGATCAAATGCAATAATGATATTATCTCTGGTAATATTCAGCTAAATAAAAATAATATTCCCAAAATTCTTACTTTTTGGTCATACCAAATCATTTGACCAATCTTTTAAAATCTAAAGATTGTTTTGCTGTAATAAATCATTTGATTGAAGATCTAATGCCATAATGATATTATCTCTGGTAATATTCAGGTAAATAAAAATAATATCCCCAAAAGTCTTACTTTTTGGTCATACCAAATCATTTGACCAAACTTTTATAGTCTAAAGATTGTTTTGCTGTAATAAATCATTTGATTGAAAATCAAATGCCATAATGCTATTATCTCTGGTAATATTCAGCTAAATAAAAATAATATCCCCAAAAATCTTACTTTTTGGTCATAACAAATCATTTGACTAAACTTTTATAGTCTAAAGATTATTTTGCTGCTACAAATAATTTGATTGAAGATCAAATGCCATAATGATATTATCTCTGGTAATATACAGCTAAATAAAAATAATATCCCCAAAAGTCTTACTTTTTGGTCATACCAAATCATTTGACCAAACTTTTAAAGTCTAAAGATTGTTTTGCTGTAATAAATCATTTGCTGGAAGATCAAATGCCATAATGATATTATCTCTGGTAATATTCAGCTAAATAAAAATAATATCCCCAAAATTCTTACTTTTTGGTCATACCAAATCATTTGACCAAACTTTTAAAGTCTAAAGATTGTTTTGCTGTAATAAATCATTTGATTGAAGATCTAATGCCATAATGATATTATTATCTCTGTAAATATTCAGCTAAATAAAAATAATATCCCCAAAAGTCTTACTTTTTGGTCATACCAAATTATTCGACCAAACTTTTATAGTCTAAAGAATATTTTGCTGCAATAAATCATTTGATTGAAGATCAAATGCCATAATGATATTATCTCTGGTAATATTCAGCTAAATAAAAATAATATTGTTCCTAAAAATTCTTACTTTTTGGTCATACCAAATCATTTGACCAAACTTTTAAAGTCTAAAGATTGTTTTACTGTAATGAATAATTTGATTGAAAATCAAATGCCATAATGATATTATCTCTGGTAATATTCAGCAACATAAAAATTTGGCGAAATGAAAAAGTGCGGACTAAACTTATTCCAAACATTGCATTTGTGTTAAAAAGGTAGTCAAACTATGTTTGGGTAGTGAAATTTTGGCAAAATCGTCAGGCTCCCGTTGAGAAGCATTTACGGTAGATATATAGGTTTAATATAAGTACTTGTGGTGTGTGTCCTTCTGCTACGCCCCTGATGCTGCTAACTTTGTAAACTCAGTGTCCCGTATAGACATTTTCTTATTGCTGTCTCAGCCCTAGAACTGTGACACAATTTTTTATAAAAAACTTAACCAACAGTACCTATCTCTCATATTCATTTCATTAACAAAATTATAAAGAAAAGACCTCACTGGTTGACGAAGAATGAGATCATAATATACTTAATAAAATATTGAGACAATAACCACATAGGTATGCACCCTTCGTGGTGGTAATTCTCGGAACTAGAAGGAAAAAGTTCGCACGCGCTTGCTCGTGGCTTGGCTCGTGCCGTAAGCGTATAGTGTGGAATCCCAGATTTTGAGTTCACATATTTCTGAATAATGCTTGAGTCAATTGCAGTGTGGGGAAACGTATTAGAAGCAAAGTTCGTTCAGAAGACGTAATGCGGTTAGGAAGGGAATAACAAATGTTTGTATGACTGTTAAATTACTACTTATTAAACGGGAGTTGCCATGTTTGTTTAGTATCTGATAAACGTAAGTCTCTCTCAATGTACTTCATGAGACGGATTGGAGAAGAGTACTTATTGTATCATTTACTTTTCGCCAGGGTGGAAGATTTTGACCTTAGCTAAATTGAAGTTATATGTTTAGATTTCAAGAATTTCCCTCGATCTAATTTACCATGTTTCTTAGAGAGATTTGATCCTTATAATTGAAGCTATCAATTTATGTCATAAAATTACAGAATATTACTTTTTCGGATTCTAGTAGGTTCAATTACCGGGTGTGACAAGCGAATTTTCAAAAATCTTGGAACACAGTTTTGTTTATTTTTAAAAATGAAGGAAAGTTTCCTTTGACTCAAATTCGCTACCCTACAGAATACCACGGCTGTAATAACCTCGTTATGTGTTCCCGGCGGTGAGTAGGGTAGTCAGAGCTCACTGGAGAGTTTTTGTGCTGTCAGTGGGAAGACCAAAGGCTTGTCCTGGTTTTGTGTTCTGCACTGAAGGCACAGAAAATCTCTATTCTTACAGGGTCGGCAGCACGGATGTGACTCCACTGGTGTTACACCCGTTCATAGGTCACGTAACCACTTTCCATCAGGTGGGCCGTGTGCTTGTCTGGCACCTAAGTTGTATAAGAAAACAAAAATTCGCAATCTTCAGTATTTAGACTACTTTCCCTCAAGGTATACCTAACCTAACCTCATTATAACATGTGTCATGAATCACACACCAGAACACATCGAAACGAGGAATCTTACGGTCAAATTGTCCATATTAATTCAATTTTAATTTCAAATTACATCTATTTCAAAGAAAACACAGTCCGATAACCAATCTGTGAGATAATTGTCTCAAAGGTAGAGCAATAAAAGAACAACGTTTTTTATTCTGTGGTGTAACTGTTATGCAAACAACGCGCAAATACGTGGAAGGAATAAGTATTAACAAGTGATTGCTTCATTCTTGTTGCATGTTAGGAAAAATCAACGGATTTTAAGTTGGAATTTACTTGGAACGTCACAACAGCGTCGTTTTTCCGATTTGAATGACTTCACTTATGACTTTTTTTATGCCACTTAGGTGGCAGACAAGCACAAGGTCTACCTGATGGAAAGTGGTTACCGTGGCCTATGGACGTGTGTAGCACCAGAGGAGCCACACTAGCGCTGGCGACCTTGTAAGCATAGAGTTTCTATGCCGTCAGTGTAGAAGACATAGGACAAGCCATTAGTCTTCCCACCGACAGCACGAATTCTCCAATGAGCTTTGGCTTCCCTACTCACCGCTGGGAACACAACACGAAGTTATTATGGCCGCGGTATTCTGTAGGGCGGAGGTACTGCCGCAGTTGGACTGCTAAATTTTCCGGAAATACCGCCGTGTCCTTCCTCCTAGTGAATGACTTTTTGAGTATCATGATTATCGGGGTCTACTTCAGCCTCTCCAGCTAGCCGGTAGTCGGTACAACCTCATAAAAAAAACAATATAAAGTACACGTCAGTTAGACTTCGCCTCGTCTGATGGTAAGCTGAAGGCAAAGTTCAGAAAAGAGGGTCACCATTACTTACATATAGGTACCATGTTACAATGATGACATTCAGCTTGACGGCATCATTATACGCTTTCTCACGCCCCGCTTAAAGGACCCAGGACTGAAGGAAGAAGGAAATTATATTCTAAAATATTATTATTTTATTCTAAATGATTCATTTTTTTTATGATTATAATAAAGCTGGTCAAGTGCATGTTGGATCGCGCACAAGGGTTCCGTAACTTGAAATTCAAAAACCACAATATATTTTGATTGTGTTGACTTAGAAGTTTGAAATTTGCACAGTTTTAAAGTGTTATAGATCTGAGTATGTGGTATAAATTTCCAATTGATAAAAACACCGTAGTGATCCTATGATAGTTCCGTTTTTTCCTTTTGAGGTACGGGACCCTAAATCCAACTAATCGCTTTAGGTATGTTTATTTATTTATTTTGAGTTTGATTTATGTTTAATAGGCATGTGCATTATAATCAGTTACTCACGATCTTTTGTGTTCAAAAATGAACATAAATGTCTTTAATTAAATTCGTTAGTATAAATTAGAGATGGGCCGAGTACTCGGTTGATACTCGGTACTCGGCGTACTCGGCAGGTTTTAGATACTCGTACTCGGCGCGAGTAACTCGGTTTGAATGCCGAGTATACTCGGTTTAAGAAAAGCAATATATTTAGGTAGATATAGTTAAAACAACAGTGTATTTCTTACTAATTTAGGAAATCTATGTCAATCTCAATTAATATAATCGAAATGCTAATGAATGAGTAGTAAATTACTTGTATTCCATGTGTTTTATTATAAACATGGTTTAACATTGTCGTCGCAGAAGCCACTATGTTAAATCAGAGAATTGCATAAAGTACATTTTACTTTTGCTTTATCTTCTATAATCTCGTCGTAAAACACCCAAATTCGGGAACGTGAAATCATTGTCAACAACCACTGGTCACGTACTACACGCAGTCAATCGTTAATTGACAATCTTTTTCAATTATTTATCTCCTATGACGTGCAACATGAAGTATTTATTTGTTTGCAATCTATCAAGCATTATTATTCTCATATTTAATAAAGTATTCTGTGCTATCAAGCGACTGGTAGTTGAAACTGACTGGTGTTGGCGGGGCGAGGCGTGCATCAACACGACCCTGTTTTGTTGAATTTGATTGAACCGAGTTACTCGGCCGAGTACTCGGTCGAAAAAAAATTGAACCGAGTAAAACTCGGTACTCGTTACTCGGCAAAAGTGTAACTCGGCGCATCTCTAGTATAAATTATTACTCAGAAGCTGCTAATTAAAAATATTTTTAAAATTATATTATTATTTCATGTTTCTACCATTTTAACAATTTTGTTTATTGTACTTTGTTTTCACAATACTTTCTTATATTCTAGAACAATAATCAACACGCCTTTATTCAAGGAGGGTAAGGCAGAGGTAAACTACCTCTCACATTTCACAGATCCCTGAAATTCGGGGCCACGTATTAGGGGGTGAGCCTATTGCTGTCTTAGTCGCCTTGTACAACTTGGACATAGGGATTAACATCTCTCAGATATATACAGCCCAGACTCCACCTCAGATGCATGGCTCGAATCAACAATAGTGCCCGGAAAATATTTATTATTTATATATATTTTTTTTTATTTATTTATTTATATTTATTTATTTATATATTAATATTTATTTCCAACAATATGTACCTATTTATCTGATTTCGCTTCATCCAATACTACCTATAAACCAAGAGTCTTGTATTAAGGCCATTCGTATTATGTAAGCGAATTATCACGAACTTAACGCTAGGTTAGTGGTTAATGATCATGACCAATTTGATATGTACCTAAAGCAGGTTTAGGTACCTGTGATATTGGTCATAAGTGACACAAAGCTGAGATCCAACTACGAACACGAACATGACGTCGGGAAATGCCACAGAATGTATGCCAATGTGCGGTGTCACTATTGCTAAGTAATCTCTTAATAAAATTATAAAAATTAATGTCTGTAAGTAATATGCTAATTTCGGGTTTCATGTCTCTACTACAACGTAGGTACCTTCTTTTTACCCGATTACGACGATGCCAAAGTAGGGTTATGATTTTTTTTTATACGTGCGCTAAATCCCCACGGATACCTCCCCACCGGAGCCGGTGGAGGAGGTTATGTCGGACTCAAACCGACTAAAACGCACGCCGCCTGTGGGCTGTGGGTCGCTTTGGTTGCCGAAGGTGAGGTTGACAGGCATATCCCTCGCACCCCGGCCGACCCAGGGCCATCTCTAACGATCTGGCCCTCTTCTCGGGTGTGGGGACTACAGAGTCCCCAACTCGTCCCCGAGTAGGGTTATGATTTAGACAGGCTATGTATGTATGTTTGTAGGTTCATCTGTTCCCTCATAGCTTCTCAACCACTTATTAGAACTGGACGAATGAAGTATCATTAGAAGTGTCTTAGTCGTCTGCTGGTTATAGACTATATGACGTATCACTGAGTGTAATGTAGTACTCTCTAGCGGTAATAAAGTACTGTGTTAAGAAATAAACTTGAGATAAATATACTGTGTTTGGCATCATCTCAAAGGGTTTAATTAGTACATTACAAATATGTAAAAATTATAGCCGTTGCTTGCCCCAAATTTATATAAATAAAAAAATAAGTTAAAAACTAAAACCAAACTACTAAAAAATCACGCTTTAAAAAGTATTAAACAAGAAAAGCAAACGTAGCGTAGGACGCCCAACGGCCAGGTGGAAGGACGACCTCATGAAGGTCGCTGGGAAGCACTGGATGCGGGCTGCTTTAGATCGGTCATTCTGGAAGTCTGTGGGAGAGGCCTATGTTCAGCAGTGGACTATATGTGGCTGACATGATGAAACAAGAAAATATCAAGGATAGCCGTGGTCGTATGCCACTTACTCTAACAAAACAGTTAATTCTTTTGGGTGGAAGATCTTTCGAGTATCCTCTCACCGTCAGGCCGCGGCGGTTATATTGTATTCGAACCGTCTAAAACCGCACGCCGTTTTGGTTCTCAGATGCCACGGTGTATTTCCCTTGCACCCCGACTGATTCAGGGCCATCTTCGTTTTCGCGATGTCTTCTTAGTACATCGTACCTAATGGTGGTACTACACATGGCTATTTGTATTAGCGTTTTGACATATTTGACCAACAATTACCGTGTTTGGACCTTTGTGTGGACAGTGTTTTCGACAAAGCGTTTGCCTTATTGCCTATTTGAAAAATACAACGAATACCATATACGTACAATCAATCAATCAATCAGCCCCACGCAGTTCACTGCTGGACATAGGCCTCTCCCAATGTGCGCCATTTTCTCCGATCCACCGCCTTCCGCATCCAGTCTGTCCCAGTCACCTTTTTCAGGTCGTCCGTCCATCTGGCTAGGGGGCGTCCTACCTTTCGTTTACCTTCTCGCGGTCTCCACTCAACCAAATACGTACAGCTGACAAGTAATTTAGATTTATTTGAATTCTTTATGGCCGTAGACAAACCTCTTTGAAGTGAATACTTTTTTGTGAAGTATAACAATGTGTTTGGTTAACATTTGCATGTTTGCATATTTTGCCAAATCAACAAACGCCCAATAACAAACACAAGTAACATGCAGTGCTACAATAACACTATTTTTGACACTGAACCCAATTTCGTGAATGGTGTGCTACTTGCATACGTGGACAGACACGACTGGCGGCTTATAATAGCATGCCAGTTCCTCCATTATCGTGTGGAAGTGAAAATTGTACATATCAGAAAATTAAAGAAAGTAGAGTAAATGCAGTTGAGATACGATCATTGTGCAATAATGAGTATGATTTAGAGGAGGCCTCTTTGTAACGTGTCACAATTTTTTAAGTGTTACTATTAGGTATCCAATGAATATAAATAGTGATTTAATTATAATTACGCGAATTCCTTCTGACATTGAGTCGTCACTGTCTACAGAATTGTGCCGTATGACGTTATGAGGTAACTTCGTAGGATATCAGAAACAGTGAACTAATGGTAATTACGCGAATTCCTTTTGCATTTAAATCTTCGAAGTCTAAATGATGCTGTGTTATATTTATTAATGAAGAAGCGTGCCGTAAGCACACTTGATAATATTAATACGTAAATACTTATTTCCAGTAATGTTATTACTGTTATGGGTATTCAAGTATTTATAACAAATAATTAGTCATAATAAATTCACCATGATCTAGTATTGGATTCAGTATTGACGTCCTTTGTGGAGTAGCGGTAGAACGTTTGACTGCCACACAAGGGGCCCGGGTATATTTTCTTTCTTTTTTTTATACCACTTGGTTGGCAGACTAGCACACGGTCCACCTGATGGAAAGTACACACATCAACAAAGTCTAGGGAACAAGGACATTTCTAGTTTTTATTTAAAAACCCTTTCTTGTAATAGTGAGTGTTTTATATCAATAGAAGGGTATTTTTATACCGTTTTTAATTTTAATTTTAATAAAAACATTCTCATATAATTTTTTTTTTTTTTAAGAAAGAATTGAATGGTGCCAATATTGAGTATTACAACCTTCTATGATTAGGCACAAAAATAACGAGGTAGTAAGAAATACAGTAATTAACCGTACTTTAAACGTTTTTAATAATCTGTAGGACCTCCTAAAGCATTAGCAACAGCTCGACAACAGCGTGGCATACTTAGTATGAGATTGTCAATCATCGTCTGTGGAATATGGCTCCATACACTGCGAAGGTGTAAAAAAAGTTGTTCTTCAGTGTTCAGATTTTCCAAAGAATCACTGAAAGCTCTTCTCTCAAGCAAATTCCAGGCATGCTCTATGGGATTGAGGTCGGCAGACTGAGCAGGCCATTCCAATGTCGTAATATTGTGCTCGCTAAACGCATTGACCACTACCCTCGCGGTGTGTGACCGTGCATTATCTTGCATGAACATAAAATCTTGACCGAACTGCTGTCGATGAGGGATTACCATGGGGTGTATAACCTCCTGAATGTATTGGTTTGCATTCAAATTGCCCCGTATCCAAACGAGGTCGGTCCTTCCACCAAGGCGAATTCCAGCCGATACCATGATTGTTCCACCTTGGTAAGGATGAACTTCTTGCGGATTCTGGAGACGACTCCTACGTCCAGGAACTCGCCATATACGCACTCTTCTCGAATCAGGATGAAAACCGAAGCGAGATTCGTCGGAAAACAGAACCCGTGCCCATTGATGGTCGGTCCACTGTAAATGTGGGTTAGCCCACAATAAGCGACGACCTCGATTTCCACGTCGAAGAGCTGGAACCCTAAGCGGTCTGCGAGCATGAAGATTGACTTCGTGTAGTCTTCTCCTGACAGTTTGATCGCTAATAACCACTTGATGCTGAGACTGGAGGCCTGCGACCAACTGACGAGCAGTAATCGTGGGTTGCCGCCTTGCGGAATTTTGCAAGAAACGATCTTGTCGCGGGGTAGTAACCCTATTTCGTCTCCTATGACGTTCGGCAACATCCCCTGTAGACCTGTAGCGTGCCCATAATCTGCAAATTACGCTTGGTTGGGTGTTGATGGAGAACAGCCCTAACACTTAGTCACCTTCTACGAAAGCTATGGGAAGAGATGGGGTTGTCTTATTCGACCCCACCGAGAGCCAACACGGCAAGGAATATTCTTTATTACCATATATAGCCTTCGATGATAATAGGTAGGTACTATGATGCATCTATTTCTTTTTCAGCATACCTGTTCATGTAGGTAAATGTAGTAAGTAGGTATACCGGCTCTACCACATACGTAGCTGGTAATGAATAATAGGGTTGATACCTAGAGCACCTGTTGACTAATTAAAAACCCATAGTTTGTGGTTTGCGCATTTTTTGCCTCGTTGCTATGAGTCTGTGCTTCTTGTTGAGTCCGTTGAGTATCATTATAAGTTTATTGTAGTTAATAAACTCACGAGTCCTAGATTGGAGACCGCGAGAACACCCTTAGCCAGATGGACGGATGACCTGAAAAAGGTGACTGGGACAGTCTAGATGTGGAAGGTAGAGGATCGGATAAAATGGCGCACATTGGGAGAGGCCTAGATGCAGCAGTGGACTGCGGTGGGCTAATTGATTGATTGATGAGGCTCATTTCACTTGTGTCATGGGCTATTTCACCTATTGGTGAGTGATGGTGTGGTCTATGGTAGAAAACGCTTGCCTAGAAATTACCTACTTAGTTTACCTACAAGGTTGCCTGGAAGAAATCGCTTCCAGCGATAAGGCCGCCCATTGTACATTAAACTGTATGCATGCTAACTACAAGTTTTTCTGTAATCTATTGGAGCACAATACAGAATTATCTATCTATCTACCTATTTACTCTATTCTTGACGATTGCTTAGTTTTTTTATACCACTTAGATGGCAGAGAATCACGCGGACCACCTGATGGAGAGTGATTACCAAAGCCTATGAACGTGTGCAACAGCAAGGGCGTAACACTTGACTACCCTGAAGAAACCTTCTACCTAATCTAAATGCTCTTCTTGAAGAACCCCATAGAGTAGTCGCTTGGGAAAAGTGCAGCAGGGAGTTTATTTCACTACTTGAGGTGGAACTACAGAGTCGGATAGCGCATTCCATTCCTTAGTAATGAGCATAATGAACGTGTCGCTGAACCGTTTAGTGGATATAAATGGTATTGTGTTTCTCTATTCAATAATGTTTACGGGAATTTAAGCGATCATAGTATAGGTACATACATACCTTTGATTTTACCTGACGTGTCGACCAGATTACACCGGCCGTGATCACAGACTGACTGGCTTAGTGGTGCACGCCCGCCGTCTTCGAGTCCGTATGGCAGTAGGTTCTTCATCTACCCGTACATTCTCGAAATTGCTACTGCCTCACGGACTTAAAGACGGCGGGCGTGCGTAAATAAAATAAAGATAAAAAAAATAAAACAATGTATTTACTACAACGTATGACATTTATTACAATATTAAGTACAAAATATTTATTCGGGTTACGAGTACATGCAATATAAACTACTTAGATACGTACTAAAAAATAACCAAAAGTAGTTGTACTTGCATTCCTACGATTAGCATTTACCAATAAAGTAATCACTGTTTGAGTAATGACGTCAGCATAGCTGCAGATGGCGGATTGTTGTCTCTGCCCACCTTGGAGTGAAATAGGCGTGAGCATAAGTGTGTTTCTGTAGTAAGAGAAGATTGATGAAACAGACTTATGACAAGAAGTTGAATGGGAAACCCGGTGAGGCCGTTTTAACATTATCCGGTTCGACATCGGTGCGGATGACGATAGATGATATCCTTTTTAACATATATCCGATGATATCGGTTCGATACGTCAAGGATACGTCCATTATCTCCATAGCACAGACTCAAAAAAAATTAACCATAAGCTCACCACAGACACTTTAGAAATAAAAACAGAAATCATGTTATATTCAATGACTCTACCATTGTTCTTTTTTAATTATTTTGCTATGGTGGTGACTGATTGTGAACACAGGCGGTGTCAGCTCCGATATCGGGCCGGACAATGTGAAAGACAGATTTTTTTTCTATATTTTACTTCCTTTCGGCTATCGGCAGTCGGATATCGGAGCCAACACTGATATCGATAATGGGAAATCGCTCTAAGGGTCGACCTAGGCGTATGTTAGTAACCGACCTTACATACTTTTTTCTGATTACTAAAGGTTAGTTATTAGGCTTACATAGCAATAGGTACATGGTTTTAATATAAATACTAGATATATTACTTGCGTGAAATACTGAAATAGTAGTTGAAATAGTCGTAGTTTTCTGATATTTTCAAACTTTTATTGTACTTTTTTTAGTTTTTACATAAGTAGGTGTTGTGGAAGACAAAATAAAGTTGCTTTTTGGTTAGAATACTCAATCCACGTCGAAAAAGGAAGGAACCAAAGGGATCGGATTATATTTGCATATATTCAGAATAAGATAAACAAATTTAGACTATTAATTACACTGAACATTACATTAAACAGAAACAATAAAATTGAAATACACTTGTTATTTTTCCACAGTATTTAATATCATTATACCCGTTCGTCTTACGGCATCCTCGCTTAGAAAAGTACAAGTGTATTAATATGTGTAACAACTAATTCCACTTAGTGCCATCAATCTAATAAAAAAAATCTTCGCATATTAGGAATAACCATCAAACAATGATGCTTCGAAGGAATCTCCTAATTATAAAACCAAACCGACCAAAAAACAAAATAAAACTGGTTTTACCGTTCTAATTCAGAATTCACTGCACTTACAATCCAAGGTCGAATACGACCATTAACGGAGAGATGTGTCTGTTAAGTTGAGGCACAAATATGTGAATCACAAATGTTCTCAGATAAAAATATTATATTTTACTTAATACCTGCGAAATTGCTGACCACCTTCTTCTTCCTACAGTCCCGGATCCTTTAAGCGGGACGTGAAAAAGCATATGATGAGGCCGTCAAGCTGAGTGTCACCATTGTCACATGGTATCTGTAAGTAATGGTGACCCTCTTTTCTGAGACTTTGCCTTCAGCTTACCGTCAAGCAAGGCGAAGTCTAATTGACGTGTTCTATATATATATATAAAACCAAACCAATGAACAGAAGAAGCAAAGTCACAAGTTGTAGCCTGCATCAGAGCCTTTGTTTAGCAGGTGCACAGACTTGCAGGTCACATTGGCTTGGAAGAAGGGGATTAGGACTGCATATTTATGTATAGGAAATATAATAATTATCGATTAAGACAGAAAAAAATTTAACGGTCCTGGTGGTATTCGAACCCGCGATCTTTCCCTTAGAGGGGGAACGATCTGATCACCAAGCCATCGAACCTTCGCCTGAAACCATTCAAATTCTTCTTCTTTAAAGATAAAGATGTACAGATGATGTTACAAGGAGTTACGAGTTTCAACTTGTTCTGTCAATGTAGCCGTACAAATATGAGAACGAGTATAAACATAATGAGTATTCGTGAGTATTCTTCTTACACATATATCCATCGGCGATATATGTATGAGAAGAATACTCACGAATACTCATACGGCGACGGTCATAATAATTATGACTATATTCTAGATTTTATTACGTTAGTCTAAAAGTATGCAAAGGTAACGAGACTTAATGAAAAAATATAAAACGATTGTGCAACAATATTCTACGAAGTTAAACATAGGTTAGACAGTATAAAATTTCACAATATTGCGGACAATCACATATCTGTAGTTCTATGCATATTAATTTACTTGTCTCGATTAACTAACCAAATTATCAACGCAAAGCCTAAACAGCTGGTTACAATAGTTTAGCAATGATTAATTTTATAACAATAAATGTACCTAAACTGTAGCTATCATTGTAAGACTGTGTTCACTATGAATTAAGGTACCTACGATGGGTTTGACATATCTTTACTGGATCAAAATCCCAAAATAAATAAATACTTAAAAAAACAGCTGGAAAATTTTGGGGTCTTGATGTCTTTTTTATTCGTATACAATGCTGTATTCTATAAACGAAGTGTAATCACAGATTAATAAATAGTTACTACGTAGTGTAATGCAATATCGTGATATTTTTTTCTTGTTTTATACCACTTAGGCAGCAGACAAGCACACAGCAAACCTGATAAAACGTGGTTACCGTAGCCTATGGGCGTGTGCAACATCAGAGGAGTCAAATTCGTGTTGCCGACCCTGTAAGAACAGAGAATTTCTGTGCCGTCAGTACAGAAGACAAAATACGACGAACTTTTGGGCTTCCCACTGACAGTAGGTACAAAATCTCTATAGTATGTTGTATGTTTCGTATAAAATGCTGTATTCTATATAGAAACGAAGTATAACGCAATATTGTAGTATGTTGCGCAATAGTCGATCGACATCAACCTGTCTGCAGTGGCAAAGTCGCAATAAAACTATTTTTAGGAAATGATGCAGGTTGTCTCGTTCGGAAAAGAATAAGTACTTATTACATTACAAACTATTCACGGAGAATATTATATTGCATGTAATGCCTATAATGTATCAATTACAAGAAATATGATAGTGGCACTAAACATAAGCTGAAGACAGATTTTCAGGAAAGAGGGTCACCAACAGACATGTATATGTTATAATGGAGTCATTCAGCTTCACGGCTTGACGCCCCACTAATAGGACCCGAGACTGTAGGCTAGTACTATTGTCACTTCTGTGCTGTAGGTTACCTATGTCATCGGTGGAAGATCCAGTGGCATACAACGGAATTTTTAATGCAGTGCGTTAGTGTGAATTTTTAAGAGTACGACAGCGGCACAAATCGGAAATATTTTTCCGTTTTGTGCAATTAGTGGCAGACCCAGTGGGAGATTTTAAGCGCCAGTCCTATATTTTTATCAGAATTTTTCCTAAAGATTTTTCGTAGAGACTAAATGTCTTTATTCTCTTAAAACAACAAATAAGTAATTACAATTTTGAATATCTATTTGAATATCTAGACATTATAATTGTTACTAATACAGTTGTGTTCACATACATATCTACGCACGAGATGATTAAAATTAGCCCCTTAGACAAGTATCAATTCGTTTTAGCCCCTTAGACAAGTAGCAATTCGTTTTAGTCCCTTAGACAAGTAGCAATTCGTTGGCTAGATTTGTAGAATAGAAATATTAATGTATGTTAATATTTGACTTTAGTATTAAAGTTATCGGAATATTCACCATGTTGTATTGTACTGAGTTACCGATATACCGCTGTTGCAAGCACCATGATCTCGGAGGCACTGATCCCTGATTCCTCCACGTTCATGGTGCTTGCAACAGCGCCGAAATATCGGAAATTCAGTACAACACAACGTAGTAAATATCCCGATTACTTGAATACTAATATGAGTGACCATGACAGTTTAAATACGTATTTTGACATAGGTATTTAAACTATCATGGTCACTCACATCAGTATCAGAATAAACGGGAGGATACTGATGTATCCCGTTTATTCTGATACTGACGTATTTTGACGTTTATGACACTTGTCAACATATAACAAGCCCATACATTGTACAATCTATTCTGTACTATTCTACAAACGTACTGCCACTTGTCTGATCAGTATGCAGTACAGTGAAGGTGTTGTAAGACTCATATTATTATTTCCGTTTCGGCCCACTCTGATATCTTGGAGACGAGCGCTGAGAATGAATCCTTGTCAGGAAACTCGGTGTGCAGTCCAAGGAAGATGAATGTGGACGCTGGTGTGAAGGACCGGTTCTCCCTTCTAGCCAGTGCGTTGTCATTTCACCTTTACCCTGGATATAAAATAATTAAAACGATTCATAAACAGTGATTTTAAATGTCTAGAATGTAGGGAAACTTCCAGTTTTATATTTGTTTCGCATCAAACCGAGGAGGAATAGGATATGTGATGAAGATATAAATGAACAAAGACATAAGTTTTCTTATAGGACACAGGACACAGATCCTACGTATAGGGGCAGAAGTGCCACTAACGCCATTATACTACTTTTATGATAAGAACTTAGTTAATATGTACTGTTAATAGTTCAACAAAAATTCAACCGGCAATCCAATTTTAGAAAGTGAACAAATAGGCGAAACTAATATAATCACACCCACGTAAAAAGGTGAACGGTTCTGTTCGTCCTCTTACACCGTACGATCGACAGGTACGTGCTCTGTGTTTGCTGTAAATGGGCGAATATAGTAGTTTCGGCTTTGTTCAATATTCAAAGGATACAATTACGCCTATTTGAAAATAGTGGGTTTTGGTTTATGCTTATATTAATAGTATCTCTCGGAGTCAGACGGTGATCGTTCTCATAAAATACCATATAAACCACACCAAAAGAGCTCCTATGTGAAAGCTTCGGATATGATTGAAAACAACGATCTAAGAGATTGTGTTACACTACAACGTACCTTGACATCCACTACACCCCTGGGTGTTGTGGTAAACAAGCCCGTTTTGTCCAAAGCCGTTTTTACGTCCTCAGAAATCTGAATTTTCATAGCTGTAAAAAATTGAGAATTCCTTTTACTCAATTCGGATAGGTACGTTTTTATCCACTTAGGTGGCAGACCATGCGCTCTGACCACCTAATGGAAAGTGGTTACCGTGGCCTATAGACGTATGTAATACCAGATGAGTCACACTGTCGGTTCCGACCCTGTAAGCACTGAGAGTTTCTGTACTGTCAGTGTGACGAAGCTGGATAAGCTTTTAGTGTGCCCACTGACAGCAAAATCTCTCCATTGAGGTCAGGCTACCCTATTCTCCACCGACCCCATGAACGCAGGCCTGGAGGTGACGGGTGGAGCCGCCTGTCACCCTGTCAGAAGCAGGCCGCGACGGAAGCGCACCTGCCTATTTCCGGAGACGAGTCGGGGACTCTGTGGTCCCCACACCCGAGGAGAGGGCCAGACCGAGAGAGCGATTCAAAATGCGATTAGTCGTGAGTTCAGGTCTCTTCCTAGATATTGATTTTTTTAGATTTTAAAGTAATAACCAACATGTTAAGAGCTTAAGGGGCAGGGGGAAAGGGATACTTACGTTCACCAGTACTTTCCATTCTGCTAGCCGTGTTGATGGTGTCCCCAAACAAACAGTATCGGGGCATTTTGCTGCCCACTATTCCCGCGACACATGGCCCGGTGTGTATCCCACTCCTCATGTATAACGTCTGTAATAAAAATAGTATCAGACAATACTTTAGAAGATTCCTATTGCTATTATTAGAAAGCGTTCGGCGTCTGCCTTGGCACGACTCCGCAGCTCCAATTATCTTCTGTGTTTAAGGACAGGTGGGGCTCCCCCTTGTTGCAGCAGTGGATGACACTGCACATGTGTCACAGATAGTGGAGTGTTGTTATTTATTACTAACATTAGTTCTTAATTTAAAGGGGGTGGAAGGTCATATGGCAGTTACTGCTATAAGCTGTACAAGCCTAATCAAAATGAGTAAGCGTACAGCGGTTCCAGGACCCCGAGATGAAACTGGGAACAATGGTAACATGTAATTAATCCTTTCATGATAATGTTAATAATATCTAATAAATCTTTTCTAAGAAAATATTAAAAGTCAATTGATTCAAAGGACTTTTAGGTCAACAAAGTTCATGTTTTATGAATTTCGAGAAACAGTTAAATTACACTCAGTATCTTTTTATTTTTCCCTTCATTACTGCATGATAATGCAAACTTGAAATTAAAAGAAAATATACCTTAACACGTTTGTAATTGGGAACAAATTGCACTGGTGTTGCTCAGAAACTGAAATTACTCATCTTTGATGGCTTGAAAATTTGATAATGACCCAGTAAAGGTACACGACATCTTTGCACATGAATACAATATGTAATAAAACTTATATCTGAATAAGACAATCTAAATACGTAACCAGACATGAAGTTGGAAAAGTATTAATGAAGATAAAGGATTTTTTTGAATTTATAATGCTCAATTAGACATACATACATATAATCACGCCTTTATCCCCGGAGAGTTAGGCAGAGGTGAATTAACATCCACATTTCACCAATCATTGAATTCGGTCCCACGTAATAAGGGGTGATTGCCTCTGGGCACTATTGTTGACTCGAGCCATGCATCTGAGGCTGAATCTGGGCTGTATATTTCTGTCTGATGTCAAACAACCCTATCCCTTAGTCGCCTTGTACGACACCGCATGGGAAGAGATAGGGTGGTCCAAATTCTACTCTGCTGGAAACCACGCGGCTTCACACACGAAACGTCGGGTTAAATGTAATACAAGATAAATCGCGATGGAATTCATTAAAAAGCCGATTAAGTGAGAGTCGGACTCGCGCACCTAGGGTTCCGTAACTTAAGCTACATAAACCGTAATATATTTTGAATTTTTTTTATCCACTTAGCTGGCAGACAAGCACGCGGCCCACCTGATGGAAAGTGTTTACCGTGACCTATGGACGTCTGTAACACCAGAGGAATCACACTCGCGCTGCCAACCCTGTAAGTACAGAGTTTCTGTACCGTCAGTAGAAGACAGCAGGACAACCCTTTAGTCTTCCCACTGACAGTACAAATTCTCCAGTGAGCTCTGGCTAGCCTACTCACCGCTGGGAACACAACACGAAGTTATTATAGCTGCGGTATTCTGTAGGGCGGAGGTACTTCCCCAGTCGGACTGGTCAATCGGGCGGAAATACCGCCGTGTCCTACCTCCTTCTAAATTGAAATTGAATGCGTTGACTTAGAACTTTGATTATTGCTCAGTTTTAAGACATTATAGACTTGAGTAAGTGGTACTCGTATAAACTTCTACTTGATTCCTAAACGCGTTCCTGAGAAAAAGATCTTGACAGACAGACAGACAACGAAGTGATTCTAGAAGAATTCCGTTTTTTTCCTTTTGAGGTACGGTACGCTAAAAAGTGGGTTTATTACAATAATACAGTTTCAAATAATACGTAACAAAACGTCAGCTACCATTCAAGCATCCGTCTAATACATCTAAAAACGGAAAATGTGGAGGCAGATCGGAATGTAGCAACTTGGCGCAAGGTAACATCCTTTTGTGACACACTCTTGACTGTTCACGCTATTTAACATTAAAAACACTCTTGTTGTTAGTCATTCTGATGTTGAAAACAACTCAAATATTTCATTTATTATATACCACTTAGGTGGCAGATAAGCACACCGACAACCTGATGGAAAGTGGTTACCGTGGCCTATGGGCGTGTGTAACATCAGAGGAGTAACACTCGCGCTGTCGACCCTGTAACACGGTTTTTTTATACCACTTAAGTGGCAGACAAACACACGGCCCACCTGATAGAAAGTGGTTACCATGTTCTATGGCCTTGTGTAAAACCAAGGGAGTCACAAGTTTATGTGCCGTTAGTGTAGAAGATAAAGTAGGGTAAGCCTTTAGTCTTCCCACTGACAGTACAAACTCTCCAGTGAGCTCTGGCTTTCCTACTCAGCGCCGGGAACACAACACGAAGTTATTATGGCCGCGTTATTCTGTACAGCGGAGGTACTTCCCCAGTCGGACTGCTCAATTGGACGGAAATACCTACCTACAAATTATCATTGCCTTGGTTTTAGCCCCGGTTTCTTTCGGGGCCCAGGATTATATTTTAATTTAGTTCATTTTGGGTAATACGGGCAGTAATTAGTTTCTGAACACCCAATACTTACTTCTACTATTAATTGTCGTTGCTAATAATGAAGCAATTGAATGAATTAATGAAATTTATTCCACAAACTGATAAATATAATATGACGTCGCACCGCTAGCCGTGACCAAAGTCCATCTGATGGACCAAGTGTGTGTAATTGTGTAATATGAAAATAGAATAGATTTGTACTGTTATTGAGTGTTTAGGGACATTTTAACACAAACAATTCATCATTAAAGTGTCGGTAGCTTAGAGATTAAGGAGTCGGCCTGACTATCGAGTGGTCTTGGATTCGCATTTTTTTTTATATAGGACACGTCAATAGGACTTCGCCTTGCCTGATGGTAAGCATAGGCATACTGGTCATTGAACTACCGACATGAACCCATTCCTAATACAACCAATTTAGATATGGAGGGTTTAATCATTAAAAAAATGCTGACTTTGAACCCGAAAACCCCAGAGCCCCAAAATACGTACCCCAAAATGAAAAAAAAGCAAACCCTTTTTTTTTTTTTTACGTGCGCAAAATCCCCCCGGGTACCTCCCCACCGGAGCCGGTGGAGGAGGTTATGTCGGACTCGAACCGACTAAAACGCACGCCGCCTGTGGGTCGCTTTGGTTGCCGAAGGTGAGGTTGACAGGCATATCCCTCGCACCCCGGCCGACCCAGGGCCATCTCTCACGATCTGGCCCTCTTCTCGGGTGTGGGGACTACAGAGTCCCCAACTCGTCCCCGGAAACGAAGCAAACCCTTATAGTATCACTACGTTGTCCGTCTGTCTGTCTGTTTGTTATCTCAGGAATGCACGGAGGTAACAAAATAAAAATTCATACCACATACTCAGGTCTATAACGTCTTGAAACTTTGCAAAAATCGTAATTTTAAGTCAATGCAATCAAAATATATTACGGTTTATGTAGTTTAAGTCACGGAACCGTCGCGCGTTGGGCGTGTTTGACTCATACTTGACTGCAATTAAAAAATAGGTACATACTTAATTTGAAGTAAATTCAGCGATTTTTATTTTACCTGGGGTAAGCAAGACCAACCAATAAAAGCACAGGCATTGCATTGCACATTTTATACTATTGATACTTTTTTTTAAAAAGGCTGTTTAATTAACAAAAGTATTTTACAAAGATCTAAAGCAAAACAAACAAAGACACATACAAATTATTACCTAAGTTAGTACCTGATCAGGACGATGCGGGAGCCTGCACGTAGAAGTCGCTTCCAGCAGTTCCAATGCCATGTTCGCTATTTCAGTTGCATGTTTATTGCCTTAAAAACAATAAAATAATTGGGCTTAGTTAACTAATACACAGAACTAAGAGCAACATTGTGTTGACCCTTACACCTAAGACTCTATCTCAAGCTTGCCATCAGGCGAATTGAAGCTATTTGACACGCCAATCAAACAATCAATCAATTTCTTTAATACTATCTGTTAGATGTCATTTCCTTAGGGTCAATTCAACCAAGTGGCAGCGTCGGAAGTCGCGAGTGTGACGCCCCTGGTATTGCATTCGTCCATAGGCCACGGTAACCACTTCCCATCAGGTGCCCATTAGGTCTGCCACCTAAGTAGTATAAGAAAAAGATGGGATAAATGCCCGGCAGATCATTATTCAGTTTGTGTTGAAATTATCTTTACTTAATACTTTTGTTGTCATGTTCCCTCACTCTTCACTCACTTCTCACTCATCACTCTTTTTTGACACTGAAGCTATAAGCTATGAAATATAAACCATGAAAAAAGCATATCTTTATTACCATTTCTAACAGGTAGTCCAGATGCAACCATGTAGGAGTCTCCAATGGTTTCAATCTTGTAAACGTCATAGCATTCGATCTTCTCGTCGAACAATTTGTAAACTGAGTTCAGAAAACTGATGACCTGCAAGATAAATATAATTTAATTTATCAATTTATTTTGTTTTATTTTATTTTGTTTTTATTTATTTATTTTTTATTTATTTTATTTATTTTGTTTTTATTTTAATTTATCAATTTATTTGTTAATTCACCTCTTCTTAACCCGGCGGGTTAAGAAGAGGTGAATTAACACCCACATTTCACCAATCATTGAATTTGGCCCCACGTAATAAGGGCTGAGCTTATTGCCGGATTTCGGGCACTATTGTTGAAGCAAGTCACGCATCTGAGGCTGATTCTGGGCTGTATATATCTGTCTGATATTAAAGAGCCCTATCCCTTAGTCGCCTTGTACGACACCGCATGAGAACCACATGGTGTGTCTCTTAGTCTCTACACTTTATCCTTTAGTCTCTTCAGTTTGTACTTTAGTCTTTACAGTTTGTACTTTAGTCTCTACAGTTTATACTTTAGTCTCTACAGTTTGTACTTTAGTCTCTACAGTTTGTACTTTAGTCTCTACAGTTTGTACTTTAGTCTCTACAGTTTGTCCTTTAGTCTCTACAGTTTTTTCTTTAGTCTCTTCAGATTGTCAACGATGACCGGAGCGGGAGTGTAACCAGTGGAGGAGTAACCGTGAGGATTTCCGCACGGAAAAATACGATACTTAATGATATGTACCTGATAAGGTGTCGACACAGCAGCAATGGCTGTGAACCCCACAATGTCACTGAAGTACACAGTGACGGATGAGAAGAACTCTGCTGGTACCTGGAACAACATTTGAATAAGAAATTAATTTATATTACAGTTATATTATGACTACATTAATAACTACCTATAAGTTATTATTGTTAAGATAGTTAAAATTATGTCCATCCAAAGGTTGCCTGGAAGAGATAGCTATTCGGATATATATAAGATAAGATAAGGATATATTATTAATAAGATAAGGCCGCCATTTGTACATCTTACACATCTTATCCGTAAAATGTACTTTAAATTGTTTGTGTACAAAAAAGATTAATCTACCTATCTGTTTAATAGGAGTTTGAAATTCATGTTCCAGAATAATTGCCGCTGGTATTGTTCAAAGTTATTCAAGATGCATATGAGATATACATTTTATTCATAGAAGCACTCTAATTAATGTAAAACCTGTAGAAACCTGTAAATTAAGTCCAGTATCCACTATATATACTCCATTCGATTTGGCACTTAACTAAAAGTACATAATTTTGTAGCGACTTCTTTTAAAAACACATATTACACAAATCAGCTAGGCTAAGTAACTGAGGAGAAGGCAAGATCGTGAGAGATGGCCCTGGGTCGGCCGGGGTGCGAGGGACATGCCTGTCAACATCACCTTCAGCAATCAAAACGACCCACAGGCGGCGTGAGTTATAGTCGGTTCGAGTCCGACATAACCTCTTCCACCGGCTCCGGTGGGGTGGGGATTTTGCGCACGTAAAAAGGTTAAGTAACTGACTAACTAGTGGTTTGACTTCGATTTTCGACCTTTAAAATGAGTTTCTAAACAGAAAAAATAGTTTAATAAACCGAGTTTTTAAATAAAACATATTAAAAAGACATCATTTGTTTACGTACAGTTAAGTACATACATACATATAATCACGCATTTATCCCCGAAGGGTTAGACAAAGTTGAATTAACACCCACATTTCACGAATCATTGTTTTCGGCCCCACATAATTGGGGGTAAGCCTATTGCCGTATTCCGGACACTATTGTTGACTCGAGCCATGCATCTGAGGCTGAGTCTGGGCTGCATATATATGTCTGATGTTAAACAGCCCTATCCCTTAGTCGCCTTGTACGACACCGCCTGGGAAGAGATGGGGTGGCCCAAATTTTACTCTGCCGGAAACCACGCCTCAATTGTATTCTACAATACAAATTGTCACAAGGGAGACAGGGCTCTATCAGTCGTTCGCTCTACCACTATGTAATTCAGGCTGTCAGCTGTATATTATCAATACAGATACTAAAACGTCCTTGAACTACAATGATAACGGTGTAATGATAACAAAAATCATTACGCCATAGTACAATCATTACGCGTTCAAGTTCAATGTACTATAATAACGATAAGAGCGGAATCGCACGGAGTGTTGAATGACTATAGATTTAATAATCGCAAAATGTCACAAGCGGCGATGGTATTCAAAGGAAAATCACTTTAATATAAAGTGTTTGTGGTAGCATTTAAGACCTTATTTCCTATAAAACTTCTCCGTCCCTTGAGTTGTGTTTTGCTGATAATCATTGATGATGTCATGACGAATGATGAAAAACTGTTATCATAACTGAAGAGTTTTTTATGAATGGCGTAATGATAACGCAAGTATCTACGCAACAAGCATGTGTAGCGTAGATAGTTTTGTGGTTAGGGGGTCAGATTTACAATCAAGAAATCGCAGGGTTTGAATCCCGGCAATTATACTTATTGTGAAAAGCAATATAGTTTAGCTGAAGGAATTAACGGGATAGTAGTCATTTATGTTCCTTTTAAAAAAGGCATTTGTATGCAGTGGCTGTATTATGTAATCTTTTAAAAACTTCTTTTCATAAGAACATTAAAAAAAAATCAGTTCTCAAACCTTACCCAATGCAACTTAATACATACCATGCAACAGTACTGTTGCATGAGTCATGGTGATTCCCAATGATTCATGGTAGCTTATGTCGTTGGCCTTTATTAGCAACTGTTAAAATCGCAAATGAAGACATTACCCACTTTCAGCAAGTGTCTATATAAATGAACATTTTTCAAAATTTATCCATCATCCTTATCTTTTAAAAAAGGAGAATAATAGCAACCGTAATTACTAATATTCCCGCTAACCCTTCCAACTAAGCTAAATTGCTTTTGTTAGGAGTGTAATGGCCAGGATTTAAACTCAGGACCTCTCGATCTTAAGGCCGACTTCTTACCACTAAACTATCGACTGCTCATTCGAGTGCCATCATTACTTGCATTTAAAGCTTGTACTTTAACGCCTAAGGTAAACTCTCTTTGCGAGGGATATGCCTGTCAACCTCACCTTCGGCAACCAACAACGACCCTCAGGCACCGTGCGTTTTAGTCGGTCCGAGTCCGATATAACCTCTCCCACCGGCTCCGGCGAGGGTTTCTGAGGGAATTTTTCGCACGTAAAAAAGAAGTCCCACTCTCCTATACCTCCTGTCTTTAAGGATTGGTTTATCTTATACTGCCATCTGAAAGTCCCAAGATGAAAGCCTGCACTGGAGTCTTGTTCATCAATCAACAGTTGCAGCTGAGGTGTTGGTTTGAACCTTATATATACCCATAGACTCATCTCTATGCAACTTCGAAAACTTATCTTTTTTCCGTCTCAATTGAGCAGTCCGACTTGGGAAATACCTCCGCCTTACAGAATATCATGTCCATAATAACCTCGTGTTGTGTTACCCGCTGTAAGTAGGGTAGCTAGAGCTCACTGACGAGTTTTTGTGCTGTCAGTAGGATGACCATAGGCTGGCCCTGCTTTGTCTTCTGCACTGACGGCACAGAAACTCTATGTTCTTACAGGGTTGGCAGCACGAGTGTGACTCCTCTGATGTTGCACACGCCCATAAGGCATGGTAACCACTTTACATCAGGTGGACTGTGTGTTTGTCTACCACCTAAGTTGTATAAAAAAAAATCAATACACCTAAACCTCTAACTATCCCGTTCAGACAACATTTACATCAAGAAAACTCGGAGTGCTCAACAGGGCGAAGCAGTGCTTCACTGCGGGGCAGCAAATCCTTCTTTATAAAGCACAGGTCCGGCCTCAGATGGAGTACTGCTGTCACCTTTTGCTGGAGCACCTGCATACCAGCTTGACCCCTTCGACTCAGTGCAAAGACGGGCATTGAGGCTGGTTGACAATCCCATACTCACAGGTAGTGTGGAACCTCTTAGCCTTAAGAGGGATTTTGCCTCACTGTGTGTGTTCTACCGCCTAAACAATGGTTTGTGCTCAGATGAATTGTTTGACATGATGCCCGTAGCTACATTCTATCATCGCACCTCTCACCATAGGCAGGGAATTCATCTTCACACATTGCGACCTGAGACGGTGCGCACTGTGCGGTATGAAAGAAACTTCATCCCACGCACACTCAAGCTGTGGAATAACCTCCCTGCTGCGGTTTTCCCAAGCGCCTACAATATGGGGCTCTTCAAGAGGGGCATCAGAAGGTTTCTTCATTGTCGTCAGCGCGAGTGTGACACCCCTGGTATTGCATACGTCCATAGGCCATGGTAACCGCTTCCCATAAGGTGGGGTGTGTGCTTGTCTGCCAATTAAGTGGTATAAAAAAAAGACAAGTAAAGTACCTATATAACAATGAAAAAGTCAATCTCAATTAGCTTACCACCTTAAAAATATAAATATGATGCAGCAATGACTCAAAACAATGATACATCAATATTAACTATTAATATTGGGCGTTTCCAAATATTTATGGCAATTGTCGTGCAATATTGTGTTGTCAATTATCATTTATATGACAAAAATGTGAATACACCTTTCCTGCCTACGTGGAAAAGTGGTAATTCCTTAGCTGGCTACACCATATCCAAATAAATATTATTATTCACAAATCATTGTCACATACAAAGAATGTGTACCATTTTACAGTAATAAATGAATTATGAACAATGAATGTTTTTTTTAAAGAATATTAGCAACCGCAATTAGTAATATTCCCTCTAACCTGCCCAACTAAGGTAAATTGCTTGTGTTAGGATCGAGAGAGGAATACATAAGTTTCGAGAGGTACGAGGCCCTGGCACGCGTGGTTTGGTTCGAAATAATTGGTGGATTTCAGCTGCTCGGCCGCAGTAACACCTAAAAACTTTACTGCGCATAGTAGAGTACATTTACAAGGATCCTCAAAATGGGAGGAAAAAAAATTTGTCGCAAGACTGATTTCAGACTCCAAGGCAAAGACCTCGGCCCATCGAGACACAACGCTGTTATAATGACAATGACATAAACTTTTACTCCTTTGAATTTAGTTAACTAAAGTTAAACAATTGAATTAAATTTTAAAGCATTTAGTATGCTAACTATTGCTTGCTTTTATTTCCTATCTTTTTATTTAAAGGTAAATATCTTGTAGCGACAGCTTCAGTGGCGTAGCCGTACTGAACGCGACCGCTACGCAAGAGGCGTGGGTTCGATCCCTGCTCAGTGCAAATATTTATATGGCATGAGAGCATGTTAATCGATCGTCGATACCGGTTGCCATACCAACATCTATGGCAGTTGTTACGGGTATTTGGAGCCTTAAAAAATCCAACGACTGATCTAGCTGCAATGCTTCGATGTCGTCTTTGGGTTGTGAAGGTGATATGGCAGTCGCTTCACGGAATATATCGATGTTTAGCCAAATCCGCAGTTGGACTGGTAAAGCGGACCCCAGATACCGAAGTGATAGCTTCGGATGCAACTGAGATTAACGCTAAGAAGAAAGATGAAGAAACTGTTAACTTTATAATTATACAAGATATCGGGACTTCTCACGAATTATATCTTTTTTTTTTTTACGTGCGCAAAATCCCCACGGATACCTCCCCACCGGAGCCGGTGGAGGAGGTTATATCGGACTCGAACCGACTAAAACGCACGCCGCCTGTGGGTCGTTTTGGTTGCCGAAGGTGTGGTTGACAGGCATATCCCTCGCACCCCGGCCGACCCAGCCGAGGTCGTTCATCGACCTCCGACGCCCGAGTTGCTTTCGTACGCGGGCAGCTTGTCTTGCGATCCTTCGTCGCTCCCGCTGCCGCTCCCGCCCCGACGAATTATATCTTGGAACATACTATTTCTGCCGACGTTTCGGATGCGTTGCAACACCCGTGGTCGTCGAGAGGTATGCGGAGAACATTTTTTAAGCGCCTACCCACCATTACACTTATTATGAACGGTTAGGCTGGCGACACACCACACTCACTATGTCAGTTTTTAACGGCACTGTGGTTTTTGGTTTTAGTATATTAATCACTGGATTCCACGTTCCGGATAGCTTGAATCCGTCTTCCCTATTACTAACTGTTAACTTATACCAAAGCAGTGGCCATTTTTAATGCCGCGTTGTAATGCTAATTGCTGCGTCTAGATTTAGACTTTGTATATAGTCTAAGGTCCATTTATAGTTAGTAATAGTTTTCCTATTACTAACTAGAGCCACGAGTGACTCAGAAACCCATGGTAATTGAACTTTATTGAGGTGTTAATTTATCTTTCCTTGTAAAGGTAAGTAAGGAAACCTTTCCTTCTACAATGTTGGTATTCCATGCATTAGGTGTGGGATTTCCAATTCACTGATGTCACATACTTGTATGTCCTTGTACGTCATAGTTGACCGTTCATCATTCAACTATGACATACAAGGACATTATTAAAAATAAACTTATTTTATACCAAAACTTTGACTTCACAAAGTTGGTGATTTGTTTGCAGGCAGCTGTAAAAAATGTTTAATAAAATTCCTCATAATTTATTTGACATGCCAGTAGATAAATTTAAAATAGAAGTGAAAACAAATTATTGAATAAAGGTATAATATATTGAATAACGTAGATGAGTACCTTGATGATGTAAATGCGTGGTCAACCTAAGTCACTACAAATAAATGTTAACAAAACATAAAATATTTTTTTTACGTTCATATGATCTTTATGTGCCTAAACTCAATAAATGAAATTGATTCTTGATTAAATCCTACTAATATTATAGACCTAACCATCAATCTCTTTGAGTCTTTATTAACTTATTTGGGGCCGGCTATCCAGCTGAACTATGATGAGGCTGAACTTGAATATTTAGCGTGAAGCGAATACCACTTGATAATCCATAATAAATTCGCGAAATCTAAGTCTGTAGGCTAATAACGGCTACCATAGATGTCCATGTGGCAACTTCGACTGACGGCAGATTATATAATGGAATAAACCATAAGGTATATTCCAGAAACAGGTTCCCATGGGTTGCAGTAACGGGATCAAAATTCCACGAGAGAGAAACCGCGGGCGCTGAAAGTTTTTTTTTATACCACTTAGGTGGCAGAAAAGCACACGGCTTGATGGTTACCGTGGCCTATGGACGTTTGTAACACCAGAGGAGTCACAGTCGCGCTGTTCTGTAGGGCGGAGGTACTTCCCCAGTCGGACTGCTCAATTGGGCGGAAATACCGCCGGATCCTACCTCCTTAACCTTTTGTTAACGCCCATTCAACTGCTACGACGGAGGTCCCGGGTGCTATTTTTTATATTAATTTTATGGCAGACAAGCACACGGCTCCACCTGATGGGAATGGTTACCGTGACCTATGGACGCATGCAACACCAGAGGAGTTACATGCGTGCTGCCAACTTTGAAAAACCTTCTAATGCCCTTTTTTGAAGGACCCCATATTGAAGTCGCTTCAGAATACCGCAGCAGGGAGTACATTCCACAGCTTGAGCGTGCGTGGGATGTAGTTCCTTAAATTCTCCAATGTAACCGCCATTTATGATATGTTCAAAATAAAATCTTATCTAAATTTGTTTATTGGCATTCTAGAATCCAATTTATAAGTCATTTACATGAGGCTGACCTTCTCTCCTATAGGTTATTTTTACAATATTTTTTTAATTCGCAAAATGACCACTCAATAATAATATAATGAACTGCTAAAGTGAAATAACTTTACTACAAAGAGTTTTAAAGGAAATTTTGATTTCGGAAATTCAATTTTTTGCGCCGCCCGAATACGGTCCATACAAAGTCGTACTTGCGAGTGACGTAACACGCCAGTCGCGAGTAAGGTATGGATAAATGTATGGAATGCAAGAGAATTTCGCATTTATCTCGGTCTACGTTGCGTTTACACACATATATATAGGTATACTCATGGTCGGCAGCGCGAGTGTGACACCCCTGATGTTGCATACGTCCATAGGCCACGGTAACCGCTTACCATCAGGTGGGCCGTGTGCTTGTCTGCCAACTAAGTGGTATAAAAAAAAAATATATATATATATATAGTTCATAGTAAATCTATTCTAAAAAGTTATAATTTAGGACTGAATTTGATTGTTAATACTTTGACTTACTTTGGGAATTAAAAATAACTAAAAGTCAGAGTTGCAGTTTAGTTAAGCAATATCTTATTTTGCAAAGCATATTTTATGATAACTAACTAACATATTAAGCAGTATTGGGAAGAATCGGACGACCTTCTCAAATAGCCTATTTAATGGTGAATAAATTCATGTCACGTGTGATTGCCAGGGACTTCGCACCCAAGGTACTTCACATTAGTTTTATTCTGTTTCTGGTGACTAACCATGCTGACGTATTCCTAACCAAAGTTACGTATTCCTGTACGAAATAATGCAATTGTTTATGTAATATTATTGAGTAACTTCGAAATGGTATTTTTTATACTACTTAGGTGGCAGACAAGCACACGGTCTGATGGAAAGTGGTTACCAACATTCGGGTAGTCGCACTCGTGCTGCCAACCCTGTTACAATAAAGAGTTTCTGTGCCGTCTCCAGTGAGCTCTGCCTACCCTTCTCACCGCAGCGAACACGACACGAGGTTATTATAGCCACGGTATTCTGTAGAGCGGAGGTACTTCCCCAGTAAGTAAGTAAGTAAGTAAGTAAATCATTTATTGCTCGAAACACGGTATGTTACAATGGTGTTACAAAAACAAATAAGGTCCGACATGCTTCGCAGTTTCTCTGCATGCAAAATCCATTGAAAATGTTACATATTCGATTGATGATGATGTAGGCAATTCAATTGTAATAAGATTAAAATTAAAAATAGAATACATATAAAATGTCCAAAAATGTCAATATTTAGTGTCAAGAATACATGCAAGTATAATTTATTTATTTTTTATATAAAAGAATACACAATACCTACCTACTAATAATTACACATACAATAATACATTAAAAGTCAATACAATAAGTCCCACATAATACATTAAAATGACATACATTAAAATCATCATTTATCCTCAAGAAACTCCTTGACACTATAATAACACTTCTCAATCAGCCAGGTAGTTAGTGCTTTCTTAAATTTGTTGAAGGTTAGCTCTCTAATGGGTCTGGGTATGTGGTTATAAATTTTGGCTGTCATATAATGTGAATTATTTTGATGGAGAGAAGTTTTACAGCTAGGCAGCAGAAGTTTCGTGGTATCCCTAGATTTGTACAACTTATCTTCACTGGCCTTTTTAAACAACTCCGGATGCTTCCTTACAAATATGCCAATTTCCAAAACGTATAGTGACGTCAACGTCAGCAGCCTAAGACTTTTAAAGGCTGGTCTACACGAGTCTAGTGGCCCAATGTTCGCCATAGCTCGAATACATTTTTTTTGACATATAAAGACCTTTGAGATATGATTTGAGTTACCCCATAACAATAAACCGTATCGTAAAGTTGATTGTATATAGCCGTGGTAAGCAGTCATTGCAGTTTTTAAATTCACTGTTTTGCGTAGTCGTCTTAAAGCAAAAACGAACCGATTTATTTTGGAACATAAGCCATCTATATGCAAGTGCCAATTACAGTGTTTGTCTAATGTAATACCTAAAAATTTAGTATCAACTGCTGTCTCTATATCTGTACCCTGATAGGTGATCTTTAGTGGTTTGTTATTTGATTTGTAATTCTCAAATTGTAAAATTTTTGTTTTAGCTATGTTGGCGGTCAGATTGTTCTTATTTAGCCAATTCATTACGTCGCTTATTGCAGTATTTACATCAGAAATGTGCTGTGGTTCACCCCTGACGTCGGACACTACAACTGATATATCGTCTGCGAATAAAGTACAGTGATTTTTTATAACTTTAGGTATATCATTAATATAGAGAAGAAAGAGTAGAGGACTCAGAACACTTCCCTGGGGCACGCCGGATGTATTTGGCGCAAACTGTGATCTAAAGGCATTTAAGCATTTTTTATTGTCAACCCGGTCTATCTCAACACATTGTGTACGATTTTGGAGATAGCTACTTATCCATTCGAGAGCCTTGCCCCTGAGCCCATATCGTTCACATTTGCTGATCAGTATTTTGTGATCTACAAAATCAAATGCGCGACTCATATCAAAGAACACAGCAGATACTTGTCTCTTCCTATCAATGTTTTCAGTAATGTTCTTAAACAAGTTAAAAGCTGCCAGTGTGGTTGACTTGTTAGCCTGAAAACCATTTTGCTCTGGGACTATGATGTTGAATTTTTTCAAAAAGTCATTGATTCGAACACACATGGCTTTTTCAAAGATTTTTGAAAACACAGGAATCAGAGTTATAGGTCTATAATTACTCATTTGCAATCTACTGTGTTTCTTGTGAAGGGGCCTCACTGTAGATATCTTTAATTTTTCGGGAAATACACCTTGTATAAATGTTTGATTGACCAAATGACACAAGACCTCTGCCAGCTCCATATCACATTGTTTTAAAATAAATGTAGATATACCATCATAACCGACTGCGTTTGTATTTTTGAGCGATTTTATGATTTTAACTATTTCTAATTCCGTTATGGGTTGCAAAAATATAGTTGGGTCTGTCTTAATTATCAACGAGTAGTCTGGATTGTTTATGTTTGTTGAATTAACAAGAGATAAGAAGTAATCGTTGAACTTATTCGCAATCTGTGTTGCATCTCGCACTTCCTCTCCATTGCACTCAACCATTTCAATATCATGCCTCGTTATACCACTATCGTTTTTTATAACTTTCCATGATGCTTTACATTTATTTTGCGAATTTGTTATGTATTTTTTGTAGTGACTTTTTTTAGATATAATTATACATTTTCTAAATAATGTGTTATATTCGTCGTATTTATTCTTATTTTCTACATTTTTTTTTAAATAATACTGGTATCTATACTTTCTGTTTGTCATGGCTGATACTTTTATTCCCTTTGTTAACCACCTAGGACCCGTGTTATTTTCTGTTATTTTAATTTTATTTATGGGAAAGCACAGATTGTACAGGAGTGAAAACATATCATGAAATTGATCGAATGCACTGTTGCAGGTTGGTTCATTATATACCTCTGACCATGATAAAGAGGAGATGTAGGTTTTAAATTTTTCAACGTTTTCCTTATTAAAATCTCTCCTTAATGCATACCAATATGCGGGTGTTTGCCGGTCCCTTGCAGCTGGAAATGATAATGTTTGTCCAGTTTCATGATCAGATAGAAACAACCTATGAACGTGCCCTTCCGCATCATGAATGTTGCTTATTATGTGGTCAATACATGTCTTATTTTGGCGCGTGGGTTCCTTGATGTGTAGGTACAAATTGTAATTTAACAACAGATTCATTAAAGTTTCCGAAAAAGTGCTATGTTTCAATGTGTTTATATTAGTGTCACCTGCTATAATTAGTTTTGTATTAGATTTAAGGTTTAATTTGTGAAGTAATATTTCCAGTCTTTCGAGAAGTGTACTAGCATCTGAATTGGGTATTCTATATATACAGATAATAATGCACTGTAATTTAGGTATTCTAATTCCACAACATTCGAAGGATTTTTCTAAAGCCAACTCATTACAAATACTAATAGGTTCACATTCTAAATGCTTTCTGACTAGGATGCATACACCCCCCCGCTCTTTATCTTGTCTGCAAAAAGCACTCACCAACTTAAAGTTGCTAATATGTACGTTACACTCATCACCCGACCGTACAAACGATTCGGTTAAACATATTATGTGTATTGGCTTTTTATTTGTTGCAAATCCATTCAGACATATCTCTAGCTGATCCTCCTTATTTAATAAGCCCGCTATATTCTGATGCAATAATGTCAATGTACTAACACTGGTATTGACTTGATCGTTATTAACGAAAAAAAGTTGAATTCAACTGGTCTTTACTGGTATCTGTATCACAAGAACGAATATGCTTCGGTTTCACTATCGGAAAATAATATGGGATTGTGCCTTTTTTAATACCGGATTGTTTAAGATTATTTGTACACAAGGTCTTTTTAATATTTCGAAATGTCAGGAAATTTCTTGCATAATAATGTGTGTCAACTGTAGAATTAATTATAGTACAATAGTGAATAATGAACTGATTTTTAGTAAAATGATTTGTAAATGTCAAATCTATAAACGTACAATTTTCAAAGTTTCTACAGATATTTTTAATTGAGTTATTTAACATTACTTCATTTAAATATCTATTTTTGTTTACCTTTAATAAAAGTACATTGGCTTTCTTAAAATAATTTAAAATGGTAGTCAGATTAATCATGCATTTGATTGGATTAGTATCATTTTCGCCTATACATAATATTAAAAAATTATCAGGTACATCTTCTAATTGACAACAAGTTTGTATAAATTCTTCTGATTTTGCATATGGCTTTGTGATGGATGTAATGTTATACCGGCCGTATCCTCGATTTTGTCTAGAATACATAAGCGCCGACGCCAATCCACTGCACTGTTGTCCACCCACTATCAGTATATTGGGATGACGCTTGTTGACTCTTGTAGGTTCAGGCGTTGTTTTAGCGCCATCTGTTGATTTTTTGTGGTGATCAGTTGAACTCATAGGAAGCATCAGTCGCGAGCGCACACTTCGCGCGCTTATGACGCCATCTTTTGTTTTAGTTGAGTAATGCGTCGTCCCGTTGCCAATATTTGAAGACGGCTGCTGTGTGAATGCTATTGAATTATTCGTGATAGACTCTGCATCCGGTTTTAAACCTAGTCCAATGCTACTGTCGTTTAAATTTTCCCTCCTTATTTTCTGTAATGGCGTACTTCTTTTCTTTTGCGAACTTTTTCTTGCACTATGTATTGGTTCTACACAAATAGTTTTCAGCTTTTTAATAATACTCTCCTGCTCAGTAGATAATTTTTTCAAAGAAGTATTTTCCAAAATCAAGTTTTCAATTTCTGTGTGTGCCGTTTGTAATTGTTCACGTAACACATCATTTACCTTCCTAAGTTCTTCGACCTCCTCGTTATTTAGGCATCCCGACGATAAATCTGGTAGACTCTTCGATAAATAATCGGAATGGCTCGATATAAATGACAAGTTTAGTGTGTCATTCATAGCAGTCTTATGTCTTCTCAGCGTAATGTTTTGAGAATCCATTGTGTTCTATTCAGAAACAATATTTATATAAACAAAATGACTTTCAAAAAGCAAAACAGCAAAACAGCAATTCTAATTGTACAAAAACAACATAATAAAGCGCAAAAAGAGATGGGTATCACTGGAATCGATCCGAGAGCTCACGTGCCCGCATCCGATCGCTAGTATTACTGAGCCACGGTGACTTCAACTTTTGAATCGAATTTTATGTTCAGTACATACGGCATAGTCTTAAAAATTTATAAAATTTCACCAGTATGAGTCATGCTGCAAAAATGTCAGCCTTATATTATGGACGATGATCTGCACTTTTATTTCATTGAAATGGTTTATAATCAATCACTTATAATTCTAGACTGAGATCACTTGTTTTGATTCTTAACTTGCATGGGTACTTTTTATTTCCAAATTGTTCATTTATCTTCTAGTTTCAATTTAGTTAGTCAGACTGCTCAATTGGGACGGGAATACCGTCGTGTCCTACCTCCTGCTAAATAGGGTGATTAATTTTGATCATATAGAATAAGTCTTTTAATTATAAGTATGTCATAAATATAATGATTTTGTCATATTATCATTGGTGGTTCCCGGCTGAGTGGAATTTGGGCCACCCCATCTCTTCCCATGCGGTTTCGTACAAGGCTACTAAAGGATGGGGCTGTTTAACAGCAGGTAGATAGACTCAGCCTCAGATGCATGTCTCGAGTCAAAGTCAAAAATCATTTATTCTAATTAGCTCATTATATCGGGACTTACAAAACGTCATAACAAAAAAGGATCATGAGTCAACAAAAGTGCCCGGAATACGGTAATAGGCACACCCCTGTTACGTGGGACCTAATGCAATGGTTGGTGAAATGTGGGTGTTAATTCACCTCTGCCTAACCCTCCGGGGATAAAGGCGTGATTGTATGTATGTGTGTATAAAGAAAAATCGTGTAGCAAACGAAAAAAAAATCTATTGAATTGAGAAAACCGCCTCCTTTTTTGAAGATGTTTAAAAATGAAGTTGCTTCCGCTGTCTATTAGATTAATTAGATCTTTTTAATCACTTAACGAATTTTAATATAGTTTTCAACAATAGATACAGTGATTCAAGATGAAGATTTATATGTATAAGTAATTGTTGCCTGCGTGAAATAGTGAGTCATTGGTGTGAAGCAGTGGGTAACAGCTGAGTGGATAGTTAAAAACGACTATAGCTGGGATGGTAAGTCGTTTTCCTCCTTTTGGTTTCACTTAGGTATATGACTTTTATGTCAGTGTCGGCGGTTTGGCATCACAACCTCCAAAGCCTGCGTCAGTCCCTTGTTAGTCACTCATCAGTGCCTCGAGTCTGCTAAAGCAAAACTACTGCCATACCACAAACATTGCTAAAATCCATTTCACCTTACTACGGCGAAGTAAAAGGAGGGTTATGATTTGAACGGCTATGTACATATGTAGATTCATCTGTACTCTCATAGCTCCTCAACCACTTATTAGAACTGGATAAATGAGATACCGTTAGAAGCGTCTTAATTGTCCGCTGGTTATAGGCTATATAACATGTCACTAAATATAATGTAGTGCCCTCTAGACGTCATAAAGTACTGTATTTAAAAATAAATTTGAGATAAATATTGTTAGTAATCAATAAATATGTTTAGTATCAACTGAAAGGGGTTAATTAGCACATTTCAAATATGTATAAATTATACATATTTCTTGTCCCAAATAAAAATTTAGTTTAAAACTAAATTTTTTATTTATATTATTTATATTACCTATATATAAACCCGACTACTGAAAAATCATGCTCTAAAAAGTGTAGAACAAGAAAATATCAAGAATACTTTTAAAATTTTTAGACTTCAATGTTATGCGGTTAAAGTCCATAATTAAAAGGCTTTTTGCCCTGGGTGCGATGGGTCGGCCGGGGTGCGAGAGATATGCCTGTCAACCTCACCTTCGGCAACCAAAACGACCCACAGGCGGCGTGCGTTTTAGTCGGTTCGAGTCCGACATAACCTCTCCCACTGCCTCCGGTGGGGAGGTATCCGTGGGGATTTTGCGCACGTAAAAAAAAGGCTTTTTGCAGAGTTCATGAAAAAGTGTAATGAAACACTTTTCATTTAATTCTAGACTTTAAACGCATAGAAATAAAGTCTACAATTTAATGCCATTTTTTGCTTTGTCTGTGGTATGACAGTGGTTTTACTTTAGTAGAATCAAGAGCGCGTGACAAAGAAACAAATCCCTCAAAGCCTGCGTCAGTCCCTTGTCAGTCACTTATCAGTTGTCTTGCAGTTGGTGTGGTTCCGAAGTCTTAGTCCCCAAACACCCAATGAATGATTGGAGGGTTTACTTATACCATTTTAGACTTGTAAATATAGAAGGCTAGATTATCACAACCAATCTTAGCCTATATTCTTTTCTATGCTCTAATCTATATCTGTACAAAATTTAATCAAAATCGGTTCTGTGGTTTAGGCGTGAAAGCGTAACAGAGAAACAGACAGAAAGATAGACAGACAGAACCAGACAGACAAAGTTATTTTCAAATTTAAAATAGTACAAATTCGAAGCTTTGTGTTAGATATTTCTACGATACTATAATACGCGTAGTCTCGCCAGAATTATTTTCGTTACGATATAGCTCCCTGAATAGCTCTGAGTCCGATAACACCGGATGTTTTAGTTAGACGTTAATATATTCTAAAATCTTGCCAAGTCGGTCAACTCGAAAGGTCTTGGTCAGGCTTATTATCATACATATATATAGTATACTAGCTGACCCACCCCAGCTTCGTACGGGGTATATTTTGAAGCTTCATATCCCTTTGAGCCCGTATGTTTTAGTCTTCAAAATATGTATGAAAAATTGCCGGATTTGTTAACATTTATTATCAACGCTCCGCTCCCTTAAGTAGTAGCGTAATGATATATAGCCTAAAACCTTCCTCGATAAATGGACTACCCAACACTGAAAGAATCATTCAAATCGGTAGTAGTTCCAGAGATTAGCGCGTTCAAACAAACAAACAAACTTTGCAGCTTTATAATATTAGTATAGATTTGGTCACTATTGGGTTTTTTTATACCACTTAGGTGTTAGACAAGCACACGGCCCACCTGATGAAAAGTGGTTACCGTGGCCTATGGACGTGTGGAAAACCAAGGGAGTCATACTCGCGCTGCCAACCCTGTAAGCACAGAGAGTTTCTGTGCCGCAAGTGTAAAAGACGAAGTAGGACAGTACAAGATTTTGGTTTTCCCACAGACAGCATAAAAACTCTCTAGTGAGTTCTGGCTACCCTATTCACCGCCGGGAACTCAACAAAAGGTTATTATGGCCGCGGTAGTCTGTAGGGCGAAGTTACTTCCCCAGTCGGACTGCTCAATTGTATGTAGAACCGGTGATATGACAAAAAGTTTCAATAACTTGGCAGTATTGAATACATTCACTAACCTGCTGAGTCTGTTTCAATTGTTTGGCCACACTTGGAGGCAGCATTTGATATAGCAAGGAATCGCTAAGCTCCTTCTCATACTCCAGCTCTCTTGCTTTCTCAGCTAAGTTTCTTGCATAAACCTGAAAATTTGAAATGAGAATGACATCATTGTCTTAAAGAGGAGTATATTATCGGATTGTTGTCTGATTATTATCTGATGGAAAGTGGTTACCGTGGCCTATGGACGTGTGTAACTCCAGAGAAACCACACTCACGCTGACGACCCTATAAGTACAGAGTCTCTGTGCCATCAGTGTAGAGGACAAAGCAGGACAAGCCTTCAGTCATCCCACTGACAGCACAAATTCTCCAGTGTGCTCTGGCTACCCCATTATAGTTGCCTGACTGAAAATGTTGGTGTAATGAATCCTATAAGAGTTCCAACTGCTTTAGAGTAAGCAAAACAAAAGAAATTATTTTAAGATTCGTATTGCAGGTCCCCGATTCTGCGAGGGATATGCCTGTCAACCGCACCTTCGGCAACCAAAACGACCCACTGGCGGCGTGCGTTTTAGTCGGTCCGAGTCCGACATAACCTCTCCCACCGGCTCCGGTCCGTGGTGAATTTGCGCACGTAAAAAAACAGAAAAAGAACCCGATTCTACTCAAGGAAAAGCCACTGTCATAGCACAGACACTGCAATAGATGGCATTACATTTCAGACTTAATCTCTATATGCGTAAAGTTCAAAATTAAATGTAAAGAATTTCATTACGTTTTGTTAATTCACTCCACAATAAGCATTTCAATTTTGGTCTTTAAAGTCATTGCTTTAAAGTCTGAAATTAAATGTTTTTTTAGCAGTGTCTCCACATGTCATACCACTATGACAGTGGTTTTGCTGTAGTAGAATCGAGGGCCAGAACGATATTCAGTCTTGATTCTCGATTTATGACTGATACTGAGCTGATATACTGAGGTGAGGATTGATTGTCTTTGACAATCTGTCAAATCTGTCACTGTTTTTCAACGTGCGGAAATCCACTCGGATACCCCCCACCGAGGCCAGTGGAGTGGTTATGTCGGGCTCGAACCGATTAAAACCGCACGGTCGTCTTGGGCCATCTGTTGCCGAGGTTGAGGTAGCCTCTGGCATATCCTTCGCGCACCCCGACTGACCCAGGGCTATAGTAGTCCCCATCGGGTGTGGGACTACGGCGGCGTCCTCATCTTTCTCTAGAAAAATCGAGATCGACTGGAGATTTTGGAATATAGGCCTAAAAAATTATTGCACCTAAGATTCAAGATTTCATTCTTCTTGCATCATGTATCAAAGTCCATTTCAAATTTAGAATTTGGGGTCGCTAACCTTCTTGTATTGATTGAGACGAAGGGTATAACGGCATTTCCTGTTCAAATGTACATACATAATATGTACCTACACGAAAAATTATGTACCTTAAGGTCAGTTTGCTGCTGACTATCAGTAATAGAGTTAAGTTGTATTTTCATTATGATACATCTGTTTTTTTAATACAACTTAGGTGGCAAACAAAGATTGTTAACTAGTTTATGAGTTAATGGCTAATAATATTCTTCAGAACTTTAAACCATGACACCTGTTATCAAACTGTGACTTTTTAAATGCTATAAGGGAGTTAAAGATTATTTAAATTATATAGGTAAAGTTGTTTTGTTCTTAAAAAAAAACAATTAGTACAAATAGGTAAATGCTGATAACATTCAACTTAGTTTTTATGTAGATAATTTCAACTTGTTTGTTTATTAACAAAACTCAAATATAACTAATGTTTACTCTATAAAAACCTAATATTCCCCATTTTCTACGTTCTGAAAAAAGAAACTTCATTCACCGCCATTCACCATTCACCATCACCATTGTTAAACGCGATCATTGAAGATTGTTAGATGTCAACTTAAAATGGTAGTTAGTTGGAGGCTACACTAAAGCATAGTTTGGTGTTGCCAGTGTAGAAAAAAAGTGTCAATTAATGAGAAATCTGGAGGTGATGCAAATTATTCGACTTTGCGCTAATTGGGACAATACGATCGTGGCTACAACCGGTTTTATTACAAAGATGAACCGTAGCCGGTAGTAATTTATGTATCCGAGCTCGCAGCCGTGGCCTTGAAGAATGTCGGACGTCGCCGGTGTTGAATCATTTATGCAAAGTGTGTCGACCTGTGTTGAAACGATTGCAGATTATCTTATTATCATATTGATTTGGTTTCCGTTTAGCTTTTACTTTCTAAAATAAACCGCTAGGGTATTCGAATATTGTATTTTTAGAAGTTGTTATTATTAGAAATAAGTTTAAAGCCCGACTACTGAAAAATTACGTTCTAAAAAGTATTAAACAAGAAAATATCAAGGATAGCCGTGGTCGTATACCACTTTTCCCTAGAATGTATTGTCAGTAGTCGGGTTTTAGTTTTAAACTTAATTTTTATTTATTTTATTTTAGAGTAAGCTATATGTATATAGTTTATACATATTTGAAATGTGCTAAGTAAGTCCTTTCAGATGATACCAATCACGACATATTTATATCTAATTTATTTTTTAACACAGTATTTTATGGCCGCTAGGAGGCGCCACATTAGATTTAGTAACATGTTATATAGCATATAACCAGCGGACGACTAAGATGCTTCCAACGATACCATATTTGTCCACTTCTAATAAGTGGTTGAGGAGCTATGAGGGAACAGATGAACCTACATACATACATAGCCTCTCAACATCATAACCCTCCTTTTGCTTCACCGTAGTCGGGTAACAAGTACTTATCTGTGATTATAAATTGGAACTAGCCACGATTCCCCACGTGCCAGTATTTTTCATTCAGTGAAACAAACAATCTCATCTAGGTACACTAAAAGGATCAACAACAAAAAGATGACAATGCGTGTCCATTAATAGACGTAAGAGCGACAAACGGAAACTAAATAAGAAGATAAGAAGGAAATCTCGAAATAAAACCCTGTATGAAGCCATCTGGCCAGCGTGGAAACAGTAGGTCAAAGTCTCCCAACATTGTGCGAGGTCTATATCCAGCGGTGGAATGTGATTGGCTAATAGTTTGATTGCTATAGGTAGGCCAGTTGCGCAATGCCCTATCATGGTCATCTTTTACGTAGGTTCAGGAGGATATGGGCACTTTAGTAAGTATCAAGATGAGGCCAGTGACTATAATATAGGTACCAATAGACTAATATCCGCAGATTTGATGACACATAGCTTCTTCAATGTTGTTAGTGCGTCACATAACCATGTGGCTCACGAAAGAAAAGTAAAAAGGAAACCGGATTGTGGTTGTATCGTGGACGAGGTTGTATTTTTTTATACTAATGAGGTGGCAGACACACCCACGGTCCATCTGATGGAAAGTGGTTACCGTGATCTATGAACAGGTGTAACATCAGGGAGTCACACTCGTACTGACGACCTTGAAATAACAGAGTTTCTGTGTCATTATTGCAGAACACAAAATCAGGGCATAGCAGGTTGTATGTTTTATGTGGATATAAATATTCCCCTCTAGGATATTTTCCTCTAGGTTAGACAGAGAGAAAAACGCTAACTGCTCTTCGCTCTTCTTCTTAAACACTTAATGAACTTTCTCTTCTCTCAATAAACTTTTCATGCAAGCCAGTTTCGACTGCTTTTGACTAGTGCTGTTGCCGTCTATAGTTTTCATCTGAAAAAGTTATGATATCGATTTGACTATCGAGTAATAATACTATCGAGTATCTTCAGTTTATTCTTCGCGAGAACCAATAATATCTACCGTATCGATAGTATTATACTTATTTGATAGTTTTGTTTCGTCCTGAACTACCGAGAGTATCGATAAAAGTGATAAAATCGATAGGCTTATCGATAGTTTCATGATTGGTTTAATATCTGGCACTATTTTTTTTTTTTTTTTTTTTTTTTATACCACTTAGTTGGCAGACAAGCACACGGCCCACCTGATGGAAAGTAGTTACCGTGGCCTATGGACGTCTGTAACACCAGAGGAGTCACAGTCGCGCTGCCAACCCTGTAAGTACAGAGTTTCTGTGCCGTCAGTAGAAGACATATCAGGACAAGCCTTTAGTCTTCCCACTGACGGCACAAATTCTCCAGTGAGCTCTGGCTACCCTACTCACCGCTGGGAACACAACACGAAGTTATTATAACCGCGGTATTCTGTAGGGCGGAGGTACTCCCCCAGTCGGACTGCTCAATCGGGCGGATATACCGCCGTGTCCTACCTCCTTCAACCTTTTTGACCTGTCCTTTTTAACCCCATTAATTTAGGCAGTGTATGTTCTGAAACTCTATGAGATCCCGACTGGCTGACCCATTATATGAATATGAAAATATATAATTTGTTTTTGAAGAAATGTTCTCATAATGGAGTTCTTCAAGAGGAACATCAGAAGGTTTATTCATGGTAGGCAACGCGAGTGTAACACCCTGGTGTTGCATACGGCCAGAGACCACAGTAACCACTTCCCATCAGGTGGGCCATGTGCTTGTCTGCCACCTAAGTGGTATAAAAAAATAAAAATAATTGTGGTGTCACGAGAATTTTCGAAGCGAACCACCTCACCTTCGAGCAGTGCACCAACTGATAGACAAACGAGACCATGACGTAAGCTTTACGTTTAGATTTGCCCGGGAAAGTATGTAAATGACGCAATCTATATATTTCTCGCATCCCCAGGTGTAAAATTAAAGCTGATGAAATTTCGTGTGCATTTGAGTAAATTCCTGGACGATTTCAGTCTACAATTTTATATTTTTTTATGCTTTTATGAACTGTCCTGAGTAAATTCCTGGACGATTTCAGTCTACAATTTTATATTTTTTTATGCTTTTATGAACTGTCCTGAGCAAAACTGGGGTAGGCTAGTTACTGTTATATAAATATATTTACTAACTATTGGGCCTTACAACATCTTCGAGGTTTTCTTCTGGGTTTAGGAGGTTACACGGTAGTCTCTTTGGTAAAAATAACATATTGACGGTCTCTGTGGCGGAGGGATAGACTGTTCGACTGCTACGCAGAGGACGCGGGTCCGATTCCCGCTTAGTGCAAATGTTTGTATGCGTAAATATGTCTCTTTGCATTGGTTTGGGTGTTTCTATGTTATATTGTATTTACAAAATAAAGTATTTAAGTATGATACTTTGTTTTACTGACCTAAGAAAAGCCCAGCATTCTGGTCACGAGAACCGTCGACCATACGCTTCGCAATCTCCCTGAAGAGATTGCGGGCGCTCGGACCCCACGACCCAAATGTTTCGACTCCAAACGGCACAAATTATGTGTATTTGTATGTAAATAGTAGGGCTACTATGGGTGACGCCGCCTGTGGGTCGTTTTGGTTGCCGAAGGTGAGGTTGACAGGCATATCCCTCGCACCCCGGCTGACACAGGGCTATCTCTCACGATCTGGCCCTCTCCTCGGGTGTGTGGGGACTACAGAGTCCCCAACTCGTCCCCAAGCGTTGATGACTGTCATATACGTCAAATCCTATTTATTCGTCATTTTGCTCTACGATTCTACTATCGCGGTAGCCTAGTGGTATGTGTAATGGACTGCTGAGACGAGGTCTTGGGTTCGATCCCAGGTTTTAACATGGCACACACCAAAGACTTTTCGATGCTTTTCGAAGTTATGTGTGTATTTATCGCAGGTTTATAAGTGCCACCTATTACATTGGGACTTAAACATAAACTGGCGAAATGTTGGTGCTAGCACCTCTGCCTACCCCTTCGGGGATATAGGCGTGAGTTTATGTTATGTTATGCTATTCTACGATATGCCGGCCAACGAATTGTCACTTATCTATTGGGGCTGAGCTTACAATTTAATTAATGTTGAATACTTACAACTATTAATGGCTACATTTCCAAAACCCACTGTAACCTATAGATAACAGTAGCCTATTCTTATCGTACACTGTGTGCAAAAGTACGCAAATCCAAACGTTTTTGCGTAACTGAGAACCTAACAAAAAATCTCACTTTTGCATTTATCATATTACCCAGTTAAGATTGACGTCTATAAGTATTCTAAACAAAAAATGAGAGTGTTTTGCAAACTCGTACGTATTCTGAATACAAAAATGCTAAAACTACCGTTAATAATTTATGTTCTCGCCGCGTGGCTCGCGACCGCGACCTTGGGGTATGCCCGGACGTTGTATTCAATAAGGCAGCGGTGTGTCGACCTTTCGTTGCGATGCTTTCGTAATCAATATTATCAAAAGCTTTAGTCAGTGCATCTGATAATATAATTTTTTTTTATACCACAAGCACACGGCCCACCTGATGGATAGTGGTTACCGTGGCCTATGGACGTGTGCAATACCAAGGGAGTCACAATCGCGCTGCCAACCCTGTAAGCACAATAGTTTCTGTGCCGTCAGTGTAAAAGACAAAGCACTTCTATATTGCACAATTTATACTAATGTGTATTATAAAGCTGAGGTTTGTAAGTTTGATTGAGAGCGCTAATTTCTGGAGCTACTAATTTGAAGAGAAAATTTTACTGTGTTGAATAGGTAAGAATAGGTTAGAGAAGTAGTCAAAAATGACAACAAATCTATAATATAAATCAACAGATTCCCATACATTTATAAATTTTTGACCATCTGAAAATCAGCGCTTCGTATACCCTGGTGTGGGAAGTATTTATGCTGAGATGGTGGTCCATTTGGATTCACACGGTGTGCATTGAATGCATCTACATTTTTATAATTCTTTTATTTCGGATCCATTGTACATTGTGCGTTTCTTAAATAAATGTTTGTTTTTCTTTCTATCCTTTTTATACCACTTAGGTGGCAGGCAAGCACACGGCCCACGGTGGAAAGTCTTCATATGTTTTAATATGCTTTTTTCTGTAATATGTATTTAAAAATATAATTTATTAGTCTTTTAAAATTAATAAAGAGGAATAATAATAAATAATACTTATTACGCGGTTTCTGTCCTGAGAGTAGACCAAAGACAAGCCAGTACAAAATTTTGTAGAACTATTGCAGACTGAACTGATTCTATTTACGCTGAGCATTATCACAGTTAGTTCTACTAAGAAGATACCAGCAAGAAACTGTATTAGAAGAGAACTAGATTGTATCTTTTTTAAAATGGTTTAGTTGACAGTGTATGTATGTTGTGCAAGCAATGCAGGCTTAGGTTGACCGGGCATTTTTATCATCAAGATACTCATCTATTTTATAATAACCTTTTTTCATTAAAGAATTTTTTCCTATATGACGAGGCCTATGTCTAAAATATGGGGGAATGGAATAATTTATTTCATAAACGCAGTCAAATTAAATTTCCAGTATAGAATTTATCGTTCTAGTTGTCGACAATTACCCAGACTGCCAAACTAAATAATAATTATTTTGTGGATGCGTACAGTATGATTGACGGACTAAGATATTTAATGAAAGCAATGTTATTAGCTCACATGTGTTTCGTGCTAGTGGGTAAATATTATCGAATATACGCTCATAAGAACAGCTGGCGTCCAAACCGCATTCTATATTTAACGTGTAACTCATGCCAAGGTTTTGAGTTCATGACCGCAGTTTTTCGTACAGAAATAACCGTTTCCTGATTGCAAGTGTTATGAATGATAACGTATCATTCATAACACTTCAATAGAAAGTCACTAGTTTATTATAACGGACGTACTTACCTAACTAAGGGATAGTTGGTTATATTGGAACACTTTTGACTTGAACTTTACAAGTGTTATGAATGATAACGTCTCATTCATAACACTTCAATACAAACTCACTAGTTTATTATAACGGACGTACCTAACTATGGGATAGTTGGTTATATTGGAGCACTTTCGACTTGGACTTTACAAGTGTTATGAATGATAATGTATCATTCATAACACTGCAATAGAAACTCACTAGTTTATTATAACGGACGTACCTATGGGATAGTTGGTTATATTGGAACACTATTGACATGGACTCGGATATTTAGATTATAAAAGAATTTATAAAGATAAATACATACATACATGCATACATATAATCACACCTTTATCCCCGAAGGGTTAGGCAGAGGTGAATTAACATGCACATTTCACTATCATTGTATTCGATCCTACGTAATAGGGGGTGAGCCTATTGCCGTTTTCCGGGCACTATTGTTGCCTCGAGCCATGCACCTGAGGCTGAGTCTGGGCTGTATATATCTGTCTGATGTTAAACAGCCCTATCCCTTAGTCGCCTTCTACAACACCGCATGGGAAGAGATAGGGTGGCCCTAATTCTACTCTACCGGAAACCACGCGGCAATATTTTTTTTTTTTTTTTTTTTTATTTATTTATTTATTTATTCCATAAAAATTATACATGTTTACACAGTTTGTCATTGGAAATGTTACAGTAAGCTTAGACAGAATTGTGTCTGGTTTAAGCATCTGCTACTGAACTAGGCTTTTGACCTGTATCTCAGTTAACAGCGCCTCCACCCCACTTTGGATTTACATAACAAACAATACAGCTACATAATTATTTAATACAAAAACAGTGTGTTTGCGTGTGTGTGTGTTTGTGTGTGTGTGTGTGTGTGTGTGTGTGTGTGTGTGTGTGTGTGTGTGTGTGTGTGTGTGTGTGTGTGTGTGTGTGTGTGTGTGTGTTTGTATGCGCAAGAGAGAGAGGTGAGGAGTGTGTGGTGTGAAAATGATACTTCTTCGTAAAACTTGTTTGCTTGGCATAGATTGACAGTATATAATTGCATAAAACTACACTACTCAATTATCCTTATAGTGAGCTCAGTCTCGTCGTATGATAATGTGCTCAGATAGTTGGACACCGTCCCTTTAACACCTGTATTGGTTAACGGGTATATATTAGTGGCCTTATTAAATTTGTTGTAGGTGTAGGGTCCTAGAAATGGAAAGAACCTGCGGATAAAACATGTTTTAGGTCTAATAGTACGCTCACACACCGCATAAGATCTCCGCTGAGACGATTGTTGTTGGGTATAACTAATTAAAGAGTGCTGCTTCAACGTACGTTCACCTCACAGTACTCGTACAAAAGCTTAGTTGGATATCGATAGGGTTTGAAAGTACAAAGCTTGAGAATACTTCGCTGAGCCACCTCAAGCTGAAAGAGAGTCGTTTTTCGCGCTCCACCCCAGGATGTTATGCAGTACGTAATCACTGATTCACAGAGGGCATGGTAGACCTGTTTAAGAATTTCAGGTAATAATACGTGTCTCAGAGTTTTAAAGATAAAAGTAAGTTTGCGAACTCTTTTACTCAGCGTTTCTATGTGAGCCTTGAAGCTAAAATTTTCATCAATAGTAATTCCCAAGTACCTATTTGTTTGTGTACGGTGTAGTGTTTTGCAAGTTGACGTGCAAGAAGTATTAATTGATGATGGTGATAAACAGTCATGGACTATTAATTCCTGATTTATTTGTACAGAGTCCCGAATTGAAAATTGGATGTATTTGGTCTTATCGGCATTTAATGTGAGAAGGTTCTGTTTAAGCCAGGATTTAACTGTGTTAATACCATTTTGGGCGTTGTAATATGTCTCTTGCCAAGTTTTTGAAGAAAACATGAGGGCAGTGTCATCCGCATACGAAATAATTTTACCTTCAGGTATTTTTAAAGATAATAGGTCATTTACATAGACAAGAAAAAGAGTTGGACCAAGAATACTTCCCTGCGGGACGCCGTAATGCACTGGCAGATCAGTACTTGTGTGTTTACCCACCCTTACATATTGAGTCCTATTTGATAAATAGTCTTTAAAAAGCTTCAGTTGAATCCCCCTAACGCCGACCTTTTCTAGTTTAAGCATCAGGGCGGGAACAGAGACTGTATCAAATGCCTTCGATAAGTCTATCGAATTCGAATCGGTATTATCGAATATACACTCATAAGAACAGCTGGCATCCAAACCGCATTCTTTATTTAACGAGAATGCCAAGGTTTTGAGTTCATGACCGCAGTTTTTCGTACATTATCAAACCGTTTCCTGATTACGTTATCATTCATAACACTTCAATTGACATTCACTACGTTATCGTAACAGACGTATCCAACTATGGGAGAGCCAGTTATATTGGAACACTTTTAACTTGGACTCGGATATTTAGATTATATAATATAGTTTACTGTATCACAGTGACAAACAAACAATATCTTGCCTCTACGTTAGGTTAGAGAAAATGTAGTTTTTGCGGCAGTCTACCACTGTTATAATTTACCAGACGAACCGTTTATATTGTACCATAGGTATTTAAATTCAGCAGAAGATGGTTTGTTGTCTCATCAGGGGTGTTGTGGACTGTATACTTTTATCTGTTATCAGGTGAATAAAACAGCAATTTCTTCTTCCTGTTGTTTATTGTTTCGTATCACAACCATACTGTTTTTAAACCACACCATTAATGCCAAAATGCACGTATATTTATTCAACACTTTAGCCGTAGGCCGCACTGCGGCAGAAGGAGCAACTATTTACAATTAATTAATTAACTAAGTTCCTTTAAGCCCGCGGTGCGGCGTAAGGAGCAATCGTTTGTATACCTTATTAACTAGTTACTTAACACTAAGACGTTTTCAATTCGCTAGCGGCGTGGCTCGGAGTACTGGACAGTTCTCCCCCCAGTGCAGCAGTCTGCGGAACGGTTGTTTCCAGCACGACGAGCTTGCTTACAGGCCGCTTGAATACTCCGGATCTTGTCCTGACGTCTGCCATCCGGATTCCGCCGTCGGGTCCAGTGTAAGTGCGGGTGACCTCTCCCATGGGCCACACGTTGCGAGGTAGACAATGATCTGCTATCATCACGATGTCTCCAGGTCGTAGGGGTCGTCTCTGACTGCTCGGCTCGCCGCGCGGTACCAGGGTCGGTAGGTACTCGCGCACCCATCTACTCCAAAAATGGTCGGCGAGGGCTTGACAACTCCTCCATGTTCGTTGATCGGCGTATCGGCAGGGCCCGGTTGATGGCAAGCCCATAGATGACCCCAACAAGAAATGATTCGGGGTTAACGCCTCTGGATCCTCCGGGTTGACACTTACGTGGGTTAGGGGTCTTGCGTTGATAGAGAACTCTGCTTCAGTCAGTAGAGTTCCCAGTACTTCCTCGGTCGGCTCCTTTTCCTTCAGAGTTACCGACAACGCTTGTTTTACTGACCGGACTAGTCGTTCCCACACTCCGCCTTGGTTCGGTGCTCCCGGTGGTATGTATCGCCAGTTGATCGCGTGCAGCTGTCCCAGATTTCGTAGCGCCGGCGCCCACTCTTCGTATGCCCTCTTCAGCTCTTTGTCTGCTCCGTGAAAGTTGGTGGCGTTGTCCGAGTATATGGTTCTCGGCCATCCTCTCCTTGCCGCCATCCTCCTCAGGGCCATGATCGCGGAGCTCGTAGTGAGTGACGCGACGATTTCCAGGTGCACAGCTCTCGAAGTGAGGCACGTGAACAGGGCGCCCCATCTCTTCTCGCGGCGACGTCCCACTTTAACTACCATGGGTCCGAAATAATCTAACCCACAGTGAGTGAAAGGTCGCTGATAGGGCTCGAGGCGCTCACGTGGCAGGTCTCCCTTTGCTGGCGGTTGCGGCATGGCTCTTCTTTTTCTACACAGGCCGCAGTCTCGTTCTGTAGTTCGTACGGTGGGTCGCAGATGGATGATCCAGTACCGCTGCCGCAGGTCGTTCGTGACCCGCTCACGTCCGGCATGCCCGGCGGCCCTGTGTTCGCGCATCACTATCAGTTTAGTGACGCGATGTCGGCCGTCGAGTATGAGTGGTTTCTTCGTGTTGTCTGGCGCGGCGGCTGCTCCGATGCGTCCCTTGACCCGCAGTAATCCGTCTTCTAAGACCGGGTCCAATTTGTACAGACGACTCGCTTTGGTTATAGGGCGAGCGGTCCGTAGTCGCACGATGTCTTCCTCGAAGCTCTCGTATTGTGCGCGGCTGATAATTGCATTCTCAGCCCTCTCGATGTGTGTAGTTCCCAGATGCGACGTTTGGCGGCGACACTTGTCCACGAAGGCTAACACGTAGGCGGCGGTTCTCACATATCGGTCGTAGTTAGAGAACCGCTCGGGGTCGGGTAACCATGCGTGGGGAACCTCGTTACTCTCGCTGACGTGTAGTACCTCGCAGTCTTCTACTGGTTGTGTCTTGTCTGCCGGCCATCGATCTTCTGGTAGCAGCAGGAACTCTGGACCTCGGAACCATCTGTCGTTCGCGGTGATTGGTGAGCCATTGATGCGTGTCGCGTCGTCCGCTACGTTCTGCTCAGTCGGCACCCACCGCCACTCCTCGCTGTTAGTGAGCTCGGAGATCTCGCCCAGGCGGTGAGCTACAAACGGTGTGTAGCGTCGGCCGTCGTTTCGTACCCAATGCACCACTGTGGTTGAGTCGGTCCAGTATATTGTCTTGCTTATCTTGACCCGATGCTCTCGCTTGATCGTTGCCGCTAGTCTTGACCCGATGACCGCTGCTTGTAGCTCTAGACGTGGTATTGTCTGCGTGCGTCGCGGTGCCACCTTTGACTTGGCGGCGACAAGACACAGGCTGACGCTTCCGTCTCGCTGAGTGGTGCGCCAGTACGCCACTGCCGCGTACGCTTGTTCGCTCGCATCACACAGCACATGCAGTTGTAGGTCTTGAGCTCCGTTCAGCATGTAGCAGCGCTCGAGTCGTAGGCAGGCTAGGTCGGTGGGTCGTTCTAGCCAGGCTGCGAAGAGCTCGTTTTCTTCTTCGGGTATAGGTTCGTCCCACGCTATCTGAAGTCGCCACAGACTCTGTAGCACGATCTTGGCGCGTATCGTGAAGTGGCTCAGCTGTCCGAGGGGGTCATAGATTGACATGACCGCGCTGAGGGCTTCTCTCTTCGTCGGCGCACGTGTTCGGTTGATCACTTCCGTGGGAACTCGGTTCATAGAGGTGTTGAATCCAAGCTCGTCCTGTTCTGCACTCCAGATAAGGCCGAGTATCTTGTTCTCGGGCCCATCTCCCCCCAGTGGGGTCGGCGACGTCGCCCTTAGCTCAGCTGGGACGTCGCGGAGTGCGGTGGCTTGGTTCGTGTTCCACCCTCGTAGTTTGAAGCCGGCGGCTGCGTGGACCGTCATTAACTCGGCGACGGCTCGCTGGGCTTCCTCTTCGTTCTCGTAACTAGCTGCCAGGTCATCCATGTAGTGGCTTCGCGTGATTGCTTCGAAGGCCGCCGCGTGAGTGTCTGCGTGGGCCCTCGCGTTCGCGTCTCTTACGTAGTGTGCCATGAATGGTGAGCTGGCGGCACCGAAGATCATGCTCGTCATCTTGTAATGACGGGGTGGTACGTCTCGATCGCTTCCCCTCCACAGGAACTGTTGAGCTGGTTGATCCTCGCGTCGTATTTTCACCTGCAGGAACATTTCTTGAATGTCCGCTGTGACGGCGATCGGCTTCTCTCGGAACCGGAACATAATCCCCTGTAGTGACATCAACAGGTCCGGTCCCTCAAGCAGGTGATCATTGAGACTGACACCCCGGCTCTTTGCTGCCGCATCGAAGACGAGTCGCTGTTTACCAGGCTTGTTCGGGTTCTGCACGGCGAAGTGAGGCAGGTACCAGCAGACGGGACTCGTAGCCTCGGTGCCGTCGCACAGCGTCGCGTACCCCTTTTCTAACAAGTTGTTGATTTGCTTGGTGTAGGTTTCAGCGAAGTCTTGATCTTCATCCATTTTTGACTCAATCTTCTTTAACCGGCGCAGCGCAGAGTTGTAACTCGGCGGGAGTGTGACGTCGTCTTCTTTCCACGGTAGCCCCACTTCGTAGCCTTCATCCGTTCGCTTCAAGGTAGTCTCGACGATTCGCACTGCTCGAAGTTCTGCGTCGCTCACCTTCGGCTTGTGAGAGACACCGAGCGCGTCGATCTTGAAGTGATGATCTACGAGGTCGTGTAGGCGTTTGTTTTCCTTTTCGGTTTGTTCGGGAGTGAAGACATGTAACACGTTGCTCTCGCTTCGGCGAATGATGCTTCGTGGTAACGTTCCATGTATCACCCAACCTAGTGTGGTTCGTGATGCTACGGGTTGGTTTCGCTCGCCCAGGCGCAGTTCTCGGGACACGATGTATTCCCAGTGGTCTGTACCCACTAGGATCCCTGGACGCGTCGATTCGTAGCACACTTCATTCTCCTCTAGGTCTTGCAAGTGTTTGCACTCGAGTAGCGACGCCGGAACAGTTTGCTGATGTAACTTCATGGACCGGATGGTGCGAGCCTTAAGTTCGTGGGGCACACCTTCGGGTCCCTTGATCTTCACGGTTACCAGCTGACTCTTATCTTCCGACTGCTGCATGTTGACCCCTCGCATTAACAGGCGTTGCGGAGGTCCTCTTGCCCCAATCCTTTTCGCTAAGTCTGCATCGATGAGAGAGATGGTAGCGCCTTCATCCAGGAGTGCATGAGTCTTCACCTCCCCCCCTGGCCCCACGACCGTGACGGGACACATCTTCAGCAGCACAGCTCTTGACTCTGTGGAGGTTTGGGTTACCACTGAGTGTACTGCTTCCGTCGGGCTTGGCGTGGTTGGCGGCTTTTCATCTTGCTTCGGCTTCTCACCATGTAGCGCAGCGTGATGGGCGTAGCGGCATTGGTTCACGCCGCAAGGCTTCGACCTACACAGGTTGCGTCGATGCCTCTTCACTAAGCACTTGAAACACAATCTTTTTTCTTTCACGAATTCCCATCGTTGTTCTATCGGCAGTGCCTTAAACTGCGGGCACCGCGGTAGTTCGTGGGCTTGCTCACAACTCGGACATTGGTCTAATTGTTCTTTATTTTCAGTCGACTCGGTGACATTGAAGACAGCATTCGTTTTCTTCTTATTTGCAGGCGTGGGCGGTGGGCGAGTTTCTCTCTTCGCTTGCGTCGTGGTACTTGTAGCTGGGACGTAGGCATGCTTGAGCGCGCGGTCTGCTTCCCTCATTAGGAAGCGCGATAGCGTGATGATTTCGGGTTCTGTTGTGATTCCGAAGTCCGTTGCGTAGTCACACCATCTTGCCTGAACGTGAGGGCTCAGCTTGCTCAGAATCTCCCTCACTAGCGCCGGGTTGTACAGGTATCCCCGCTGGTCGATGCTCTGTAGTACATACACGACGTTCTGCACTCGTATGGCGAAGTTGTTCAGCTCCACTGCCGATGACCCCGGTCTTGGTAGCTTCTTCAAGTCTTCGAACGCCTTGTCGATGATTACCTCAGGACGGCCGAACGTTTGTTCTAGTGTCCGGAGTATGACTTCCGGATCCGTCGCTGTTGCAAGTAGTGCTGCCACGATGTCTCTTGCTTCCCCGATGAGACTCTTCCTTAGTCGCTGCAAGTTCTCAATCGCCGATATGCTGTACAGCTTTGTAGAGTCGGTGTAAGCGGCTTTGAATGTAAGCCACTCACCATGAGCCCCCGAGAACGTAGGTAGATCTGCACATCGTATTCTAGGTCTTGCTAATCGTTCCATTGCTTCGGTCAATTGGTCGATCCTACTCGTCCTGGTGGGTGTGTTTGATCGTTCACGCAGGTCGAATCGCAGGTGCCGATCTTCCTTGTTCCGTGTTCTCGAGTCTTCTGGCTCTATTCTTGACACGACGGGGTTGGTTTGCAGCCACTCGTTCACTCTTCTGTGGTTAACGTTTGTAGACACTTCCTCGTGAGTGCTTTCTTGGTCTTCTTGGATGGTCGCGAGGTCGGCGGCCAGCCTTTTCCGTATCAAGTCCGCTTCTATTTCAAGTTCCTTTCTCTTCAGTTCGGCGATCTTCTCTGCCGCTTCTAGCTCGACTAATCGGGCCCGTGCTGCCGCGCTTGCAGTTGAGCGGTGCGATCTCACCGACCCCCCCGGTGAACCAGTTCGGGGTAGGTTCCCGGGCTTCAGTCTAGGAGCACTGAGGGGGGCGTCGTTCGTAGCCCCGACCCCAGACTCCATACCCAACTGCGTGCTTGGCGATGCCGGTGGACCCTGAGTCAACCTTCGGCGCCGTTCTTCATCAATACGCTGCTGCCTCAGGTACTCTTCATCACGTCGAGCTGGAGCTTCATCTGCGTCAGCCTGGCTTCTCGTGATCACCATTCTGGAGCTTGAAATGTTCGTCTTGAAGCTTGATTCTGGACTAGATTTTCTTGAAGCTGATCTTTACTCTTCGATCCGGCTTCTGAAGGACCAAATAATGTTGTGGACTGTATACTTTTATCTGTTATCAGGTGAATAAAACAGCAATTTCTTCTTCCTGTTGTTTATTGTTTCGTATCACAACCATACTGTTTTTAAACCACACCATTAATGCCAAAATGCACGTATATTTATTCAACACTTTAGCCGTAGGCCGCACTGCGGCAGAAGGAGCAACTATTTACAATTAATCAATTAACTAAATTCCTTTAAGCCCGCGGTGCGGCGTAAGGAGCAATCATTTGTATACCTTATTAACTAGTTACTTAACACTAAGACGTTTTCAATTAGCGAGCGGCGTGGCTCGGAGTACTGGACAAGGGGGTACCGCACGATATCGTTCGACGCAGCGAATCTCCTCGCCGGATCGCCACAGTGGATCCTGGGAGCGAGATCCCTTTCGGCGCTATACCGGTTCCGAAAGGCGGCGCGGGAGCGGGGTCACGATCCCGAGCCCGAAGAAACTCGGGCCGTGAGATCCCGGCTTGACAGGAACATGGTGGCGGAATGGGAGCTACGACTAGGGCAACTAAGCGCTGGGCGCGCCGTAGTAGCGGCGGTAAGACCCATCATGGGGGAGTGGCTAGACAGGCCACACGGCAGCCTCCCGTACCGTCTGACGCAGATGATCACCGAGCACGGGTGCTTTGGGAAGTATCTGCGTCGGATGGAGAAAGAGCCAACGTCCGAGTGCCACTGTGACGCGAGGGAGGACTCGGGACTGCACACGCTCACCGAGTGTCTGGCGTGGGAGATACCGAGACGGGAGCTTGTGACGGCCCTGGGAGTGATAGTTCTCACGCTCTCCACCTTCCTTGCGGTGATGGTCCGCTGCGCGGATGCGTGGGCGGCCGGCGTCTTCTTCTACGAGCAAGTAATGCTCGTGAAGGCGGAGGCGGGGCGGGAGCGACGAAAGATCGCAAGCCAAGCTGCCCGCGTACGAAGGCAACTCGGGCGTCAGACGTCATACATCGGGATGGGGATGACTGGTGGAGCTGCCTGTCACCCTGGCAGAAGCAGGCTGCGGCTGTGGCGCGCCTGGCGCGCCTCCCTCTTTCCGGGGACGAGTTGGGGACTCTGTAGTCCCCACACCCGAGGAGATGGCCAGATCGTGAGAGATGGCCCTGGGTCGGCCAGGATGCGAGGGATATGCCTGTCAACCTCACCTTCGGCAACCAAAACGACCCACGGGCGGCGTGCGTTTTGGTCGGTTCGAGTCCGACATAACCTTTTCCACCGGCTCCGGTGGGGTGGGGGGGGGGGGGGCGTATCCGTGTTTACGCACGTAAAAAAAAGGTATTTAAATTGTACTAAACAGTAAAATTCACCAAAAAAAGCTTATTTCGGATCTGTCTTGCGTGTCTTTACTTTCCTTTGCATTTTCCATAGTAAAACAAATACGCCTGTAAATCCCTGAAGGGGGAGGCAGAAGTGTATAGACACCCACATTTCACTAACGATGAGCCTATTGCCATCAAGCGGGCAAATAAGAAGACAGAGCTATAGCCACAAAGATATAGCTAATTATTACTATATAATAATTAAATTATATGTATTTGTATGTACGGTTTAATGAACCAGGTAAATTTTGAAGTAAACTAATACGACATGACTTCGAAACCTAGTTACACCACGCAAATCCACTTTAAATGTAGTTATATAACGTAGACTGTGTAGTTTTAGTTTAGTTAAATCACGACGTTACAAATCAGTATGAAAATTACCATTAAATTCCAAATATTCCAATTAAACTGTTTTTCTCGCTCCTGTACATAATTCTACATAGATGCCAACTTAAACTTATTACCGCGGTAGCCTAGTGGTATGGGTAATGGACTGCTGAGACGAGGTCTCGGGTTCGATCCCAGGTTTTACCTTAGCACACCAATGACTCTTCGATGCTTTTCGAAGTTATGTGTGTATTTGTCGCAGGTTTATAAGTGCCCGGTTAATGGCAATAGGTTCACCACCTATTACTTTGAGACCTAAACATAAACTGGCGAAATGTAGGTGCTAGCACCTCTGCCTACCCCTTCGGGGACATAGGCGTGAGTTTATGTTATGTTATGTTATGTTATGTTATGCCAACTTAAAATGGCGGGAATTTGGAGACAACACTGAAGCATAGTTTGGTGTTGCCAGTGTAGAAAAAAAGTCAAGTCATTTAATGAGAAATTTAGAGGTGGTATGATTTAAAAGGCGGTACAATTCACTCGATTTTCCCCTATGTTATCGGAAGTGGCAGTTTTAATAGAAAAATAGTAACTTTAGTTTTGTGGAATGGTATAGTGTCAAATTCCACGTAGGTACTCGTAAATTCTCGAAACCTATAGTTTCATTTCAGTTACTCGTCAAACTGTTAATACACAGAGCAAATATACAGACATGAAATACGCCGGAACTATTAATAAAATTGGTAATTTTCGATGTGGCATACCAATGAAGTAAATTAAGTAATGCAAAAATCGTCAAATTTGGGTTGTATCGAATTACGTTGTATATTAGCTAATTCTTAGAATGGCAATTATATTCAAGGTGTGATTCCGAACTCTGCAGCATGCAGCAGTGTTGCTAAGCACCACGTACCATGAAATAAACTTGAATATAATAGTTTTTTTTATTATTTGAATTCATTGCGGCTTCTCAATGGCGCCGTTTATTCGTATTGTAGTTTAACAATTAATGTATGCGACTAGATGATAAGTCATCCGACCATACATAAATGGTTCACAGAAATAAAAGAGAATCAGTCCCGCAATCCTCTCATATGTCTAAAACTATACATTCTCATTACATATTTAGAGCCCTGACTCAGCCTCAGATGCATGTCTCGAGTTATCAATAGTGCCCGGAATACGGCAATAGGCTCATCCCCTATTAATGTATATTCCCAGCGGTGAGTAGGGTAGCCAGAGTTACCACACGTTAAGGTAACCAGAGAGGAGCACACAGCAGTATTGCACAGTTCCACTTACCGTGAAATATACTTGAATATGATTGCTGTTTCTCAATGGCGTCATTTATCCGTAGTCAAGTTAAGTTAACAAGTAATACATACATGTAATCATGCTTTTATTCCCGGAGGGTTAGGCAGAGGTGAATAAACACCATGTTTAAGACAAAGCAGAACAAGCTTTTGGTCTTCCCACTGACAGCACAAATTCTCCAGTGAGCTCTGGCTACCCTACTCACCGCTGGGAACACAACCACCGCGGTATTCTGTTGGGTGGAGGTACTTCCCCAGTTGGACTACTCAATTGGGCGGAAATATCGCCGTGTCCTACCTCCTGCTAATTCTAATGTCTCTATGTCGAGAATCTCTATCGTAATTGTGCAGTTGGTCTTAAGGGCCTGTCTCCACATACATAAATATTTTCCCATATGTAGTCTGTGATATAAAGTACATACCTGTATTGTATTCACTGCGTTCCGGACAAGAGCTATGATGATGGGTGACACAACGCACACTAAAACAAGTATGCCGGCGCACACCGCCTCTGATCTTCTAGCATCGTCGAGACTTTCGGTTACTCCATCTCTTTAAAAAAAAAAGAATCCTTTAATAGACATGATTTTTTTAGCTGATGAGAAGTGGTTACCGTAGTCTATGGACGTGTGTAACACCAGAGGAGTCACACACTCGTGCTGCCGCGCTGTAAGCACGGAGAGTTTCTGTGCTGTCAGTGTAGAAGACAAAGCAGGACAAACTCTCCAATGGACTCTGGGTATCCTACAAACCGCTGGGAACACAACACGAAGTTATTATGGCCGCGGTATTCTGTAGGGTAGAGGTGCTTCCCCAGTCGGACTGCTCATTTCAACGGAAATACTGTTGTGTCCTACCTCCGCACAGGTGTGAGGAGGTAGGAAAAATGCCTTGTTAAGGTGAATTTCATTATATAAGAAAACGGTGAGATAATGGGGGAATTTAGGCTATACCGTGTTTTAATGGACTGATCGTCATTATTTTTGTTTAAACATCCAAAACTGTTTATAGTAAGAATATACGTATCGGCATATGTGTGATAAATACTATGTACATACGATCGCGAGTTCTATTGTTCACAGAACTTCTAGTAATATATATTTATTATACTACTGAGGTGGCAGACAAGCACACGGCCCACCTGATGGGAAGTGGTTACCGTGGCCTGTGGACGTATGCAACACCAGGGGTGTTACACTAGCGCTGCCGACCATGAATAAACATTCTGAAGCCCGTCTTGAAGAACCCTATATTGTAGGTGCTTGGGAACCGCAGCAGGGAGATCATTCCACAGCTTGAGTGAGCGTGGGATGAAGTTTCTTTCATGCCGCACAGTGCGCACCGTATCGCGATGTGTGAAATATTAAAAATACAATGATGTATGTATTATTAAATGCAATAGGATTTTGAAACATTTGTTGTATAAAATGTATTGGATATGATAGCTTATGCGTCAGTAATAATAAAATTTAGAGGAGTTAGGACACGACGGATTTTCTGTCCAATTGAGCAGTCCGACTAGGGAAGTACGTTCATCCTACAGAATACCGCGACAATAATAACCTCGTGTTGTGTTGCTGGCAGTGAGTAGGGTAGCCAGAGCTCACTGGAGAGAAAAAATGCTTTTTAAATTTATCTGCATTTCCCTTAAGGTAAAACGTAACTACAAAAAAATATTATGCGTAATGGAAACTTTTGTTGGTTGGTCTCTTCATAGATATTATGACGTCACACGGAGAATGTCACGTGACCGACCGTTTTTCGCGCACTTCTTAAGCTAACAAAATGAAAATGTTTTTTTTTCATAATTACTAAGGTTTTATGGGAAAATGATGAATTGTCACAGGTAGGTACATTTTATTAAATAAGTTTCCGAAAGTTTTTAAAAATCCTCATTTGTTACTGTGTGAGGAAAATTTATGCACAGTTACATTAACTGTGCATAAATTTTCCTCATAACTATTATTTAATATATTAACGAAATAAGAGGATAATTCATTCATCAATGTAATTATTGTTTATTAAATAACATTTACGTAGTTTTCCCGTTGTCGGGTTATTTTAGTACTACAGTAGTATTTATATCTAAGCGAACATAATAATAATAATAATAACAACTCGTAATACGTAATAATTATACAATAATAATACGTTATTAGCTGTTTACATAAACGGTTTGCTCACTTAGAGTCCACCTAAAGGTTTTTTCTGACCGCAATTCATTACGTATTGAAATTGTGAATGAACTTTATAATAACCGCAGTTATTGTGACGTTGGATGACACTTACCATTCATGATATCAATTCATCATTAGTAATAAAGTAATTGGGATATTTACCACGTTGTACTGTACTGAGTTGCCGATTGAGTTTCCGATTTCAAATATCGGGAACTCATTACAATACAACTTGGTAAATATCCTGGTTACTTTAATACTAATGTGAGTGACCATGATAGTTTAAATATCAATTCATCACTTCATCATTTAGTAGTTTTGTGTACATGGTATACCAAATTATCTTATGTTACCTGACGATAAAATGAAACAAGAATCAGTATAGCGATGTTCGGGTCATGACTCTTTTTCCCAAACCAGGCAGAGATACTATCTGCATTTTAGCAAAGTTACAGTGAAATTTATAACATTGTTTCATTACATTAAATTTTTTTTTATATAGGGCACGCCAACTTGCCTTCACCTCGCCTGATGGTAAGCTAAAGGCAAAGTCTCAGGAAAGAGGGTCACCATAACAGACTCTAAGTGATACGACGGTGGCACTCAGCTTGGCGGCCTCATCAGATGCTTTTTCACGCCCCGTTTAAAGGCCCCGGGACTGTAGGAAGAAGAAAACACGTGTGCTGGTAATGAATCCAGGTCTTGGTGGTGCGGCAAAGAAAAGAGTCTCCGAACCGCTTGGTTCTTGCTCGTATATTCTGCACAGTGTTAGGGTCACATCTAAGGCCTGCACGTGTTGTCCTATGTAGGAAAGGAGATGGTGGGATTAGTTGGAAGAGCTCATCAGAACACTCACCATGGTAGAGACGGTAAAATACAGCCAAGGAAGCAATATCTCTACGCATCTGCAAAGGCTCGAGGGTGTTCGTGACCTCAGGGTTCCCAATAATTCGGACCGCGCGTCGCTGCAACCTGTCGAGAGCATCTAGTAGGTATTTCACGGAGCCATCCCAAAGATGCGAGCAGTATTCCACGCAGGAGTGAATTTGTGTCTTATAGAGAAGATACCGCTGCTCCGGCGTGAAAAAACGTCTCACTTTGTTCAGGAGTCCAAGTTTCCGCGAGGCTGTTTTGATGATGCTCTCGATGTAATTTCTGTTATTCAGTTTGCGCCCTAGGATATTGAGATTGTCCTGCAGTGGCAGTGGCGTGTTCTGAAGAGTGGGAAGGGGAAGGAAAGAATATACCTTTGCTGTGAACGCACAAGCCTGCGTCTTCTTGGCATTGAACTCGCCCATGTTCTCAGAGCCCCATTGAGAAATGTGATTCAAGATCCGACTGTTTGGCCGCAGGTTGTTCGTGATAACTTCCGTGTAAGGTGCTATCGTCTGCATAGCAATGTATGCTGCCGGTGGACAGCATGTTGCTAATATGCAGAAGAAAGAGAGCGGGAGATAATACAGACCCCTGCAGGTACGCCAGCATTTATCTGCAAGAACTCCGCCGCAAAGAGATTTACTAGCATATTGGCTTTCTCTTGCGGTCCATGGGTCAGGGATCCATCAGGGTAGCGCAGCGGTGGCAGCGAAGGCTGACAGAAGTTGGCCTGCACGGCTTTGGCCAGTCGCCAGTATCCACGGCTGCCTGTGGGATGTGCCACTAGCTCTTGACCAAGCTGTGCAATGCGCAGGGCATCCGCTCTGACGTAAGCCCTCTTGCAGACCTTTGTGGCTCTGTTGTACGCCGCCTTGAAGTGGCCCACATTGGGATCGTGCGTGGCACGCGCCCTTACCCAAGCGCGATACGCGGACTGCTTTTGATCAACAGCCCTCGCACACTCGCGCCCGAACCAAGGGCGCACTCCTCGGGCACCGGTGACATCAGTGTACGGGATATAGTATTCCACACCCAGACCGATCTCACCGGCAACAGCAGTAGCACAATCTGAGGGTTCCTTACCTTCAAAGCAGCGCTCAACCCACGGGATGGACGCAAAATAGTTGCGCAGCCCATCCCAATCTGCTGACGAGTAGTGCCAGAGACGCTCGTGAGGGAGCTATAATTGGCACCTTGGAGCAGACCAGACAGTGGTCGGAATTGCCTAAAGCGGCTTGTACCGAAACACTGCATAGGTCTGGGTAACTCGTCAGCAGAAGGTCTAGCGGAGAGGATGCTAGGCCCGACCAAAAATACTACTTCGGCGTTCGGAAACCGTTCCTGCGCATCATCTGCCGCCTGACTCAGATATTCAAAGAGTCGAGTTTTCTCAGCATCTCCTGTATGGGAACGTTAGAGGCACACATAGATCTGACTCGTAGAGCCATGGTCTACGTGTACCCATAGGGTTGAAAAGGATGGGTCCTCAAGGCAGCGCAAACGGCGACAACAAACATCCGCCCTAACAAACACGCACACCCCGGCTTATGCACGGAAATTTTCCTCGATAACATAGCCGGGGTAAAGCAAGTAGGTCGTGTCATCAGGGCGGCCTTTTTGTGTCTCTGTGAGAAAGAGCATATCTGGTTTCGCCGTCTCAAGGTGTTGGTAGACGGCGTTGAGGTTCACAACCCACAGAAGTTAGTGGACTCCACCTCAAATAGCGAGCTTGTGGGAGTTTGAAGACCTGCTGTGTTGCCGAATACTCTTAAGTGCGCTGCCATGATAAAAAGGAGAAAAGGACGTGAAAAAAGAGGTGATTGTCGTCGCAGCACCGCGTGACAAAGTGCGGGATATTGGTTTTGTCTATGATTATGAGGCATGGCGTGAGCCGAAACGCCGTACGGAAGGGCCCCCGTACCCCCCGAATATGGTTGCCGGGCTCCCACTTCCGGTCACCAACCGGCACGACAAGCCATACCGGGATTATGTGCGGATTAGCGGATGCGGGATTAGCTTACCATCAGGCGAGGTGAGGTCAAGTTGGCGTGTCCTATATATTTAAAAAAAAAATGACGTATTTACCATTATGGTCTTTAATGCAATGATAGGTTATCCAACTTCGAGAAAGAACTAGTCAGAAGGATCCAGCTAGGTTGGGCAGCATTTCGCAAACTACGTCGGGTCTTCTCTTCACCCCTACCGCAATGCCTTAAAATAAAGGTCTTTGAACAGTGCGTTCTACCTGCTATGACTCGTCCATAGCTTAAAAGTCGCGCAGCGGGCTATGGAGCGAACTGTGCTTGGAGTTTCTCTGAAGGATAGAATTCGGAACGATGTTATCCGACAGAGAACTAAAGTTACGTTACCGACATAGGTCACAGAATAAGCAAGCTGAAGTGGCAGTGGACTGACCACGTTTGTCGAAGGACCGATGGCCGTTGGAGCAAACGAGTCCTAGAGTGGAGACCGCGAGAAGGCAACGGAAGGTAGGACGCTCCCTAGCCAGATGGACGGACGACCTGGAAAAGGTGGCTGAGAGAGACTAGATGCGGAAGGCAGAGGATTGGAAAAAATGACGAACATTGGGAGAGGCCTATGTTCAGTAGTATACAATATAACAATTATGAGATATTTCTTCTTTACTTTTTCAGGCAAAGATATCGAACGGTCATTCTATATTATATATATATATATATATATATATATATATATATATATATATATATATATATATATATATATATATATATATATATAATGTGCAACAATAGCACCTGTACTAATTAATGTATTTAAACATTGTATCACACGTGCGCACACAGCTTATCTTTCTGTGGCAGTGATATTGACTTCACATTTTTTTGTTAATCGCCTCTCATGACATCTTTTGGATGTGATGAAATGAATGAATGAAATGAAATGAATGTGGTATCATCAAGTATTTGAAGGTATTCGATAAAAAAGAGGTTTTGTCCTGGTTCAGGCATGTAATGCGTAGGGATGAAAGTAATGTCGTAAGAAAGGCACTAACTATGGCGGAAGTGGATGGCTACAAGGGGAGAGGGAGATCTAAACTGAGGTGGATGGACTGTGTGAAAGATGACATGGTTAAGGAGGGAGTGAATGTTGAAATGACTGCAACTAGAGATGAATGGAAAAAGAATACATGTTGCGCCGACCCCAAATAATCTTGGGATAAGGGCAGGAGGATGATGATGATGATGATAAAAAAAGAGGTATTATTTCTCCACCACCAATTATATAAATCGTTGTTTATAATTAGTTGTAATTATAATGGTTCCTATCAACATCCTTGAAGGCCAGGCCAACCTGTCTCATAAGTAGGGCACCTGGTAAACAAGGGACGAGGTTTTGGCGCAGGTTATCTAAGGGTTAAGAGGTCACCCGGGTGGGCATTTCGAAACCGGATCTAGTAAGCCGGGGTGCGAAGAAAATGATTTATGATAACCTTACACCCAGGTATCTGAAGACCCGTGGCGTTAGGTTTTAATTGGCTGAAGTTCGACAACCTTCCTGTCGGGTAGCGAGAGATCCTCGAAGGAACTTCTGAACGAAAAAAAAAGAGTTGACAGGTCAGGCAGTAAATTTTTGATTTAAACGTCTTGTGCACTAATATACATTTTGTTTTAAAGATTATTAGTAACATAAATCGTAATAGAACAGTGCTACTGTTTTACTGTGCAGGTGTAGATAATTACTAGGTTGTATAATAATCTCGTTAACTATCAATAATAGTGTAATACAAGTAGATAATTGAACAATTTATTACTAGTTGCGGTATCTGATTGCAGCTCGCAGTGGCGCCATATTAACTGTAGAAGCGCACTATCATCGTAAATTAGTTCTTATATTGTCTGTTAGTTCCGTAAATAAAGATTAAAAAAATATAACTGAAAAGTTGTATGCTTAAACTAATGTATGTGATTTAAAGTGCGGTTCGCCAAATATGTTTTTGGGGGAGGTTATATATAAGACTATGATTCTTACTCCTCGTTTTTACCTAAGTAGGTATAACATAACATAACACAAATTCATGTGTATATCGCCGAAGGGGTAGGCAGAGGTGCTAGCCCCCGCATTTCGCCAGTTTATGTTTAGGTCCCAATGTAATAGGTGGCGAGCCTATTGCCATCAACCGGGCACTTATAAACCTGCGATAAATTGAAAAAAAAACACCTAAGTATAAAACATATATTTAACAAGTTGCAATATGGCACCGGCTTCAGTGTGAACGCAAATGTGTTTTATACTTGTTTACAACTTACTGGCCATACATACTTTATGATCGAAAAAGTGTCTGAGACAGTCTCAATACATGTATAAAACATAATGTATAGGTGTTTTAACTAGTTTTCTAGACTTCAACAATTTTTGTAGTAAACAAGTTTATCACTTGTTTCTTAGTAAAAACGAGGGGTTAGAATTCAGTATAAGAGCAACTCAAACACTCAAACTCAACAAAACTTGGATGTGTCAAGAATGGTCACCCATCTCAAAACTGTTCCGGCGGAAATGCTTAACCTTAGTCCGACCGACCGATTACCTGTTAGTCATGAGCATGAGCCCTTCTCGTAAAACTAACATTATAGTAAATACCTTTAATCGTGAAATTAGAGAATCTAAAATTAGTGTAGATGTATTATTAATAATCAAATTAATTTGATATTAATGTATGCTAATTTCACTCTTTTTTATCTAAATGTATTCATTCCATTATTATTTTAATGCATGCGAATGTTGTGTATGTCTCTAATGGGTATGCATATTGGAATATTACACGGATGAAAACTATTATAGAAAATATATCATATGTGTACTGTTGATGTACCTTAATTAATAAATTAATAAATAAATACCGAATGTATTCCCTGAGTTGTCTTTGAACTGCCCTCAGCTTGTCCAGGAAAGTGGCCGACTGGTCGAAGTACTCGATGGCATCAGGCACGCTTCCATCCTGATGCCTGTTGTCCACGATCTGTTGGTTCCTTGAAAAATAATGAAGATATTATTTTTAGGGTGAACAAAAGTTCCTAGTTCTATGTGTTATGTAGGTATGTGCTTTTTTGTGAAGTACCTCAATACTAGTTACTTTTTTCACAAATTACGGCATGCAGTCAGTAGACTTAGATAGGTACAATATTCTATTTATATGCAAGATTATTGAAATATAATGGCGTGTTTAATGACACAGATAAGAAAAAGCGCCGCCATGACAGTTTGCTGATAAAACAGACCTCGCATTATCACGCTGTAATGGTGACACTTTTTATCTGAATTCAAAATACGTAATAATTTACGTAGGTACGAAGGCGAGCTTAATTCAATTTTTTTGGAAAACCTGAACATTAATATCTTCATTGAGGCTTTTTTTTCGGAAATAGGATACTCAGGATATCGGAAACGGGATCGAAATTTCCTCTCTCGAGAATCAGCTAGCTGATTATTTTCCCATCCCACAGCGCCGATAATGGTAGCCTCCAAATCTTGAACTTGGAAGTCCATTAGATTTAGATAGCACTGTCTCGTTTCTTGCCCGATGTTATGCAAGCCTATATAAGGGAGCAGCCGACCTACACCGTTTCGCCCATGGCATATTGTGATATCTTGTATCACTAATATAGATAGATAATTCTTTAATGTACACCAACAGATTTACAGTAGGACAAGTAGGTAGCATGTATACAGTTAAATGTACAATTGGCGGCCTTATCGCTGAAACGATTTCTTCCAGGCAACCTTGGGATGGACAGTAATGTTATAACAACAAAAGATATGTGTAATTATCGGCTAAACTAAAATAGATAGTGTATTAAAAACAAAAAAAAGAGAGAGAAGTATAAGTAAAATAAAATTTATATACGGCTTTACACAAACTGATATACATATACTATAACACACAAATAGATATATATAATTTAAGTCTGTAATTTTTTAGTCTTCATATTATATTGTATGGGAATCTGCTGATTTATTGACATTTATGGCTACTGCTCCGCTCCCTCGAGTAATAGCGTGAAGTTACAATAGTAAGAATTTTACAATTCGAACGCTCCCGCGATTAGAGCATTTTTTTACACCACTTAGGTGGCAAACAGGCACATGGCCCACCCGATGGAAAGTGGTTACCGTTGCCTTTTTACATATGCTACACCAGGGGTGTAAGTTTTATATAAGTTTAGATAAGGATATAAGCAATATGACAGTTTAAAACGATAATATTTTGACTGACTTACTTCTTTTCTAAATCTTTATATTCGAAGCTGTCCTCTTTGATGTCCTTATGCAGAGGTATCAGAGAAGGCACCAAGTTCAGTGTGTTGTCTAAGAGATCTCGCCCCAGTACCATGTGAGATATATATCTGAAAACAAAATATTGATCTAAATATCAAGGTTTTTACTGTGATCTTCTGAAAATAGTTTTTGGTCCTTTTTGAGTATTTTTTTCATCCCCGTAATGATGAAGGATTTTCTCTCCCAATTTTACCACTAGTGGAGACTATGGACAGTGGGCATTCGGAGGCGAAGGGCTAAATCGCTGAGATTTATCACCGTATCCACGAACAAGGCAGTGACTCCCGCTCCGGCTCGTTTCTGGGGTAGAGGATGGCCATCGCGATTCCGCGAGGCAACGCTGCCAGTGTCATGGGCTTTGCACCGGGAACGATACGGGTCGGGTTATTTCATTTGACATAACATGACAAAATCTATAATTGAAGATAATGATTTGATATTTGTATTGTAATTAATTAATATATTTTTACCTGAATGTATTTAAAAATGTAATTTGTATTCATTAAAATTAAGAAATATTATTTAACTACTATTTGTTATAAAATGTAAAGAGCGAAATAAAGAAACTTGCAGTTATTCTTTTATTCCATGGATGCCATGGGATACCTTATCAAACAGCCTATAGGCAAGGATTGGTAGAATATTAGTATAATAGTGACTGTATTAAACCGCGTTGGAATATCAATATTATATTCACACAGTCGTGATATCTTTGGAACCTAAACTTAAACTGGCGAAATGTGGGTGCTAGCACCTATCCCTTTCGGGGATATAGGCCTGAGTTTATGTATATGAGAGAGTCGTGATATATTAGGTCTTTACCTATGAAATTGCGGAAATTTTCTCACAGATTCATGAGTTCGTTAATCTTGTAATTTAATAGCTATTTCCATTATTTATATTTTGTTTGAAATTTGATTTCAAGATTTTACAACTCTGTATTAAATTTAGTTTTTATTGGTCGCTTGATAGATTAAATTTGATCTTCAAACAGTACTTTCTAAATGCTATCCATTTTGATGATGAATTTCGTATTACTCTTTTACAGATGTCACTTTTCAAAAATGTAATAAAAGTGTTTGTTAGTTTGTTTGTTGTCTCATTCATACACAATAAAAAAACCAAAAAATTGGATTTTACATTAATGAAAATAATTCAAAAAGTATTACTAAGTATAAGTAATACTGACAATTTTGACCTATTATATAGAATGTCGTGATATATATTAGGTATATTGATATTGATTGTCTAGTGTCTAAGCCGGTGGGCCAGAAGAAAGAGTAAAAAATTTCAGAGGAGGGCCAGAATTTATGTCCTGTAATCCCCCCCCCCTCTCTCGACTGCGGGGGTGGTTAAAAGTTAGCTTAGTGGTTAAGGAATCGGACTTACAATCGAGAGGTCCCGGGCTCGAATCCTGGCCACTACACTACCGATGTGAACCAACTACAAATACAAGAAATTTAGCTTATCTGGAGGGGTTTGAGTGAATATTAGTAATTTCGGTACTAATACTCTTTAAATAAAAAAAAAAATGTTGTAAAACCGATATGTCAATCTTTGTCCCTTCACCACGCATTTTTTTTCACCACTTAGGTGACAAGCACACGGCCCACCTGATGGGAAGTGGTTACCGTGGCCTATGGACGTATGCAACACCAGGGGTGTTACACTCGCGCTGCCGACCATGAAGCAACCTTCTGATGCCCCTCTTGAAGCGCCCCGTGATCCGCAACACCATCATGTACACTACGCGGCTAGTAGCTGATTTCTTTACCTATGCGTCTATTATTTTAATAATATGGAATCTACTTTATACTTCTGGACTGTCCAAATATAATTATCGCGGGCCATATGCTATTAATATCAAAAGACCGTCTGTGGGCCGGATTAAATACGTGCGCGGGCCATAGCCGGCCCGCAGGCCGTACTTTGCCCATCACTGGTCTAATCCCTGCCTTAGTTTAGCTAACAGTCAGTTTCCTTATTCATTAATCTCTCACAACATACCTTTCATGAGCACGAGGCTGTAGGTACCCCCTTGCGAAATAGTTGATACCAAGAACTGAAGCGATACCCTTGCATTCAACGCTGCGCAAGAGATTCTTGAAGCCAACCAGGTACCTGTTGAAAAGGAATTAGAACTTTTTATTTATAAAACACAAATTTTAATACAATATGTCAAAATGGTATAACAGGCCTGTCACCCTAGCAGAAGCAGGCCGCGGCGGCGGCGCGCCTGGCGCGCCTCCCCGTTTACCGGGAACGAGTTGGGGACTCTGTAGTCCCCACACACCCGAGAAGAGGGCCAGATCGTGAGAGATGGGCCTGGGTCGGCCAGGGTGCGAGGGATATGCCTCTCAACCTCACCTTCGGCATTCAAAGCGACCCACAGGCGGCGGGCGTTTTAGTCGGCTCGAGTCCGACATAACCTCCCCACCGGAGCCGGTGGGGAGGTATCCGTGGGGATTTTGCGCACGTAAAAAAAAAAAAAAAATGGTACAACAAGCAATCTATGTACTAATCTATGTAATAATAAAATAACCCGCCCCTGATCGCTCCCGGTGCAAAAGTGCCCATAACACTTGCTGCGTTGCCACGTTGGATGGCAATGGACAGCCTTTGGACCAGAAACGACCCGGAACTAGTGTCACCGGTCGCCTCGATGAGCCTCTGTCCGATTTCTTTAATAAGGCTTTAATAATTGATGTATATTAAGGTGTGTATGGGAGTCTAATAGGATCTTCAGGACACCTAACTTCATCTGGTATTTTTTTATACTACTTAGGTGGCAGACAAGAACATAGCCCACCTGATGGAAAGTGGTTGGACTTGTGTAACACCAGAGGAGTCACACTCGCGCTGTCGACCCTGTAAGCACAGAATCTCTGTGCCGTCAGTGTAGAAGACAAAGCAGGACAAGCCTTGAGGCTTCCCACCGATAGAACACTCTCCAGTGAGCTGTGGCTACACTACTTACCGCTGGGAACACAACACGCAGTTATTATGGCCGTGGTATTCTGTAGGGCGGAAGTAGTTCCCCAGTCGGACTGCTCAAATGGACGGAAATACCGCCTACCTCCTTAAAATATTTGGTATACCTACCGATCAAAGGACTGGAACAGGTTTTCCTTTTAAGTTGATAGGTCAGACGGTAGTCATACCCGTAATATCCAAAATAACCCAAATACAACACGGTAAACGAACGAGTTACAAACAAAAAAAAACAAATAATCACACCTTTATTGTTGACTCGAGCCATTCATATGAGGCTGAGTCTGGGCTGTATATATCTGTTTGATGTTAAACAGCCCTATCATTTAGTCGCCTTTTTTTTTTACGTACGCAAAATCCCCACGAATACCTCCCCACCTCTTAGTCGCCTTGTACAACACCGCATGGGAAGATATGGGGTGGCCCTAATTCTACTCTGCAGATATATATCATTATCATTATATTGGAAGGATCAGTAGGGCACTTTATAATGTACGTCTATCCGATATAAACATAACATAACATAAACTCACGCCTATATCCTCGAAGGGGTAGGCAGAGGTGCTAGCACCCACATTTCGCCAGTTTATGTTTAGGTTCCAATGTAATGATGATGAGCCTATTGCTATTAACCAGGCACTTATAAACCTATTGCCATTGACGAGCCTATTGCCATTAACCAGGCACTTATAAACCTGCGATAAATACACACATAACTTTGAAAATCATCGAAAAGTCATTGGTGTGTGCCATGGTAAAACCTGGGATAGAACCCGAGGCCTCGTCTCAGCAGTCCATTACCCATACCACTAGGCTACCGAGGTAGGCTACCCGGTATAAATGAATCATAAGTCAATACTAACTATAAAAAAGATGGTACAGAACTGATTGCAAAATAGTTATGAGTACTCACCTAAATGAGGTCAGTAGACGAACTTATAAGGGAATAATGCCATAATTATGTGTCACCTCCAAAGGTTTGTGGTTTACTATTTGATATTCGAAGTGAAACGTCATTGATGACGCTAACATTCACATTAATCACAGGTCAGACGTCAAATATGTCAGTCTCTGGTTTTTATAAGTTATAATATTGCAAATTGGTACCTAGGTATTAGTATATATTGTGGTATATAGTTATATGTTTTAGGCAATCGTACACCACGGCATCTGAAGGTCTAAGACGAGGTGCAGCTTTGATCGGTACGAGTCCTATATAAGGGCAAGTTCGCACGAAAGAGAATAAAGATATCTAACATTTTGTCATCATAAATGTTAGGCATACTACACAGGGTCCTATCGACACCTCCGGGCCAAAATAAACTTCATTTGCCTGTCAATTTACCTGCTAAAAAGGGATGATGTTCTGGCATTAATTTTACTTTCGGAATTGGAAGGTTAGACAGCTGTTGCTCTCGTAACGTAACGGAAAATCGCTGGGAAGAAGATGTTGATTATGTCAACATAAAATGAGTGAAAAACAAAATAGCTAGTGAATGCACTAGAGTTAGGCGTCATTTAAATGGAGTTTTTCGAACGGTCGAGAAATTGTACGCTACAATCTATCACTAGCGATAATAGCCTTACCATTATAGTATCAAAGTGTTTACACACAGGCAAACACTAAATTATCGCCTAGATTCGTGACATATCACCTTATGTCAAAAGTATGATTATTGCTAAGAGGGCCAGATCGTGAGAGATGGTCCTGGGTCGGCCGGGGTGCGAGGGATATGCCTGTCAACCTCATCTTCGGCAACCAAAACGGCTCACAGACGGCGTGCGTTTTAGTCGGTTCGAGTCCGACATAACCTCCTCCACCGGCTCCGGTGGGGAGGTATCCGTGGGGATTTTGCGCACGTAAAAAAAAAAAGTATGATTATTGCTTTCAAATTCTGTTTAGACTGACACTATCAATATTCAACACACAAAATAATATACCTACTTTATACTTTCAATGCAAATGTCAATGTCAAGATTGACAAGAACCAATGACGCGAGAAACATACGATTATAGACTCTAAGACAAGCACCAGCGAAGGTGACGCCATCTGGGATTAGTTTTCCCTGTACCTTCCCGCGTGGTTCCCGGCAGGGTAGAATTTGGGCCATCACTTCCTATGCGGTGTCGTACAAGGCGACTAAGGGATAGGGCTGTTTAACACCAGACAGATATATACAGTCTAGACTCAGCTTTAGATGCAATGCTCGAGTCAACAGTAGTGCCCGGAAGACGGCAATAGGCTCACCCCCTATTACGCGGGACTGAATTCAATGATTGGTGAAATGTGGATGTTAATTCACCTCTGCCTAACCCTCCGGGGGTAAAGGCGTGAGTTTATGTATGTATGTATGTTTTTTACAAATGATTAGACGAAGCAACTTTTTTATATCCCTTCGATTATCATATCTTGGAGGCGAGGAGCTCTCCTCGTCTGAATGAGCCTTTACTTCTTTTACTTTGTTTTCTTAGCCTGTAGGATCAGGGGTATATGATTTTTACAGGAGTGACTGCCGTCTACATTATCGCCCAAACCCGAGCGGAAAGTCTTCGCCAGGATCTCCACTCCCGAAGGTCTTTTTGGAGCCTCAAAGCTATGATGTTGGCTTGTGTTCTGAAAGCCACTGCAAACTACAGTCATCATTCTCTTAGCCTTTTCCAAATTCAGTAGAAGTCGGCTTTCCATTCTAACTGTGATGCGGCTGAACTTCAATATTTTCCATGAAGCGACTGCCATCTCCACAATCAATTCGCGATATTGAAGTTTCGTAATAAGACAAGTTGAATTCTTTTGGGCTCATATATCACATGACAGCCGCAAACAACATTATAAATACAATGTATGTACGTATGTACTTTTTTATACCACTTAGGTGGCAGACAAGCCCACGGCCCACCTGATGGAAAGTGGTTACAGTGGCCTATGGACGTGTGTAACATCAGAGGAGCCACACTCGCGCTGCTGACCTAGTAAGCACAGAGTTTCGGTGCCGTCAGTGTAGAGGACAATGCAGGACAAGCCATTAGTCATCCCACTGACAGTACAAATCCTCCAGTGAGCTCTGGCTACCCTACTCACCCCTGGGAACTAAACACGAAGTTATTATAACCGCGGTATTCTGTAAGGCGGAGGTACTTCCCCAGTCGGACTGCTCAATTGGGCGGAAATACCGCCGTGTCCTACCTCCTACAAATATAATCATGCCTTAATCCCCGGCGGGTTAGGCAGAGGTGAATTAACACCCACATTTCACCAATCATTGATTTCGGTCCCACGTAATAAGGGTTAAGCCTATTACCATCTTCCGGGCACTATGGTTGACTCAAGCTATGCATCTACATTATAACCATAATAAAAAAGTAGGTCAGAAATAGCTTGCATCATTCTCCTGAAAACTAACCTCTATACGCATTGGAAAACCCTTAATTGAATCATTTATTAACCTTAAAGGCCTCCAATAACCGCAGTTCTGATTCCTTAACACGTTTACTAACAAATACCTTTGTCGAATGCGAAACATTTATTAGGTATGTTCGCACTTTTTGCGGTTGCATTCTTATTACCTTATATGGTCATTTGAATGTTTTCCTTAGTAACTTATAGTCAGTCAGTTGGTGCTGGTAAAACTTTTAATGAGATATTGTGGATTTATTTGAATAAACCCACTATCTTTCAGTTAGATTTTGAGTTCGCTCTAGAATTTGGATCCACGTCACCCATTTGCACTCAGCGGGAACTGAACCCGCGCCCACTGCGTACCAGTCGAACGTTCAACTGCCACGCCACAGAGGCAATCAACGTTTATCAGACACAGCTGCATCAATTCTTTTTATTTCTACTTTTATATTCGCGACCGATGTTTAGACATTTGTGTTTTATTGACCATTTTAGTATATATTGTAAACATTATGTTTTCATGTTATGACGAATTTGATTGATAATGAAAAGTTTTATTATCCCAAGCGTACGCAGACGGGGCGTCATTCGTGGATATGGGCAAGCTGGAACTGGATCAGCGACACCAAATGCACGGCCAAAAAAAAAACTGCATTGTTCCCGCCGATGGCGATCCCTCCCCGGCCAAAGTAAAGCTCTGGAGAGCACGGAACCCCCCACCAAACCCTTTCTTCCCGCTGTCAGAGAGACCCCCGGACATGAACTTTCGGTGATCAGGTGGAAATACGTAAATAGATTTTGAATACAGGTCGGTCAATGCAAGGAGAATTGGTCCTGGGTTCGAATTATGACGTCTGAGCCATTTGTACGGGTGATATAAGTTGTCAAAATTGTAAAAACCTAAGTTTTGCTTTGACAGATCGCACTGAATACCACGTTAACATGTTATTGAAATAGAAATCATGCGTATGAGATACGTGGTGTTAGTGAATTGGGCCCCTGGTTTCTCAGACGACGTGGACCTGCGGTATGAGTGTGGAGTTGCTCCACAGACCCACCTGCTAACGAGTGCTGTATGCCCATGTACTTATAGGTACACCAGAGGAGCTTATGAGTACCTCCGAGAACGCAAGCCAAGTAGCCGTACACTGGGAAAATAGAATTTGCGAATAGAAGGGCTGTCGACTCGACAGAAGAAGATGTGTTTTTATATTTGGTCCGTTAATTGACTACATCCCGCTAGATGGTAAAAGGTCGGCGCCTCCTTCTGTGAGCAAGTAATGCTCGTGAAGGAAGAGGGACGGGAGCGGCAGCTACCCGCGTACGAAGGCAACTCGGGCGTCTGAGGTCGATGAACGACCTCTGCGCCCCATGAGTGCAGGCCTAGGGGTGACAGGTGGAGCCGGCTGTCACCCTGGCAGACGCAGGCCGCGGCGGCGGCGCGCCTCACACGCCTCCCCCTTTCTGGGGACGAGTTTGGGACTCTGTAGTCCCACACCCGAGAAGAGGACCAGATCGTAAGAGATGGCCCTGGATCGACCGGGGTGCGAGGGATATGCCTGTCAACCTCACCTTCGGCAAACAAAAACGACCCACAGACGGCGTGCGTTTTGGTCGGTTCGAGTCCGACATAACCTCTTCCACCGGCTCCGGTGGGGGGGTATCCGTGGAGATTTTGCGCACGTAACAGAAAGAAATAAAAGATGGTAAAAGGTGAGGAACATACCATAAAATACGGACCACCACTACCGACACTATTGAGTTTAAGACGATGATCCAACCAGCGAAAGAATCATTTTCCAATGGTTTATTTACATTACCTACTTATAGGCAATAGAAGGTAGGACACAACGGTAGGTACTTCCGTCCAATTGATCCTCTGCCTTACACAATACCATGGCCAAAATAACCTCGTGTTGTGTTCCCGGCGGTGAGTAGGGTAGCCATAGCTCACTAGAGAGTTTTTGTGCTATCAGTAGGGAAGACCAAAACCTTATCCTGCTTTTTCTTCTACTCTGACAGCACAAAAACTCTCTATGCTTACAGGGTTGGCAGCGCGAGTGTGACTCGTGTGGTATTATTATTGGCCACGCTAACCACTGTTCATCACATGAGCCGTGCGCTTGTCTCCCAAGGAAGTGGTATAAAAAAAGTTAACAGCTGTGATAAACGTCAAGATACGTGTCTCTCACATTCATTATTTTATTCTGCTGTGTATTTTCTGTCTAGGGGCAAATATGTTTACATTAGATTCCAGATACATGTTATATTTTCATGTAATTATGTATTTAGGTTAAGATAATATAATAAACTGGTGTTTAAAAGGCCAAAGGTGCACATATACATAACTTAATGATAACTGTCTGCGGTTTTTGTTATTAAACCGCATCTCATTGGACAGATGAATCATCTCTGAATCACAAGGTTAAGTGAAAATTATTTTATTGACTTAAAAAAATTGCACTTTTTTAGAATGAATCAGAGAATCCTGGTTCTTCTTCGAACACGCAGTAAATGGTAGGTAAAGTGATAAACTTGGCGTTATACACTTTTTTAACTGATTTTTGATAAACAGCTACGATCATGGGATTTATTTCTTGCTTAGATATCTGTGTTGCTTGATGGTGGAATATAATCCAGGGCCCGATTAGAAAAATTAAAAGCCTACTATCTTAGGCTCTACTGCTTGGCGCCGGCGGGGGTGCAAGGGATTTGGCTCACATAATCTCACCTTCAGCACCCTGTGGCCTTAAAAGTCGGCGAGCTTTATAATCGGTTTGAAAGCATCATAAAATCACTCTAAAGCGAAAGAATCATTTTCCATTGGTTTATTTATACATTGTTTAATATTTCTTGCCATAATTCTAAAATTTTGACGATCTTATGTGCTCTTTATGTGCCTAAACTAAATAAATGAAATTGATTCTTTGATTCTTTGTTCAAGTCTGACATAACGTTTATAACGATAAAATAATATCCCACTTACCAAGTGCTCCCACCACCGGAGCTGGTGGGAGCACTTGGTAAGTGGGATATTATTTTATCTTGATACCAAAAATTAAATGCAACAAACTGCATAGAGTCATTAATCTCGAGTTCAGTGCAATGACCTTCACCTACAGTTGACCAGTTGGAATTTCCAGAACATTCTATCAAAGATATACACCATATTGTGGTTTTAATCAGTTCGATCAAGGATGTAATGAAAGGCATGGATGAATATTGTGTTCTCAGTAGTTAGTACCTACATGTGGGGAATCCTCATATAAAAATAAAAACTTGTAATAATGCATTAGCACTTGTATATTGGTATATGGTGAATGTTCTCATGAGTTCTTTTCCAATGGTTTATTTATCCATTATTTAACCAGACCAAGTAATAGAAGAGGTCACAAGTTACATATGCCTAAGGAAAATCTTCGAATATTTGCTAATAATGTATACTGTATGGCAATTAGAATTTATAATAAACTACCCGCTCAGTTTAAGACTCTAAGTGGGGCATGAAAAAGCATATGAAGAGGCCGTAAAACTGAATATCACCATTGTAACATGGTATATGTATGTAATGGGGACCTTCTTTTCTGAGACTTTGCCTTAAGCTTACCATCAGACGCGGCGAAGTCTAATTGAAGTGTAATAAAAATTAACTGACTGGCTGCGGAAGGCTGAGGACCGGACGAACTAGCACACATTGACTGATTCATTGATGGCTATCCCAGTAGGCATATAATTCTCGCCCTTTTTTCTGGCCCTCATTAAGATTTTTTTTATCTAGGACACACCAAATTGACTTCACCTCGCCTGATGGTAAACTAAAGGCAAAGTCTCAGGAAAGGGGGTCACCATTACATACACTAAGTAATGTTACAATGGTCAGCTTGCGGCCTTAGCTTGGACTATAGGAAGAAGGAAACACGTGTGCTGGTAATGATATCCAGGTCTTGGTGGTGCGGCAAAGAAAAGAGTCTCCGAACCGCATGGTTCTTGCTCGTATATTCTGGACAGTGTGAGGGTGACATCTAAGCTCTGCACGTGTTGTCCTGTGTAGGAAAGGAGAGGGTTCTGATGAGTTCTTCTAATAAGGAGGGGGAGTTTGCCGTAGATTGTGGATAGAATGATGACTTCATGTTTTTTTTTTGTATCTTACTGTTTGTGTTTTACTTGTTTTTTTATGTTCCGATAGTGGACTTTTTTATGTGTAGTGTAAGTGTGTGTGTGTGTGTATAATAAATGGTTCTATCTTTCTTTTCTTTTCTTTCTTTCATATTGAGAAACTCACTTGTACTTTTCCACATTATTTTTAATATAGATTAGACCTGACCTGTTTCGCCTTACGGCATCCTCAAAGGTTAACAATGTAAACCTTAGAGTAAACCTTTGAGGATGCTGTATGTCAATATATGTAACAACAAATTCCACCAAGTGCCATCAATCAACAGCATATATAAATAGTCTGTAGATAGAGGCAGCGGGAGCGACGAAGGATCACAAGACAAGCTGCCCGCGTACGAACGCATTTCGGGCGTCGGAGGTCGGTGAACGACCTCCACCCCCCATGAGCGCCGGCCTGGGGGTGACAGGTGGAGCCGCCTGTCACCCTGGCAGAAGCAGGCCGCGGAGGTAGCGCCCCGCGCGCCTCCCCGTTTCCGGGGACGAGTTGGGGACTATGTAGTCCCCACACCCAAGAAGAGGGCCAGATCGTGAGAGATGGCCCTGGGTCGGCCGGGGTGCGAGGGATATGCCTGTTAACCTCACCTTCGGCAATCAAAGCGACACACAGGCGGCGTGCGTTTTAGTCGGTTCGTGTCCGACATAACCTCCTCCACCGGCTCCGGTGGGGAGGTATCCGTGGGGATTTCGCGCACGTAAAAAAAAAGTCTGTAGATAGAATTGTAGTATGATTGTAGATAGAATTGGACCAGACATATCTATGTCTTTGGCTCAGATATTTCACTGTGACCTTTAAAATACGAGTCTCTCAATTCTAGAATGTAAACAACATAGTTTCTAGATCTTTATTCATTCATGAAATATCTATTTATCTTATCGTTTATCGGATATTTAATCATTAATTGGCATTCGATTTGTTATAATTGCATATATGGTATGTAATGGCATGCAATTATCACCACATTGTCGCCTTCGGTGTCTCGACGTGTAATTAGTTATGTAATTAATACAAGTCACGTGCTCATTTCATCTCATCATCTAGATAACAGTGATAGGCCAGATTGCGTTTAAAAATATTCCCGGGGGTCAGCTTTTTTTCTCATGATTTCGCAACTCCCTCGGGTTTCACTTCAACAAAGCTAATAGTTTGCATGCCTTACTGTTACCTCTGCCTACCCCGGTGGTCGAAAAACGTGTGTATAATATTGAGTAGTGAAGTGTAAAAAAATTCATGGAGGTAGGACACGACGGTATTTCCGTCCAATTGAGCAGTCTGTCTGGGGTAGTACCTCCGCCCTACAGAATACCGCGGCCATAATAACCTCGTGTTGTGTTCCCGACAGTGAGTAGGGTAGCCAGAGCTCACTGGAGAGTTTTTGTGCTGTCAGTGGGAAAACCAAAAGCTTGTCCTACTTTGTCTTTTACACTGACGGCACAGAAACTCTTGTGCTTACAGGGTTGGCAGCGCGAGTGTGGTGTTCCACACGTCCATAGGCCATGATAACCATTTTCCATCAGGTGGGCCGCGTGCTTGTCTGCCAACCACGTGGCATAAAATAAAGCAAATATTTGACCTTCCAGGGACTTTGCTTTTATCTTACCATCAGGCAAAGAGAAGTCAAATTGGTATGTCCCATATGAAAAAAAATCAAATTCACCCACGCATTACAGGCATTTCCATGAAAGGCATTTCGTTACTAGGTACTTTCAAAATTACGCTTCTAATAAAAGCAATTTACATTACTAATTGGGTATTCGACTGACTAGTCAAATTAGATACTTTTTACTAAACGTCAAAACGGTGTGTTATAAGGAAACTTGTATGATATACATTATTGTGACGTCATAACAATTTTATTAGTCAAATCGTTTATTTTTTTAGTATTAAATATAGGGTGAATTTTTGAAACGGGGCAGTAATGGCAAGTACCTTAACCATTGCAGTTACAGCAAAACGTTCTTAGAAGACCTTCCCTAACTTTTTGACATATTTTGAACTGCATTCACAGATTTTGTAAAAAACTTACAGTTGGCAAAAAAAATGCAAAAAGTCCAAAAATTTTTTTTTTATGCCAATCGATTCTATTTCATGTGGGGATCAAAAACTCTAAGAGACCATTTTAGCTTTCAGTACTAGGAAAGACAGAAATCGCCAAAAACGTTTCCCATACATTTCGGCATGAAAAAGCATATGATGAGGCCGTCAAGCTGAGTGTCACCATTGTCACACGGTATGTGTAAGTAATGGTGACCCTCTTTTCTGGGACTTTGCCTTCAGCTTACATCAGGCAAGGCGAAGTCCAATTGACGTGTCCTATATAAAAAAAAAAGAAAAAAAAAAAAGAAACAAATTTCTACGATGGTATAACTTTTTGTTATGGCCAGGAAGTGGGTAGAATTGACTGTAAAGTAAATAAAAAGAATTTTTACCCTCAAATTTCGAATTTGATTCGAAAATCTGTGTGTTATACTTAGTTTCAGCTGAGAAACTTCGTATGAGTTATTAATTAAGGATTTTCGCTGAAGACATTTCTAATCGTGAAAAAATTGACTTATTAGAAGCGTATTTTGTCAATAATCAAAATGCGGGAGCTGCATTAGTGTGGTACCGCAATAAGTATCCGTTGCGGCATGTGCCAACAAGAAAGGTTATTACAAATCTTTTGAAAAACCTGGAATTGCAGGGTTCTTTCAAAAGAAAGCGGCAGCCTCGTGTGGACATGGACACGGAGATTGCGGTTCTGACTTATGTCGAAGCATATCCAGAGGTATCGTCCAGGCAAGTCGCCCTTGAAGTAGGTGTATCCCACTCCCTTGTGATAAAGATATGGAAGAAATACAGCTACAAGTGCTATCGATATGGGCGCATAGTTCAAGTGTTACATCCGGGTGATGATGTTCTAAGGCTTACTTTTTGCAGATGGCTAAGAGGAAAAATAAGCAGAAATCATGAATTTTTAAATTACATACTGTGGTCAGACGAAACGAATTTTTCCAATAACGGTATGTACAACAGAAAAAATCACCACTATTGGTCCAAAGAAAATCCACTAAGAGTTACGGCAAGTCATAATCAGGTTCGCTTCTCATTCAACTGTTGGTGTGGTATAATGTCCAATCGAGTCATAATGGTGGAATTTTATGAAGGGAAACTGAATTCTGCCATGTATAATGAAGTCATTTTACACCATCTTGAAAACGAGATGGACGAATGGCCCCTGTCGGAATTGCGAAAAGTTCATTTTCAACAAGATGGTGCTCCGCCACATAACAGTCACCTTTCACGTTCCAATTTGAGCCGCCTATTCGGTACACAGTGGATAGGTACACATGGTCCAACACAGTGGCCACCTCGTAGCCCCGATCTAACACCACTTGATTTTTTTTTATGGGGCTTCGTGAAAATTGAGGTGTATAAGACGACGTACGCCAGTGTTCAAGAGCTCAAGGATGCATTAATGACCATTTTACGTAATATTCATCCCAGAACTTTATTAGCCGCCATTCGTTCAGTGCAAAAAAGGATAGACTTATGTATTCGTGAAAATGGAAATCATTTTGAGCAATTTATTTCATAAACCAATTTCTTAAATGTTTAAATGATTTTTTTTTATTTAAAAAAGTTCAAAATTTTACCTGACCTATGAGTTTCGAGTTGATTTATCATATTTCCGTACGAAATGTATGGGAAACGTTTTTGGCGATTTCTGTCTTTTCTAGTTCTGAAAGCTAAAATGGTCCCATAGAGTTTTTTGATCCCCACATGAAATATAATCGATTGGCATAAAAAAAAATTGAACTTTTTGCATTTTTTTTGCTAACTGTAAGTTTTTTACAAAATCTGTGAATGCAGTTCAAAATGTCCCAAAAAGTTAGGGAAGGTCTTTTAAGAACGTTTTGCTGTAACTGCAACGGTTAAGGTACTTGCCCTTACTGCCCCGTTTCAAAAATACACCCTGTATATGTTGGTTGGTTGGTTAAAAATAAATTAAAAACACAAAAGAAGAACCATCTCATATTTTACCGCTCTTGTATCAATCTTAATTTAATAAGCTCAGTTAATTCTATTTATAGCTGCAGTGTGGTTCCCGGCAGAGAAGAATTTGGGAGGACCTTGGGTGGACCCCCATCTCTTCCCATGCGGTGTCGTACAAGGCGATTAAGGGACTAAGGTCTAAGGGTTTAGTAACAAACAGATATATACAGTCCAGACTCAGCCTCAAATGCGTGGCTCGAGTCAATAATAGGCTCACCCGCTATTACGTAGAACCGAATACAATGATATGTGAAATGTGGGTTTTAGTTTACCTCTGCCTAACCCTAAGGAAAAAAAGGCGTGATTATATGTGTTATATGCGTATAAATAATTTATTTTAACTACAGGAACATCCCCAATTGGTTGCATGAATCGGATTGCGGACTCAGAGATGAAGGCCTTGATGCAACCGAGACTGCAAGGATGGTGAGGTGACGATGATGCTTGTGTTAAGAGTGGGTATACGTCGGTAAAGTAAAAGCCAGGATTTGAACCCAGGATACATCGTAAAGTTGATTCTTTAACCATTATCGGCGTTTCATCATAGCCTCTGTGGCGTAGTGGTTCAACTGCTACGCTAGGCAGGTTCTATTCCCGCTCAGTGCAAATATTTGTATGCATGAATATGTATATTTGAATTGGTCTGGGTGTTTCTATGTATGATGTGTACGTATTTACAAAAATAAAACTATCTAAGTATGTTTATCCGCATTCCAGATTCCATAACACAAGCTAGTTAAGCTATGCTTACCATGGGTCTAGATAGCGTTGTGTGGAATGTTGTGAAATATTTATTATTTATTTATTTATTATATGCATAATAATAATACATTAACTTAGACGAAATGCGGTATAGACACAGCAACAAAATGCATCGCAAAAACCAGCGTGAAATACAAATACATAAACTCACGCCTATATCCCCTAAGGAGTAGGCAGAGGTGCTAGCAACCACATTTCGCCAGTTTATGTTTAGGTCCCAACGTAATAGGTGGCGAGCCTATTGCCATTAACCGGGCACTTATTAACCTGCAATAAATACACACATAACTTCGAAAAGCATCGAAAAGTCATTGGTGTGTGCCATGGTAAAACCTGGGATCAAACCCGAGACCTCGTCTCAGCAGTCCATCACCCATACCAGTAGGCTATCGCGTGAATTAGTACATACATTACTCACGCTTGTAAAATCTCCAAAGGAGTAGGCTGAGGAGTATGGATGTCAACCCACTATTTGCCGAATATGATTTTCGTTCTCCCGTACTCGTAATAAGGAGCGAACCTTTTGCCGTCAAACTAATGTCAATATTGTTCTTTAAACTGTCAATATCTGCGTGTTATGGGATGTACCTATATGTCTACATAAACCAAAGCAGTAATTGTTTTTTTCGCTGCATTGGAGTAACACACGTAGGTAGACAGTCAGCGTCAGAACGATCTTGACTACAAAGTCTCAAAATCAAAGTATTTAAAGCAGACCACAGACGTCATGCGTTTTAGTCGGTTCGAGTCCGACATAACGTCTCCCACCGGCTCCGGTGGTGGGAGGGTATCCGTGGGGACATTTCAAAGGAGCAAATTAAACTGTTTTATTGTCCGAACTAAAGTTGTGTACTAATTTTCACTACATTCTACATAACGCTATCTAGACCCATGGTAATTGGTAAGCACAGCTTAAATAGCTTGTTTTATGGAATCTAAAATGCGGAAAAACATACTTTTTTTTTGTAAATATATACATATTATACATAGAAACGCCCAGACCAATACAAATATTCATATTCGCGAATATAAATATTTGCACTGAGCGGGAATCGAACCCACACCTGCGTAGCAGTCGACCGTTCTACCACTACGCCACAGAGCAATCAGAACAATCAACAGGAAGGAGGGGAAACCAAGGTATTAAGATCATTTTTAGTACATACTTTGTTTAACAAAATATATCTGTACTGTACACAAGTACGTGTGTCTGTATTGATAACCCTAAAATGGCACGTCGCACGAGCCGCTCGAACGTGGTGTAATATCGCTTAATATGAATCATCACGATTATCGTAAAATCGGTTCGGATGTGAACTTGTTAATTGATACGAGGTGCTTCCACTTGACTCAACCGAATTGTTTTCTATAGTAATGATTTATGTTATTACCCGACTACAACGAAGCAAAAGGAGGGTTATAACATTTAACCTACTGCTACTGTAATGCTGTCTGTAATGGTGACCCTCTTTCCTGAGACTTTGCCTTTAGCTTACTATCGGGTGAGGTGAAGTCAAGTTGGCGTGTCCTAGATTAAAAAAAAAACTTAAAAAAACAGTCCATTAGTCAAAGTACAATTCACTATCGCGTCGTGTGTTTTTTTTTATTGAAAAAGCGAGACACGCACCAATGACTTTTCGATGCTTTTTGAAGTTATGTGTGTATTTATCGCAGGTTTATAAGTGCCCGGTTAATGGCAATAGGCTCGCCACCTATTACATTGGGACCTAAACATAAACTGGCGAAATGTGGGTGCTAGCACCTCTGCCTACCCCTTCGGGGATATAGGCGTGAGTTTATGTTATGTTATGTAAAAAGCGAGACTGTAGAATTTTAGCCTGGGTGAGGCGGGAATGATTTTTGAATTTCGAATTTGGAACCGGATGCAAACTAAATTAAATGAGTTAAGGAATTTTGACACCTACTTTCAGTACATATAGGTCTATTATTGGTCTTTCATGTCATTATGTACAGTTTAGCTAGTAGTTACATAGAAGTCATTGACCTCAATAAACAAAATGATAACCTCGTGATGTGTTCTTGGCGGTGAGTAGGGTAGCCAGAGCTCACTGGAGAGTTTTTGTGTTGTTAGTGGGAAGACCAAAAGCTTGTCCTGCTTTATCTCTACTCTTTACTTTACTAACGGCACAGAAACTCTCTGTGCTTAAAGGGTTGGCAACCAAGTGGTATAATAAATAATAAACACTATTATACTGACCTCCAGATCGTACTGCTGTCCGTGTCCTTGATTTCCTTCGTCAGATGGTTGAGGAGAGCTGCATTGGCATTGGTGTACCATTCGACGGCCTCTGTCATGGACGTACCCGCGTTGATGCTGGCCCTGAACAAATAAATATATATTTTTTTAATATATTCTGTGATCGGTTCTATTTTATTTTAAAACTACAGTGCAACCATTATATAGCGTCTCTTGATATTTAATTTTGATTATTAATCTATGGTTTGGTGACTATCTATTTTTTTTATCTGTTCATAACTAATTTTAGACCAACTATTTGATATAGCGAATATTTCCTTTTTTTAGACTATTATACTGTTGATTGATGGCACTTAGTGGAATTTATTGTTACACATATTGAGAACTCACTTGTACTTTTTCTACAGTATTTTTTATTAGACCTGATCGGTTTTGCATTACAGCATTCTCAAAGGTTTAAAATCTTTAACACATACTTGTACTTTTTCCACAGTATTTTTTATTAGACCTGACCGATTTCACCTTACAGCATCCTAAAAGTTTTAAAACCTTACCGTAAGGCGAAATCGGTAAGGTCTAACAAAATATTTTATTTCTCATATAATGAATATCCAGAAAAATATAATTCCCGCACATTTTTCATTTCCGTACGGACCAAATCGGACCGGATCACTTACCACCAATACAACAAATAGTTAATTATAATCAGCTCGGCGAACCTTGATCCCTATGACAGTTCATACTAGTGACGGGTCGTGTCGATATATCGCAACTTTTTATAGGCAAAGGCGTGACTTGCATTCAGCCACATCGATAAACATGTTTTTAAAATATAATCTACATTACTATAATTATAATGCTTGTTATATTTACAAGTATCCGTGTATTTGTATATGGGGTTGCCAATATTCCGATGCAGAGGTAACATGGTCGGACTGTATAATTTTAATGTGAATTAAAATTTTAGTTATAGCAACACTATCTGATCTGTCACTACGCTAGTACTGTCAGTTCGCTACGCCAGTACGAGTGCTAACGCCTTGTATGCGCCACGTGTTTTCTTGTGTCAACGGAATCCTTTGTTTGTTACTATTGTTGTTTTCTGTTTTTGTTATTGTTGCTGTTTTGTGTTTGTTGGTGTTTCAAAATGCCGAAAAGACTGAGAAAAACTGTACTCAACAGTGAAACGCGGGAGTTTGTTGTACGCTTGCGTGACTATTTTGCTCGCGAACTACAAAATGGCGGACCTTTGTTGCCACTTGACAACGTACGCGACCGTGTTGCTGATGCTTTGGGAATTGGCAAAGCTACCGTTTCCCGAATTACAAAGGAGAAGTTCGGCGAATCGTCGATGGAGGAGAACAAATTATCAACTCCAAAGAAGAAAAAACATAATAGGGCACGACCCGTAACTAACCCCGATGATTTCGACATGGCAGCGATACGAAACCATATTTACGGCTATTATTTTCGAGGTGAACTGCCGACTTGCACAAAATTATTAGCGTCGCTGAAATCGGCTGATTTATTTAAAGGTGGATTCACTTCTCTCAGACAAGTTATAAAAAAATGTGGATTTCGTTATGGGAAGTGTGACAAAAGAAAAGTGATAATGGAGCGGAAGGACATTGGATTGATGAGGTGTGATTTTCTACGACAAATAAAAAACATCGAGAACTGGGACAAGGTGGTTTATCTGGACGAAACGTGGCTCAACGCCAATCACTCAGTCTCCAAAACATGGACAGACGACACAGAGAAATCCTGTACCAAAGCACCAGAAGGCAAGGGCCAGCGTTTGATTATCTGCCACGCTGGCACAGCCAAAGGTTTTGTACCTAACTGCTTGTGGGCCTTCAAATCCGTGAAAACAAGTGATTATCACGAAGAGATGAATTTTGAGAATTTCAAGAAATGGTTCACAAAACTATTAGACAATTTAAACGAGCCCCACTACATTTTAATGGACAACGCCCCATACCACTCTGTGCAAATTAATAAAGCGCCTACCGCGAACAACAATAAAGGCGAAATAATAGAGTGGCTGCAAAACAATGGTGTGGCAGCTAATACTCAAATGCTGAAAAAGGAATTAGTTAGATTGTTGAACCTTCATAAACAGCAAACAAAGAAGAAATATTTCTTGGATGAGATGGCAAAATCAAAAGGGCACACCGTGATTCGGCTACCGCCCTACCACTGCCAATATAATGCAATCGAAATGATATGGGCGCAGATCAAAGGTGGGTTGATTTGTATTTATTTTAACATGTTTTTATTTAGGTCACTGGTGACTGTCTAGTCGGCTAGTACTATTTAAAGCTATTTTATTTCACTAGCAAATTGCATTTTTATTTTTATCCATGTGCTTATATCAATTACACACTTTTAACGTACAAAATTATGTACTTATAATGTACTTACCCCGATCTCGCTCTTTGACTTTGCATCATTTTCAATCTAAACCATTATTGTTTCAGGTTGTGCAGCCAGGCTTAACACCACTCCACCATTCACAGCTAATAAAATGCTTACGTTGCTACAAGAGGCATGTAGTCAAGTGACTCCGGACAATTGGAGGAAAGTGGTTGAAAAGACGAAAAAGCTATGCTTAGATGATTGGAATCGAGACGTGCGATACGACAATATAGTAGACCAGCCGTTTATCATAAACATAGGAGAAAGCAGCTGCAGTTCGGATTCCGAGTCTGAGACGCAATCGGTGACACCATTGTCAGATTCAGATTAATGTATATTAAAAAATCATAAATAAACCGCTTTTGTTTTATTTGAGTAGGTATATACAATAAATTTGTTAAATCTCCTTTATTTTATTATCGCAAACAACTTAAATGATTATAAATCTGACACTAAGAGCGTAGGTGCTCTATTGATGTATTTTGTACACTCGTTTCCATTTTCGATATTTGTTTATCGATACTTTTCCGCACTAGTCGATATCTTCCAAACGGAGTAACTTTTGCAGGACGTCAACGTAAAGTCTGATTGAGATAATTTCTTGTAAGTGTTAATAATTATTATAATTCCAACGGGATATTATTGTAATTGCATATATCTGCCTAAAATTAATAAATATCATTTTTAGACACCGCCAATTCGATTATAATATAACGGTGACGCTACTACAAGGTTGTGTCGTGGGAATAACTGTCAGTGTCATAGGGATCAAGGTTCGCCGAGCTGATTATAAACTATATATATAATCCAATGGTACACTTGCAATGTAGGTATAGATCGGGACAGATAAGATAGATAGATAGATAATTCTGGCGTGATAATATGAATGTACACCAATATATTTACAGTAAGACAAGTAGGTAGCATGTGTACAGTTCAATGTACAATGGGCGGCCTTATCGCTGAAGCGATTTCTTCCAGGCAACCTTGGGATGGACAGTAATGTTATAAAAACAAAAGATATGGTGTAGTTATCGGCTAAACTAAATAGAATGAGTTTTAAAAAGAAGAACGAGAGATATATATATATATACCTATATAAGTTTTATAAGATTCATAGCATAGCTTAGACCAAGAATTTGCTCCACATGTGCTCAATACGTGCCGTATAAGTTTTTTTGACGAAACCATAGCACGGGATACTACGGCTAGTGGACGTGCTCACATTCACCAAGTATTATTAAGTATTATTTATTACACAACGATTCACGCGCGCCAAGGCCTCATTCGTCCCGCGATTTAGGTTCAAGATACATGCCCCTAGATATATCTCTGATTATGCAGGGGAGTACTTGTCGCCTCAGTTCATTACTAAGCCTCATTTAGAATTCTGATCACGCCTTTTGCGGATTCACACCGTTAATTACGTAACAAAACTAGCTTAACTAAACGCTTACAATTTCCAGTTAATACTTTTTTTTATACCACTTAGTTGGCAGACAAGCACACGGCCCACCTGATGGGAAGCGGTTACCGTGGCCTATGGACGTATGCAACACCAGGGGTGTCACACTCGCGCTGCCGACCATGAAGAAACCTTCTGATGCCCCTCTTGAAGAACCCCATATTGTAGGTGCTTGAGAAAACCGCAGCAGGGAGGTCATTCCACAGCTTGAGTGTGCGTGGGATGAAGTTTCTTTCATACCGAACAGTGCGCACCGTCTCAGGTCGCAATGTGTGAGGATGAATTCCCTGCCTATGGCGAGAGGTGCGATTATAGAATGTAGCTACGGGCATCATGTCAAACAATTCATCTGAGCACAAACCATTGTATAGGCGGTAGAACACACACAGTGAGGCAAAATCCCTTGATAATATATTACATATACAGGCAGGCTCCTGCCATCTCTAGCAATATTATTTTATTTTTAACCGACTATGGAGAAGCAAAAGGAGGAAGACTAAACCCCAACTACTGAAAAAGTATTAAACAAGAAAATATCATTGATAGCTATCAATTAGTCTAATAAAACATTCCCAGCAAAATTTGGAAAACGAGCACGGCTATCCCTACGGCGAAGCAAAAGAAGGGTTATGATTTTGACAGGCTATGTGTATGTAGGTTCATCTGTTCCCTTATAGCTCCTCAACCACTAATTAGAACTAGACAAATGAGGTATCGTTAGAAGCATCTTAGTCGTCCGTTGGTTATAGGCTATATAACGTATCACTGAATCTAATGTGACGCCCTCTAGCGGTCATAAATTACTATGTAAAAAAATAAAATTGAGATAAATATCGCACCCCCAGTGGAAAATAGGCATAAGTGATTTTATTTTGATTCATCGATTTTATCAAATTTGAAAGGTATGTTTAAAGATACATATGCTAAATTTTTTCCATATTTTTCTTGTTAAATTTGTCGAGTTAAAACAAGAAATTCGTTTTGAGAATTTTTGTTCCATTACATTTTTTCTTACGGATTAGTAGATTATGTGATATAACGCAAAGAATAAATTGAGAAATATGACGTATTATTACGTTTATCCCTAATATTTTATGTAGAAAATTAATAGTAACAATTATTATGATTTAATTACGTTTGTTTTTTTACATCGCTAGTCTTGTATACACGATTATCTTTTTATTCGTTATAATAACTAGCTAAGGAAATTATCTTAAATGCGCTTACTTAGCCAAAAAGATAAACTTAGAAAATAATAACAGCTGTATGACTGTTTACTTTTTATGAACTTAAAATAAATCAGAATAAGAATAACTATTGCTTTCTTCCACTCAAAACTTTTCTATACGTCGAAACATAAGACTACATACTGCGGCGCGGCTGTAAAATAAGAACGATTACTTCTTTCTTTCACTAGAATATTTTCATTTCACCGAGACGTAAGATTAGATACTGCGGCGCGGGAGTAGACAGCGGGAACATAAGTGTGAATACATCGATGGAGGGGACAGGGCGGGTGAGTATCCACGAGCTTGACAGTCAGTGCCCGTATCTAGGTCAAGGTAATAGCTGCGTTAACGCATTTGCGTAAACAAAACGACAACAATTGAGTGGATTTTCTTCTTGTTTTAAAGTAAAGTGACCTGAAAATGTATAACCGGACGTAGCACAGCAGGGCGAGAAGAATTTTGTCCACCATGTCATGTTACTTAGATTTGTATTGAGAAATAATAATATTTTGTTTTAAATCCTTCATTACCAAACATTCTAGGCTAGGAATTCTTAGAACGAATATAACGTAGAAGAAAAACAGGAAATTTTTAATCTCATTATTGTTTAAAGAAGACATTTTATTTGTATTTTTATTCGTTGAATATTTTAATACCAAAAGGTACTGGCAATGTGTGAAGAAGTACCTTGATTTGTTATTAATTTTTGCTTGTTATAAGTTTAGTTTTAACAAATTATCTACTGATTATTTAAGAATTTATAAAAAAAACAATAGTGGTAGTAATCTTTTTTTTAGTTTGTTTTTATACCATGTAGTTGGCAGACAAGCACACGGCCCACCTGATGGGAAGCGGTTACCGTGACCTATGGATGTACACACTCGCGCTGCCGACCATGAAAAAACCTTCTTAGGCCCCTCTTGAAGAACTCCATATTGTAGGCGCTTGGGAAAACCGCAGCAGGGAGGTCATTCCACAGCTTGAGTGTGCGTGGGATGAAGTTTCTTTCATACCGCACAGTGCGTACCGTCTCGAGTCGCAATGTGTGAGGATGGATTTCCTGCCTATGGCGAGAAGTGCGATGATAGAATGTAGCTACGGGCATCATGTCAAACAATTCATCTGAGCACAAACCATTGTATAGGCGGTAGAACACACACAGTGAGGCAAAATCCCTCATAAGGCTAAGAGGTTCCACACTACCTGTGAGTATGGGATTGTCAACCAGCCTCAATGCCCGTCTTTGCACTGAGTCGAAGGGGTCAAGCTGGTATGCAGGTGCTTCAGCAAAAAGGTGACAGCAGTACTCCATGTGAGGCCGGACCTGTGCTTTATAAAGAAGGAGTTGCTGCCCCGCAGCGAAGTACTGCTTCGCCCTGTTGAGCACTCCGAGATTTCTTGATGCCAACTTAACCTTGTCCTGCAAATGACTAAGGTATTGGACGTCGCTGGAGATATCGACACCAAGGATACTCGAGGAGATGGTATGCGGTGTGCCCAGGAATTGCGGCGCTACAATGAATGTGGTTTTCTTAGCGGTGAATACATATACTTGTGTCTTAGTGGGGTTGAATTGGACTAGGTTTAGTCGTCCCCAATCGGATACTCCAGAGACAGTAGTCTCGATTTCAGACACAAGAAGTTGTTAGCGACTCTTCTCCACCTCGGACTGAGGGATATTTGCACGGCCCGTGTAACACGTGTCTCCGGTACTGTCGTCCGCATAACAATGAATGAAGCCATCAGGCAGCATGCCATTGATATGCAGCAGAAACAGCGTTGGAGACAACACGGAGCCTTGTGGGACACTAGCGTTTATGTTCATGCAGTCCGAGCAGCTGCCGTCGACGACGGCTTGGATGCTTCTGTGGGACAAAAAGTTGGAGATCCATTCGCACAGTCCCTCGGGGAGTTCATAATATGGCAACTTCGCAAGAAGACCTTTGTGCCAAACCCAATCGAAGGCCTTCGCTATATCGAGACTGACCGCTAGTGCCTCACCCCAACTCTCGATGGCCTGCGCCCACCGGTTTGTGAGATACACAAGAAGGTCACCGATAGAGCGACGGTGGCGAAAGCCGTACTGTCGATCGCTCAGTAGATCGTTTCCCTCAAGGTATCTCAGGAGCTGTGTATTAATAATACGCTCCATTACCTTCAAGAGAAGGGAGGTGTGATAGGCCTGTAATTGGTCGGATCTGTCCTGTCACCTTTCTTAGGCACAAGGTGCACGAGTGTGGTCTTCCACGAGGTCGGGACCCACCTTGCGGAGTATGAGAGTGCGAAAAGACGTGTAAGTATAGAGCACAGCTCGGGGGCACAGTGTTTAAGCACCATCGCCGGTATACCGTCCGGCCCACTCGACTGCCGAACATCTAGGGACTTAAGCTCGCGCCGAACCCCCCGTTGCGTGATTTTAACTTCAGTCATGGAAGCACCACAGCTGGGGATTATGGGTGGTTCGGCGTTCCCGTCGTTTATAGTCGAGTTTGAAGCAAAGAGATTACCCAACAGATCGGCCTTTTCCTCAGCGCCATGGGCCAGACTACCATCGGATTTTTGCAGTGGTGGAAGGCAAGACTGGCAGAAGTTTCCCTCGGCAGCTTTGGCGAGCGACCAAAATGCACGACTGCCAGATGGGTAGCGCGCAAGCCGCTCGCCAATTCTGCCGATGAACTCAAACTTAGCCCTGGTCGTAGCTTTTTACTAGACCTCGAGGCGGCATTCAACTTTCGCTTCACTTCAGCGATATTTGGATCTTTATGGCAAGAGCCGTGGTCCAAGCCCTCTATGCAGATTGCTTGAGGTTTCTTGCTTCTCTGCAGGACCTATAAAACCAAGATTGTTTGCTCTCTCCTGTTGCGATCCAGCGGTTCGGAATATAGCATTCCATACCTGCTAGGATCGCATCAGCTACTGCTGTTGCACAGGAGCTGGGATCATTTGAAGTGAAGCAAAGCCGCCTCCACGGGTACGACGCGAAGAATTCTCGCAGTCCCTTCCAGTCTGCCGATTTGTAGTGCCAGACATGCCGCCATCGAGGTGGCCGCGGTGGTTCAGGCCGCGTAAGAGTCACTTGCGCCTGAACGAGGCTGTAGTCCGAAGTACCAAGTGGTGCTTCCACAGTTACTGAGTGTTCGTCCAGGCGCGAAGTCAGCAGGAGGTCCAGTATAGAGCTTCTGTGGGTCTCTATTTCTGGTGTTCTAGTAATAGAATACACCAGTTGAGATAATCCGTAGGTCAGTGCAAATTCATGAGCAGCCCTTCCTGCAAAATCAGTTCTAGGAGACCCCAGTCACTACCTGGTGAGCGTTGAAGTTCCCCAAGAATACTAACTCCGCGGTAGGGTATTGCTCAATTACCTTGTCCGCAGACCGCTGCAGATGCTCAAACAATTGAGCTGTACCCAGGTCACCGCTATGAGACCTGTAGAGGCACGCAAAGATACGGGTGTGGCCACCGTGATCCGTACATACCCAAAGAGTTGACAGGCCCCTGGCGGCAGCAAATATCATCCCGGACGTACAAGCACAGAGTTTGTACCCGGGGTACATTAAGTAAGCTGTATCGGCCGGGCATGATATTTTCGTCTCCGTCAGAAAAAACAAGGTGGGCTGCGCGGTCTCTAAATGTAAATAAACCGCGTTGAGGTTGGTGTGTAGGCCCCTGATGTTACAGAAATCCACATGTACTGTGGACGATGGTGCCGCTGTGGTAACGTTCATCTTGTTTTTTTTTTCTTTTCATGACCTATGCGAGGTGTGGGGGGGAGGACGTATAGAGAGTTTCTGTGCTCCCAGTGCAGAAGACAAAGCTAGGCTTCGTACCAACATAGACAAGCTGGGGTTGTGTGACTGACTGGCGTGGCGGGCGGAATGGCCCCCAGTCCCCTCCCAAATACTGTAGCAGAGTCCACTCCGGTTTCCTCCTCCGATACGACTACAGCATGGGCACTTTATACAGGCTGCTGGTTCAGCCTCCTAGGGCGGTAAGTAATCCCCAGGTTCGATAACCTGCGGGCGGCCAGCGGATAACCGTTTCACCGGGTCTCCCTGACCGCCGCGCTAACATTTCACGCCCCTACAAGTCAGTGGTGTCAATTTAAGCCTACGGTCTTTTCACTGACAGCACAAAACCTCTCCAGTGAGCTCTGGCTACCCTACTCTATTCTGTAGGGCGGAGGTACTTCCCAGACGGACTGCTCAATTTGAGACGGGAGATACCGTCGTGTCCTCTATATTTCTGAATATTATTGTGCAATTTTATTGTTGAAAGTACGAACTTTAATTGTTACCAAACTATAAGTAGTATTTTGCTTGAAATAAAAAATTGTGAATAAAAAAGAAGCATTTGCTTTTTTTCCCTGTAGTCATAAATAATAACTCTAAGTAATATGTGTTAATATGCAGCTAACTTTTCTATAACATATAATGGAATAAGTAATTATTATTGTTTACTTAAGTTATCTTAACAAGCCCCTAATTTGAAAAAAGGGGTAAGTATTGCTTGTGCATTTCAAACATATTTTTTATAAAGGAATTAATGCAGTAATCTTACTTATACTACCATAAATGTTGATATTCACTAATTCATTACTGCTTTAATATAACATACTTTTGAAATATATTTTACTTTTCTGGCAAAGTCTGGCATAAATTTTGATACTCAGAATCCTTTATTTTATTGTATTCTGAAAAATAGCATAATAATTTATTTTTACAATTCCTAATAAACTTTAAACATTAGCACTAACTTAAATACAACATGAAGTGCAATATTTTTTTCTCCTTTTTTTGATATAAGACTAATTCTTCTACGTTTGGAAATAAAGTAAATATACCCATAAATTCAGTTTTTTCACCATACTGAAAAATCAGCATTTTCGTCTTATGCCTTTTTTCCACTGAGGGTACGATACATCGTGTTTGGTATCAACTGAAAGGGCTTAATTAGCACATTTCAAATAAGAATAAATTATAGCTATTGCTTGCTCCAACATGATATAAATAAAAATTAAATTTAAAACTAGAACCCGACTGCTGAAAATCACGCTATAAAAAGTATGCCTCTCGTATGTCTAACAAAACAATACATAGGGAAAAGTGGCATACGACCACGGCTATCCTTTTTTTTTACGTGCGTAAAATCCCCACGGATACCTCCCCACCGGAGCCGGTGGAGGAGGTTATGTCGGACTCGAACCGACTAAAACGCACGCCGCCTGTGGGTCGTTTTGGTTGCCGAAGGTGAGGTTGACAGGCATATCCCTCGCACCCCGGCCGACCCAGGGCCATCTCTCACGATCTGGCCCTCTTCTCGGGTGTGGGGACTACACAGTCCCCAACTCGACCCCGGAAAAGGGGAGGCGCGCCAGGCGGCTCCACCTGTCACCCCCAGGCCGGTGAATCACGGCTATCCTTGATATTTTCTTGTTTAATGTTTTTTAGAGCGTGGTTTTTTCAGTAGTCGGGTTTTAGTTTTAAATTCAATTTACACTATTAATGTGAATGGTCATGTCAATATCAAATCATACAATGTTTAGAATATTCAAAGTTAAATGTGTGTCTGTGTGCATTAAGGATTTTCCCTATACATCACACTATTTTGTCCTTATCTGAATCATTCGGTATTGGTTAATCAACGACCAAACTATTTTATTGAAACAAGGTTAACTCAGTGATGTTATGGACTATAAATAGATTTGATCATTACCCCTTCCGTATATAAGCAACATAACAATTTCCTTTGACAGGTACACAATTTATTCCGGAAAATACTTTCAACGTAGTGACAAAGTACAATCGCCAGGTGTTAGGTGCCTGACAAGCACACAGCCCACCTGATGGGAAGTGGTTACCGTGGCCTATGGACGTATGCAACACAAAGGGGTGTTACACTCGCGCTGCCGACCATGAAGAAAACTTCTGATGCCCGTCTTGCCCCATATTTGTAGGTGCTTGGAAAAACCGCTTTAGTAACGATTTTAACGGCCTTCTACAGGCGTGGGGATCACGGAATTCTCGTATAGCTCCCTCGGGATCATAATTGCCACTTGAGAGTACGGGATCCGCTGTCTTATTCGTTTTAACAATATTTATTTGGAGTTTCATCTGATTGCGGGAGTGACTGCTGACTTTATTATAAAATAATATTCTGTCCTCCGTGTTGCCATAACACCGAAACGAAAACAAGAAAACTCTCGAAGAACAGAATGTGATTCTCAACTCCATGGCACAGATAACATAATACAAAAGTATTCGAGTTTAGTCTGTTGGTCAGCAAACATGGCTGCCGGCAGGTGAGATTGACTTCCACACCAAAGATTTTGGTAACCCGTTCATCGAATAAATACATAAATTAATAAGTAGGTAAATATATAGATAATACTTTATTGTATACCAAAACATTTACAGCAGAGACAAGTAGGTAGCATGTATATACAGTTTAATGTACAATGGGCGGCCTTATCGCTGAAGCGATTTCTTCCAGGCAACCTTGGGATGGACAGTAATGTTATACATACGTAACAATTTTCTTTGTCAATTTTCATGCTACATACTTGTCCTACTGTAAATCTGTTGGTGTACAATAAAGAATTATCTATCTATCTATCTATGTTTACAATTCAATGGAAGTTTTTCGCAACGGTGGCACAGAATAAATAATAAATACTACGTGATCAGTACTGAGCTGTGTTAAAATACTTCTGAGGGACACTGTATCTAAGTATTATTGCTTGTCAGGGTGTTTAAGGAGGATATTTTCTATACGGACTGTGCAAATGCTTCGAGATTTGGGACCTCGATACACATATAAGATTGCTGTTTATTTGTGATCCACAATTATTGGGGTTATGTGACCTGCATAATATTGAATTCCAGAAGGATTACTAGGTTATACAGTCAAATAGCTTGTGTTTTTACGCGATTACGGCGAAGCAAAAGGAGAGTTATGATTTTGACAGGCTACGTATATATGTATGTATGTATATATGTATGTAGGTTCATCTGTTCCCTCATAGCTACTCAACCACTTATGAGAATTAGTCAAATGAGAATTTCGGCAGAAATAGTAAGTTCCATGATTTAATCGCGATAAATCCCGATACATTGTATAATTATAGACAAATGAGGTATCATTAGAAGTGTCTTAGTTGTGCGCTAGTTATAGGCTATATAATGTATTACTGTATCTATTGTGGCGACCTCTAGCGGTCATAAAGTACTACTATGTTCAAAAAAAATTGAGATAAATATGTAGGGTTTGGTATCAACTGAAAGGGCTTAATTAGCACATTTCAAATAATATAAATAAAAAAATAAGTTTAAAACTTAAACCCGGCTACTGAAAAATCACGCTACAAAAAGTATTAAACAAGAAAATATCAATTATAGCCGTATGTCACTCGTATTTCTAACAAAACAATACATAGGGAAAAGTGGCATACGACCACGGCTATCCTTGATATTTTCTTGTTTAATACTTTTTATGGCGTGATTTTTCAGTAGACGGGTTTTAGCTTTTACGAGTCCAAAGTACCTACATTTTTGTACGTAGGTATTTACCGGTTATAGGTATTTTTCGTAGTAGTTCTTATTCTTCCCAATCTTACAGGAACTTGATTTTAGAAACCTCGTTATGAGCGCTATCACAGTGCAAAAAAAAACAATTTAGTAGTGAGATTGTCAATATTGGTGTTTTCTACGAGTCCAGTAGTACCGAAGTACTAAGTATTCTTCCCAATCTTTTAGGCCTCTTGCCATGGGAAATATTAGAGTGCTAAACACTTTATTAGCGTCTATAGCGAGCTTCCTGAACATAACCCGAAATAAAAGTTAAGACGACATAGAATTGGAATTAGTAATATATACTAGTTATCTATCACGACATATAACATATAGCCGCGTGGTTCCCGGCAGAGTATTTATTTATTTATTAATAGCTGACCCACCCCAGCTTCGCCCGGGGTATATTTTGAAGCTTCATATCCCTTTGAGCCCGTATGTTTTAGTCTTCAAAATATGTATGAAAAATTGCCGGATCTGTTAACATTTATTATCAATGCTCCGCTCCCTTAAGTAGTAGCGTGATGATATATAGCCTAAAACCTTCCTCAATAAATGGACTACCCAACACTGAAAGAATCATTCAAATCGTACCAGTAGTTCCAGAGATTAGCGCGTTCAAACAAACAAATTCTGCAGCTTTATAATATTAGTACCTAAACTATCTGATTACACAATTTTAATACGAGAAATAAAAATAAACTAGTTGTACCAAAACTTAGGCTTCACAAGGTTGGTGATTCATTTGCAGGCAGCTGCATAAAAATATTAAATAAAATTCCTCAGGACTTGATTAATATGCCAATAAATAAATTTAAAATAGAAGTGAAAAAAACTTTAATGAGTAAAGGTTACTATAAAGTGGATGAGTACCTTAATGATGTTAATGCGTGGTCAACATAAGTCTCTTGCTTGCTTGCACAAAATAAAAAATAAATTGCAAACCAAAACAAATTTAAAAAAGAAAAATAATCTAGTTCTAATGTAGTTCGCTGAGTTTCTTGCAGGTATCTTCTCAGTAAAACTAATCTACCGAACCAGCGAAAGAATCATTTTCCAATGGTTTATTTTTAAATTATTTAATATTTTTATATTAATTCTTGACATACATAATTGTAAAATTTTGACGTTCATATGTGCTCTTTATGTGCCTAAACTGAATAAATGAAATTGATTCTTTGATTCTTGAGTATAGATATATAAGTATAGATATACTATTGTACACCATTAATATATATCATTATTAAAGTCTCTTCCCATGCGGTGTCGTACTAGGTGACTTAAGCATCTGAGGATTGCCAGATCTAAAGAGATGGCCCTGGGTAGGCCGGGGTGCGAGGGATATGCCTGACAAGCTCACCTTCGGCAACCAAAACCACCCACAGGCGTCGTGCGTTTTAGTCAGTTCGAGTCCGACACAACCTCTCCCATCCCAAAATAATTTATTGGCAAACAATTTTTATAACAAACCTTTTTTTCGTCAATACGTCAATTAGACTTCACCTTGTCTGATGGTAAGCTGAAGGCAAAGTCTCAGAAAAGAGGGTCACCATTACGTACATATACTATGTGACAATGGTGACACTCAGCTTGACGGCCTTATCATATGTTTATTCACGAACCGCTTAAAGACCCGGGACTGTAGGCAACACATGAGCTGGTAATGAATTCCAGGCCTTAATGGTGCGACAAATGAAAGAGTCTCCGAACCGCTTGGTTGATCGGATATTCTGCGGGTGACATCTAAGCCCTGCACGTGTTGTCCTCTGTAGGAAAGGCCGTGATTAATTGGTTTTCTAGCATAAGTAACTCTAAAATTAGATATCATGATTCATCCTCGTACCACTCAAGACGTAAAGTCCGCGAGCAAGATTAATGATCTCTAACCAATGATTATGGCGGTGTAAGGGATCATTGCGACGATCTAAACAAAAACACACTTTTACCTTAGTTGACCAATGAGTTATGATGGTTAAACCCGTACCTACCTGAACGGGAAATACGCAACTACCACTCATAGACAAGTGACAATTCGTTGGCCGGCGTATGTTTTTTCTTTTGTCGATACCAACGATTCCGCCAACAACACAGTTTCTTTAGACTGATCGAAATAACGCGTGAAAGTACAAATGTCAACAAACAAAATTTCTTTTCCATACAAACAGTTGATTTTGAAAGAGGCCAAAAGGTTTATAGAGTGTTGAAGTACCTGAATGGCCGGCGTATTGTAGAATAGAATGACAAATGTATAGGTTTTGACGTTTATGACAAGCGTTGACGACTGTCAAATACGTCAAATCCCTTTCTCTCTTTCCCTCTCTTTTTTAAAAGTCGGATTAGTGCATTGAGTTCTCTATTTTTTGAGCTTAATGTGCATGTAAGTTTATACTACTAAATTAAAGTTTGGAGTTGAAACTTTGGGGTCATGGAGCCCGAGCGCTCGTATTCTCTTCCGTGAGATTGCGAAGCGTATGGTCGACGCTTCTCGTGACCAAAAGGCTGGCCTCTTTTTAGGCCAGAGAATAAGTATTGCCATACAACGTGGCAATGCTGCCAGTCTTTTGAGAACGCTATCACAAGAGGCATGCGATGTGGAGGAATTCCACGACGCATTTTAATTATTATTCTTAGCTATAAGTTGTATAATAGTTATTTTAGTTTTATTGTATCTAATTTATGAATATCTTACTATAATTAGCTTAGCTACAACACTTAAACATAACATAAACTCATGCCTATATCCCCGAAGGGGTAGGCAGAGGTGCTAGCACTCACATTTTGCCAGTTTATGTTTAGGTCCCAATGTAATAGGTTGCGAGCCTATTGCCATTAACCGGGCACTTATAAACCTGCGATAAATACAAACATAACTTCGAAAAGCATCGACAAGTCATTGGTGTGTGCCATGGTAAAACCGGAGATCGAACACGAGACCTCGTCTCAGCAGTCCGTTACCCATACCACTAGGCTACTGCGGTTATACACTTAAATATACATTGAGGATATTTGAAATTTTTATGCAATCATTACTTGTAGGTATATAAAATACTCGGGATTCCTCTGCCACGTGCGCGCACATGTCATTGTATAAGTCATCGCTTGCGCGGCGTCGTTTTTTCGGCACGCGGCGCTCGCGTTCATCTCACATTTCAATTAATGATTCATCAAACCACAACTATTAGTCTCTGTCATCATCACAGAGAATAATATTTTGACAACACCGTTAAATAACATGGTACGCTAATTACTTACAACATTTTTCTAACCCCAGACGCAATTTTTTTTTTTTTTTTTTATATAGGACACGCCAACTTGACCTCACCTCGCCTGATGGTAAGCTAAAGGCAAAGTCTCAGGAAAGAGGGTCACCATTACAGACACTAAGTGCTACAATGGTGGCACTCAGCTTGGCGGCCTCATCAGATGCTTTTTCACGCCCCGCTTAAAAGCCCCGGGACTGTAGGAAGAAGGAAACACGTGTGCTGGTAATGAATTCCAGGTCTTGGTGGTGCGGCAAAGAAAAGAGTCTCCGAACCGCTTTGTTTTTGCTCGTATATTCTGCACAGTGTGAGGGTGACATCTAAGGCCTGCACGTGTTGTCCTATGTAGAAAAGGAGATGGTGGGATTAGTTGGAAGTACGGGGTGTTATAAGTTTTAAGTGTCTGCGTGTGTCTCTGTGTGTCTGTGTGTGTGTGTGTGTGTGTGTGTTTGAGTGTCTGTCTGTGGCATCGTAGCTCCTGAACGGATGAACTGATTTGGATTTAGTTTTTTTTGTTTGAAAGGTATATTAGTCGGGAGTGTTCTTAGCTACATTTGAAAAAAATCGGTTCATGGCCGCCACCACAAAATGGCGAATTACATTTTATTTCACAACTCCCTCAATATGGGTATCAAATCAAATGACTTGACGAGTAGATCATTTCATTTTCATTTTTACATCATCAGTAGAAAAATTAAATTAAAAATTTAAAAAACCCCTCGTCCCTCCTCTCGGGGTTGGAAAACCAACAAATTAAACTAAAACAATAAACAAGAAAGTAGGACACGACTGTAGAACACAATTGAGCAGCCCGACTTGGGAAGTGCCTCCGCCCTACAGAATACCGCAGCCATAATAACCTCGTATTGTGTTCCCGGCGATGAGTAGGGTAGCCAAAGCTCACTGGAGAATTTTGGTGCTGCTGTCAGTGGGTAGACCAAAAGCTAGTCCTGCTTTGTCTTCTACACTGACGAAACAGAAACTCTCTGTGCTTACAGTAGTAACAGGAAATCTCATATATAATATTATGAAGGTGAAGAGTTTGTTTGAATGTACTAATCTCAGGAACTACACATTCTAATTGAAAAATTGTTTTTGTATTGAATAGTCCGATTATCTATGAAGGTTTTAGGAACGTACATCATCACGCTACTAGTTAAAGGAGCGGAGCAGTGATCATAAATTTAAATAAATTTGGTAGATTTCCATACATTATTTGAATACTAAAAAATTACGAGCTTAAAGGGATCCGGGCGGGTCAATCGCTATAAAATGATACGGTAGAGTTAGCTTCTACCAATTTAACTCTACCTAGAATTTCATTATTCACTAGCGATTTATCGGTTATCGCAACTTTTGGTCCCCTGCTACTAAAGTGATTGAGATCAAATTTACATAACATTTTAAATCCTTTCCAATATTAAAATCGAATTCAAAATTCGTACAGTAAGATTTTCTTCCATCGTGAAAGTGCCCGCTTGACGGCTATAGGCTCAACCCCTATTACATGGAACTGAAAATCAGTTGGCGAAATGTGGGTCTTTGATTACTTCTGTCTACCCCTTCGTAAATTTGGTCATAGCATGAAACAAAAATACAAATATTTTTTTTGGATGTTATTCAATCTATATCTATTTACTGGGTACATCATCTTATAGTTCTTATAATATCTACTTTTGAATAATTACCTACATGAAAACATATTTTTTCTATGTCACAACATAAACATACGATGAAACGCATTTATTAGACGTCAATCTATGCCGCCCCATTCGGTAACATACCTATTAAATTAAAGGTATACTATATAATATGCTAATCTTGTAGCAATTTTTTATAAAAATACACATTAAACAAAAATAAATTAGGCCAACTAACTGACTAACTAGTGGCTTAATTTCAGTTTATACTTTATGTAAAGTTGTATTTTTCTTTTATTTTTCCTTTTAATTTTCTCTTTCTTTCTTTTTGTTTTAAGTTTACCTTTTATCTAGTTTTATATGATAACTACACATATATCTTTTAACTTGTCACATTACTGTCCATCCCAAGGTTGCCTGGAAGAAATCGCTCTCAGCGATATATAAACTTGCCATATCAAATTACATCACAGGAAACTAACGTTTTATAGTATTTCAGTCTCCAGTTTATTTTTATTGAGTTTACAAAAGCTTCAATCTTCTTTCTGATATCGGAAAAGAAAACTTAAGCTATGTCCTCAATAAAAATTATTAATATTATGCTACCACAAAGAAATAAAAATTATTAATATACTATATGGAAAAATTGTATAAACTTATGAACGAAAGAATAAAGGGTTTATAAATAAGAAATAAATATTTTTGATTAAATTGTTGTATGATTTCTAAGTTACGAATATGATCATCATTCTCTGAACCTTTTTCCCAACTCAGTTGGGGTCGGCTTTCCAGTCTAACTGTGATGCGGCTGAACTTCGATATTTTCCGTGAAGCGACTGTCATCTGACCTCCACAACCAATGGTCCAATGATCAACAGCGATATCGAAGTTCCAAGTTAGACTGGTTGGACTTTTGAGGGCTCCAACTACCAGTAATGACTGCCATAGATGTTTGTATGGCAACTGGGACTGACGGCTTAGCGTGCTCTCCGAGGCACGACCAGACCAATGCAAACAGTCTTATTCATGCATACAACTTTTTTACACTGAGCGGGAATCGAACCCGCGCCTCGTGCGTAGCAGTCACGTGGACTACCGCCACAAGTTACTGTTCCAAAATAAACCTATCTACTTTTTTATTAAGATGACAAATATATTTGCGGAGGTAGGTATACAATATTACTATTAACAATGAAACGGTAGTTAGCATAATAATAACAACCGTATTAATGTCGCTCTCTAATACGCTTATAGCTAGTAAAACCACTGGCGCCATCTAGTTTATTTTTTAAAAATTGGGGTATAATAATAACAACCGTATTAATGTCGCTCTCTAATTCGCTTATAGCTAGTAAAACCACTGGCGCCATCTAGTTTATTTTTTAAAAATTGGGGTATAATAATAACAACCGTATTAATGTCGCTCTCTAATACGCTTATAGCTAGTAAAACCACTGGCGCCATCTAGTTTATTTTTTAAAAATTGAGGTATAATAATAACAACCGTATTAATGTCGCTCTCTAATACGCTTATAGCTAGTAAAACCACTGGCGCCATCTAGTTTATTTTTTAAAAATTGGGGTATAATAATAACAACCGTATTAATGTCGCTCTCTAATACGCTTATAGCTGGTAAAACCACTGGCGCCATCTAGTTTATTTTTAAAAAATTGGGGTATAATAATAACAACCGTATTAATGTCGCTCTCTAATTCGCTTATAGCTAGTAAAACCACTGGCGCCATCTAGTTTATTTTTTATAAACTGGGGTATAATAATAACAACCGTATTAATGTCGTTCTCTAATACGCTTATAGCAAGTAAGACCACTGGCAATATCTAGTTAATTTTTTATAAACTGGGGTATAAAAATAACAACCGTACTAATGTCGTTCTCTAATACGCTTATAGCTAGTAAAACCACTGGCGCCATCTAGTTTATTTTTTATAAGCTGGGGTATGACAGTTCATAGGATTATCGATCTTAAGCTATCCATGCACTTTTGCAGCTTGCTGTACATATGAGATATTAAAAAAAACTTCGCTTGTTAACAATGGATGGATGGTACAAGTACAGAGACGGCCGGAAATTCTTACCAAACAGACAAAAAGAGGACTGGAGGTAGGACACGACGATATTCCCGTCCGAATTGAGCAGTCCAACTGGGGAAGTACCTCCACCCTACAGAATACCACGGCTATAATAACTTCGTGTTGTGTTCACGACGCGGCGGCGGTGAGTAGGGTAGCCAGATCTCACTGGAGATATTTTGTGATGTCAGTGTTCCCACACAAAACACAAAATCAATAAGCCTTTGGTCTACCGACCAAAGGCTTATAGATTTTGTGTTCTGCACTGAAGGCACATAACTCCACTGGTGTTACACACGTTCATAGGTCACGGTAACCACTTTCCATCAGGCGGGCCGTGTGACCTAAGTTGTATAAAAAGAAGACAAGATTTCCGTTCGTTTCTGTTCTCGAACCCGCAACCAGTCCCTTACAGAAGAAAATGTTCTGACCATTGAGCCTGTATGCCTGACTTGTTCCAAGTACAGAAGCATCATGGCTGTCAATTTAAGGATCATAATCATGATCATCATGGCGTTCCTTCCGGTTTAAAATTTCCATGATTCAAGGGATGTACTTACTTTAGAGCCTGGGATCCTCTTGATTTGACTTATCTTGGCTTTTGGCGGAAGAGACTGCCGTCTAACCTATCAACCCTGAGAGGAAAGCCAAGGTATACTGACTAGCAGTAGAGGTTAGTATGGGCCCTGAAGATATCGATGATACCACCATACTCCCGATTTCAACCTACATACATAGATACATTAAGAGGTAGGACACGGCGGTTTTTCCGCCCAAATGAGCAGTCCGACTGGGGAAGTACCTCGGCCCTACAGAATACCGCGGCTATAATAACTTCGTGTTTTGTTCCCAGCGGTGAGTAGGGTAAGCCAGAGCTCACTGGAGAATTTGTGCTGTCAGTGGGAAGACTAAAGGCTTGTCCTGCTTTGTCTTCTACATTGACGGCACAGAAACTCTGTATTTATAGGGTTGGCAGCGCGACTGTGACTCCTCTGGTGTTACAAACGTCCATAGGCCATGGTAACCACTTTCCATCAGGTGGGCTGTGTGCTTGTCTGCCACCTAAGTGGTATAAAAAAACATATACCCTGTGGAAGTTAATGCAGGGGTGTATAAACATCCACAATTCGCCAACATTCACTCCCTTCTTAACCATATCATCATTCACACAGTCCAGTTTCCCTCTCCCCTTGTAGCCATCCCCTTCCATAGTTAGTGCCTTCCTTACGACATTACTTTCATCCTTACGCATTACATGCCCTAACCTCCTAATTTCCTCGTAGCTATTCTGTGACTCAATCAAAGAATCAAAGAATCAATTTCATTTCTTCAGTTTAGGCACACAAAGAGCACATATGAACGTCAAAATCTTAAGAAATAATATAAAAGTATTAAACAATGTAAAAATAAACCATTGGAAAATGATTCTTTCGCTGGTTTGGTAGATTAGTTCTACTGAGAAGATACCAGCAAGAAACTCAGTGAACTATTTTAGAACTAGATTATTAGACTGGTGCTACTCTCAAACTTCCTCTAATACATTCCTAATCTTATCCATTCTTGTCACACCACACATCCATCTCAACATTCGCATCTTGGCTACATGCAACTATACTTTATTGTATTTAATAATACTTTATTGTATCACAAAATTAATATAAATAAAGTCAAATTATGTTTAATCTATAAACCAGCCTCTCGATGTAATCGGCACAGAGGTGCCTATTACGCTGGCGGCATTGCCCCGCTGGATAGCAATGGCCAACCTTTGCCCCCGGCTCGAGGTGGAGCGAGAGTCACCAGTTTTATCCCTCAACCTGCGCCTAGCAACATACTTCTTGACGTCGGCACCCCAACTACCCATCGTCTCAACCGCAAAGGGAGCGAATATATAACGCTCTATCAAGGCAATATGGTATATTAATTATAATTTTAAAGTAATTAATATAACACGCTCACATTGGTAAATTTTTGCACGATGTAATGAATATTAAACTAAAGGTATGACGTCAGCAGCAGACGCAGAGCGTACCATTAAACATACTTGAAAATGACAGGTTTGTTTATTATTTTAATACATTGCGGCTTCTCTATGGTGCTGTTTATCCTTATCGAAGTTTAAAAAGTAATGTATGTGAAGAGACAACACTTCATCCGATCACACATAAATCTTTTATAGAAATAAAAGCAAATCAGTCCCGCAATCCGCTCATTAGTCTAACATTATACATTTACATTTTTTACATACATTACTTGTTAAATTTGAATACGACTAAACGGCGCCATTAAGAAGCCGCAATGAATTAAAATCACATGGTACGCTTTGTGTCTGTTGCTATGCAACACTGTTGCATTACCCCTCGTTTTCACCACGAAACAATTTGTAAAACATATACAAAACTTGTTGAAGACTTATCAAAACTATAGACAACAAGTTGTTAACAAGTATAAAACACATTAGCGTTCACACTGTAGCCTGTGACATATTGCAACTTGTAAAATACATGTTTTATACTTAGGTGTAACCGAGGGGTTAGGCATAATTTAATAATTATCTCTAATTACCCTTCCGCCCGCGAGGATTTCTTACCTCCGGTTCTACTGAACTGATTGCAATCAAACAAACGTAAGATTTTAAGTCTGACTAAGACCTGTGCAACAAAAAAAAAACAGCATCAAAATTCGTTCAGTAGTTTTTGCGTCCATTGTGAACAAATATTTCCAATTTTTACAATTATATAATTTGAAACGTTTGGGCCGTGGGGTCCGAGCGCCCGCAGTCTCTTCAGGGAGATTGCGAAGCGTATGGTCGACGCTTCTCGTGACCAGAGCGCTGGCCACTTCTTAGGTCAGAGAATAAGCATTACCATACTACGTGGCAATGCTGCCAGTCTTCTGGGAACGGTACCACAAGAGGCATGCGATGCGGAGGAATTTCACGACGGATTTTGACTCATGTTTTATTTAATTATTAATTTTTTACTAATGTAAATATTAGCAAAGATTTAAAATACATTTAGTGTAAATAGAGTAATGGTAAAGAATTTTAGAATATTTACAAATAAATGAAATTAATCTATTATACAGCGAGTAGATAGATAAATGGATAGATAGATATATATATGATGATAATGTATACCAAAGTGAATGACAGATATTGAATCATTCATGAAGGTTATGTACGGCCATTACGAGTGGCAACAAGTAAGCTGCTGAAAGATTTACGACCAATTTAATGGTAAGTAAGTAAAATTTTATTGTTATATGACACGATTTCGTATTTTCACGGAGTATTGATGGCTTTATGTGAAAATGTTAAAAGCTTATACCGCACCTGTGGTGTAGGTAGATGGAAATTGGGAAGAAGGAGCAAGGGAAGGTGATGCTCAAAGTGGCGGGCTAACTTTTTTTGTGGAGCCAGAAAGTGTAAGAAATTTTAGAGGGCCAGAAATCATATACTGAGGACTTTTAAGGAGGTTTTTTTTTTTTGTTTTTTTATATAGGACACGCCAATTTAACCTCACCTCGCCTGATGGTAAGCTAAAGGCAAAGTCTCAGGAAAGAGGGTCACCATTACAGACACTAAGTGCTACAATGGTGGCACTCAGCTTGGCGGCCTCATCAGATGCTTTTTCACGCCCCGCTTAAAGGCCCCGGGACTGTAGGAAGAAGGAAACACGTGTGCTGGTAATGAATTCCAGGTCTTGGTAGTGCGGCAAAGAAAAGAGTCTCCGAACCGCTTGGTTCTTGCTCGTATATTCTGCACAGTGTGAGGGTGACATCTAAGGCCTGCACGTGTTGTCCTATGTAGGAAAGGAGATGGTGGGATTAGTTGGAAGAGCTCGTCAGAACACTCACCGTGGTAGAGACGGTAAAATACAGCCAAGGAAGCAATATCTCTACGCATCTGCAAATGCTCGAGGGTGTTCGTGACCTCAGGGTTCCCAATAATTCGGACCGCGCGTCGCTGCAACCTGTCGAGAGCATCTAGTAGGTATTTCGCGGAGCCATCCCAGAGATGCGAGCAGTATTCCACGCAGGAGCGAATTTGTGTCTTATAGAGAAGACACCGCTGCTCCGGCGTGAAAAAACGTCTCACTTTGTTTAGAAGTCCGAGTTTCCGCGAGGCTGTTTTGATGATGCTCTCGATGTAATTTCTGTTATTCAGTTTGCAGCGAATATCCATGCCTAGGATATTGAGATTGAACATTTCCGCCCAATTGAGCAGTCCGACTGGGGAAGTACCTCCGCCCTACAGAATACCGCGGCTATAATAACTTCGTGTTGTGTTCCCAGCATTGAGTAGGGTAGCCAGAGCTCACTGGAGAATTGGTGGTGTTAGTGGAAGACTAAAGGCTTGTCCTGCTTTGTCTTCTACTGACGGCACAGAAACTCTGTACTTACATGATTGGCAGCGCGACTGTGATTCCTCTGGTGTTACAAACGTTCATAGGCCACGGTAACCACTTTCCGTCAGGTGGGTCGTGCGCTTGTCTGCCACCTAAGTGGAATAAAAAAAAACGCTTATAGCGATAAGGCCGCCCATTGTACATTAAACTATATGCATGCTACCTACAAGTTCTAACATAAACTCATAACATAAACTCTCGCCTATATCCCCGAAGGGGTAGACAGAGGTGCTAGCACCCACATTTCGCCAGTTTATGTTCAGGTCCCAATGTAATAGGTGGCGAGCCTATTGCCATTAACCTATTTGTTCTACTGTAATCTGTTGGTGTACAATAAAGAATTATCTATTTATATATCTATTATCTATCTATATCGTCAGCCTTTGTGGCGTAGCGGTAGTGAACGCAACTGCTACGCAGGAGGCGCGGGTTCGATTCCCGCTCAGTGCAAATATTTGTATGTAAAAATATGTATATTTGCATTGGTATGGGTGTTTCTATGTATAATATGTTTACAAAAAAAAGGTATCTAAGTATGTTTATCCGCATTCTAGATTCCATAAAACAAGCTAGTTAAACTATGCTTACCATGGGTCTAGATAGCGTTGTGTAGAATGTTGTAGAATATTTATTTATTATTATTATTATCTATCTACAAAACAGCGCAGCTGGGGGCAAATAAACAGTTACAGTTGATATAGAACAAAATTAGCCAAGTAAGTATACAATATAATCATATTTGAGCATATTAAATTTTTATTATAACGAAGTAGAGAGGACTAAATAACTCAGGTTCCTCTCCATTTGAGTGATTCATTCTCCGATGTTTTTTTTTATGATTTTTCCAATAAATTGCCTATAAAAGCTTAACGATCATTTTTATGAAGAGAGCGGTCGTTAATAGTGGGGCACACTGATATTTTTGTCCCTTTTTATTCTATTTGTATCGGTACAGGGGCTTCTGAAATACGTTAGTTATGATGTTTTATTAATATGGATATGCAAACAAGGATTTGGTCTATCTGAAGGTACATGCGGGGCATGCGTTCAGTTAGAGGATTGAGTGACGTTTTGTAAATTCCTGAAAAATTGTGGCCGCCTCTCCACGGTCCGCGACGTACGTTTAAAAATATTGTTAGAAGTAAATTGTGCCAGAATGGCTATTATAAAATCCAGGAATACTTGGATGATAAACAAGCTTGGAAATGAGCCGTTCGCTCAACTATGCTACTCAAGTAAATTTTTTGTATTTATATTAAGTAGACTAAGCGTATGTTTGTAAATAGACCAAAAAAAAAAGAAATACCCGCTGAATTTCTTGTCGGAGTCTTCTCAGGGTTATTTAACTTTAGGTATTATAATTTTAGGTATTCAAATACGTACCCTAAAATTGTTAATAAATAAATACTGAATACTGATATTCGCCTTCGCTGGTGCGGCCACGTTTTGCAGCTACCGTCGATCTACGTGGGTAACGAATGCCTAGCAATGGCGCCCCCGCCGGGTCTAGGTAAAAAGGGTAGTCCCAAGTAGTCCTGGCTTGACGTCGCGGAGAGCGACATGCTCGCAAATGGTCTCACTATCATGGACGCCCAAGATCATGCTAGGTTGAACAGGAGTAGCCGGCAGGCGGATCCTAAGCTCCGAGAGTACCTTGGCATATGATGCATACATACATATAATCACGCCTTTATCCCCGGAAGGTTAACCAGAGATGAATTAACACCCACATTTCACCAATCAATAAATTCGGTCCGACGGGGTGAGCCTATTGCCCTCTTCCACGCACTATTGTATCTGTCTGATGTTAAACAGCCCTTATCCCTTAGTCGCGTTGTACGACAGTGCATGGGAAGAGATGCAATTAGGATGCGTCTAAATGAAGATGATGATAACTCGTAGTTGGCAATTTAACTGGCCTTTCACTAATTCATTAATTGGTAACGTAATAAAAGCTTTTGACATCTAATAGTTATCATGGTTACTCATATAAAAGCAGACGGCGCGGAGACTCTCAAACGGCGCAAATATACCAATTTAACTGGTAATTATAATTTTGAGCCGTTTGGAGTCGAAACGTTGGGTCCGTGGGGTCCAAGCGCGTGCGCTATTCAAAGAAATAGCGAAGCGAAGGCGAAGTTCAATTGACGTGTCCTATATAAAAAAAAAAAAAAAAAAAAAAAGAAAAATCGACGCTTCCCGTGACCATAAGGCTGGCCTTTACCTCGCTCAAAGAATTGGCATCGCCATTCAGCGTGGTAATGCCGCCAGCCTCTTGGGCACGGTACCAGTAGAGATCGATGGGGAGGAATTTTTCGATGCCTAAAATTACAGTCTCCCTCTTTTTCTCTATCCCATTTTTGTATAAATTGTATAGTTAGCATAGTTTTATATAAATTTGTAAGTAATTGTATATTATAATAGCATATTTTATTTAATGTAATATTCCAATAAAATAAAATAAAAATAGAAAAGCATGGTTACTTCATGGGATTTTAATGAGTCATACAAACACCATTACCGTAGCAAGGTGTGCCAACGCTTAAGTTTATTATAGTGCATTAGACCATTAAGACACCATGGATAATAATAATGTTATGAGTGCAACATGAAAGCTTTCTATATAATTGAGTGTATTTTTCCTCGATTACCATAAACTGTCCTCGTTTCACATAAATATTCCAAGAGTATTCGTATTTAAATCTTCTTAAATAATTTTGTACCTTCTTAACAGAGACTTATCCCTACTAATATTATAAACTTTGTCTGTCTGTGAGTTACGTTTTGGATGGAACTTCGAGGAGGACACGATGGTATTTCCAATTGAGCAGTCCGACTGGGGAAGTACCTCCGCCCTACAAAATACCGCGGCCTTAATAACCTTGTGTTGTGTTCTAGGCGGTGAGTAGGATAGCCGGAGCTCACTGGAGAGTTTTTGTGCTGTCAGTGGGAAGACCAAAGGTTTGTCCTGCTTCGTCTTTTACACTGATGGCACAGAAACTCTTTTCGCTTACAGGGTTGGCAGCGCGAGTGTAACTCCCTTAGTTTTGCACACGTCCATAGGCCAGGGTAACCACTTTCAATCAGGTGGGCCGTGTGCTTGTCTGCAATCTAAGTGGTTCTCTTATGACTGAGGATTTACGTCCTCTACTTTGCTCAGTCTTCGGCAACATTGGCAGAGAGGCGATCCTACTATTTGATATTATAAATGTGTAAAAGGAGATGTTTGAGTGCTGTATGGTTGATTACTAAAACTAAATCCTTTTTTACATACCCCAGCAAGTGAGCTGGCTCATATGTTTAGGGTGAAGCTAGGTTATCTTCACCAAATATGTTTGCAGTTTAATATATATTCGATAACATAACATAACATAACATAAACTCACGCCTATATCTTTGAAGGAGTAGGCAGAGGTGCTAGCACCCACATTTCGCCAGTTTATGTTTAGGTCCCAATGTAATAGGTGGCGAGACTATTGCCATTAACCGGGCACTTATAAACCTGCGATAAATACACACAAAACTTCGAAAAGCATCGAAAAGTCATTGGTGTGTGCCATGATAAAACCGGGGATCGAACCCGAACCTCATCTCAGCAGTCCATTACCCATACCACTTGGCTACCGATCCGATAACAACATAATTTATCTCTTTACGGTGAATTTTCGAGGTCGGAGTTACAATAAACGACTTAAGTGATATTAGCAGTTAAGGTACGAGTTCTTAGCCGACTGCATACAGCAGCAACAGTCGCTGTATTGTCGCGACACTGATTCCTGTTTTTCCGCTCTGACTAACTGAACTGATCGGAATCCGATTGGAACAAACAAACATTTTTACTGGTGGTAGAAACTTGGTGGCACAAATTTGTCTCAAGTTTCGACCGGGTAGGTACCACCGTGCACTATTGCGAAAAACCCTCCATAGCAATTCAATCTCGGTTGGATTGTGTTCAGGGGTCAGCAAGTGCATAGCCGGGCAGAGGTGGTGGTTGTCGCAGCACTAGTGGGACCAGTGGATCTTGGCGTAGTCTAGTGGGGATGGCGCGGGGCGATGCGCCGAACAGGGAGACCTGTAGAAACGGTGGTGCCGCTGGCCGCCCGCGGTATAGTACAGGGGCCCAACTGGGGTTAACCACCTTGGGAGGCTGCCTCACCAGGCCGCGCATAATCCCGATATGGTTCGTCGTGCCGGTTGGTGACCGGATTTGGGAGCCCGGCGACCATACTCGGGGGGGGTACGGCGGCCCTTCCGTTCGGCGCGTCGGCTCTCGCCATGCCTCACGTTCATAAATAAAACCAATATCCCGCGCTTTGTCACACGGTGCTGCGGCGGCAATCACCTCTTTTTCACGCCTTCTCCCACCCAAACTCATGGCAGCGCAATTCAGAGAGGTAGGAAACACAGCGGCTCGTCACACTCCCAAAAGCTTGCTATTTGAGGTGGAGTCCACTAACATCTGTGGGCTCCATGCAAACCTCAACGCCGTCCACCAATACCTAGAGACGGCGAAACCTGCCATGTTTTTTCTAACGGAGACGCAAATACACCGCCCTGACGACACGACCTATGGCTATGTTCTTGAGGAAAGTTTTCGTGCAAAAGCCGGGGTGTGCGTGTTTGTTAGGGCGGATGTTTGCTGTCGCCGTTTGCGCTGCCTAGAGGATCCATCCTTCTCCGTCCTTTGGGTACACGTAGACCATGGCCCTACGAGTCAGATCTATGTGTGCCTCTACCGTTCCCATACAGGAGATGCTGAGACAACTCGACTCTTTGAATATCTGAGTCAGGCGGCAGATGATGCGCAGGAGCGATTTCCGAATGTCGAAATGGTATTTTTGGGGGATTTTAACGCCCACCACGAGATCTGGTTGGGCTCCTCCAAAACAGACCATGCGGGAAGAGCCGCCCACGCATTTGCTCTGGCGCACGGCCTGACCCAATTGGTGCACGAGGTCACTAGGATACCAAGAAGGTCGGGCCTAGCACCTTCTCTGCTAGACCTTCTGCTGACGAGTGATCCGGACCGGTACAGTGTATCGGTGCGAGCCGCTTTAGGCAACTCCGACCACTGCCTGGTCTGTTCCACGGTGCCTATTATAGCGCCCCCACGACCCGTGCAGGGGAAGCGGCGTCTCTGGCACTACTCGTCAGCGGACTGGGATGGACTTCGTGACTATTTTGCGTCCATTCCGTGGGTTGAGCGCTGCTTTGAAGGTAAGAACCCATCGGATTGTGCTACTGCTGTCGCCGGTGAGATCGGTCTGGGTATGGAATACTATATCTCATACACCGATGTCACCGGTGACCGCGGGGTGCGCCCTTGGTTCGGGCGCGAGTGCGCGGAAGCTGTTGAACAAAAACAGTCTGCGTACCGCGCTTGGGTAAGGGCGCGCGCCACGCGCCATCCCAATCTGGGCCACTTCAAGGCGGCGTACAACAGAGCCACAAAGGTCTGTAGAAGGGCCTACGTCAGAGCGGATGCCCTGCGCATAGCGCGGCTTGGTCAAGAACTAGTGATGCATCCCACGGGAAGCCGTGGCTACTGGCGACTGGCTAAAGTCGTGCAAGCCAACTTCTGTCAGCCTTCGCTGCCTCCGCTGCGTAACCCTGATGGATCCCTGGCCCATGAGCCGCAAGAGAAGGCAAATCTGCTGGCTAATCTCTTTGCGGCCAACTCCCGAATCGATGATTGTGGTACGCAGCCACCAACACTACCCGACAGTGACCACGCGATGCCTGATATCCATATCAGGCAACGCGATGTCCGTGCAGTGCTGCAATCACTCGATGTCCGGAAAGCCAGTGGTCCGGATGGTATTCCAGCGGTAGTTTTGAAAAAATGTGCAGCGGAGTTGTCTCCAATGCTTACGCGTCTGTACCGGCTATCCTACAGTTCGGGTACAGTGCCTTTGCCTTGGAAAGAGGCGAATGTTCAGCCGATTCCCAAGAAGGGGGATCGCTCGGAGCCAGCCAACTATCGACCCATAGCCGTCACCTCAGTGCTGTGCAAAGTGTTCGAGCACATAATTAACAAACAGCTCATGCGGCACCTAGAGGATTACTTCTTATTTAATGACCGGCAATATGGCTTCAGACCGAAACGGTCAACGGGTGATCTTCTAGCATACGTTACCCATCTTTGGGGTGAGGCTATGGACAAGCACGGTGAGTCACTGGCAATTAGTCTTGACATCGCCAAAGCTTTCGATAGAGTCTGGCACAAATCGCTTCTTGCCAAGCTACCTGCCTTTGGTCTGCCTTCTAGGCTGTGCAACTGGGTTGCTAGCTTCCTGCAGGGGCGCCGTATTCGCGTCCTTTGTGACGGACGAGCTTCGGAGTTTCTGCAGGTTAATGCTGGCGTACCCCAGGGGTTCGTCTTATCAGCCACTCTCTTTCTTCTGCATATCAACGACATGCTGTCTACCGGCAATGTTCATTGTTATGCAGACGATAGCACTTTACATGGGAGTTATCATGGACATCCTACGGCCAAGCAGTCAGATATCGCAGAGAAAAGGCAGCTTCTTGTCACTGAGCTTGACGGAATTCAGGAATCACATTTCTCAATGGGGCTCTGAGAACCTGGTTGAGTTCAATGCCAAGAAAACGCAGGCATGTGCGTTTACAACAAAAGTATCTTCTTTCCTTCCCCTCCCCACTCTTCAGAGCACGCCACTGCCACTGCAGGACAATCTCAATATCCTATGTATGGATGTTCGCTGCAACCTGAATAACAAAAACTACATCGAAAGCATCATCAAAACAGCCTCACGAAAACTCAGAGTCCTGAACAGAGTGAGACGATTTTTCACGCCGGAGCAGCGGTGTCTTCTATACAAGACACAAATTCACTCCTGTGTGGAGTACTGCTCGCATCTCTGGGATGTTTCAGCAAAGTACTTACTAGATGCTCTCGACAGGTTGCAGCGACGTGCCGTCCGCATCATTGGGAATCCCGAGATCACGAACACCCTAGAACCTTTACAGCTGCGTAGAGATGTTGCGTCCATGGCTGTATTTTACCGTCTGTACCATGGGGAGTGTTCTGATGAGCTCTTCCAATTAGTCCCACCCTCCCCTTTCCTACACAGGACAACACGTGCAGGTCTTAGATGTCATCCGCACACAGTGCAAAACATCCGATCAAGAACCAAGCGGTTCGGAGACTCTTTCCTCTGTCGCACCATCAAGGCCTGGAATTCATTACCAGCTCACGTGTTTCCTTCTTCCTACAGTCCCGGGTCCTTTAAGCGGGGCGTGAAAAAGCATATGATAAGGCCGTCAAGCTGAGTGTCACCATTGTCACACGGTATGTGTAAGTAATGGTGACCCTCTTTTCTGGGACTTTGCCTTCAGCTTACCATCAGGCAAGGCGAAGTCCAATTGACGTGTCCTATATAAAAAAAAAAAAATTTGTTCCGATCGGAACTCAGCGCTTGGCCCTAGACAACTGGAAAATCGTTGGCGGGCATAATAGTATATAGGTAGAATGATGATTATACGGGATCGACATGTATTTTGAAGTTTATGACAATCGTCAACGTATGTAGCAATTATTAATATTCTATTTTATTTTTATTTTTTTATACCACTTAGTTGGCAGACTAGCACACGGCCCACCTGATGGGAAGCGGTTACCGTGGCCTATGGACGTATGCAACACCAGAGGTGTCACACTCGCGCTGCCGACCATGAAGAAACCTTCTGATACCCCTCTTGAACAACCCCATATTGTAGGTGCTTGGGAAAACTGCAGCAGGGAGGTCATTGCACAGCTTGAGTGTGCGTGGGATGAAGTTTCTTTCATACCGCACAGTGCGCACCGTCTCAGGTTGCAAGTTGCAATGTGTGAGAATGAATTCCCTGCCTATGGCGAGAGGTGCGATGATAGAATGTAGCTACGGGCATCATGTCAAACAATTCATCTGAGCACAAACCATTGTATAGGCGGTAGAACACACACAGTGAGGCAAAATTCCTCCTAAGGCTAAGAGGTTTTCTATTTTATAGTATAAACGTATTATACGCCACGTCTAGAAGGGATATATATATTATCTATAAAATAGGGACATCCGACATGTCGCTAGTAAATTCATTTATTAAGTTGCTTGTAATGTGGTACAACTAAAGATGGAAATAAAAGATATAACGACGAAGGTTTTAGGCTATATATCACCACGCTACTACTTAAGAGAGCAAAGCAGTGACTATAAAGTCGATAAATCCGGCAGATTCCCATACATTATTAGAAAATTAAAGAAATACTGGCTCAAATTGGTGAAATTATGTATTAAAATATGCCACGGCTGAAGCCGTCAGCTAGTAAATAGATAATATTGCCGCAGTCCCTCACATAAAGGGCTCGGAGGTCAGAAGATATACTACTAGCACGTGTATTGTGCCGTACAGTCGTGTCGTATATCACTTGAATGATGTTATTGACAGTAGTAATAAAACTTATCGCAATTATTTTTGATCGATCGTCAGTAATTATAAAAGTTATTTAACTGGCAGGTTAGGTATAGTAACAGTGGTGGCGCGTGGGCCAGCGTGCGCGAGTGGACTGTATTGCGGAGAAGCAGATAACTGTTCTATTGACACTTTACACACAAAACAAGACAGGTGGCCGGGCTGCCGCGGATTCGATCCAGGCAGTGAATGCAGCCCGAGAAATTAGGAGAGGATGCACTAACCTTCACGACCCACGTGTTTTTCATCGCAGCCGGTACACGGATCTTCTCTTCCTTGCTCAGGAGCTGCCGTCAGCGTCACTAGATCCCTTGAGGAACACACGAGAGGCACCATCCGATCGGTAAAGGTCTATGAGGCGGTTAAAATACAACAAATATTATTCATTTCTGAGAGACGCGCTCGCGATCCGTCCCTACGCTGGCTAGTTCAAAGCGGGAGTGACCGTCCACATCTCACACAATGGCGGACGGAAGCTACAGCTAGCCCTACTCTATGGTTAGTGCGGAGGGGGAGACGGATCTAAAAGGAGTGTGTTTCCATGTCAAAAAATACAGTTTCCACATCGGCGCAACCATTCCCCCCGGCTTGAAGGGTTACCTTCGAAACGAAAAATGTGGAACAAAACTAATGTCTAATCTAAATCTAGGTTTGCGAAATAACAACTAAAATATAAACATAGATTGGAACTCGTGCCTACTGCTGGCTAGGCAGAGGGCAGAGGCGAACAACCGGGCGCAGATACGATCCGGTTGCAGTTTTAACCCGTACAACACGAGTTATCCCGCGGGCATCGGGAAAAATTTCCTCTACTACTCCTAGAGGCCAATGTAAAGGAGGCGCATTCTCAGTCATAAGGACTACCACCGTACCTACAGTAATTGGGTTGGATGGAGTATTCCATTTTTGACGTGACTGCAGCGTGTGCAAATAATCGGTTCTCCAACGATTCCAAAACGATTGGACCATCTTATCTAAAAGAGCGTGACGAGTTAGGAGGTGTATTCTATCGTCATCAACATCTATTGCGGGCAAATATTTTAAAGGAGTCATATTTAAGAAGTGAGCTGGCGTCAGCGCTAACGGCTCTGACGGATCGCTAGATAGAGTCCGACACAGCGGACGCGTGTTCATCACCGCCTCTACTTGCGCGAGTACGGTACTCAACTCCTCGAACGAGAGAATCTGTTCGCCTATGACGCGAAACAGATGCGACTTAAGGCCTTTAATATTCGCTTCCCAATTACCACCAAAATGACTAGCTGCAGGCGTGTTAAAGTACCATTCAATGCGATTTTCGGCTAAGATGTGAGCGAATTCACTTTGGTAGTACTTAGACCGTAAGAATGTGTGCAATTCCGAAATACTACGTCGGGCCCCTACATAGTTTGTACCGTTGTCCGAATACATGCGCTTAACCGGACCCCGACGCGACAAAAAACGTTTAAAAGCGGACATAAAATTTGGCGTACTTAAATCACCGGTCAACTCTATATGAACCGCGCGAGTTGTCATACAAATGAACAAACAAACATAAGCTTTCGTGGAGCGAATGCCACGACCACGAGCAATGGTGACCTTGAAAGGCCCAGCAAAGTCTGTGCCGGTGTGTACGAAAGGTTTTGCGGATTGAACAACACGACAAGAGCGATGATCGGCCATTTCAGGCGCGATAAAACGCGGGCGGAGTTTAAAACAAGGTACACATCTGTGTACTCTAGCGCGAATCAAATTACGAGCGGAAATTATCCAGTATTTCTGTCTCAAAATAGACATTAACAAATCGGGACCAGCGTGACAATTCACCTTGTGATGATAATCTACTAACAAATCTAATACGTGGTCCTTGCGCGGGAGAATTACTGGGTGCCTTTGTTCAAATCCTAAACCTGAATTTCTCAAACGACCACCTACTCGAATGAGTCCATCTTCCAAAAATGGTTTCAAGTGTCGGAAAGAACGACTACAAGGTTTGTTAAATTCTAAATTTTTAAATTCAGAAGCAAAATAACACTTCTGCAATTCGCGAAGTATGATCAATTCAGCCTTATCTAAATCAGCGGCGGTTATATGACCGCGTGTAGATAAAATTCTCAAAAATCGGCCTACATAAACAACACAACGCAACAGTCTCGACCAAGACGAGACGCGATTAGCCAACAACAAAACCAGGGACTCTTCACGCGGGACCGACACCACAAGCGAGTGCTTCTTTTCCTCGGGTGGTTCGGAAACCGTAGTGGGATTGAATTGACTAACTGGCCACTTATCTAACGCGGCATGAATCCAGGACGGTCCACTAAACCATAACGGGTGATCTAATATTTGCGAAGGAAGCAGTCCACGAGAGAGACAATCGGCTGGGTTGTCGGTGCCAGCAACGTGAAAGAGATTTTTTGGCGCTAATTCCGATTGAATTTTTGCCACTCTATTAGCGACGAAGGTGTCCCAACGATGGGGCGAAGAGTGGGCCCAACACAAAGCGACTGTTGAGTCCGAAAAAGCTAAAATTCTATTAATATTAATGCGACTACTACAAGCATTGGCGATAGAGGTGATCAATCTAACCAACAATAGTAAAGCGCATAGCTCGAGGCGTGCCAGAGAGACGACCTTACGGGGAGAGACCTTCGATTTCGCGCTTATAAGGCTAATTGAAACCTTACCTACATTCGAGACATGAAAATAGACTACTCCTCCATACGCCCTCTCACTAGCGTCCGCGAAGCCTACTACCGTAACAACACTATGTTGCGATATACCTACATGACGCGGAATTTGTACTTGGTCAAGCACAGAGAGTTCTTTTCTAAAGCGAACCCACAACTTAGCAATGTTGTCGGGCGCGGTGTCGTCCCAATCACAATTCGAAAGCCAAAGCTCTTTTATAAGTAGTTTGGCGTACAGAACGACAGGAGCTACGAATCCCATTACGTCCCATATCCGTGCCACACACGACAGGATAATGCGTTTAGTACAAGTTTGCGGGGTCGAACTACTTTTCAAACTAAACGTATCAGATGCGGGCGACCAGCTTAAACCAAGCACCTTGTGCGTATCACTTTCATCGAACTCCTTAACCGAAGACAATCGGTGCGACGGTGGAATCGACTCTAACGCTGTTTGCGAGTTGCTCGTCCATTTCACGAGATCAAATTGACCCGCCTTCATGAGACTTATAACTTGAGCGGCTGTCTCGACAGCCTCGGCCTCGCTATCTACACTATACACGAAGTCGTCCATGTATAAGCCAGTCTCAATGGTGGCTCTCGCTTTAGGAAATGCATCGCCCTCGTCAGCGGCCAACTGCTTGACGGTGCGAAGTGCGTGAAAAGGGCTAGATTTAAGCCCGAAGCAAACACGATTAAACTCGTAAACCATTAAAGGTTCTTGCGGTGAAAATCTATACAAAAATCGTTGAAACCTACGATCGGGTTCGCGCACTTCAAGGCACAAAAACATTTGTCGAATATCTGCAGAGAGTGCCACAGCGAATAAACGAAAATTTACAATTATGTCAAATAAATTACCTTGAAGATTTTGACCACAATACAAAATGTCATTAAGCGACACGGAAGTGCTAGTCTTAGCACTGCCATCTAGAACTACGCGGAGTTTAGTAGTAAGCTTATCTTCTCTAATAACTCCGTGGTGCGGGATAACGTACGAAGGCTGGGTCTCGTCAGTGTCCGCAGGCGCAGGTGAGATGTAACCTTTATCTAAATATTCGTTGACAACCTCATCATAGGCTTGCTTTAACTTTGGAGACGCCTGCATCTTTCGTTCTAAACAAAGAAAGCGTCTTTCAGCGGATGCACGGGAGTCCCCGAGCGAAAAAATATCTCCCTTGAAAGGGAGCGCGACCACATAACGACCCTGCTCATCACGAGTAGTCGTGCGACAATAAATCTCCTCAGCCACCTTGTCATCGGGGCTTAGGATTGGTGGGACATTGACCTCTTCAATCTCCCAAAACTTGCGGATGGTAGACTCCAGTGGCGGCTCGACGGTGCAACAGAACGAGGCAGTCGAGTGACTAAAACTATCTATAGAAGCGGGTGCGGAACCAATTATAACAAAACCCAGAACTGTTTCCAGGGCGTGCGGAGCGGGGTACGTCGGTCCCCCTTTGACCTTACGTGATAACTGGAGGTGCGGGAGAATCGAAGCGCCGATCAATATATCGACGACTCCAGGAACAGCGTAAGTCTCATCAGCTAAAGGCAAGTCTTTAAATTTCGTTAATAAAGACGTGTCAACTGGGACGGTAGGCAACTGTTCAGTTATTTTATCTGTAACGAGCGAATCCATGTCAAACCAAATATTATTATTAAAACGAGATCCAAACCTCGTTTTAACTGTGCCATGAACAGCTGACCGTAAACCTCCAAAACCCGTCACCACTGAGTAGGTTGAACGCCTATCAACATTGAAACCAAGACGTTGACAACAATCTTGAGTAATAAAATTACTTTGCGAAGCGCCATCTAATAGCGCTCGAACAATGTGCGGTTTACCTAATGCATCAACAATAACCACGCGAGCGGTCGCAAGACAAACCGTAGTGAGGGCAGCACTAGCGGAGAACGAACACAAGGTGACGTCATTCGTAGCGGTCCCCGGGCAGGCCGGAGCGCGTGCGAGCTCGGGCTGCGGCTGCGGCGCAGGCTGCCGCGCGTCACCGCTCGACGAACCAACTGTGCTCACCTTGGATGCGGCATTACTATTTTCAAAATGAAGCAAAGTGTGGTGTCTCGCTTGACATTTGCGACAACCATTTCCACTATTACATAAACCCACGCGGTGTTTAGTACCGAGACAATTAAAACAAAGATTATTAGCGCGAACAAATTTATAACGATCACTAGGCGACAATTTTAGGAAACCAGGACACTTGTACAGTTGCGAGTGATGAGTACTACACAAAGAGCAAACAGGTGATTGTACACGTGCTGGTGCGGTATTAACATAAGTATGGGTTGACCTCAGTGACCTCGATGACGCATCTATTTTGCGCGCGGGACTAACAACTGTCTTCGCGCCTTCATGTTTCGATGAAGAGCGTTGTAATATTTTTATATGCTCGCGAACAAAACCTTCTAAGTCTTCGAACTTAGGAATTTTATTGCCGCGATGATCCGACTCAAACAAACGAATGGTTTCGGAATCTAATTTCCTTAAACCCATATACAAAAATACGAAGTCGCAGAGGTCATCAATCTTTAGGTTCTTTACAGCGCGAACAGCTGACGCGAAAGTGTCTAGAAATTTCTCTAAGTTTTGATCGTTACATGCCGTAATAGATTTCAAATCAAACATCTGATCCAAATAGGCGTTAGCTACCGATCTTTTATCCTCATACTTAGCTTTCAAAGTATTTAAAATTAAATTATAATTCCCGGCACTAAACGTAATTCCAGCGCAAACGGTTATAGCTTTACCAGTCAATTTTTCAACAAGATAATGCAATTTTTCGTGATCTGTCAACGAATCGTTCTTATCTATTGTATTCTCAAAACTATCTATAAATCGACACCAATTGCGAATGTTACCATCAAATTCGGGTATTTGAATTGGTGGCAACTTAGGTCGGTCGCGAGTGGGGTTGGGTCGGTCAGACGGCTTCTCCAAACTCCTCGCGACGCGCTTGATACGACAATACAAATCGTCAAACGACGACAAGGCTTGATAACTCACTGAGTAATCGGGATCCAAATTCAACTCTAAAACGTTGATGTCATGCACTAAGGTTTCGAAATCCGCGCGTAGACTATCTAAGTTTTCTATAGAACACAAGAACGAATCTCTGATGACCAAATCAGAGGTTTTAAGTGCACTATCATAAATCGATTGTACGCGAGAGTAAATCATTTCTTTTTTAGCGTATAAAAGTTTCAATTGAACCTTACCGGTCTTATCAACCTTTGGGGACATGTTTACAATTAAATCTCAAACTAAAGTGCGGTAAACAATAAATATGAAATGACTTAATCCTAGCGGTACAGAGCAGCGAGGCGGCGCGAGCGTTAACTATGTAGGTAGGTAGGTGCTTACAACTGTGAACGCACGCTTGAACAAACGCGCATAGCAACAAGGTCGTACCTACGCGATGGTCGCTGTCTAGATTCAACCATTATTTCCGAGATTAAGTATTGCGTAATATCTATTCAAATTAAAATACTTTCGTATGAATTGGGATGAGATGCGAGCGAGGTAGGCACAGCCACGTGTCTACCCACGCAGGTACTAGGCAAATACGACGTGAGCCGAGAACAACGTAATTGAAAAAAACAAAACAAAGCCAAATGCGTTAGGTATTACACTGTGCCTATGCACTAGGGTGTCTGAGTATACCTAAGATCTAAGCCTAAATGTCTGGATGCGGGGTTTTCTACTAAAATAACCAGGCACTTAGGTGCGATGCGAAAATTGCGAACTACGATTAAGTGTTGATATGATACCTAACCTATTTATGTATTAGGTAGGTACAATGCGAGCCAGCGGCGAACGGACAACAAATTCTAAGCCTAAGTGTCTGGATGCGGGGTTTTCTACTAAAATAACCAGGCACTTAGGTGCGGTGCGCTCATTCCCATTAGAATAATAACAAAATACGAACTACGGCTAAGAATCCGGCTCGATCCGGACCAAAAATGGTGTCGCATGGGCCAACGTGCGCGAGTGGACTGTATTGCGGAGAAGCAGATAACTGTTCTATTGACACTTTACACACAAAACAAGACAGGTGGCCGGGCTGCCGCGGATTCGATCCAGGCAGTGAATGCAGCCCGAGAAATTAGGAGAGGATGCACTAACCTTCACGACCCACGTGTTTTTCATCGCAGCCGGTACACGGATCTTCTCTTCCTTGCTCAGGAGCTGCCGTCAGCGTCACTAGATCCCTTGAGGAACACACGAGAGGCACCATCCGATCGGTAAAGGTCTATGAGGCGGTTAAAATACAACAAATATTATTCATTTCTGAGAGACGCGCTCGCGATCCGTCCCTACGCTGGCTAGTTCAAAGCGGGAGTGACCGTCCACATCTCACACAATGGCGGACGGAAGCTACAGCTAGCCCTACTCTATGGTTAGTGCGGAGGGGGAGACGGATCTAAAAGGAGTGTGTTTCCATGTCAAAAAATACAGTTTCCACATCGGCGCAACCAAACAGTATGCCTTATAGGTATAGGTAGTATATAATACTAACATATCAACATAGTACTGGTACTTTGAGATTTTTTTTTATACAACTTAGGTGGCAGACAAGCACACACCTTATGGAAAGTGGTTACCGTGACCTATGAACGTGTGTAACACCAGTGGAGTCACATCGGTGCTGCCGACCCTGTAAGAACAGAGTATTTATGTGCCCTCAGTGCAGAACACAAAATCAGGACAAGCCTTTGGTCTTCCCACTGACAGCACAAAAACTCTCCAGTGAGCTCTGGCTACACTACTCGCCGCCGGGAACACAACACGAGGTTATTATAGCCGTGGTATTCTGTAGGGTGGAGGTACTTCCCCAGTCGGACTGCTCAATTCGGTGTTCTACCTCTTCAAAACTTTGAGATTAACTTAAGGTGCACACAGCTCATATTTTTCACAACAATACACAAAACAATAATTGATTGTCGAGATTTACATCTCTGTTTTTTCGCAATTTTTAGAGTTCCGTACCTTAAAAAACACGGACCTCTTATTGGATGACCTCGTTGTCCGTCTGGCCATCTGTATGTCTGTCAAGACCTTTTTCTCAGGAAAGCATGAAGATATCAAGTTGAAATTCCTACCACATACTAAGTTCTATAACGTCTTGAAACTGTGCAAAATAAAACTACTAAGTCAACGCATTTAAAATATATTATGGTTTATGTAGCGTACGTTATAGAACGTCGCATGGTTCCCGGCAGAGTAGAATTTGGAACACCCCATGTCTTCCCATGCTGTGTCGTACAATGCAACTAAGGGATAGGGCTGTTTAACATCAGACAGATATATACAGCACAGGCTCAACCTCAGATGCATGGCTTGAGTCTAAAATGGTGCCCAGAAGACGGCAATAAGCTCACCCCCTATTACGTGGGACCGTATTCAATGATTGGTGAAATGTGGGTGTTAATTCACCTCTACCTAACCCTCCGGGGATAAACGCGTGATTATATGTATGTATATGTATTACGGAACCTTTGGTGAGCGGTCCACCTCACACTTACGGTTTTTTATTATGTTTGGCACTTTAGAGAAAGTTAAAAATCTAAGCCGCGGTAGCCTAGTGGTATGGGTAATGGACTGCTGAGACGAGGTCTCGGGTTCGATTCCAGGTTTTACCATGGCACACACCAATGACTTTTCGATGCTTTTCGAAGATATGTGTGTATTTATCGCAGGTTTATAAGTGCCCGGTTAATGGCAATAGGCTCGCCACCTATTACATTGGGACCTAAACATAAACTGGCGAAATGTGGGTGCTAGCACCTCTGCCTACCTCTTCGGGGATATAGGCGTGAGTTTATGAGTTTGAAAATCTCTAAGGTGTTTGTTGTTAAACTGCTCTAAAGTGCCAAACATAAATTTCTTTTTGAAAACCATAGAGATATAAATCTCGTGAATGTCTCGTGAAAATATTTATACTGTAGATTGATGGCACTTGGTGGAATTTGTTGTTACACATATTGATAACTCACTAATAAACCTTTTCGGATGCCGTAAGGCGAAACCGGTCAGGTGTAATAAGCAATAAAGTAATGTGGAAGAGTACAAGTGAGTTATCAATATGTGTCTCGTGAAAATCTTGTGAACGTACGTGACAACAGACAACTACCATCTAAGTATATTTTCCCGGTCGGTCGAAACGGTCATAACTTCAAGACTTAGTTTCATACATACATACACACAGTCACGCCTATTTCCCAGTGGGATAGGCAGAAACTACAGTTTTCCACTAGCCATGATCTTGGCATACATCTTTCACTTCTTCTACGTACATACACAATTGTTTCTATACATCTATACATGTGCGCCGGTTTCGGGTACTCTTGACATGTCCTTGCTTTAAAATGCCTTCGATCTGGTTGACATACGCATGTCTACGTCGACCTCTACCGGGTTGTCCATTCACCCTCGCTTCATATATTTGTTTCGTCAGTCTTCTTTCGTCCATATAATATTTTATTCAAAACCTTTTTTTTATACCACTATGGTGGCAGACAAGCACACGGCCCACCTGATGGAAAGTGGTTACCGTGACCTATAGACGTTAGTAACACCAGAGGAATCACAGTCGCGCTGCCAACCCTGTAAGTACAGAGTTTCTGTGCCGTCAGCGTAGAAGACAAAGCAGGGCAAGCCTGTAGTCTTCACACTCACAGCACAAATTCTCCAGTGAGCTCTGACTACCCTACTCACCGCTGGGAACACAACACGAAGTTAATATAGCCGCGGTAAAAAAAAAATATGTTCTATACAAGAGATTTAGGTTTGAAAAAGTGACTTTATTCATTTCTTCCCCTTAGGAATAATGATACGAAGGTCTAAAAGTGAAACCATGAATAGACATTCTCCTTTATACTACAACAATAAGCGAAAATGTCTTAAAATGCCTTTGTTGTGGATTAGTGAGCACAAAAGTCATTTGCGAGAAAATAAATACGCGGCGACATCTTCTCGCAATCGAATTATACGGCCTGACAGTGATTTAAAGGACCAGTGTTAGATCACAATTTGTAATTTTCATTAAACAGTACCTAATAAGATTCAGTGTTCAATGATCAATCTCGCTTAGTTGTGTAGGAAAGTAACAGAGAACAGTTAGGTTCAATACAGATCAAGCGGTAAACTGCTCGAATATAGTTAGCATAGTTTTGTATACATTTTATAATTATTTTTACTATTTAAATTAAGTTGATTTATTAGTTCAATTGTGTATATATATGTATTAAAGACACCGTTTTTTATGTATTTTTATTTTATTTGACAGCTTAGAAAACTTACAAAAAAATTTTTCAAATATAGGAACGTTTAGGTTACACAAAATTCTTAGAAAAAAATAAATTAAAATAAAATCAGTTGGTATTTTATGTTAAGTACTGCTAAATACTAAGAAAGGTAATCGGGAAACAAGGTGTTCCTTAACTTGGCTAAACTCGTGTTAAATAAGTCAATATCGATAACACACAATATTATAAATATGACATGCTCCTTAATCAAATATCAACCTTATTCCATTTTAGACAAGGCAAAAGTAAGCATTAATTCGTAATGATAAAAAATATAACGAATTAATGCTTACTTATACCAATTCGGTAAGAATTGTTCCAATTTCATTTCAACAAAGCTTAAATTTACTATTTAAACTTTGTCTAAATTAAATAAGGTTGATATTTAATTAACACTTGAAACTTCTAGCAGCGGTCTGTGTAGTGTTGTGTTGACCCTTAGTTTACCTGCACCTAGGCAATTTGCTGAACGATCGAGGAATCAATTGCGACTCTTTATTACTAGCAAATAAATTCTATTCAGGTTGAAAACAACTTCACATCGTGATCTCACTGTTCGTAGTTTAATAATATCATGAACTTAGCTGCAAACAATATAATATAAGTTATTACAATTTTACTTTACCTATAAAATTGCCAAAATTTTCTAACAGATTCATGTGTTCGTTATTCCTGTAATTTAATAGCTATTTCCATTATTTATATTTTGTTTGAAAGTTGATTTCAAGATTTTACAACTCTGTATTAAGTAAATTTTGTTTTTATTGGCCGCTTGATAAATTAAATTCGATCTTCAAATGCAGTACTTCTTAAATGCTATCCTATTTGATGATACATTTCATAATACTTTTTTACAGTTGTCTCTTTTCAAAAATGTAATAAAAGTGATTGTTAGCTTAATGTTGTCTCATTCATACACAGTAAAAATACATAAAATTTGGATTTGTCATACCTAAAAAATGCAAAACTGTTAGTATTAAAAATTAGGTTTCCTCCAATTACTAAAAAAAAACGGCAATTTTTTATTTTTTTTTATACCACTTAGGTGGCAGACAAGCACACGGCCCACCTGATGGAAAGTGGTTACCGTGGCCTATGGACGTGTGTAACACCAGAGAAGCTACACTCGCGCTGCCGACCCTGTAAGCACTGAGTCTCTGTGCCGTCAGTGTAGAAGACAAAGCAGGACAAGCCTTTAGTCATCCCACTGAGAGCACAAATTCTCCAGTGAATTTCAATTTCATATGTAATGACCTATTATTAACTCGTGACCTCAGGTTGTGTTCACAAGGTGATAAAACCATGCGTCGTACAGGCTCTAGTGTTGAGGAGTTTTAATAAATGGGGTGTATTTTTAAAAGAATACTACTAACGCTGCTTAGAATATTGTTCGCATTTGAGGCTTGCACCTTCTTCCCTTCCTGCCTCCTTGGCTTCTTCTTCATCTTAGCATTAATACCAATCGCATCAGAAATTTTCACTTCGGAGTCTGAGGTCCGCTTTACCAGTCTAACTTCGATATTTTCCATGAAGCGACTGCCATAAGACCTCCACATTCTAAAAGTGATATCGAATCATTTTTTTATTTTTCTTTTATACAACTTAGGTTGCAGACAAGCACACGGCCCACCTGATGGAAAGTGGTTACCATGACCTATGAACGTGTTTAACACCAGTGGAGTCACATCCATGCTGCCGACCCTGTAAGAACAGCATTGCATTGCATGGCATTGCAGCTAGACTAGTTGCTTAACTTTTTAAGGATCCAACTTCTTGTAACGACTACCATGCCCGGGTGCCATGTTCTTACGGTACCAGGACCGACAGCTTAAAATGCTCTCTGAGGCAACATACCCATATTCATGCATAAAAATATTTGCACTAAGCGGGAATCAAACACGCGCCTCCTGCGTAGTGGCCGCGTTTTTATTTATTTACTTATTCATTATTAGCAATATAAGCTTACAGTTAGCACCAAAGCGCTTATATGTTGTCATTTACAAAAAAAATTACATTATACAATACATTACATAGATTATTTTAATTAGATAATTAAATGGCACATTCCTCGAAATTATTCAAAACTCCAATATTATAAAATGAAATACATTAATTATAATTTTAGGCATACAAGTAGGTGCTATATATTGCACAAATATTTTGTGACACTCGTACCAATGACACTTGGATTATCATGGAAAAAGTCCGCATTTGGATTATTTTTCAAAAAGTCATTTAGGTATTGAACAGCTTTATGAGTAGGGCTACTCCATGCAAGAAAGCGCCAAACTGGTGGGCAAGTCAAGAGCTGATGTTTCACTGCCGTCACACCATAGAGGCTAATAAGACGTATTTGGAAGCGACTGCAACCTGTGACGTCTCTTTCCCGAGAAGAAAACCTACGCAAGAGCCTTAATTGTAACAGTAACAGCAGGCTTTTAGTCTTGAAGAGATCTTAGTGGGGTTACGTCATTAGGAGGCATTTTGTGTGGGTATTACACTCAACTTAATGAATCCCTGGAATTCGTACTTAAAAACCATTTGCTATTTCTTGTTTACGCTAAGAACTTGTGTTTACAAGTAATAAATCTCACTTACTTCTGATTTACTTTTGTCTTGGTTATACTCGTATGTGTGTGGTTTCATAGGTAGTGAAGTGTTGTTATTTATTTGTATTTATTACTAACATTAGTTCTTAAGTTAAATTGTTACTAACACTATGAATCGATGGTCTACACTAGGGCTTAGTCCTTTAATGAAAAGGTATTGAAAAGGCTTACTGATGACATTAAATATAACTTTATCTGTTTGTTGGGCCACGTGGTTTCCGGCAGAGTAGAATTTGGACCACTCGATCTCTTTGCATGTGGTGTCATACATGGCGACTAAGGGATAGGGCTGTTTAAAATAAGACCGCAGTCCAGACTCCGCCTCATATGCATGACTCGAGTCAACAATAGTCCCCGGATAAGCTCACTCCCTATTACGTGAGTTCAAATACAATGATTGGTGAAATGTGGGTGTTAATTCACCTCTGCCTAACCCTCCGGGGATAAACACGTGATTATATGTACGTATGTATTGTAATTTTTCTGTTTTCCTAATTCAAAATCGATTGTAATGATGAATGAAAAATTCTTTGTTCGTCTGTTTGTCAAGACGTTTCTCGGGAATGTCTGGACGAATCAAGATGAAATTTATATCACTTAGTTAAATCTGCAACTCTTACAGCTGAGAAAAAGTCCAGATATTACCGTTTATGTAACTTAAATTCATCCTTCAATTTTGTTTTGTGTGTAAAGTCATCGTTAAAAAGGGGGACCCTTTTTAACAATAACTTCGTATGCGATTACGATAAATATTACAGACGCATGTAAATAAGTAAGTAAAAGTCAATTTTCAATAAAAAACATATAAATCTCCTATATCAAAGCTATAAATTTAACCTATGGTGTGATGTAAGTGCGACATTTTGTCGAAAGTAGATCTATTCACCCGAAACACAAGCAATCAATTATTTGTGAGATGGATGTTTGTTAGATACATTGTTATTGACCGAAGTGTTTGTAAGGTTTTGAAGATATTGAATGAGCATGTAAATAAATAAATAATAAATAAATATTCTACAACATTCTACACAACGCTATCTAGACCCATGGTAAGCATAGTTTAATTAGCTTGTGTTATGGGATCTAGAATGCGGATAAACATACTTAGATATTTTTTTTTGTAAATGCATACATATTATACATAGAAACACCCAGACCAATGCAAATATGCATATTCATGTTTACAAATATTTGCAATGAGCGGGAATCGAACCCGCGCCCCCTGTGTAGCAGTCGAACGTTCTACCACTAGGCCACAGAGGCCGCCATTGTAGATATCTTATATATATAAAAGAAAGTCGTGTTAGTTAGGTACACTATTTATAACTCAAGAATGGCTGTACCGATTTAGCTGAAAATTGGCGGGGATGTAGTTTAGTACCAGCAGATGGACATAGGATACTTTTCATCCCGTCTGTAACGGGATCAGAAATCTTTGCGGGCAGAGCCGCGGGCAACAGCTAGTATTTTATAAATGGAGATCAATTGTACCTATAGCATGTCTTAACGGATATGATGCGCATACATAGATATTCATGTCGATTTTTTTTTACCACTTAAATGGCAGACGTGTACACGGCCCACCTGATATAAAGTGGTTTCTTGCGCTGGAGAGAGCACAGAGAGCTGTACTCAAAGTCATGAACAGAAGACCGAAGCGATATCCCACTACTCAGCTATACGAGGACAATCAGTTCTTGACAGTGAGACAGCTCTTTGTCCTTAGAACAATTTTGAAAGTGCATCAAGGTGCTCGTCTACCAAATAAACGCAGTGGGCAACTCGCCTGTCCTATTTTCAGATATAGAACTTCTTTTGCCAGAAATCAATTCCAGATTTTTGGCTGCAAATTGTACAATTATGCCAATAAAACATTAAATATAGTCAAAATGAATAAAAACAAGGTTAAAAAGACAGTAACTGCTTGACTGCTCCAGCTGGACTATGAAGGTTCTGAAACTCTACTTAAGTTCATAGAATAGCTATACTAAACATTTATTTGTTTATATTACAATTGATTCTTTTTGTTGTTGTAGAAAGATATAACTAAACACATATAAATGCTCACACACACACACAAACACACACACATACGCACACACACAAATTAAGTTAAAAAAAAACTAGAAAAAATATTGTTATATCTTGCCTTTAGTATGTATCTGACCCACGTTTCACAAAATAGTAGCTTATTGTGTGATAGATACCGATAGAGCACTGTCTCCACTCCCGACACACAGGCTTTAGCCTAGTTTGGAAGCCAGTAACAGTACCTCTTGTTGAATATTGCTATCTTATGGTGTGAACTGTACATGCCTCTAATTGGTGTACATATCAGAACTTATACTCTGTATTCTACGATGTCAACGATTTATATGTATACTGTTGGTGTGTCTATTAATAAATAAATAAATATTGTTACGCCTAGTTCTAAGACTTTTATTGTAACATTAATTTCTGAGACAATAAACAATTTTTATTTTATTTTATTTTATAGTGGTTACCGTGGCCTATGGACGTGTGCAACACCAGGGGTGTTACATTCATCTCAGAGTACGGGGTCCATTTTTTCCATTCTAACTGCGTGTTTGGCTGAACTTCGACATTTTCAGTGAAGCGACTGCTGCGACATTCTGCTGTTAATAAGTTTCTAACGTCACGACATCGTATCGTGTTTATGTGTGGGAGCCATTAGATGCCATTAAGCGACCTACTAACACAGTCGATATGAACATTACTATCTTAAATTATTATGGAGAATTGATTATAAAGATGTTTTGACCACTCTGGACGCTTACAACTATTTGAGCTCTGTGACAGCTATGAAAAAAATGGAGTTTTGATATTACGATCGTTTTGAGTACTTTGCTAGTTAATATTGACTTGACTAAGAAATCTGTCTTTAGTCATTATTAATTTGCTTGTGAGAGGGGTATTCGAGGGAGTTATTTGGGCTTAGACAATCTCTACCTAGGTTGGTTGCTTATTAAGCTACTAAAAAAATAGTAAAACGGACCGTTTTATTAGCCAAAGAAACTACATTATCGTACCAAAGCATGGCGCCGGGTGTGTTACTAAGTGTTATTTCAATTCAGTAAATTATATATTCAAGTATTTTAATGATCATCCAACATAACAAAGACTAAATTATTTATTTACACCTACCTTAATACTTTTAAGTTATGAGAAATTCGTAATGATGGACTGAATACCATTATTGGTGAAATTATCATCATCATTACAGCAATATACCTAGATTTATTTAAAGTATACACCTAGAGTGTATACTTTAAATAAATCTTAGTTTTGTTAGTTAGGTTAGTTCCATATACGTATACATATGGGTGTTTGGTATACTCCTAAAGGGGCTCTTTATCATACTATTCAAACTCATCAAATAGAACCATTTGACCTTTGAATCTCCATTTGACCGAAGCAAATACCTTACTCTTGGCGAAGCATAACTTATACAAATTATGACACAATTAAGGAAGAAATTTAGGTCAATCTACTCAATTCTACGTTTTTCAAAGTTACCCTCATAAATAAAGTAAAAGTGCTATCACCGGAATGATCTACAGTTATTTGAAACTCGTTTTCAGTTCGAATTCAGTAGAAAATTCTTCTTTTGTACTCAATCTTGATGATCGGACAGCCCTTTTCGTTCAAATAGTTATATATTAGCCAATTGGTTGGCAATGCAATCGTTTGCTCTGATTGAAGGATCTATTCACACTCGTAATACATTAGTATTAGCTTTTTAAGGTTTCTTGGGTTCCTTACCTCAAAAGATAAAAAAAAAGTAAGCCTTTTACGTGGATTTATTAGTTGCCTGTCTTGATATTTTTTCGAGAGCGCGCCAAAAGTAACGAAATTAGGGTATATGCCTTCGATATGAACACAATATGTGACATACATCACGTCTTTATCCGCCAAAGGGTAGGCAAAGGCGCTTATTACGTCCATGTTTCTCTCAATTACTTCACCCGGGGACTGAGTATATTCGCATCACTATATCTACTATATGTAAGAACAAAATAAAGCTTACTGAATTTGACGGTGATATTAGAAGAGTTATTGTATTTTCTTGATTGACCCGGAGGTTTTATTTAGGTAGTATTTTGGTGGACTTACTTGTAGAGTAATTACTATTCAATAAACTAGTCTAGTAACTTACCTCAGTTCTTCAAGCTCAGCTTTGAAAGACACTCCATCCATAGGTTTCAATTTGTCCTTGAAGACTAGGCTAGGAAGCGAACCCATCTGCTCTATAGCTCTGTCGGTACCGGCAAATCGCTGCGATAGGTTCGATCTGGACAAAAACAAACATAAGTTAATGAACATTTTAAATAAACATAAGTTTATAGGCAATTTGACTCTATGTCACAAAAAATTGCTACATTACGACAATTAGATTTTATAATCATCTACCAATACATATACGGGAGGTCCTGCGACTGCGGGGCCCAACCCTAGTGCATGCCGCATTTGCTTTCCTGCTCAATGTGCCCCTTCACTTGCACTACCAACGACCTATATAGAGCAACGGAGAACGCTGTTGCTGCGGTCAAGTTTTGGGTCAATAAAATTTAAATTCATAACATAACTTAACATAAACTCACGCCTATATCCCCGAAGGGGTAGGCAGAGGTGCTAGCACCCACATTTTGCCAGTTTATGTTTAGGTGGCGAGCCTATTGCCATTAACCGGGCACTTATAAACCTGCGATAAATACACACATAACTACGAAAAGCAAACCGCGCTAGTCTAGTAGTATGGGTAAAGGACTGCTGAGACGAGGTCTCGGGTTCGATTCCAGGTTTTACCATGGCACACACCTATGATTTTTCGATGCTTTTCGAAAATTTCATATCCAGACCATTATATGCCAGACTTAGCAACTGACTCGAAGAAGAGAGAGAACTAATAACGACAGCGTTATATAGTTGGCTCATTGATAAGTGTTTTTATAGTGTGAATGAGTTTATTTAAACATAATAACATTAACATCTTATATATAAAATTCTCGTGTCACGGTGTTCGAACTTGAACTCCTCCGAAACGGCTTGACCGATTCTCATGAAATTTTGTGAGCACATTGAGTAGGTCTGAGAATCGGCCAACATCTATCATTCATCCCCCTAAATGTTAAGGGTTGTCCACCCTTAACATTATATGGCAAAACGACGTTTGCCGGGACAGCTAGTAACTTTAATAAAAATGAAATCGTCAAAGTTCGCAACTTAACTGTTACAAAATAATATTTATTACGTTATAATAACTACTTAATACTACTTACTACAGAATTTATCAATAAATATTCTACAATATTCTGCATATCGCTATCTAGACCCATGGTAAGCATAGCTGAACTAGCTTGTGTTATGGAATCTATGATGCGAATAAACATACTTAGATACTTTTTTTTTGTAAATGTATACATATTTTACATAGAAACACTCAGAACAATGCAAATATATTCATGCATACAAATTTATGCATTGAGCGGGAATCGAACACGCGCCCCCTGCGTAGCAGTTAAAATTAGATTTAGGATTAGTGCTGTGAACTAAATTTTGCATATCGGGCATCACTTCATAATATGTGAAACTACCGATTTATTCCAACGCAATAAAATGTATGTTTGCCATACTTCAAAGAAATAAATTTCATTCCATTTCATTTAAAGTATTGACAATTGAAATCCTTAGGCCCACTTTGGATACAATAATCAATGAGCCTATTGGACCTCTTTTTAGTAACCTTTGGCCTTTAACATACATAGCTAAGTATCCGTATGACCTCTAAGTTTGAACCCTTTCATAAAAAATCTGTATAACCTTTATTTTAAGATCCATTAATAGATGAGGGCCAAACTTTGGTGTGGTACGGGTACTGAGCCATTAAAATTAGATTTACTTAAACACATGTTGGACCTCTTTATTAGTATTCTTTGTACTTTCAGAACTAAATCTGCTAAAATGGATTCTTTTTTAGAGAAATGAATACGAATAATTAGCTTCCTAACAAATGACATCATTCATAGTGGACATGCGGTTTTGTGGTTACTGTTTATTATGTCCTATAGGTGAACATAAAGTTGATTAAACAAAGTGAAATTCTGACGCAATGATCTGTTACTCCATTGTTCCAATAACTTGCACTATACTTTTTTTTTACGTGCGGAAAATCCCCACAGATACCCTCACCACTGTAGCCGGTGGGAGAGGTTATGTCGGACTCGAAACAAATAAAACACACGACGCCTGTGGGTCGTTTTGGTTGCCGAAGGTGAGGTTTACAGGAATATCCCTCGCACCCCTGCTGTGACAGGCGGCTCCACCCTTCGCCCATAGGCCTGCGCTCATGGGGGGCGGAGGTCTTTCATTTGACCTCTGGCGCCCGACTTGCCTTCGTACGCGGTTAACTTGGCTTGCGATCGTTCGTCGCTCCCGCTGCTGCTCCCGCCCCGCCTCCATATTCACGAGCATTACTTGCTCGCAGAAGGAGGCACCGGCCACCCATGCATCGGTGCAGCGAACCATCACCACGAGCAAGCCTACCTGATAGGAAGTGGTTACCGTGGACACCATACAACACCATGGTCGTTACATTCATCTCAGAGTCCGGGGTCCGCTTTTTCCAGTCTAACTACTCAGATAGAAATAAAGTCTAAAATCGAATACCATTTTATGCTGTGTCTGTGGTATGACAGTGGTTTTGCTTTAGTAGAGTCAACCGGGACATCTAGCGGTTATATTTGCTACTTTTATACAGATATTACCACAACATTTTCCAAGTTCTACAATAGATGGCTTTATAAGGTATATTCGAGACTCGCTCAGTGCAAGTATTTGTATGTACGAATATGCATTGCTCTAAGGTTTTCTATGCACAGTAGGTATGTATTTGTTTACAAATAAAGTATCTTAATACGTTTATTAAATTCCATGACACAAGCTAGTTTTGTTAAGCTATGCTTATTATGCCTCTAGATAGCTCTCTAGATATTGTGTGCTGACTTAATACTGTGGAAATTATCTGCCAGTCAACCTTAAGGTGATGCAGAATGTCGTTGATTATTTATTTATTTATTATTATTTACTAAATGGGTATTACAATATTATAATGTTTTATATCTTCTCGTTCCTGGGGCAAAGGATGGTCATTGCTATTCAACCAGGTAACGGGGCCAGTCATGGGTTATGATTTTAACAGGCTACGTATGTATGTAGGTTCATCTGTTCCCTCATAGCTCCTCAATTACTTATTAGATCTAGACAAATAAGATATCGCTAGAAGCGTCTTAATCGTCCGCTGGTTATATTCTACATGACTTGTCGCTGAATCTAATGTGGCGCCCTCTATCAGCCAGTGTTAAAAAATAAATTTAAGATAAATATGCCGTGTTTGGTATCAAATAAAAGGGCTTAATTAGTAAATTTCAAATATATATAAATTATACCTATTGCTTGCCCTAAAATAAATAAATAACTTTAAAACTAAAACCCGACTACTGAAAAATTACGATAAAAAGTATTGAACAGGAAAATATCAATGATAGCCGTGGTCGTATGCCACTAACTCTAACAAAACAATACATTCTATTGATAAGTGGCATACGACCACTGTTATCCTTGATATTTTTTTATTAAATGCTTTTAAAGCGTAATTTTTCAGTAGTCGGGTTTTAGCTTTTTTGTTTTAGTATTGACTTTTGATGTTATAATATTGAATATTGTAATCATATTTAATGTAATTTTTACCATCTAAAACAGTTATTAAATGAAATAAACAGGTAAAAGATTCCGAGGAGAGAGCCAGATCGAGAGAGATGGCCCGTTTTTTTTTTTTTTTTTTTTTACGTGCGCAAAATCCCCACGGATACCTCCCCACCAGAGCCGGTGGAGGAGGTTATGTCGGACTCGAACCGACTAAAACGCACGCCGCCTGTGGGTCGTTTCGGTTGCCGAAGGTGAGGTTGACAGGCATATCCCTCGCACCCCGGCCGACCCAGGGCCATCTCTCACGATCTGGCCCTCTTCTCGGGTGTGGGGACCACAGAGTCCCCAACTCGTCCCCGGAAACGGGGAGGCGCGCCACGCGCGCCGCCGCCGCGGCCTGCTTCTGCAAGGGTGACAGGCGGCTTCACCTGTCACCCCCAGGCCGGCGCTCATGGGGGGCGGAGGTCGTTCATCGACCTCCGACGCCCGAGTTGCCTTCGTGCGCGGGCAGCTTGTCTAGCGATCCTTCGTCGCTCCCGCTGCCGCTCCCGCCCCGCCTCCTCCTTCATGAGCATTACTTGCTCGCAGAAGGAGGCGCCGGCCGCCCACGCATCCGCGCAGCGAACCATCGCCGCGAGCAAGGTGGAGAGCGTGAGAACCCTCACTCCCAGGGCCGCCACAAGCTCCCGCCTCGGCGTCTCCCACGCCGGACACTCGGTGAGCGTGTGTGTGAACCTGAGTCCTCGCTCGCGTCGCAGTGATGGCACTCGGACGTTGGCTCTTTCTGCATCCGACGCAGATACTTTCCGAAGCATCCGTGCTCGGTGATCATCTGCGTCAGACGGTACGAGAGGCTGCCGTGTGGCCTCTCTAGCCACTCCCCCATGATGGGTCTTACCGCCGTTACTACGGCGTGCCCTAGAGAGATGGCCCTGGGTCGGTCGGGGTGCGAGGGGTATGCCTGTCAACCTCACCTTCGGCAACCAAAAACGAGCCACAGGCGGCGTGCGTTCTGGTCGGTTCGAGTCCGACATAACCTCTTCCACTGGCTCCGGTGGGGGGGTATGCGTGGGGATTTTGCACACGTAAAAAAAAGGTTAATGCAATAATTTGGATAATTACCTTAGCGTACTTCCATTGGTGAAGATGAAGAAGGCAACTTCCGATCTCTCTTGTTGCAACCTCGTCACCAGTTTGCCCAGCTCGGTGGCTCTACTGACCTGTTCAAATTATAAATGGTTTTAATAATTATATAACGGTTTGGGACTTTTCGTTATAATTTACATTTGTGTATTCTCCTTATTAGAATAGATACGACGGTACGGAAGGTAGGACACAACGGTATTTCCGTCCTAATTGAGCAATCCGTCTGGAGAAGTACCTCCACCTTACAGAATACCGCGGCTATAATAACCTCTTGTTGTGTTTCCGGCGATGAGTGGGGTAGCCAGAACTCACTGGAGAGTTTGTGTGCTGTCAGTTGGAAGTCTAAACGCTTGTCCTGATCGTGTCTTCTACAATGACGGCACAGAAACTCTCTGTTTTTACAGGGTTGGCAGCACGGGTGCCTACCTGTTGTATAGAATTAGTAATATATAGACTCGACGATGAACGTAGTGTACGGACAAACCTTTCTGGTTTTTGTTTCACTACTACGGCATTAGACCCAATGTACATTTTTCTGGTTAAATAAATTTAAAAATATATAAGACTCCCCTGGTGTTACACACGTTCACAGGTCACAGTAACCACTTTACATCAGATGGGCCGTGGGCTTGTCTGCCACGTAAGTTGTATAAAAAAGATATTTCAAAGACTCGGGAGTTGCTACATATTTTCGGTGAACAGGACAAATAGAACAGTCGCACTGCAGTCATGAGTGAACATTTTCATTCCGATAAATCGATTAGTCAAAATGTATTTACGGACATAACTTACGAATGAATGCACCAAATTTTATAACTCTTTGTTTGCGTATCAGGATAAACAAAAAAAAAAATAAACAACTAGCCCATCGGAGTCCACTACTCATCGGTTTCGCATTACGGCATCCTCACAGGTTTACAATATAAAGTTTTATACTCGTAGTATAAATATATATATATCTTATATATAAAATTCTCGTGTCACGGTGTTCGAACTTGAACTCCTCCGAAACGGCTTGACCGATTCTCATGAAATTTTGTGAGCATATTGAGTAGGTCTGAGAATCGACCAACATCTATTTTTATTCCCCCTAAATGTTAAGGGTTGCCCACCCTTAACATTATATGGCAAAACGACGTTTGCCGGGACAGCTAGTATATACAAATATAAAATATTGTTTATCTAAATAATCCTGTTGGCATCAATCAATTAGCCCATCGCAGTCTACTACTGCACTGGGAGAGGCCTGTGTCTAAGGCCTCTCCCAATATTGGGAGGCTTTGCCCTACAGTTTCCACACTGGCCAGACGGGTTGGTACAGGGTTTTATTGCAATTCTCGTAGTGATATCGTCTGCGTATTTTTCCATTGGTCGCCTCTTACGACACCCTTTAAATGAGATGGGGTGGTGATACTTGTATTCTTTCTCCGCCACCACACCTATTAGGATAAGGTTTGGGTAAATAAAAAAATCAAAGAATCAGAATTCCAAGCGGATGGAGCCGCGAGCAACACCTAGTGATTAATATACTGACATACTATATATATATATACATACAGCGTTAATGCACAAAAGCGTATTCCATATGGCTGCAGTGCTATATAATAAATTGCCCAAAGAATTGAAGGAACTAAATTTAATTCTTTTTAAGAAAAAAATGAAAAAAATTCTCGCAGAAAAATGTTATTATAATATTACAGACTACCTAAATGACCGCTTAATATAATTAATTATTTTGACATCTTAATTTATGACCATACACTATTAAATGAATATGTAAATGACAAAACACTAGATGCTAGGTAAATAATTAAATTCAATCATAACTTTGACATTTCTTATTAGGTATATAAATTGTATTTGACTAATTTAATGATTATTTTGCATGGAGGTGTTTATTATGTTTAGTACGGAAATATTGATATCCAATGTTATGAAATTTTCTATATTAAATTGCAAATTAGCTTCTAATCTTATAAACAAATATCGTCATAATATGTGTGACGTTATTGCATGCCAATCTGGCTGAAATATGGTGGAACCTAAATGTATTTACTTGTAACCTGTGTACCCATATATCGCAATAAATTGATTTGATTTGATTTGATTTGATTTGATATGAGAAAATGAAAATAAGTTTAAATACATACATGCTCACGCCTGCTTCCTATCGGCGTAGGCAGAGACAACAGCCCTGCATTTGCTCTGTCCTTACACACTTGTAACGCCGGATTATTTGTGCGTTAAATTTTTTATAAAGTAACAATTGACAGTTGCAATATATTTGGGATATGCCTGTGGCGACATCTAAGAGGATTGCGGTGAACCTTCATTGATTACCTGTTGTGTTGTGGTGTTTGGTTTTCTAAGTTGGCGATAGATGTCGCTGGAAATAATTCTAATATTAATTAGCATTTCTGTATATTCATATCATTGAATAATTGTGTGATTTTATGGAATTGAATCACTTAATTTTTAATTAATACATAATTTAAATTAATGGTGCGGTGTTAGTGCAAACTACAACTGTCATCTGTCAAAAGAAGGTATTGATATGTGGTAGAAGTTTCTTTTGAGTGTTACGTGTTTGTTGATTGGTGAAAATTGGATTTTTTAAAAGAATTTTCCATGGAGAAAGCTATAAATAGGCCTCTCCTGGTGAGACAAAAAAATGATCAGATCTCACGGAGTTACGTTCCACGAAGGTCGTAAATCTCTGTTATTTCTTTGCCTGATATTCTCTGGAAGATTTTTTGTACTTACCTACATATTACTACAATATCAGAGTGATAATTAGTAATATATCCCGGACTTCTCTGGGGTCTACTGGTACCGTTGGAGACGAATACTTGACCCATTCGCAAAGTGCGGTACCATCTGTTTGGGTTTCAGGTCGTATTAACAAACAGAGTTCCTTGGCTTGGGACTCGTGGGGCAGTACGGGAGGCGGTGAGCAGCTATCGGAGTTCCTGGTCTTGGGACTCGTGTTGCAGTACGGGAACCGGTAAGCAGGTCCCGTTTACGCAAGCCGACAACCTGTGCTGAGGATACGCGAAGGTCCACCGAAAGGTCACGTATTAATTCCTCTAACTATATTTTTATGTACTTATCTTAATATTTTATTGTAACTCTGTGTAACTATAACAAGAACAGCTGTGCGTGCTACGAGGGATGCGCACAGGCAAACTACACTCGAGAGCAATGAATCCGGGTCACTTAAAGAATGTTAAAAATCTCGGAAACTAAAAATGATAGGTTAATGCAATAAATTGTATTTAATAGACAATGTAATACTCCTTAAATGAAAGTAAAAAAAATATGAGTCACCATACATTTTATTAACACAAAATTACATAAAGAAAAAAACTGCTGATCTCTCCTTAAAACAAAAATAGGAAACATGAAATTTTTGAACTTTATTACGATTTTCTTGAATTTTAATACTTCGTATTGCCTCCTCGTGCTTCCATTACTGCGTTTACGCGGTTTGGCATGCTGTACACCAAGTTCCTTATACGATTTTGGGGAATATTCTCCCATTCCTCTGTGAGAGCAATTTTGAGCTCACGAAGCGTGATTGGGGGAGGGTTTCGTTGTTTTACGCATCTGCCTAGCTCGTCCCAAGCATGCTCGATCGGGTTGATATCCGGGCTGCGCGCTGGCCACTCCATACGAGTAATGTTCATCTCTTGAAGGTAGTCATTCACAATCCTACCTGTATGAGGTCTGGCATTGTCATGCATAAATATAGCATCCTCACCTAAATTGACCATAAATGGACCAACGTGATCATTGAGGATTTCTTCCACATATCTTACGCTAGTTAAAGAGCCGTTTTCTATGATCACCAGCTCTGTGCGACTTTCAGAAGAAATTCCGGCCCACACAAGTACAGACCCACCACCGTAGGCTACTTTTTCTTCGATGCATGCTTGCTTGAATCTTTCCCCTGGTCTTCGATACACTCTGTGTCTTCCATCGTGCTTGTAGAGCATAAATTTTGATTCGTCGGAGAACATAACTTTTGACCAATCTTCAATACTCCAATTTACGTGGCTCTGGGCATAACTTAGTCTCGAAATACGATGCCCACGCTCCAGTTTAGGGCCGTTTGCAGGTCTAAGGGGTTTTAAGTTAGATTCAGCAAGCCGACGTCTTACTGTCCATGCACTTGGGTTACTTCCTCCGAGGCGTCGAAACTGATTGGTGAGTTCAGTTCCTGTGAGAAAGCGATTTCGAAGCATGGTGTTCACCAAGTATCGGTCTTCTCGTGCTGTGGTACACCTGGTTCTGCCCGTTCCTGGTCTGCGTAGGTTAGAACCAGTTCCTTCGTAACGTCGGAGAACTCTTTGTACTGTTGACAGCGACACACCGACAGTCCTGGCTGTATCGCGCTGACTCCGGCCGGTTTCCAGCATTGTAAGTATTCTGGTGCATTCTTCAGGCGTAAGCGACATAATTTCAGCTTGATTAATGAATATAGAGCACTATCAACATGGTTTATGTACCCACATAAATGACAGATTACAAACAAAAGCAACACCAAATGCTGTAATTTCGTAGTTCCATCTTCGAAAGTGGCCCTTTTTCAAATTTGATTTTTTTATGATATAACTTTACAATAACTAAGAAGTTTTAATACCTTCATTTAAGGAGTATTACATTGTCTATTAAATACAATTTATTGCATTAACCTAGCATTTTTAGTTTCCGAGATTTTTAGGATTCTTTAAGTGACCCGGATTCATTGCTCTCGAGTGTACATATTCTGTTGTACCTACCTACTTACCTATCTGTAAATTCTGTGTTTTGTGTTCAAATATATGTACCTATGTATTGCCTAAGGTCGTTTCATTGAAGGTATCTGGAACACGCACACACACTGTCTCTGATGAAAAAGGCGCCCTGAGGTATTTTTAGAGTCTCCTTTTCTTGTTGTTCCTTACCTGGGCGAACCGGAGGAGTAGCCAGGGGAAGTTTCCTGGTTACACACTACACGAGGTTCCTCTACTGATATTAAATCGTTCATGCAAGAACTGCATCCAACCTGCCCTTTTTAAAATAAACTAATTTTTAAAATATATAACTCTGCCTATCTTTGTCTTCTACACATAGCATAACATATGTAGCTTTTATAGAAATAATATAAATAAAAATATAAAATAATAATAAGAGCAATATATGTTCGCTCCCTTTGCGGTCGAGACAATGGGTAGTTGGGGTACCGACGCCAAGAATCTGGTGAGCGAATTAGGGCGCAGGTTGAGGGACAAAACCGGTGACTCCCGCTCCGGCTCGTACCTGGGGCAACGGTTGGCCATAGCTGTTCAACGGGGCAATGCCGCCAGTGTCATGGGTACCTTTGCACCAGGTACGATGAGGGGCGAGGTAGATTAGACTGTCACTCTGACTGTACAAAAATGTGGACAATATTTTAATTGTATAATGTAATAATTAATTTTTATATATTGGCGTACTCTAATTTCTAAATTATTGTAAATCTAATTTTAAGTGAACTTTATGTTTTTATGAGAAATAAATGACTTTTAAAGTTTAAAAAAAAAATAATACATATTATTTATATAATAAAACAAATTATACAACAACACAAAACCAATTTTCAAACAAAAGAAAATCTCGCAGAATTTCCCAACCTCAATAATAGCCGTAATATTTTCCATGGCGGAAAGTTTTAAAAACTTAATTTACTTTATGTCAAGACTGATAAATGCAATCTCAGTGGAGGGTTGTCCCGTCGTCGTTACTGTCAGTGCCTCATGTAAATGTATGAGACACTTTCACTCACTAGCACCCTTTGACTAACGGTTATGTATAATTATAATGTTTTCTCGTATGTCAGTAAATAAGTTGTGTCGTGGATACATAGTACAGTGTTTGGCAGAGTAAATAGGTTTATATTCGTGTGTCTTCAGTAAGTATTGTTTAGGACATAATGTTAGGTATTTAGCAGAGTTATTATTTAAATTAGGTATTGTATGTACGATATACAAAGGATGGACTCTCCAATGCCTAGTCTATCTATGTGCCAAATTATTCAAGTACCGTTAACTAGAAACGTAACAAACACACAGACACTTTTGTAGGAGGTAGGACACGTCAGTATTCCCGTCCAAATTAAGCAGTCCGAATGGGGATTTACCTCCGTCCTTCAGACTACCACGACCAAAATAACCTGGTGTTGCGTGTCCGGCGATAAGCAAGGTAGCCAGAGTTCACTGGAGAGTTTTTGTGCAGTCAGTACTAAGATCAAAGGCTTGTCCTGATTGTATCTTCTGCACTGACGGCAAAGAAACTCTCTGTTGTTACAGGGTTGGCAGCACGGGTGTGACTCCCCTGCCATCATATGGGCCATGTGCTTATCTGACACCTAAGTTGTAAAAAAAACAAGATTCCTTTCGTATTTATATATCTTCATTTTTTTGCGTGGAATATTCAGTAACGAGCCTCATAAACATGTATAATGCTGTAACAACATTTTCCTTATCTATGTTTGTACATTACTGTATAGTTAGCATTAGATCAATCTAACACAACATAACATAAACTCACGCCGATATCCCCGAAGGGGTAGGCATAGGTGCTAGCACCCACATTTCGCCAGTTTATGTTTAGGTCCCAATGTAATAGGTGGCAAGCCTATTGCCATTAACCGGGCACTTATAAACCTGCGATAAATACACACATAACTTAGAAAAGCATCGAAAAGTCATTGGTGTGTGCCATGGTAAAACCTGGGATCGAACCTGAGACCTCCTCCCAGCAGTCCATTAACCTTACCACTAGGCTACCGCGGCTGTTTCACAAAATACTCTAAATGATCTTATTTCCTTGGGTTTCCCCCCTTTCCTGTTAACTAATTGTTCTGATATTTGCTACACACCTTTTGTTCGGATAATAATACAATTTAAATGAATAAAACAGTTTGATTTGCTCTTAATACTTTTGCGTTAACATCATTTTGCGACTTTATAATCAAGATTGTTCTGACGCTGACTGTACATTACTACAACGCTATAGGAGACAAACAGATATTACAATTCCAGAAGGTTCTAAATAACATTATTTTTTCGAAGAAAAATCATGTTACTGACAAGTCGTTAAAAAACTCATTCGTGTAAACTTTCGGTGCTATTCCGAACGTCAATAGATGGTATGATTCAGAATATGTTATATTGTAAACGGTACAGTGATATTCCTTTTGTATAAATAATTGATCCCTTCGCGTATATCCTAGAACCGTATATCTATACTACTTTAATAATACTTATAAGTAGTATAATGTGGAATAGGTATCTATCTGCGTGGTGACGGAGAAAGAATACAAGTATCACCACCCCATCTCATCCGAAGGGTATCGTGACAGGTGACTAATGGAAACACACGCGCACGATATCACTGCGAGAGAAGGATAATTCGAAATAAAACCCTGTACCAAACTGTGGAAACAGTAGACCAAAGTCTTCCGACATTGGGAGAAACCTATGTCCAGCAGCGGACTGCAATAGTCTAATTGATTTATATCGTAATAGTTTGTGAAGATGTTTTGGATGTTTGTCACAAAAACACGCTCAAACGATCACAGTCTGGAATGTCATATGGATAATCCAATTCCCGCTATCCATGGGTTATCACAACCTGCGGGTCTAAAAATGCCACATTGAGCGATTCTCCCTAAAACGAGTAACTTTATGAAATTCCCGTAGATATTAATAGTTTCATATAAATTCGTAAAATGGTCACTCACATGAGCATATATACATCAATTTATTTACTAAGCAGCTTCTAATTTCGAGTAAATATTGCCTCATAAAAAAATATTATCCTAATACGTCAAAAACTAGCTGATCCGCTTAGATTTTTTTAACCTTCCAATATTGTATGAAAATTTATGCATTTGTTGACATATATGATCACTGCTGCGCTCTCTTGAGTAGTGGCGTGATGATATATAGCTTAAAATTTTCGCAGATAAATGGACTATTCAACACAAAAACAATTTTTCAATTCAAACCAGTAGTTCCTGAGATTAGCTGTTCAACTGAACAAACAAACTCTTCAGCTTTATAATATTAGTGTAGATTTAAAATGTAGTTAGTCCAAGATTCGGGAACTATCGTAAACACCAGTAGCTTTTTCGTTACAATAAATAATAAATAATAAATATTCCACGACATTCTACACAATGCTATCTAGACCCATGGTAAGCATAGCTTAACTAGCTTGTGTTATGGAATCTAGAATTCGGATAAACATACTTGGATACTTTTTTTTGTAAATACATACATATTATACATAGAAACACCCAGACCAATGCAAATATACATATTCATGCATACAAATAATTGCACTGAGCGGGGATCGAACCCGCGCCCCCTGCATAGCAGTCGAATGCTCTACCGCTACGCCACGGAGTTCAATCTTCATAATGTTTGGATATCTCTGAAACGCGAGATAGACGGAGTACTTTTTAAATTATAGCGTTGTAAAACATTAAATAGCGCGCTTCGTAATTTTATTCCAAATGTAACTGGTAACACGCTTTTATTTGACACAGTAAACTGAAATTAGGTAGATAGGTTCTGGTAGCTATCTGAATGCGAATATAAATTTAAGGTTTCTTCATGGTCGGCAGCACGAGTGTGACACCCCTGGTGTTGCATACGTCCATAGGCCACGGTAACCGCTTCCTATCAGGTGGGCCGTGTGCTTGTCTGCCAACTTAGTGGTATAAAAAAAAAATAAAAAAACACGTACATACTTACAAACAATCACGACTCTTTCACAATTTGTTACGTGAACTTTTTTGATAAGGTTTTCTAAGGACCTACCTTAGACGATCCATGTTAACATAACGCATCGCGTAAAGCCTATGTAAGCATTATTGTCAGCGTAGTCTTAAGTATTACTTTATGTAAAATGATGAGAATAAACGTAGTTTTCAACTAGAATTGACGTCTTATGGATACGACAATGTGACCTAATAAGAATCATAAGACCCACTATTATAGTTTATTTATTTATTAATTTAATTTGCATAATACAGTCATAATAAGTTGGTCACTAAAAATAAAATAGGTTTTTTTTTATACCACTTAGTTGGCAGACAAGCACACGGCCCACCTGATGAAAAGTGGTTACCGTGACCTATGGACGTCTGTAACACCAGAGGAGTCACAGTCGCGCTGCCAACCCTGTAAGTACAGAGTTTCTGTGCCGTCAGTAGAAGACAAAGTAGGACAAGCCTTTAGTCTTCCACTGACAGCACAAATTCTCCAGTGAGCTCTGGCTACCCTACTCACCACTGGGAACACAACACGAAGTTATTATAGCCGCAGTATTCTGTAGGGCGGAGGTACTACCCCAGTCGGACTGCTCAATCGGGCGGAAATACCGCCGTGTCCTACCTCCTTCAATGACGTCTTATTGATACGACAATGTGACCTACTAAGAATCATAAGAACCCACTATTATAATTTATTTATTTATTAATTTAATTTGCATAATACAGTCATAATAAGTTGGTCACTAAAAATAAAATTAGTACTATGTAGGGGTCGTGTCAGACGATACTGTCGCACGCGTGCGCTTTGATGGTGTGTCGTTGAGGCGGGTGCGGCCGGGTTGGTGCGGGCACAGCATATAGGTATACCTGTTAATTGCTGTTATTTTTATGTTTAAGTTATTTTATTTTGCATTTTATTGTTTATGTTTTATTTGTGTTTTTGTTACGATAGTGGAGTTTTTATGTGTAGTGTGTGTATAATAAATGGTTCTTTCTTTCTTTCTTTCTGTCTTCCTTTCTTTCTTTCTTTATTTCTTTCTCTCTCTCTCTCTCTTTCTTTCTTTTTTTCTTTCCTTCTATCACCAGTGATGTCATGAAAATATTACATTATTCTATTCTTCTTTTATGACAATGATTACACTATTCAAATAATTAAAATAAAGCATCTGAAATTCATCGTCAATAATATAAATTCATTCCAAATTTAATTAACCCAAAAGAAATTAATACTAATAATAAAATCAATTGTCAAAAAAGCCAAATTCTAAATTTAAATGTCAAAAGAACAAGAAACAGGAAAACTACAGTGAAATTAGTCTCGAGAAATTTATGCATATGTCGTGGTGTGTTTATTACTCAGATCTTAGAGCGCGTTTCCACTAATCGTACTGGCCTATACAAAAATGTTTTGATGTCCTAACATTACTATTTAATTTTATACTTATCCCTAGCAACACTCTGATTTTTGTTTTCAATAAAAACAGGTTTTTATTTTAAAGAAAAAGGTTTTGACTTTATAAAAAAAAAAAAAACATTCAATTTCACGTCCTTGAGCAAACGACAAGGCGACTACCGTGAAACAATAAAATATCGTGTCGTTCTTTAGATGATAGTAGTTTAGCTATAGGTAAAAAGTTTTGACCATAATAATTACGAAACAAAACAAATAAATAAATCGTCACTTGATAGTGGAAAGTGGAAACACGCACAAAACCAGAATAAACCAGTTTACGCTGTCCGCAGGTGCCACGTGCAGTCCGGCGTCAGTCGCTTGGTACCGTTAGAACATAAAGCACACAATTCATTCAAAAATTATAATTATTACGTAGTTTAATTGTTAAATTATGTATTTGTTGATTGTTGTTATTGTTTGTTATTATTGTTATAATATTTGTTGAAGTGTTTAATTTATATGTAAGTGTTGTAACTTATATGTAAGTGTTGTAACTTAAATTGTTAATTCAAAATGGCACCAGTGTTAAAACATGGACGAGGCAAGCCTTTGACTTTTCAAACTAAAGAAATTTTGTACTGTTTGTACAAATATTTCGAAGATGAGTGTAATAACAATCCGAGCAGTATTATGACCCCGACTCAATTAGTTGCTAAATCAACAGAAATTTCAAAAGCATTCGTCAGAAAGGTAGTATCAGAAAGCAAGTGTCGTCCTTCAGATCAGGAAGTAACATTTAAATCTCCTAAAAAGAAACCGAGTCGTAAACCTACAATGATAATCGATAGTTATAAGAAGAACAATTCATGACTTCCACATCACAAATAAAGAAGTTCCCACTTTGAAAACTTTGCACGCAAAATTGAAAGAAGATATCGATTATAAAGGTTGTGTCAGCACGTTACGAAAACACACACAAACACGCACAAAAACAAACATAGGTTTTAATTGGAAGCAAACAGAAGATAACCGGAAACTTCTTATGGAAAAACACGAAATTAGATACTTGCGAATTAATTATTTGATGAAAATTGCTGAATATCGTGAACAACGTCGACCAATTGTTTACACCGACGAAACATATATCACATACCCTCTCGAAATCTTGGTCAGTTGGAAGCACTTCAGGTTTGAAGCAACATATATCGAAAGGCAACCGCTTAATCATTGTTCATGCCAGTGGTATGGATGGCTTTATACCAAATGCATTGCTTATGTTTAAAGCCAACCAAAAAAGTGGAGATTACCACGACAATATGAACTATGACAAATATTCAAGGTGGATTTAAACTCAATTAATACCTAACTACAACCAAATAGTGTTGTTGTTGTTGACAACGCACCATATCATAACTCAATACAAAATCCTGCACCGAATAGTAATTCTAGAAAACAGCAAATGATTGACTGGCTGACATTTCGAAACATTGAGCATTCATCCACGTTGCTTAAGCCTCAATTATATGAACTGATTCTGCAAAACAAGGCGAGATTTGTAGAGTACAAGATAGACGAAATATTACGACAGCACGGTCATACTGTGCTGCGTTTACCACCATACCATCCGGAGTTTAATCCTATAGAAAATATATGGGGGATAGTGAAAGCATATGTCGCAATGAATATGAAGTTTATAATGTCATTAGCTGAAGAAAAAATGAACGCCATAACTGTAGAGGAATGGAGAAAAGTTTGTCTGCATGCTATTGAGGAGGAAAACAAATATCAGGGTAGAGACGCAGCTTTGAAACAATATCAGAACGAATCATAAATAATTTAAATAATTCATCTGATGAAAGCGAGAATGGGGATGATTGTGATATGCCTGGGGTTGATGAGTTATTAGAATAAAACATTTATAGCCGGAGAACACCTAATTCATACACGTCTTCACTGAAGTGAAAACCAGCATTCACTGCTTGTAATGTTTGGAACTGGCTTGTCTGCCTCGTACAGTTCCATAGATTACAATGCAGTGGATACACATTTTCACGTCCGTATTAGTACGTAGTGCGTATGCGTAGACGTGTACGCATTTGGTGTGCTCCAGCCACAAACGTATATTACCTTTAAAAAAATAAAAACTAAAAATAAAATGTTGTTTTTTTTTTATTTGCTGACCATACACTACTACAAACGCAAAAATTTCTCCAAGCTAATTTACCTGTACGTATCTATTAAGGCAGCAAACAATTTGAGTACACAGAGCAAACAGTCCAGGCAGGCACTCCCATTGCCAAATTTGCACGAGTTTGCACAAACAGACATCATGGAGACGTATCCGGTATATCCGAGGCCAAGGTGAATTCGGAACTCAGGGTCCGCTTTCCGACTCTTCCTACTTCACTTAATAATATATAATAATAATAATAATCTTTATTCACATAACACTCTTATATTTGTTTAGATGTCTCTGATCTCTGTGCTAGGAATAAATACCTGTGTTACAGAAATCAGTGTCCTGTCATATCTTAGTGACAATAAATCTTGTGTACTTAATAAGAATGATTAAATTGCTGTGTGTAAGAGTATGTGTGTGTTTGTGTGTGTGCATGTTCGCGCGTGTATGCGTGCGTGTGTGTGTGTGCATGTGTGCGCGTGTGTGCTTGTGTGTTGTGTTCTTCGTATAGTCTTGAGTATCAATGGTAGTGAGACCATTGGCACTGATGTCATCTTCACGATGTCAAGCCAGGACTTCTTGGGCTTACCCTTAAACACACGCCTATCTACTAATAAATTATGGAACAAAAAAGACTCACCTGTTCCTCAACATCAGCTACATCTCTGCCATTGGTAATGGAGTTCTTGAGAGACAGCGTGGTCTGTACGATGAGCGCTAGGATGGGGATGAAGGGTAGCAGCAGAAGCCTCCACAGCTGGCAGCGCCGGCTCCTACACCAGCGTCTGGTCTTCGGAGCGCAGCTAGATTTCTCCTCCACCTTTATGTTTGGAGGCGCTAAAAAAATGAAAAAGGTTCTGTAAGTTCAAGTTAAAAAAAATTTGTAGTCATCTTCAATTTATTTCTTATTAAATTATCACCATTCTCTAAAAAGTTTCTACCTGGACACTTAGGAAAACTAGAATATAATTTTTATATCACTTAGATGAATTTTATACCACTTAGGTGGTGGTGACCCATGGACGTGCAACCAGGAGCGTCACCTTCTAATACGAAGAGAAGAACCCCATATTGCTTATGCTATTATTTTTTCATTCACTCTACAAGATGCATCTTCATTTTCGGCTTTTAAAAATAGATTAGTTATTATTAATTATAATATAAAATGATATTTTTTGCAGTGTCTGTGGTCATTATCACCAAATCAATTACCCTATCGCAGTCCACTGCTGGGCAGAGGCCATTCCCAATCTTGAGAAACTGGCCAAATGCTGTATAGAGATGAGAGAGAGCTGTAGAGAGTATAAGATTTAGTTTATAAGTACAAAATACTTATAAACTCAGAAACTACAACTCGTAAAAACTTGAAACTTTTCAATTTGGGTTCTATATAGGATGTAGACATCTGCTGAGAACGGATTTTACGAAACTTCTACCCCTAAAGGGGTAAATGAAGGGCAGCTGAGAGTAATTGATAAATTAGCAGAATCAGCGTCCTGGAAAGATGTTAGCCATTGACTTTAAGAATAAGAAAGATTACATCTAGGTCTTTTCATTAATACTGATTACCGTAAACCCTAGGTGTATACCTTTTTTTTAAGCAAAGTTTTAACGTTGGTCTCAATTTTTTATAGGACACGTCAATTATACTTCGCCTTGCCTGATGGTAAGCTGAAGGCAAAGTCTCAGAAAAAAGGGTCACTATTACTTGCACATACCATGTGACAATGGTGACACTCAGCTTGACGGCCTCATCATATGCTTTTTCACACCCCGCTTTAAGGACCCGGGACTGTAGGAAGAAGGAAATACGTGAGCTGGTAATGAATTCCAGGCCTTAATAGACAAAGGAAAGACTCACCGAATCGCTTTGTTCTTGATCGGATATTCTGCACCGTGTGCGGGTGACATCTAAGACATGCACGTGTTATTGTCAGCTATGTAATATTTTTGCAATAAACGTTATTATTATTATTAATTTATGTGTGAAATTTTGAATAAGTGAGATCAAAATATCTCCTGTCAGATTTTTTATGTTTTTTACATACATACATATAAAGAAAGATTACATCTTGTTCTTTTCATTAAAACTGTTTACCAGGGTTTATGTGTACGTAGACGGGATGCACTGTGTGGTGTGAGCGTGTGACCTATTGTATATTTTATCGATTACCTACTTATTCATGTCACCGGTTCAACTATAAAGTAATATGACACAAAGACCTACCTACATAATACGTAGCAGATAGGATCGGTCCACTGCGTCACTACTCATCTATTATTGTGTTTTTCCTTTGGTGAAATGAGGTAAAGATTGGATGCGGTGGAGTTATAATCTCGCTGGCTCTTGTCTAGTAAGATTTGTCACTAATATCTCATACGGGAATTCACGAGTATGTTTGTAGTAATAGAGTTTTCTATTAAATTATGTTACTTAATATTTGGCGAAAAAATTGAATGATCGACGAGAAAATGATTATATTTTAATAAAAAATTAATGTCAGTCGGCAGTCGGACCCATCGAAGTCAATCAAACCATATTATGGGACGGAGGAAAAACCACATATTGTTGTAGCATGGAAAAAGCACAGTAGGGAAAGACAGTTCTAAGAGTTCACTGACTACAGAATATGGAGGAATACTTGCTTATTCATACTCATAACATAACATAAACTCACGCCATCCAAGAAAGGGTAGGCAGAAGTGCTAGCACTCACATTTCGCCAGTTTATGTTTAGGTCCCAATGTAATAGGTGGCGAAGCCTATTGCCATTAACCAGGCACTTATAAACTTGCGATAAATACAATACACACATAACTTCGAAAAGCATCGAAAAGTCATTGTTGTGTGCCATGGTACAACCTGGGATCGATCCCGAGACCTCGTCTCAGCCATCCATTACTAGGCAACCGCGGTCTCATACTCATAAATAAGCAAATATGTTGTCCTCCGTATTCATTTCTCATAGTTTACAGGTTTACACTGTTACATGGTAAATTTATTATGATTATTTTTATACAACTTAAGTCGCAGACAAGCACACGTCCCACCTGATGTTATATATCTTTATATGTTAAATACAGTGAAAACGGTACTTTGTTAATTTACCTACATTATAGAAATACCATATTCTGCACTTTACATACACACAAACATATAATCACGCCTTTATTCCCGGAGGATTAGGCAGAGGTGAATTAACCCTCACATTTCGCCAATCATTGAATTCAGTCCCACGTAATAGGGGGTAAGCCTATTGCCGTCTTCCGGGCTCTATTGTTGACTCAAGCCATGCATCTGAGGCTGAGTTTGGGCTGTATGTATCTGTCTGATGTTAAACAGCCCTATCCCTTAGTCGCCTTGTAGGACACCGCATGGGAAGAAATGGGGTGGTCTAAATTTTACTCTGCCGGGAACCACGCGGTACTTTATGCAATTATTACAGTTTTGTTGCATTGGTCTTTTGTTGCCTGCTTTGCTAACGTTTCCAATATAAAATATAAGCTGTGTTCACATTTGTTTATTTTATTAGTTTAATAAAATAATACATAGAAGGCCATTTACAAGTTTTCACCGAGGACATGTTTAAACGACATGTCCTCGGTTGAGGATATTACGGCAGTATGATGTACGGATATTATGTTTTTAGATGTACTATTCATATTACAACTTCATCTTTGAAGTATTTCATTAGCCCAGAGGTACCAATATGAGTGTCACCTCTTTGAACGTACTTTATATAATTGCTTGGACTTTAATTTAAGCTATGACCCTCGGGCAATCGGACCTAAACCTCATTAACACCCTCGACTTCGTCAACACTCCTACATTTAACCATTTAATCACAATCAAGTGCCTTTCGTTTGTTTAGGATCGATTTAATCAGCGTTGGCCATTACTTTATTAAGCGATCATAGTATCGACGACATCGACTTTCTGATATTAATAAAGTTTATACTTTGTCGAACACTGTAATATATTATAACAGTTCAGTGTTCAAGAATAGAAGCTTTGTTAGTATATCTTGCACACCCCATTCCGAGGGACGAGTCGGGGACTCTGTGGTGTGCCAGATCGAGAGAGATGGCAATGGGTCGTCCGGGGTGCGAGGGATATGCCTGTTTACCTCACCTTCGGCAACCAAAAACGACCCACAGGCGACGTGCGTTTTGGACGGTTCGAGTCCGACATAACCTCTTTCACCAGCTCCGGTGGGGGGTATACGAGGGGATTTTGCGCACGTAAAAAGAACTATGAGTGTTTCCGTTCTCTACCCACGAAACTGTACCCACAAGTTATATCTTGCACATAAAATAAATGGTTAGTGAGATTTGTGATCAACATAATATGATAGATGAGCAAAGTTTTGAGGTTGTTCTGATTTTTTTTTAAATAGGGCACGTTAATTAGACTTCGCCTTGCCTGATTATAAGCTGAAGGCAAAGTCTCAGAAAAGAGGGTCACCATTGCTTACACGTGTTATTATCAGCTGTGTAATATTGTTATTATTAATTCATTTGTGAAATTTTGAATAGGTGAGATCAAATTATCTACATACATATAATCACGCCTTTATTCCTATAGAGTTAGGCAGAGGTGAATTAACAACCACATTTCACCTATCATTGTATTCGGTACCACGTAATAGGGGGTGAGCTTATTACGGTTTTCCGGGCACTATTGTTGACTCGAGCTATACATTTGAGGCAGAGTCTGGGCTGTTTATATCTGTCTTATGTTAAACAGCCCTATCCCTTAGTCGCCTTGTATGACACCGCATGGGAAGAGATGGGGTGGTCCAAATTCTACTCTGCCGGAAACCACGAAAAACATCTCCTCTCAGATTTTTTATGTTTTTTACATACATACATATTTCAGAGGCTATAAGGAGTTCGGCAGAGGTGAATTAACACCCAAATTTCACCAATCATTCTCTTTATGTATCTCCATGTATCTTTATTTATGTTTTATAGATTGAAATAAAACTATTTTAAAGATATCCTTTTGTGATTTATTTAGTGTTGTTTTATTAATTTGTACTGAACCCACTGATTCAGTTGCTTTTAGCAGTTATGGTCACACATTTTTCTTGTTAAAATTATCAATCAATCATTTAGTACATTTACGAATAAATTTTCATTTCATTTCATTTCATTTCATAGTCCACCGCAGTCTACTGCTGAACACAGGCCTCTCCCATAGTTTAAATATTCTGAAATTAAAAAATATCTTAAATTTTTCAGTACCTAATTATAATAGCAGAATTTTTGTACCTAATCGAATTGTCTTTACTAACATCTGTTTTATTTCTAGTTTTTATCATAAAATAACTCTGATTATTGCCTATCTGGTTTGTATCCGAATCATAAAAGGTCTAGTTGCAAACTAGCGCTAGACTATTGTCTAACATCAAACCAGAAAGGTCTACCGTGAGTTTTTAGACGAGAGGCGTTTACGGGACACGAGGGTGGTTGCAGGATCACGTGGTTACGTTTACGGTAGTACAGGCTTGTAAACCGTAGTGGCTCTCCTGTAAATGGAACTTGCTGATATCTTGCCTTAGAATATTTGACAGTTTGCTGTTTGTTTGAATTTTGAGTGATGGAGTATTGTTACCGTACAATGGCGGTTTTCTTATAATCAGCTGTTGGGCGTATGAATGTAAAGATTTATTTGGTATTTAAATTAATTTAGACCTACAGTAGACGTATTATAAAACAGCTGCAGTTGCGGATTCTGCTGATACGTAAGTACTTACGTAAAAAGAATTGAAGTAATTGAAAATGCATATGTGTATGTACTTACGTGTGTTTTTCAGTGGTTTCTTTTTATACCACTTAGGTGGCAGACAAGCACACGGCCTACCTGATGGAAAATGTTTACCGTGGCCTATGGACGTGAGCAAAACCATGGGTGTTACACTCGCGCTGCCAACCCTGTACAGAGAGTTTCTGTGCCGTCAGTGTAAAAGACAAAGCAGGACAAGCTTTTGGTCTTTCCACTGACAGTACCAAAACTCTCCAGTGAGCTCTGGCTACCCTACTCACCGCCGGGAACACAACACAAGGTTATTATTTCCGCGGTATTCTTTAGGGCGAAGGTTTCTTTATCTCAAACATTATTGTATATTTTCTTAATTTCTATTGTAGAAAATGTTTTGCAATTAGCAAGTTGACATTTGCAATTTACGTCCGTAGTGACTAAGAGTAGAAAATACTTATTATTTCTTAATGAAATCGAGGATAAAGAGCATTACTCGCCATTCAAACGTAAATTACTTCTATTCAGCGGATTCAGCCAGAGAACTAGAATGACATTAGCATTTCTTGTAAGCACATACATACTTAATATTTTCATAGAGAAACTTCTAATATTGCAACTTTCTTATTATATAAGTAACTTTTCGCCCATAAGTATGACAATTCCATGAGACAGATAACTGACCTACCCGTCAATAAATTCTACTGTGTGCTACTAGATTTACTGTTGAGAACAAAAAAATGGGAATCGTTTTAAGACCACTGGGCTGTGTCCTCTGTGTATCAGACAGATACATATATACACTATAGAGGCCAGCCTTAGCCTCAAATGCATGGCTTGAGTCAACAATAGTGCCCGGAAGATGGCAATAGACTCACCCCCTATTACGTAGGATGATTGGTGAAATGTGGGTGTAATTCACTTCTACCTAACTCTCGGGGATAAAGGCGTGGTTATACAAATTGGATACGACATATGTATGTATGTATGTACCAGATCACTAACTTTTTGTAATTGTCATACAGACGATTCACAAAAAGGAGTCAAAATACATTAACTTATTTGCGTAGTTTAGGCGTTACGTAATAAATTCGAAATTCATTCTTGGCTAACGCTCTAATATACACAGTCGTTTGATGTTGGTTCAACAAGGTGACCAATATAATTATCTCAAAAGGAAATAAATTAAAAACGTGATTTGATTCTGCAGACCTCAGCGGGATCCACTTTTCGTCAGTCAATCCAATTAGAATTTTAACCATTTACATTTAGCCGTTTTGTGTGGATAAAAGGTGGATTATTTTTAATATGATGTTGTTAATAACTTTTTCGTTTCATTTTAAATTTCGAATTAAATAGAAGGTTGGACAAAAAAGGTTTCAATATGTTTGACAACTTGTTAATTGTTTTTTTTTTTCAATAAAGACTGACAAGTTTATTGTTGTAGCTAAGTGATCATTAGATATTCATAAATGAGATACAATAAAACTATAATAACTATAATACAACTTATAGCTAAAAATAATTACAAAATTCGTGGAACACAAGAGGCATGGTTACGAGGGAGCCGTATCGCATGCCTCTTGTGGTAGCGTTCCCAGAAGACTGGCAGCATCGCTACATTGTATGGCAACGCTTATTCTCTATAAAAAGAGGCCAGCCTTCTGGTCACGAGAAGCGTCGACCATACGCTTCATAATCTCACGGAAGAGATTATAATTTAATTAGATTAGTATTTTATATATTTTTATTGGATGTGGTCTTCATTAAAAGTGAAAAATTAAAATATAATCTAAATAAAAATAATACGAAAAGTAAAATTTCAAATTAATAAAAACAACGATCGTTATAAATGAGTAATGAAACAAACAGTTGTTTATAAAAGGCCAAATAAATATATCGAGGGGTCATTTTGTAAATATTTATTTAATGAAATAACAAACTTTGAGCGTAGATATATCAACATAACTCTTGTAGCTTGTGGTGAGTGAGGTGAATTAACCTCGCTTTGATATTTTTTTATCTCTTTTTAATTTCATAACAGCCAAGCAACATGTTTTTAAAATCTGCAGGAATTTTTCGATTGTAAGTTACTATGAATTTTAATAATTAGGTATAATGAAATTCTATTACTCTTATAGTTTGCACGAATTGAAAATTGTTAATATCTGTTTTAAATGTTGAGTAGCAGTTGGGCTTTATAATGATAATTTTAAATAGTGACCATTTCCTATTTGTTGACATCGGCATTTCTTTTACAATTGCAATTAACAATATAAATTTTATCTTATATACATGTAATATGTAAGATGGTATGGGAGTAAATAACACACAATTTTGATTTATCTATAACAGAAAAGTTTAATGTTATTGTAAAATTAAACACTCACATTAATTGAGATCAAATATTAACATTACACATTGAGGTGTGATCTACTTACCTATAACAGAAAAATCGACAATTAAAGGTTTTTACTTCCAATATTTTAGTAGATCGACACTGTATTACATTAGCCTTAACACTTTTATAAGAAAATGAGATAATAAATCACATATAATATCGGTATCGGTATAATACAATAATAACGGTACGGACAGTTTTATTCTACCAAATGGACGACGCCGGGGAGCTGTCACGTCATACATGTTAGGCGTCGTACACATTCTCGTATATTAGGCTCCGTACACACAGTATACAAAGCTTACATCTCCCCCCCCTTTGGAAATTAACTAGGGTTAATTTGAGTAATTAAACTGGGGAATGAGCTTTGTCACGTGGTACAGTCCCAGAGATCTCTTATTCTTACCAGTATTAATTTTGCATAGTGAATCCGATATCATTTCTTCGATCTCAAAAGGACCAATTCTAATTTCATCCATTTTAGATCTGTTTAACTTATTACAGTCCATTATGTAAACCATATCACCTTTTTGAAACTTGTAATCAATTCTATTTTTGTCAAAAATGGCCTTGTTCATTTGATGAGATTTTTGTGATCTGATAAATGCTGTATGTCTATCTTTTTCTAGTTTTCCGGGTTCCATTTGTTTTGTTTTTAGGTCCAGTGGTAATACATCAGTTGGTTCTCCACTTAACAGATATAGAGGTGAATAACCTGTCACTGTGTGGTTAGTTGAGTTGTAGGCTTTCACACAACCCATTGCCACAGTTGTCCAGGCAGTTCCTTTTCCTTTGCTATTCAAGGCGCATCGAATCCTATTTACCAGCGTCTGGTTCAACCTCTCGTTGTGACCATTTGAAAATGGGGCATCCACTGCTGTAAAAATTAAATTAACTGAATGGTCCTTTAAATATTTTTTAAACTCTTTTGAGTTCAATGCTGGATATTGATCGGAGAGTAATATCTCAACTTCATTGTCCTTGATCACTTGATCTACCAGTTTTATAAAGTCTTTAGTGAGTTGTGTCTTCGAGCACAAAATATAAGCATAGCGTGTGAAATGATCCATTAACAAGTGTAGGTACTTTTTGGAAGACCTGTTGCCACCAAATCCTCCTATTGTGTCTATGGACATGATTTGGAAAGGTTTTTCTGCTGGCCCCAATTGTGACATGAGTCCATAATTTCTATTTAATCGTGATTTGTTTTTTATACAAACTTCACATTGACGGCATATCAACTTTATATTATCCAGTAGGTTTGGTGCAAAGTAGAAAGGTCTTATTTTTGATTCTATCTGATTTATTCCTACATGGCAGTAATGCTCATGTACTTTTTTTATTAGTATTTTACTGTAGTCTTCGGACAAAACTATTTTTTTTTTTTTAGTTTTTTTGTAATATATACCATTTTCTTTAATAAAATTATGTTTGTTCTTTATATTTGGATTTGTGTTTTGATCCTCCAATATTTCTTCAATCCTCACAATATTTACTGTTTTCAAGTTATCTTCCTCATTCTCGTGGCTTTCATACACAGGATTCCTACTTAAGCAGTCCGCTTCTGTATTGTTTTTACCTGGGTTGTACTTTACTACAAAGTTGTATTGTGAAAGGTAGTGAGTCATGTCTCCCAGTTCATCATCTGTTCTGTTTTTTATGTTTAAGTTTTCTAGCGGCTTGTGATCTGTATAAATTGTGAATGAGATTCCGATTAGCCAGTGTTGCCAAAATTTTAAACTTTCTTTTATGGCTAAGCATTCTAAAAATATGGCTTTCTTCTTTTTTTGACATTCATTCAACTTCTTTGAAAAGTACGCCACAGGTTTGATTGCTCCACATTTTTGTTTTTGTTTTAGTATTGCACCAATTCCTTTTATACTTGCATCAGTGTATATAAAAGTTTGCGCATCACGGTCGAAAATAGCTAGAATTGGCGCAGAGCATAAATATTTTTTTATTGTTTGGAAAGCTTCCTCGCAATCAGCTGACCAAACGAAATTGATGTTTTTTCTAAGTAAATTGTGTATTAGGTCTAGCGTTATTGTAGCATTAGGAATATATTTATTATAAAAATTTACTTTACCTAGGAATTGCCTTATTTGTTTCTTGTTTTGAGGTGCTGCAAACTCTGCTATAGATCTGAGGTTATCTTTCAAAGGTGTTATTGTATTGCCTTTTATCATATGTCCCAAGAACTTTACAGACTGTGCTGCGAATTTACACTTTATTAATTTCAGACGGAATCCCTCTTTAGCAATTGCATTCAGCAGCTTCGATAAATGGTCCATGTGCTCATTAAAAGTTCTAGAAAATACCATTATATCGTCAATATAGCACATCACAAAATTAGACAGGTTATGTTTTCTTATTATATTTGTAAGGATTCTTTGGAAAATCGCTGGAGATGTCTTCAGTCCAAAGGGAAGGCAAGTCCACTGATAATGGCCTTCTTGTGTAACAAAGCCTGTCTTTTCTCTGTCGCTGATCCTCAATGGTATGGACCAAAAAGCAGAATTAATATCAAGAGTCGTAAAAAACTTACAGTTTATCGTTTTTACCATTAGGTCTTCTATTAATGGAAATGGATGTGGCTGTGGAATAATAATCTTATTAAGATCTCTAAAGTCGATGCATAATCTTGACTTTTTTTCTTCATCCCGTTTGAATGCCAATGTTACTGGTGCTGCGAATGGGCTATAAGATTCTTCAATTAAGTCATTCTTTAGCAATTGTCCAATTTGCTTCTCGATTTCTTCTTTATCATCTAAGGAGCATCTATATGGTCTTTTTGAGCAATATTTTTCTACTTGTAGGTCTATAAACGCTTCATAATTTTTCACTTGGCCTACATCATATTTATTTTTGGCAAATATGTGTTTATAGTCCTTTAATAATGCAATAATTTTCATTCTTTGGTTATGTTCCAAGTAAGTAGTGTCTATATCAAATTTATTCACATCTATGCCCTCATTGAAATTTATTTCATAATTCAATATTTCTGACTTACACTCTCTGCTTTCAACTTCTTGATTACTGTATAGTTTTTCTTCAGTGGGGCTTATGTATTTATTTGCACTTGGGTTGGCATTTTCCTGCAGTTGGATGTTTAAATTCCCATCATGGGTCAACCCAAACCGCTTTATTGTATCCAGTCCCAAAAGCAAATCATGAGTGAAGTTTTTATCGTTGCAAATAAATGCATTTATTTCATTTTCAATATTCAGTATTTTCCCATTTAATTTTGTTAAGCCTGTTGTTTTTCCCCCACCACAAATAGTGATGAATTTATTTTCAAAGTAATTCTTCTTTAAATTTGTTACTTTTATTAATTTGGAATTTATTAAGGTTATATTTGAGCCAGGGTCATAAATACCTGTACATTTCAGTGTGTCATTCAGTATAACCTCTACTTCTATGAGTGGGGGAATATTTAGTTTTTTGTATCCTCAAGTTGATCAATCTCCAACATCAAGTTTTTACAGTGTTTAACGCTGTCCTTACTGTTCTTGTCTTCTTTGAACCAGCATGAATCTTCAGAGTGAAATCTGTTTTTCTTACCCATCTTGTAACATATTTGACAAGGTGTATTTTTCTTATATTCTGCTTCTGATTTAGTAGAGCTTTTCTTCTCAGTAAAATGTTTTTGTACATATTTTTTTTTGATTTTCATGCATCCGCAATGCATTAAAAAGAAGAGTTGGGTCTGTCACCTCTTGTCTGTCTAGTTTACTTATGATATAAGTTGGTAATCCTGCGACAATTAAGTCAGTGAGAGTTCTGGTATCTATATCACTATTATACTCTAGTAACAATCTCTGCTTTTTCAATGCATATTCCAGCAGAGGGCCATTTATATGTTTGAAACTCAGTGCATACATAACAGAAGACCAATTTTTATCTGCAAATGTGTTTAAAAAACTCTCTTGCCAAATTTTCCACTGCGAGCTCAAGCTGTGTTTAATTAACATTGACTCATACCAGTCACCCTCCGAGTCATTCAAAAACAATTTCAAAGCACTAATTTTATCTGTATCAACATTTAAATCAAATCTCGTGCATTCACTTTCAAAACATTGCAACCATTGTCTGGCGTTATTGACCTTGTTATCAAACTTCTTTAAAACAAATTTTTCATTTAATTTACTTAAATTATTATGTTTTTTTTTATTTATTTATTTTTTATTTATTTATTAAATTGTGGAACATAGGTTTTACAAAGATCTTAAAATAATAAATATAGGTGCACTATGTCCTGCCACTTACATGGCGTACAAATTAAAATTAAATGTCATCATGATTAGTATTGGTACTTACAGTTATGGTTAGTAGATATCGATTACAAGATTAGTCCTTACTGCTCATAATAATACATTGCTCATAACGCTCAAACAATACATTTTACTGTCATATACATATACAATAATTATAATCTATTGTCAATGTCAATTTAATAAATCTTATGAACCAATAATAATATGTAACAATAAAATCATTAAAATTTCTCGTTTAGATACTCATTGATCGAATAATAGGCTTTCTCTAATAATAATGTGAGCAATTTATTTTTAAACTCTTGTACAATGTCAATGGAACTTATAGATTTAGGCAGTTTATTATAGATTGTAGGTGCCATGCAGAAGACACTATTCTTATACATGGTTGTTTTAGACGCTACCACGTGGAGTTTACCTGCTCTACGGCTACTACTTACTGGTGAAAATTTTGACCAGTTCCGTCTAACAAACATGCACATTTCGAGAATGTACATGGACGGCATTGTTAATAATTTTAAACTTATAAAATGTGGCTTACATGTATCAGTGGTGTGTAAGTTGCATATTGCTCTGATACAGCGTTTTTGTGCCTTAAAAACCAATTCTTTGCCTACTGCATTCCCCCAGAATATAATACCGTACCTTAAAGTGGACGCAACAAACCCATGGTATGCTGTGAGTACAGTATCTTGATTTGCAGATTTGTTTAACATGTATAAGGCGTATGCGTGTTGATTTAATTTTCCACATACTTTTCCGATCTGTTCTTTCCATTGCAATGTGTTTTCTATTTGTAACCCAAGAAATTTTGTTACTGTAGCCTCATTCACTTTTGCACCATTATATTTAACATTTAGATGTAGGTCTTCGTCTATGTTTCTACCAAAGTTCATTATAGTCGTTTTCCCAATGTTAATTTTTAAGTTTTGCGCCTCAAGCCAAGCAACAAGAGAGCCAATACTGTCATTCATTTCCGATTCAATTACATCTATATTAGGTTTGTCAAATACAACCGTAGCGTCATCAGCAAACATTACCATGGGAAATGTTGTTGCTGACGGAAAGTCATTGATGTAAACGTTAAACAGCAACGGCCCCAATGTACTCCCCTGCGGCACACCGTAAGCTATATTTCTCACGTCTGACTGGTAATGATGTTCAGTGTTAGGTTTACAACTTATCCTGTTAATTACAGTGATCTGTTGACGATTTGTTAAATATGATTCGAGCAGACTAGATAAGTTTCCCCTAATGCCGTATGAATTTAATTTATCAATGAGAATTTTGTGGTCTACATAGTCGAATGCCTTCGTCATATCCATATAAAGCGCCGCAACGGGCAAACGTTTATCGACTCTGGCCATAATTATATTAAGAAAATCAAATATGGCGGTATCAATACATTTATTTTTTCTAAATCCTTTCTGTTGTTCAGCAAAAAGATTATGAACCTCAAAATAATTATTTATATTATCATAAATGACTCGCTCAAATATTTTAGAAAAAATTGGTACTAAGGCAATTGGCCTGTAACATGAGAGATCTTCCTTGTCTCCTTTTTTAAAAAGTGGTTTTATCACAGTTTTTTTTAGTTTATCGGGAAATATACCCTGCATAATGCAGGAGTTAATAATGTGGCTTAAGACAGGCGCAATGTACAACGATACCTTTTTTACAACACTTGTCCTTATTTCATCATATCCCGTGCTAGCTGTATTTTTTAATTGGTTTATAATTTTAAATATGTCCTGTGGTATAGTAGGTTGCATAAACATTGAAGAGGATTTGCTAGGTTTGACAGAATTGATGTATCTGGTACCTTTTATCGACTGTGCTTGGTCCGCAAAGAAGTCATTAAATGCTTGTGCAATGGTCATAGGATTATTTATCAACTGGTTATTTACTTTTACTTGCCCAATACCTTCAGTAGGATAACTAACTTTGGCTTTGTTTATTATTTTCCACGTAGCTTTACATTTATTTTTAGAAGAACGTACATATTTATTGTGTTGTTGTTTTTGTGTTAAATTAATTATTTTCTTAAGCCTGCGAGATAGGCATTTAAAATTTAGTTTATTACGCTCAGTAGGGCATCGTCTGTATATCCACAATAGTTCACGCTTTCTTTTACTACAAGCCCTAATACCGTTAGTTACCCATCTGGGTTTTATTTTTGTGGAGATTTTAATTTTAATTTTAGGAAAACATATATTATATGCGTATGAAAATATCTCATGAAATATATTAAAAGCGCAATTACAATCAGTTTCGGCGTATACTTTAGCAAAATCCAAACTCTTAAGGTAGTCAACGAACTTTTCCATATTATTACTACAGTAGTTGCGTTTTTGAGTAAACCAAAAATCTAGTCTGCATGTTTTATTGACAGGGCAGTGTAGTAGTTGTGCTGTATGGTCTGATACTGCCAGTTCTAGTACTTCACTTTTACATCGTCGTAAATTATGTGCAAAGTTATCAATACAGGTTCCACTGCATAGGCGAGTAGGTTTGTTTATTTCACATTTTAAATTAAACCCTTGAAGTATTTGAATGAATTGCTGAGAATAAATTGTTGTCTTTAAAATGTCAATATTGAAATCACCACACACTATTAACTTTCTGTTACTATCGAATGGAAACAACGAGAGAACCCGGTATAACACATCAAAGAACACATTAAATTTGTATTTTACCTGATCCCTTTGTGGAGGTCTATAGATACACAATATTATGATGTTATGATCAATAAGATCTACCCCACAGCATTCGATTATCCCCGGCACACTACAAGGCGGTACATTTTCAATAGCCTTATACCTAAGTCCATTTCTCACCATAATGCAGGTACCTCCGCGCCTCACGCGCCTTGCACAGTAAGTCGCTAACGTGAAGTTAGGTATACATAACAAATCAGTATCCAATGCCACCATATTGTGTTCACAGAAACATAATATATCAATTTGATTATCTTTACAACTTAAGTTTTCCATATGAACTGTAAAGGCACCCGATTTACTTAATAGTCCATTTATGTTTTGGTGCAGAATAGTTATATTACTATACACGAAAAAGAGGTTCCGGTGGTGTGTTATTTTCTGTTATATAATTACTAGTAGTAGTAGTAGCACATTTATCAGTCAGATCGTGTATGTCACGGTCGTCTGTCTGCGTACTTTGCTCAACCGTTAATTTTTGTTTTCCACCTAGTGTTTTTGACTGCTTATATATATTATACTGCTGCAGTTTCTTTGTGTAGTCGCCTTTTATGACTTCTTTAAGTAAATATCTACTAATATACAAAGGTCGGTTAGTTTTATGAGGCAGAAATGTCGTGTAGTGCATATCAACAAACGTACTCTTACTATACCGGCGACTTACGAATTTTAATACATAGTTTAATTTGGTCTCATTCAATGATTTATTGTAAGGTACTTCGCACAGTAGAATATTAACACATCTGTTACGCATAATAAAATAATTAAGTTGTGTTTGTAGTTCATACGGATTAGTGTCATTCATACCACCTAGTATAACTAGAAAGTCATTACAAGTTAAAGCACCAACATCACTTGTCATGGAATCCAACACATCAGACATTTTTGCACCCGGTTTCCAATAACAGCTCACACTCGTCTCAGAGCCAACAAGGGCTTGAAGTGATTTTCGGATACCTTGACCCTGCTGGTCAGCTAGAATAACAATTCTTTTCCTTTGTTTGTCATCTTCCAACGTATTCTGAGATCTCATAACACGGTCAGAATTTATTACTATAGGTGAATTACTAACACAAGGTACAGGTTTTACAGGTAGTTCCATACTTTTATCAGTTTTCGTGAGTGTTGAACTACGCTGTACCGGAGTAGAGGTAGCAATCATTCTGTTCGATTTATCTAATTCCAATTTTAGTCGAATGTTTTCGCAATTAAGGTTATCGATTTCTTGATTAGCGCTTTGTAGCCTAGCCGTTAATTTATCTATTTGTTCTTGTAATTTCGTAATTTTTTCGTGGTGTTCCCCTAGTGACACATTAGATAGGCTCATCACTGTGGATTCAAACAGGGAAGTTGTAGAATCGTCCAACAACAGTGATTTTACTGCCGGTCGTCTTACTGTGATGTTGTCGTCGCTATTGTGATCCATTATAAATTGTCAGAAATGTATGACAGCAATCACAAAAAGTGCTCGGTGAGACAGGTGGGATTTGATCCCAGGCTTCTTGCGTGCCGATCGGTGACCAGTTGATTCGCGCCACAATGCCAATGATAGTATGAGCGAAATAAAGGTTTCGTTAAATGATGTATGAAATTATAGGTACGATCTGTTTTATCGGCAATTTGTTATATCCCAACCGATTGTCTAGATGTCGCTAAACGCAATTTATGACATGAAATGATTTGCAATGATTGTGCACTATTTGAATCAAACTTTCACAAATTTTATTTTCAAAGTGTAGTGTTTTTTTCACTTATAATGTTACAAACTTGCTATTATATGGTATTTAGCCAAGACTGAGGCACTGATTTTAGTTTATAATTGATCATATAACATTTGATTTGGCACTTTTGGCAAATTTTCACAACACCGTTATTTTTACACATACACTTTTTATTTTTCGCAGATAACACTTGTGGTTATGACTTATGCCTTTATAGTTAGGTAAAACGTATCTTTAAACTGCGTGGGCATATTATAATATTTTTAATTGAAATTAATTACGGAGGTGATGTTATTGCGATCAACGCCACCTAGCGTTTTCTTTGTTGACATTAGATTTATCACATAATTTATCTAAAATTTCCAATAATTTTCCATCAGTAATAGATTGACTTGCAACCTGAATTTCTTGTAATAAATAATCATTAAACACCATATTTCCAGAATCATCTTTATATAGTGCTAGGACATCACTTGGCACATTTATCCACACCTTTCTATTATTACCTCTTTTCAGTAATGTTCTTTTAATTTTCATAAACTCCGGTAACTTTGTCAATTCAGGGTGACGTTTCGCTGCTTGGAAACATGTCGGTATGAGATATGTTATTCCATTCTCTTTTGTTATTGATTTTATTATTATGATGGTATTCTTCGGATCTTCATCTGCTGCCAGCTCAACCTCAAATTGTAATCTTGCCATGATCTACTTTTATCCAATCAAACTCTGACAATTGTCGATTTGTAATTTGTAAGATGGTATGGGAGTAAATAACACACAATTTTGATTTATCTATAACAGAAAAGTTTAATGTTATTGTAAAATTAAACACTCACATTAATTGAGATCAAATATTAACATTACACATTGAGGTGTGATCTACTTATCTATAACAGAAAAATCGACAATTAAAGGTTTTTACTTCCAATATTTTAGTAGATCGACACTGTATTACATTAGCCTTAACACTTTTATAAGAAAATGAGATAATAAATCACATATAATATCGGTATCGGTATAATACAATAATAACGGTACGGACAGTTTTATTCTACCAAATGGACGACGCCGGGGAGCTGTCACGTCATACATGTTAGGCGTCGTACACATTCTCGTATATTAGGCTCCGTACACACAGTATACAAAGCTTACATACATATATAAGATAAAATTTAAATAAACTAATTTAAAGTATGTAACTAATTTATGAATATATTTATCATTTGGTATTATTTTAGTAAGTGGTTTAATGATGATTATATAATTTATCTAAAAATTCGTATGCCTAATGAAGGCGAGATATGCTGTATCTAAAATTAAAAATGCAACATCTTATCTTCACCCTGTCTCCTACGAATAAATTTGATTTCATTTCATTAAGTTGATCAAATAGAAATGGTAGAATTCCACAAATACTCGGCTTAAAAGTAAAAGATTTATAAGCAAAGTTTGTGGAATGCAATAGCATTCGCAGTCTGAAGGTTAACACATTGATTTCGAGAATTTCAAACGCGTCTCACGTAGGAATTTATAACTTGTCTTTGAAATATGAGGATATAGGAGGATTGGATGATACATTTTATGTAAAGAAAGTGGCTCAAATTGACACATGAACATTTCGAGGTATATCTTATGATCCCAAGTCGCGAGAGGAGGGTCTGGGAGGAGGCGGATTGGATTTGACATGTTCTATGATCGGTCGCTTTTCCGATATCATAGCACCCCGTACTATCCTAAACTCCCAGAAAGCGTGGACTGTACATATAGGAGGTAGAAGGATGCATATAATTATCTTTAGGAGGTAGGACACGGTGGTATTTCCGTCCAATTGGGGAAGTACCTCCGCCCTACAGAATACAGCGGCCATAATAACTTCGCATTGTGTTTCCAGCGGTGAGCAGGGTAGCTAAAGCTCACTGGAGAGTTGTGCTGCAGTGGGAAGACCAAACTCTCTGTGCTTACAGGGTCAGTATCGCAAGTGTGACTCCTCTGGTGTAACCCACGTCCATAGGCCACAGTAACCACTTTCCATCAGGTAAGCCACTTAGGTGGCACACGCATGTGCCACCTAAGTGGGTAATCTGCGTGGCGGATTAGTATGACATGACCTATGATTGGTGAATTTAAGCTCCTCCGCCACCATAGCACCCGGTGCTATCCTCAAAAGACTCCCAAAAGCGCGGACTGTGCTTATAGGAGTGCATTTTGTGAAGTGACTGGGTAAGCTACATATACCGATTTAGTCCGCGGGCGAGCTCCGAGGGTTGAGGAAAAAATGGTGATTCCGGGTTCCGTAGTTAGGCTTTAGATACTAGCAGGACCTAAATAATGGAGTATCAATGCCGTCATTTTGGTGTTCTTTTTTACAACGCTTGATTCCTTGGGGCTGAACTGTTTACGTAAGGTAAACAATAATTTCTATATTTTTGCTACTAGACTTGTACGGAATTTACTGTAAAGGTATTTAAGACCAAAAGGAAGAAAGAATTAAATTTGTTTTCGTAAGTAGGTAAGGGAATATCGTCTGGATTATAACCGGAAAAAATATTCTTGTGTAGAAAATGGCAAACTTTTTGTAACTATCATATGGATGACATTTAAAAAGGAGCGCTATGCCTATGCCAATAAACTTCAAAATTCACTGACTCATTAATTTAATTTCTGCGTTCGAATTCGAAATTCAAAATTAACGCCCGCCTTAACCAGGAACCGTGACCCCCTTGTTTTTATCACGAAACAAGTTGTAAACTTGTTTATACATTACTTGTTGGAGACTTGTAGAAGACTAATCAAAACACATGTTTTATACATGTATCTCAGATACTTTTTCGTTCACATAGTATGTACATATAGCCAACAAGTTGTAAAACCCACTTGAGTTCACACTGAAGCCTGTGACATATTGCAACTTGTAAAAACATGTTTTATACTTAGGTGCAAACGAGGGGTGACACATGTTATGTTCTAAACAGCGTATCAAGAAGCCATTGTTGTAGAATGTCATAATTGTTTGAACCGTCTTCAAGAGAATTTACCCGCCGTCGTACTATATTTGTGGATTGAGTGAAATGCGCTTTCAAAATGTCTTCATCCGGTGTTTACCCTCGGGTAAGTCGGTCTTATAAAACAATAAGGCTTAATACTAACCCACTTACAGAAGATCATAGTATTATCTCATGGATTGTACTTAGGAAGACTGTGACGAAGCAAAATTATCTTAAAGTAAGACTCGTGTAAACGGTGTAGTTTCGAAAAGAAGGATTAATAGGTATATATGAATAAGATCTTGAGATTACTATGGACGGTAATCAAGTTAGGTTAAGCTGTAAACTTAAGAAATTATACAACGTCTACTTCGGGGATAATTTAGTAATCGTAACAAACAGACGGAGATAGACAGGTATAAAATTTAAATAGACTTTTTTTTGTTCTAAGTGTCGTGTATAAATTCGGATTTTTTCTTCTTTTTGTATTTTTGTTATGCAATTGCAACGACAATAATGAATTGACTTTTTTAATGATTCTTATATTGAGTAGCCTGGTGGTGAGAGGTGGCCGCGGTAGCCTAGTGGTATGGGTAATGGTCTGCTGAGATGAGGTCTCGGGTTCGATCCCAGGTTTTACCATGGCACACAGCAATGAATTTTCGATGCTTTTCGTAGTTATGTGTGTATTTATCGCAGTTTTATAAGTGCCCGGTTAATGGCAATAGGCTCGCCACCTATTGGGACCTAAACATATACTGGCGAAATGTGGGTGCTAGCACCTCTGCCTACCCCTTCGGAGATATAGGCGTGAGTTTATGTTATGTTATGTTCTTATATTGAGTTAGGGTCGTATACGCACTGTAAGTCAGTTAAATAGTTTAAGGTGAATATATTCAAAATTCCTGGTAAAACCAACTGTAAATCGAATTTAGTAAATTGGATGACTCGATTACTTTCTTTGATACATTATGTTTCAAAGTCAGAGAAGTCTTTGACTTGGTTCAAAGTTAAATTTCATTTACTAACATCAAAATAGAATTATGATTGAACAAAGCAAGTAAAAGAAAAGTTGGAAAATTAGATTTATTACCACTTATTATGATTGATTTATTTATTCAATTTTCTGTACTTATTTATTAAACGCCGCGTGGTTCCCGGCAGAGTAGAATTTGGACCACCCCATCTCTTCCCATGCGGTGTCGTACAAGGCGACTAAGGGATAGGGCTGTTGAACATCATACAAATATATACATTCCAGACTCAGACTCAGATGCATGGCTGGAGTCAACAATAGTGCCCGAAAACGGCAATAGGCTCAATTGCCAACGTACGTAATAACGTAGGACCGAATTTAATGATTGGTGAAATGTGGGTGTTAATTCACCTCTGCCTAACCTTCCGGGAATAAAGGCGTGATTATATGTGTTTATGTATGTATTAAACTACCGAAAACTAAAGCAATTAGGTTTGGCACTTAAATCAAACGAATCTCATTAAAATTTGGTACATGAATAGATTATAGTCTGGAATATCACAAAGGCTGCTTTTGTACCAGAAATAGGTCCCATAGGTAGCGAGAAGGGGATAAAAATTAAACGCGGGTGAAGCTACGGCATAGCTACAGCTAGTGTTTAATAACACAAATAGAATTGACCAAGTTCCATCTTAGTAATAAAATGACGGCACAGAAACTCTGTACTTACAGGGTTGGCAGCGCGACTGTGACTCCTCTGGTGTTACAAACGTCCATAGGTCGCGGTAACTACTTTCCATCAGGTGGGCCGTGTGCTTGTCTGCCACTTAAATGGTTTAAAAATAAAATACTCTTTTCAAATCAAATCAAATCAAATCAAATCAAATGTATTTATTTGCGAAAATGGGTATTACAATAGATGTTCACAAAAAAAAAAATATAATTTCATCAGCCATATTCCGCCCCAAGGCATGCAAATATTGGAATAATCAATCTTATCGACTATTTACTTCAAAAATTGACTTCAAATTTCATATTAATATAACGTCAAAATAGGTAGGAATCCCAGGAATCACACAGACACACATTTGTCATCTAGATACTCTTGTACATTATAATATGCCTTTTGTATCAAAACATTTTTCAACTTGTGTTTAAATTCGTGCAAATTAGTATTCTTTTACCAATATTATTCGTTATCCGTGTGATGGTGGCGGAGAAAGAATACAAGTGGGTATTACCAGTCACCACCATATCTTATCCAACGGTTATAAGAGGCGACTAACGGAAAAATACGCAGACGATATCACTGCGGGAGAAGAAAAACTCGAAATAAAACCCTGTAACAACACGTCTGGCCAGCGTGGAAACAGTAGGCCAAAGCTTCCCAACATTGGGAAAGGCCTGAGTCCAGCAGTGGAATGCGATGGGCAAATTTATTAATACCAACTACTGGAATATTTAGATAAACAATATTAAATATATTTTCATACTGTAAATCTTTGTATTGTTAAGCTTTGAGCTTTGACCGATTAGGTCTAATAAAAATACTGTGGAAGAATTACGAATATGTTCTCAATATTTCATGATCTTCAATATCAGGTACCATAGTTAAAAAATAGTGTATGTCTTAAGGATCATTTTCTACCCGAGAAGAGGGCCAGATCGTGAGAGATGGCCCTGGGTCGGCCGGGGTGCGAGGGATATGCCTGTCAACCTCACCTTCGGCAACCAAAACGACCCACATACGGCGTGCGTTTTAGTCGGTTCGAGTCCGACATAACTCCGGTGGGGAGGTATCCGTGGGGATGTTGCGCACGTAAAAAAAAAAAAAAAAAAGGATCATTTTCTGTTCGAGAATCCTCTGGAATAAATTTCCGTTATTTCAGTTGAAAACTGTATTTGACGACCTGACTGGCATAGCGGTAGGGTATTCAATAGGTGCGGCCAGGTTTGCGGGTTCGATACCCGCTTAGTGTAAACAAGTTTTTATAAACCTGAAGCACAGGTTTATAAAAACCTAGATCAGGTAGGTCGCAAAATGTAAATAAAGTAAGATTATTAATTTAAATTCTATTTTACCAATAAAAACTATTCTATGGCACATTTATAATAAGCTACTTCTAATGTAGACATTATTATAGTACTTACTTATATGACTTAGCTATTAAGACTATAATTGTAAAACTAGTATTAGTACAATGTACAGCCCTCATTTTTGATGAATAATTTTTTTTTTTTGTATAAAAAAAAAAAATAGTGCACCTGAAAAAATACCCATACTAGCTAATGGATATCCATTAGCTAGTATGGGTATTTCTATGTATGAAAACGTAAGTATTTACAAAAGAGTCCAGCTTTGTCTTGTACACACACGTCACAGAAAATCTCTGTGCTTAAGCTTTTGGTCTTCCCACCGACAGCACAAAAACTTTCCATTGAGCTCTGGCTACCCTACTCACCGCTGGGAACACAACACAACGTTTATTATGGCCGTGGTATTCTGAAGTTATTCGAACGGGTGTTTAGTTAAAGGTCTACGCTGTTGATAGAACGGCTGATTAAGCTATTTCTCTGTAACGTATCCACATTCTCAGAATAAATTTATTCTAGAACTTATACAACAAACAAGTTAAGATATATTTACTTTGGGTTCAAATAGCGTTATGTGAAGTGTTCTAGAATATCCTAAAATATTATTATAACATAAACTTTTAATATATTATTTTCCTTATGTTTACTTTTCGAGTGTTTCATAACGTATGATATTATATACGTAGTCAAACATAGCAATGGTGTTCGAAATCCAAACGATATTTATTTATTTATTGATTTATTATATTCTTTATTGTATACCAATTACAATATTCATGTTCAGTTTCAATTCAGAAATATGAGAAGACAAGAGCAGTACAAGGCCTTATCGCTTTACACAATTTCTTCCAGACAACCTTTCGATGAAAATGTATCTTGGTTGAAGTTGTTGGCGTTTAATTAAATAGTTATATTCTATAAATACTTACTTATAAAGTACATAATTGTATAAATATATACATACTTAAGATTATTATATTTACTTAATAATTATATAAATACAATATAAAATTATAAACATACATACACATATACATATTCATATTTTTTCAGACCTTAAGTCGCATAATCACTTAAAAATATCTTTAAATGAGTTTATAATACACCTCATAACTCATTTTTACTAAATTCACGACTCAGATCCGCCGCGGGTGATAAATAAAGGATAACTTCATAATGGGTGAGTCTAACAGGGATTAATGGTGGTACTCAAACGAACACTGGTGTTCATTCACTGTATGTCTCATTTATCACCTCTTGAGGTAAGTACACACCGGTTTCATTCCGTGTATGTCTCATTTATCACCTCATAAGGTGAGTACACATTGGCTTCATTCGGCGTAAGTCTCACTTATCACCTCTTCAGGAGAGAATACGTTGACTTTACAGAGCGTAATATAGCAATCGTAGAGAGCATTCTATAGAAGCATAATATGTTTCAGCCATTCGATTGAACTCCTTAGCCTCATTTTTAGTCTTCTCAGGTCAGGGCCGCGTTTCTAACCGGTGGTTGATTTGCTAAAAAGTAGCCTATGTTAAATGCCAATGCTAAAATAGTAAAAAAATGTCTCTAACATATTTTTAATTTTGACGTTTAATAAGTGCTGTTTTAATGGCATATATAAAATAAACAGTGTTTGAATTAGAACTAGTCAGCCAATTTGAGAACGCGAGTGAGCGAACCGTGCTCGAGGCACTCGGGTTCTAGAAAATTCTGTCCAGTATTAGATAGTCTAGGTTAGAAGGGTAGGTGTGTAGTTTTACGTGTCAGGTTATGTTTGATATCTCTTTTCAATAAAATATGACAGTGTTAACTAAGCGATTTTTGTAGGAGGTAGGACACGGCGGTATTTCCGCCCGATTGAGCAGTTCGACTGGGTAGTACCTCCGCCCTACAGAATACCGCGGTTATAATAACTTCGTGTTGTGTTCCCAGCGGTGAGTAGGGTAGCCAGAGCTCACTGGAGAATTTGTGCTGTCAGTGGGAAGACTAAAGGCTTGTCCTGCTTTGTCTTCTGCTGACGGCACAGAAACTCTGTACTTACAGGGTTGGCAGCGCGACTGTGACTCCTCTGGTGTTACAGACGTCCATAGGTCACGGTAACCACTTTCCATCAGGTGGGCCGTGTGCTTGTCTGCCAACTAAGTGGTATAAAAAAAAAAGCGACATGAAGGTATAATTCCGAAGGCGACCGCATATGACAACTGTAAATGCGGATTTCGTCCAAATATGTGTATGTGTATCGCGGCTTCTCAATGATGCCGTATTGAAGTTTAAGAAATAATGTGTGTGATAATATGTAAATATATACTTAGTTATTGACAAATGAGCGGATTACGATACTGATTATCTTCTATTTCCATAGAATATTTATGCAATATACAGATAGATAGATAGTTCTGTATTGTACACCAACAGATTTACAGTAGGAAAAATAGGTAGCATGTATACAGTTAATGTACAATGGGCGGTCTTATCGCTGAAGCGATTTCTTACAGACAATCTTGGAATAGATAGTAATGTTATAAAAACAAAAGATATGGTTATCGGTTGAACTAAATAGAAAATGTATTAAAAATAAAAGATAGAGAGACGTTACTTGTTAAACTTTGATACAGATAAACGACACTATTGAGAAGCCGTAACGAATTAAAACCTTAAACAAAATTATCATATTACTTCTATTTCACGGTACACTCCACTCCATATCTGAAGTTGTCTTATGCGGTGGTCTTCGGAGTCATACTTTTATACGGCGTAATGTAACAATTATTTCATTTTACCAAGGATTTATAGATAGAATAATTTTAAGCTGTGTTTATAGAATTTAGAGGCATTGGTATTCAACGTGGCAATGCTGCCAGCCTTTTGGGTACGTTACCGGTCGGTGATAATGCGGAGGAATTTCATGATGCATTGTGTATGTAATTTTTATTTTTATTTTATTTTAGTGTATTTAAGTAGGTACCTAATAATAGTTTTTAATTTTAAATTTCATTTAAGTAGAGTAAAATTTTAAAAAATAGATTTGTTTTTAATATTGTATTCTTTAACAAACGGTCAAAGATTGGTCTAAGATACCGTCAATATTCTAGTTTTGCAAGAGGTAAGACACGACGATATTTCTGTCCCAATTTAACAATCAGACTGGGAAAGTACCTCTACCCTATATAATATACTTCGGCTATAATAACTTCGTGATGTGTTCTTGGCGGTGAGTAGGGTAGCCAGAGCTCACTGGGGAGTTTTTGTGCTCTCAGTGGGAAGACTAAAGGCTTGTCCTGATAGTTTCTTCTGCACTGACGTCACATTAACTCTTTGTTCTTATAGAGTTACGGGTGTGATTCCCTTGGTGTTGCATACGTTCAAGGGTCACTGTAATCACTTTCTATTAGGTGGGCCGTATGCTTATCTGCGACCTAAGTTGTATAAAATAAATTAAAAATAAATTTATAACCGTTTGCAAAAAAATATGCGGCCGATTTACAAAGGTACCATTTTTTACTTTTGCCTATGGCTGTTGTACGCGAAAAGGTATAGATCAAGTTTCACTTTTATAAAACTTTAAGGACCACAAAAGCTTCAACAAGGCCAAGTTTCAGATCTTCATATTAATTAAAACGGGATTTATAGTCTTCTAAAGTTGTGCGTGAAAACCGCGGTTGTTTGTAACTTATCAGCGATCTACTAAATTGTATGACGCTCAGCTTAAGATTGCGTTGTATACATTACACACATTGATAACTTACTTATACTTTTCCAAATTACTTTATTAGTTATTACACCTGACCGGTTTCGCCTTACGGCATCCGAAAAATGTCATTGTAAACCTTTGAGGATGCCGTAAGGCGAAACCGGTCAGGTGTAATAAGTAATAAAGTAATGTGCAAAGTACAAGTGAGTTATCAATATGTGTAACAACAAATTCCACCAAGTGCCATCAATCAACAGTATAGATAGTTTGTATACTTTAGTTAGTACCCACCTTAATATAGAATTCAATTTCACAGCTGGACATATGCCTCTTCCAATGTAACCAGGTTTTGACATACTGTTTCCTCACTGGACAGACGGTTTGGTAAAGGGTTTTATTTCGAGATTTCCTTTTCTCGCAGTGATATCGTCTGCGTATTTTTCCGTTAGTCACCTCTTACGACACCCGTCGGATGAGATGGGGTGGTGATACTTGTATTCTTTTTCCGTCACCACACCTTATAGAATTACAGACTGTTAAATAAATTTACCTGTCTCATGGTTTAATTGTGTAATATGTTTATAATATGTGATTTTATTTAGATGTCCTATGGCGTACGGTAGAACATTCGACTGTTAGGGCTTAGGCCACGGGTTCGATTCTCGCTCAGTGCAAATATTTGTATGCATGAATATGTATTCTGGATGTTTCTTTTGGATTGGCGTATAAATAACGAGCAGTGCGTCAATTTTTTGAAGAATATTCAAAACTTAGCCCCATTCTTGTGAGATTTTTTTTATATCACTTAAGTGGCAAACAAACATACGGCCCACATGGGTTACCGTGTGCAATACTGTGGTTACCGTGGCCCATAGATGTATACAACATCAGAGGCGTAGTATTTGCGCTGCGGACCCTGTAAGTACCATCTAACCCTATATTGTAGTTGCTTGGAATAACCACGTCAGGGAGTTCATTCCACAGCTTAAGCGTGCGGGAAAAGAAGTTCTTTTCGTCAGGACACAGGACAGTCACACCTAGTGTGGGCCACCGGAAATGTAATTATATATGTAAGTGTTTTTGGTAATAAAATGAAATTATTATTTATTATTTCATACCTGACCATGCGTACTGTTTGAACTTGTAACGTGTGAGGATGAATTACCTGACTAAGGCGAGAGGTGCAATCATAGAGTGTAGCAATTTATGTCTCAATCGTACACAAACATGTCAAAGTTGTTATTTAGTTCAATCTTCGAGGTCAATACAGTTACTACAAGTCGTGGGACATGAATTTCGATTCAGTTTACTGTGTTATCTTCAGTTCGTTTAAGAAGATATCCGTCGGGATTGCCACCGGTGAGTTCTTCAAACAGATTTGTAAAAGCCAGGAGCTTTGTAATAACAGATTGTGAACTTATATTTTGAGCTTTAACACAAAATTTAGACTATGACTGCGTGGTCCTACCACTTCATTCGATGGGACGACGCGGACGGAGTTTTTTTTTCTGTTGGTCCAACCGGTCGAACGAAGGGATTTTTTTATCCGACTACGGCCAAGCAAAAGGTGGGTTATGATTTTGACAGGCTATGTAAGCATGTATGTACATAGGTTCATCTCTTCCCTCATAGCTCCTGAACCACTTATTAGAACTGGACAAATGAGGTAGGTATTGTTAGAAGCGTCCGCTGGTTATAGGCTATATAATATGTTACTGAATCTATTGTGGCGTCCTCTAGCGACCGCTACTAGTACTATTTTAAAAAATAAAATTGAGACATGTCGTGTTTAGTACCAACTGAAAGGTCGTAATTAGCACATTTCAAATACCTATATGTATAAATTATACCTATTACTTACCCCGAAATATTTTTTTATATCACTTAGGTGGCAGACAAGCGCACGGCCCACCTGATGGAAAGTGGTTACCGTGGCCTATGGAAGTGTGTAACACCAGAGAAGCCACACTCGCGCTGCCAACCCTGTAAGCACAGAGTTTCTGTGCCGGCAGTGTAGAGGACAAAGCAGGACAAGTCTTTAGTCATCCCACTGACAGCACAAATTCTCCAGTGAGCTCTGGCTACCCTACTCACCGCTGGGAACACAACATGAAGTTATTATAACCGCGGTATTCTGTAGGGCGGAGGTATTTCCCCAGTCGGACTGCTCAATTGGGCGGAAATACCGCCGTGTCTTACCTTCTCATATTTGGATCTGGAATTGGATCGGTTCCGATAATATTACGTAATGCTCTATCAGTTAGGGTTCCCCGATACGACAAGTCTTGCATCAAAATATGTATTACTAGATACCTATATCAAAGTTATAGGTAGGTATATATACACACAACTTATTTTCGACTTTTTGGGGGTTGTTTTTTTGACGGGGTTTTTTAATTTTTTAATTTAATTTAGTTAGCACTCGTCTTTCGCCAGTGTGAATGAGCTATTACGTTCATACTTTGTTCCATGGTGACAAATTTTGCCAAAATTCCAGAAGAAAACTGGCGTCAGGTTCTTGTCAGGTTATTAAGTAAACCGGTTTGCTGGTGAAGTAGCCTTAGTTTTCGAAGTTCTTTATATCCACATTCCCTCATATTCTCTATAGGGGTTCTTTACACCTATATTAGAGCAAGTAGAAACGATTTTAAATTCAAATCATGAAATATATCTACGGTATCATTATAGCTACATTTTCTCAAATGGAATTGTACGTGGTTCGTACAATTTGTAAACAACATATTTATGTGAAGAAGTCGCCACTGTGTCGTATATTGCAGTCTGTAGTGCACCTCACGTAACGTAAATAGAACGGAGACTTGTGTAAACTATGCTGAAAAATAGCTGTTATGTCGGGAATTCTCAAATTGAAAATTTTGTATCGTAAAATCAAGAGAAATAATAGAATTACAAAAACATTTTAAAATATTTTTGATCCGCTTCAAAAATACAATATTTCGACACATAAAATAAGCTTTTTACTATGATTCTTTTAGCAGTAGCCTGTGACTCCGCCCACGTGTAATTTTCTTCCCTGTGAAAACATATTCCAGGGTAACTTATGGAATTCCATATTCCAGGGATAAGAAGTAACGTAAAAGTAATATGTGTTATTTTAAGCTTTAATATTTTTCCAACCAAATTTCAATTTATTTAGCTATTAAGCGAGATTGAGTTCCAAACATCAAAGAATCACAGAATCAACTTCAGTTATTCAGTTCAGGCACTTAAAGAGCACGTATTAACGTCAAAATTTTACAGTTATGTCAAGAAATATTATAAAAATAATAAACCATTGGAAAATTATTTTTTCACTGGTTTGGTAAGTTGGTTCTACTGAGAAGATACAAGCAAGAAACTCAGAGAACTAATATTAGAACTAGATAATCTTTATTACACACGGCGGTATTTCCATCCAATTGAATACCACGGATATAGCTAATAACTTCGTGTTGTGTTCCCAGCGGTGAGTAGGGTAGCTGTCAGTGAGAAGACTAAAGACTTGCCCTGCTTTGTCTCCTACACTAACGACACAGAAACTCTGTGCTTACGTGTTACACACGTCTATAGGCCACGGTATCTACTTTCCATTAAGTGGGCCGTGTGGGTGTCTGCGACCTAATTGGTATAAAAAAATGCCCATCAAAACATCTTCACATTAGTACCTAGTAGATATAGTATTGTAATGGGAAGAAGTTTTTCTTGTTTCCTACAAGAGTAGCAAAAATCATTACTAGAGATTTCCTACAAGAGTACAAAACACAATAATTTTATTATCAACAGAAGTCAGAGAGTTGATTTACGACACAGACACATACTGGAACGCGTGAGCGAAGGATATTATTAACGCTTGCTTCTCTTCTCCACAACAAAAAATTAATAAACTATTATATCTGTCCCTACCGAATAATTTCAACATTAATTTAGCTTTCATATCTTTGTAGCGATGTCTGAATTCGAACTACAATTTGCATTAAACGTCTACATCAGGCGGTAGAACCATGGCATTCTCGGTATATCTGAGTGGGCTGCTCAGGTAATTACTTAGGTACCATCCTCTCACGTTATATTGAGTAATTATTCAAGTACGTCATATTTTTACCCGACTACGGCGAAAACAAAGGAGGGTTATGATTTTGATAGGCTATGTATGTATGTAGGTTCATCTGTTCCCTCATAGCTTCTGAACTACTTATTAGAACTGGACAAATGAGGTATCGTTAGAAGCATCTTGGTTGTCCGCTGGTTATAGACTATATGAAATATCGCTGAATCTAATGTGGCGCCCTCTAGCGCTAAAGTACTGTGTTAAAAAATAAATTTGAGGTATATATGTCGTGTTTGGTATCAACTAAAATAATTTAATTAGCACATTTCAAATATGTATAAATTATATCTATAGCTTAAATTAAAAATAAGTTTAAAACTAAAACCCGACTGCTGAAACTGTATTAAACAAGAAAATATCAAGCATAGCCACGGTCGTATGCCACTTTTCCCTAGAATGTATTGTTTTGTTAGACTAAGTGGCATACGACCACGGTTATACTTGACATTTTCTTGTTTTATACTTTTTTTAGAGCGTTTTTTTCTTCCTACAGTCCCGGATCCTTTAAGCGGGGCGTGAAAAAGCATATTATGAGGCCGTCAAGCTGAGTGTCACCATTGAAACATGGTATACATATGTCATGGTGACCCTCTTTTCTGAGACTTTACCTTCCGCTTACCATCAGGCGAGGCGATCTAATTGACGTGTCCTATATATAAAAAAAACCTACGTTATTTATTTTGTATTCAATTTCTCCGTTAGTGTTGAATTTTCCCATTTGGTATGCGTGAACTAGAATACTTATTTCATCTTTTTCCCATCAACATACCTTTAGTGACAATGTGAAAATGTTATATCTTAACGGTACTTCGAAGTTTCCCATCTGAGTAACTTCCAAATTGGTAAATCTAAACAGCTGGAACGCCTTCATAAAAGTTAGTTGAAAATTTTACTCCTACTTAGGAGTAAAATTTTGTCAATAAGTGGAAATTTCAACAAATAGGAACCAAAAAAAGGAAAGTTTAATACTTATAAACACAGTTTCTTGTAACATAACTCTTTGGAAAGATACGTTTGACAAAAGTAGAGACTCGCATATTTTCAGCTCGGCCTTGTGTCTCTAACCGCCGAAAGTTTAAAAAAAAGAAAGCTGTGTTAGTTCTCGGTGATAGAATCAGCTTGACGACAATAGACGCGCATGTTACGAGGTACTTAAATTCATTGGCAAAATGTGGGTGTGTAGTGTGTTCCCTGTAAATTTAATCCAAAAGGAAGATACATTCGTTCCTGTAAACTTTAATAATAACACTCTAAAGTACTTTATAACTGCCTAGAATTTTCTTTTCAAACTCTAGTAGATCCATCATTCTTCCTCGCAACCGACAAGTATAAGTTTCACGGAAGTTTTATCATAAAGATAATAAATAATCAGCAAGAAAAATGCATCAAATAACAACTAATAAACAACAAATAATAAATTAAAAAGTTCATAAATTACTTACGCATGTTTTTCAAAACTCGTAAACACACACTTTCACAGAAATATGATTCAAAATGTTTATGGAATAAGTGTTGTTTTACGTTCACGTCTGCGTTCGACCGACAACCACCCCCTGTGAGGGTAGAAGGACTACTGAACACTGTCGCTTAGGGATGTTTATACTGTTGCTTGGGACTAGAGCAATTAATTCAAAGTACTTTCAGATGATATTATTCAATGGATTTAGCGGTAGCTGTTCGATTTATATCTGTTTGCGACATGAGGACAAGATTATGTATCTGGGACAGGTTGAAGAATTCTGATAATGATATTAAAAACGACAAGCTCTGCTTGTTCTTTTTATTTATTTTTACCCGACTAGGGCGAAGCAAAAGGAGGATTATGATTTTGACAGGCTATGTATGTATGTATGAATGTATATATGTATGTAGATTTATCTATTCCTCATAGCTGAGAGAGCTTATTAGAACTAGACAAATGAGGTATTATTAGAAGCATCTTAGTAGTCCGCTGGTTATAGGCTATATAATCATTTGAAAGGACTTAATTGGCATATTTGAAATATATATAATTTATACCCTATTGCTTGCCCTATAATATAAATTAAAAAAAATGTTTGAAACTAAAACCCGACTTTTAATAATAATAATAATAATAATAAAAAAATAATAATAATAATAATAGACTGGATATCAAAAGTACTCCACGGAAGACACCCTCATGACTTAGAGCAACCCCACGTTAACACACTCGCATCTAACAAGTGGCTTAAAGTAGGAAATTTGTTCCCGGAAACTGAAGGATTCATAATAGCTATACAAGATCAAATCATCAACACTAAAAATTACAGAAAATATATTATTAAAGACCCAACTATTACAAACGACAGATGCCGCAGATGTTATACACAGTCAGAAACCATACAACACATAACAGGAGCATGCATAACACTCACACAAACAGACTACACCCATAGACATAACCAAGTTGCAAACATCATTCACCAGAAACTAGCACTTAAATATTCTTTCATACAAGACTCTAACACCCCTTACTATAAATATACACCACAAACAATATTAGAAAATAACACACACAAAATCTACTATGACCGAGCAATTCTAACAGATAGGACTATTAACTACAATAGACCAGACATCATTCTACAGGACAAAATTAAAAAAGTTACATATTTAATAGACATTGCAGTTCCCAACACGCATAATTTACAAAAAGCAATAGCTGAAAAAATAAGCAAGTATGCCGAGCTCAAAGAAGAAGTGATAAGGATATGGAGACAAGATAATGTCTACGTAGTTCCTATAGTTCTATCCACCACTGGTGTTATTCCGAACCATCTCCTCCATTGTCTAAAATTAATAGATTTGCCAGAATCTCTATACATCAATCTACAGAAAGCTGCCATATTAAACACATGTAGAATAGTCAGAAAGTTCATGCAGTTGGACGAAAACACACCCACATAATACACACCACAATCAGCATTTACTTGGTTTAAGCCCGTAAATGCAGTTAAAAGCGTAGTGTGTGTACACTAAAAAGGGACCCTTTATGTGTGAGTCCGAATTGTGCTTGACTGGTTTTAATAATCTGTATTATTGGCATCACGTAGCAGTTTTCCAGTTTATTGCCGTATAAAATGAACTCATACTGACGTGACCGTTGCTAGAAAAAAGAAATATTCTAGACAAACTTGCAGTTTGGAACCCGAGCTTCTATATTTAAAAGGTTTCTACAGAGTCAGCAACGCAAGTGTGATGCTTCTCTTGTTGCACATGTGTATAGGTTGCGATAACCACTTCCCATTACTGTGCGCCGTATGATTGTTTGCCACCTAAATGGCATAAAACTATAAAATAATACATATAATACATAATTTATATTAAGCCGCGTGATTTCCGGCAGAGTAGAATTAGGGCCACCCCATCTCTTCCCATGCGGTGTCGTACAAAGCGACTAAGAATAGGGCTGTTTAACATCAGACAGATATATACAGGCCAAACTCAGCCTCAGATGCATGGCTGGAGTCAACAATAGTGCCCAGCATACGGCAATAGGCTCAATCCCTATTACTTAGGACCGAATACAATTATTGGTGAAATGTGAGTGTTAATTCACCTCTGCCTAACCCTCCTGGGATAAAGGGGTGATTATCATGTATATATATATTAAACATAGTAAAACAACAATCAGTACTTCCCTACAGCACCGAATTTAATAACAAAAGGCAAAAAGATATTGTTTGCACTGAAAAAATTGCGAGAACACACAACACACAGTCAAATTTTAATTGTTTTTTTAACCTTTCCTGTAAAAAAGGATAAACGCTTTAACAAGCATTAATTCTCAAAATTATGCGCGTTGTAAGCGAGTTGTAAAAAATGTCCTCTGAAGATAGCCCTACGATGACACAGAGGAGTTAATGTTTGTTTTAAAAGAAATAGTTGGTGTTAAGTTGCGTAATTAAGACATAACTTTGGTTAGTAGTGGGGAATCACTCTAGCATTGTATTATTGTTAGTAAATTGGTTGTTTCTGTAACAGTATTTAAGAAATATTGTTCATCTACACTTGACGCCTGAAGCACAGGACTACCTAGTTCAGGCACAGCTTAGATAATAAGTAAAAACAATTAACTGCACAAATATATATACATATTATACATACCTAAAATACCACCGCGGTAGCCTAGTGGTATGGGTAATGGACTGCTGAGACGAGGTCTCGGGTTCGATCCTAAGTTTTACCATGGCACACCAATGACTTTTCGATGCTTTTCGAAATTATGTGTGTATTCATAGCAGGTTTATAAGTGCCCGGGTAATGGCAATAGGCTCGCCACCTATTACATTGGGACCTAAACATAAACTGGCGAAATGTGGGTGCTGTCTACCCCTTCGGGGATATAGGCGTGATATGTTTACATACCTAAGATATCTACCCACGCACAATATAATAATGCACGATAAATTAAGAACTCATGTCAAATACTGTACAACGATTTTGATATAAATTTGATTTGATTTGATTGGTAATGTTGACTTTCACCACTAACTGACTATTGAGGATATCAAACAAGCGTATAGCTATTTCATCAGCACATAAGATCTAGAAATTCTGTGTGGTTTCCGGCAGAGTAGAATTAGGGCCACCATCTCTTTCCATACGGTGTCGTACAAGGCGACTAAGGGATAGGGCTGTTTAACATCAGACAGATATGTACAGCCCAGACTTAGCCTCAGATGCATGGCTCGAGTCAACTATAGTGCCCAGAATACGGCAATAAGCTCATCCCCTATTTTGTGAAACCGAATACATAATTGGTGAAATGCGGTGTTAATTCACCTCTGCCTAACCCTCAAGGGATAAAGGCGTGATTACATGTATGTATGTAAGATCAATAAATAAATATAATATAAATATTCTACAACATTCTACACAACGCTATCTAGACCCATGGTAAGCATAGTTTGACTAGTTCACACATTGCGACCTGAGACGGTGCGCACTATGCGGTATGAAAGAAACTTCATCCCACGCACACTCAAGCTGTGGAATGACCTCCCTGCTGCGGTTTCCTCAAGCACCTACAATATGGGATTCTTCAAGAGGGGCATCAGAAGGTTTCTTCATGGTCGGCAGCGCGAGTGTGACACCCCTGGTGTTGCATACGTCCATAGGCCACGGTAACCGCTTCCCATCAGGTGGGCCGTGTACTTGTCTGTCAACTAAGTCGTATAAAAAAAACTAGCTTGTGTTATGGAATCTAGAATACGGATAAACATACTTAATTTTTTTTTTTTGTAAATAAGTACATACATATTATCCATATTCATGCATACAAATATTTGCACTGGCTGTGGCGTGGCAAATTTTGTATAATGGCTTCAGAGTAGGTACAAGAAGCTGTTTGATCCATATACAAAAAATAACTTCCACAATTCGGAATGAGTTCACTCATAAGCCTTTGCCAAATATCGTTTCTACAAATGCGTGAGTTACTTTTTCTGCTAGAAAATTTTCCTAATAGAAAATATTGAGATATATTTTATTTGGACCAAAAGTAGAACCTGTTCTTTTACGAACAGAAAAGGAATAAAATATTGCTATTTATATAACATAACATAAACTCACCCTATATCCCCGAAGGGGTAGGCAGAGGTGCTAGCATCCACATTTCACCAGTTTATGTTTAGGTCCCAATGTAATAGGTAGCGAGCCTATTGCCGTTAACCGGTCACTTATAAACCTGCGATAAATACACACAACTTAGAAAAGCCCCGAAAAGTAAATGTTGTGTGCCATGGTAAAGCCTGGGATCGAACCCGAGATCTCGTCTCAGCAGTCCATTACCCATACAACTAGGCAACCGCGGTTATATATATATATATATATATATATATATATATATATATATATAAAGATATAGGTATCTAACCTAAATCGTTACATAATAATAATCCGGGATGAGCGTGAGAGGTATGCTACAAGCAATCTCACGCAATCTGTGTGGTGAGTATCACCGCCCTATCTCATTCGAAGGGTGTCGTAAGAGGCGACTCACAGAAAAGTACGGAGACGATATCACTGCGAGAGAAGGAAAATTCGAAATAAAACCCTGTACCAACCCGTCTGGCCAGCGTGGAAACAGTAGGCCAAAGTCTTCCAACATTGGGAGAGCCTTATGTTCAGCAGAGGATTACGATAGGCTGGTCTAATCTCAGCCTAAACAACTAATGACTCATGTCAGCGTGCGGTTTTAATCAAGTGCGATATAATTACCCCGCCCACTGATTTCCGCACTTAAAAAAGCCTTGGATGCCACCGGGGTTAACACAAAGATGATGATAATAATGCCTTCTCATCACCATCTGAGCTACAATCTGCGGATGCATCTAAAGCTTCAACCCAGGGTTCGGTCTTCAACAGCAATTTTATATTTTGGTTTATTTCTTCATACAGTCCCGGGTTCTTTAAGCGGGGTTGATTTGAATGAGGCCGTCAAGCTGAGTGCCACTATTGTAACATGCTCTGTGTCTGTAATGGTGACCCTCTTTACTGAGACTTTCCCTTTAGCTTACCATCAGGCGAGGTGAAGTCAAATTGGCGTGTCCTACATAAAAATTTTGGCTTCTGCCGAAGCGACTGTCGTCTGACCCCCAATCATCAAGTGTTTCGATTCGGTTGTTTTGATGACATCGATTAGACTTCAATGAAACTTTATTAATGTATTGCTTTTTGTTTTACGTGCGCGTGCACGTAACGTAGCGCCCCACCGGAGCCAGTGGAGGAGGTTATGTCGTACTCGAACCAACTAAAACGCACGCCGCCTGTGGGTCGTTTTGGTTGCTGAAGGTCAGGTTGACAGGCATATCCCTCGCACCCCGGCCGACCCAGGACCATCTCTCACGATCTGGCCCTCTCCTCGGGTGTGTAGGGACTACAGAGTCCCCAACTCCTCCCCGGAAAACGAGGAGGCGCGCCAAGCGCGCCGCCGCCACGGCCTGCTTCTGCCGGGGTGACAGGTGGCTCCACCAGTCACCCCCAGGCCTGCGCTCATGGGGGCAGAGGTCATTCATCGACCTCTGACGCCCGAGTTGCCTTCGTACACGGGCAGCTTGGCTTGCGATCCTTCGTCGCTCCCGCTGCCATTCCCGCCCCGCCTCCTCCTTCACGAGCATTACTTGCTCGCAGAAGGAGGCGCCGGCCGCCCACGCATCCGCGCAGCCCCCGTCTCGGCGTCTCCCACGCTGGACACTCGGTGAGCGTGTGTGGCCCCGAGGCCTCACTCGCGTCGCAGTGATGGCACTCAGACGTTGGCTCTTTCTCCATCCGACGCAGATACTTTCCGAAGCACCCATGCTCAGTGATCATCTGCGTCAGACGATACGAAAGGCTGCCGTGTGGCCTCTCTAGTCACTCCCCTATATATTTTTTTTTTATATAGGACACGCCAACTTGACCTCACCTCGCCTGATAGTAAGCCCATATTAATGTATTGTTTGCACTTACGGGAATGTTACAGGAAAAATACAATTATATTAATCTTCGCTGTACAAGGACAGACGCGGATATTAGGGTAGATATATTGTTACATGGAGTGCGTAAATCAGATACGTCATTCCGGTGTTAGATATATGCCTTCTCAACATGTTGATAACACAATAAAACTAACTAACAAATCAACACGTTCTATCTTAATTTCTAGCATTATCATGTGATTGCAGTGACAAGGTGTTCCTATAATCTGCGTCCGTCTTCCTTATGAGAAGTATGACGCATGATAAACTAGATTTAGGTAAGTATTTTTTACTATCGGCTTCCCTTTTGAAAGTTCGCCCATTGGTACTTAGCTTTCGATCTGAATGTGGGTTCTATTTGGTTCCTCCACCAAAATTGCCTAAATCTTACAAAAAAAAAGTATAGTTCTTCTGTGGAGGTCTTATTCTAAAGAAGAAAGAACAGGAAAAATAAAATTTTCGGCGATAGCCTCTGACTACCTTACAAGAACAGATGCATGAAGGTATGTAGGTATATGCCCTCATAACCATGTAAGTACGTATCGCTATAAGCTTTAACCATGAAATCTTTTATCTCTGTCGTTTATAGGGATTATCATAAACGCCTGTTTGTCTTGAAATAACTTAAATGCCCCCTATAATCTTTTGCATGGATTGATGTAAAATCTACTAATAATACCCCTCACTTCATATCACGATCTTCTATATTTACTTAGAAATCTATTTTTACCTGACTGCGGAGCTAAAAATGGAGATTATTATGTTTAAGGTGTGGAGTACCAGGGACCAACTTGTTACTTATATGGCCGAGTAAAGCAAATAATAATTATAACTTGTATTAAAAGAAGAAGTATTTATTGACAAATTCATCAAAACACAGTGTAGATGTATGAAAAAAAAATGCACAATATATAAATCGTAAGCGCATAAAAAAAATCGCCTCATACTTCTCGACGCTCGCAAGCTAGTCAAGTCGTGACCACGGGTGCTGCACCGCATCCAAAACGTCGGCAGAAATAGTAAGTTCCATGATTTAATCGCGAAAAGTTCCGATTTAGTACTATATAGTCTATTTATGAAAAGGTTTTATTTTGAAGATGTATTTTGCGCGTCGCGGAATTACTAGCCAGGATTCGAACCCGGGAGCTTTTGATCATAATGCCGACTCTTAACTAATGATGAGGGCTATGTGTTGACTAGTATATAATGTATGTCTGTCCTATGTGTATGTCATAACCGCAAAACAGTTGAACCTATTTTGATGGATGATAAATAAATTCTACATGAGTATCACTTTATATAAAATTAATTTTTTAATGCAATATATATTATAAAACTATCGCAGTATATTATTATGATAGAAGTTGGAATCTATACTATATTACGTCATACTGTGACGAATTGTAATATTCGTAGCTCATTCTACGAATCTCGTAGCAAGTTCTACCAAACTCGTAGCTAATAGTTACGAGGTACAAGAAAGACACTTGGTACACAAATAATATTACAACTGTTGAAGTTTTGTTATGCTCAAGTACTAATATTAATCTTTATTTCGAAAGAAACTAAAAGATTTTGGAAGAATTCAGGGGTTTGTTATTACATGGCAACGAAGTAGGTTAGCACACAGCAACATTAAGGAATACTGGTTCATCTTAGGACAGGTGGCCATTCTTAACGCATTGAAACACCTTCGTGTCTTGGAGAGCACGATAAGCTATCGGTATTGGTTACTATGCGAAGATCTGTGACATTATTTAGTTGGATCCCGAAAAGTCAAGAAATATATACTTTATTTGAACTTCTCTCATATCTATCTTTCTTTTTGTATTTCTTAATACACCTTGTTTCTAGTTTATTTGCTAACTACACCAAATTTTTTGCTTTATTACATTACTGTCCATCCCAAGCTTGCCTGGAAGAAATCGCTTCCGGCGATAAGGCCGCCCATTGTACATTAAACTGTATGCATGCTAACTACAAATTTTACTGTAATCTATTGGTGTAAAATAAAGAATTATCTATCTATATAAAGTTGCCGGTCTTTTTCAAAACTCATTAGATTAAGAATGTTAAATGTGTCTGTGTGAGCTTGTGTGCGTGCATGCATACGTGCGTGCCTGCGTGCGTGCGTGCTTGCGTGTATGTGTATGTATGTGTGTGTGTAAATGGATGGTAAAAGTTGTGCCTCTTATTTTATAATTTTTGTTTATTTATAATCATTCACCCAACCTATAATAGTAAATTATTGGACACTTCAAATTTATGACGTCACTATTAATTATTTGTTTCCATATAAATAGTCCTTATAACTTACCATTTTCACGTTCATTAAAAAGTGTCCGATTTTTTGAGTAAATTGGATATTTTACTAGACAGTCAAATATCCAATTTGCTCGCTCGCTAGTAGGCTGCGGAGCGACTTCAAATTCTCAACATTAATCATCCAAAATCTGCTCCACAGTCTAGTTAGTTAATCAACAGGTGTATCAGCATAGAGGTGACATTAACATGACCCCAAGTCCTCCTAGTGCCTATGGGGCATGCCCCTTAACCTCTGCTGTAATCCAAACCAAACAATATACTGTTTGTAATAAAGGGACTAGAGTCCCCTTGCAATTGCTGTGACCCCATTGACCTAATTAAGAGGTGTCAGTTAGAAACACAGTGACGAGGTTGCGCTATATCGGTTATGTTACTGAAGTTATCATTAAGTGACCAATTAGAGGGACTCTAAGCTTTAAAATTCATTAGAAACTTTAAAAAAGAGTTGTCCTGGACTGCATGAACTTTTATCTGTGATCAGGTGAACAAAACAGCAATTTCTTCCAGCTCCGTTTATTTTTCATCTCTTTTTTCTATTAAAAACTTTAACCATATGACCATGACGCACCGCTGAAATGTGCGTATTTATATACAATTTTGCGTCCATAGGCCGCAATGCGGCATAAGGAGCAACCAAGAATTTTTTAGTGTCTTCACCTAAGGTCCTTATTCTATATTTATATTAGCACACTATTTACACATTGTAGATTTTCTTATTCAGGTGGAGTGGCTCGACCTACTGGACAAGACTTTTAGTAATTTGTAATTAAAGCATTCCTGTTAACTCCACTAGCTAAGCCAAGTTGCATGTGCTAAAAGCGGTATCATGTCAGTAGTGGCCAGAAACAGTGATTTAGAGCTAGTTATACTATTTAGGTATCAGGTTAAGACTCTTTTGTGCCTCACTGAGCACGTTAAGCCAGTTGTTATACAAACATTTGTGATATTTGTTAGTTTAGTTTATGCTCAGGGTTGTTAAGTAAAAGATACAAGTGCGGAAGCCAACAGAAATATCCGTAAAATATCGGGTGAATAGAAGAAGAATAAGGGTGAATAGAAATAAAATGGTCAGCTTATTTCCATAGCTATTTTCTTTTTTTTTTATACAACTTAGGTGGCAGACAAGCACACGGCCCACCTGATGGAAAGTGGTTACCATGACCTAAGAACGTGTGTAACACCAGTGGAGTCACATCCGTGCTGCCGACCCTGTAAGAACAGAGATTTTGTGCCGATAGTGAAGAGGACAAAGCAGGACAAGCCTTTGGTCATCCCACTGACAACACCAAAACTCTCCAGTGAGCTCTGGCTACCCTACTCGCCGCTGGGAATTAAAACTATAGGCAAGTCCAATGTAATAATTGAACACAATTGTCAAACACGTCTGTAGAACTTCCATAAAAGAAATTATCAAAAAAATCTAACGGCCATTTTATTTCTATTCGGCCATTGATCTCTATATACCCCGTTTTATTGTCGATGCCATGAATTCATTTCGATTTTCTTACGGTAGATTTTAAGTTGAACCAAAGTTTTACGTAACGTCTTCGGATACGATTCCAGGATTCCAGGAACCAATTGCCCGAAACTTCGTCCGGCAACTGCGGATGTTTCATGATACCCCTACTAGACTGACGTTGTGATGATGATGTGGCATACAAAAAAAGATACACAACCCTATAAAAGTACTGTTTAACATAGTTTTTTTCAGAGTAAATATATTGTCAGTTACCCCAGTCGGCGGTTCCAATTCCGTTCGGAAATCCTTTTATATCTTATGCCCCTCATTTTCCTCCTTTGATTTCCTTTGTAAAAAGCAATGTCTCACTGTGTATTACTCTCCCCACTTTTATTTCACAAACAAACAATAAACTAATATTAAATGAGTAACTGGTATAGTTTCTGACACATGAACAAATATTATATATATGGTATAGGAGGTAGGACACGATAGTATTTCCCTTAAATTGAGCAGTCCGACTGGGGAAGTACCTCCACCCTACGGAATACCACGGCCATAATAACCTCGGGTTGTGTTCCCGGCGGTGAGTAGGGTAGCCAGAGCTAATTGGCGAGTTTTTGTGCTGTCAGTGGAAAGACCAAAAGCTTATCCTGCTTTGTCTTTTAGACTGACGGCACAGAAACTCTTGTGCTTAAAGGGTAGGCAGCGCGATTGTGACTCCCTTGGTGCTGCACACGTCCATAGGCCACGGTAACCACTTTCTATCAGGTGGGCCGTATGCTTGTCTGCCAACCAACTGGTATAAAAAATAGCTCCACTAGGCAATTGCGCTCCATGTAGTGCAACATTTGCAACTGTGACCAAATCAATGTTCGATTAAAATATAGAAAAAATTTAATCGATTCAAGCGGGATTCGAACCCGTAATCTTTCCCTTACAGGGGAAATGCTCTGACCACTAAGCCACAGTGCCTTTAATATGAGCATTGACTTGTCAAATGTCAGTGTCATCATAATGACTCGGCACCTCACCCGCCACAGTATATAACATTATATTGTTTTTTTTTGTATTATAATGCTGTGTATCACAATAAACATTTTTCTTACTTTCTTCTTTTTTTTTCTTTTTTTTTATTCATTTATTTGCCCAAATATGGTTACAAATGTGTCAGGTCCAATAGTTTTGTGCGGCACATTTACCATTTAATGGCATGCAAACATTTAATTACACATCATTACGAATACAATCATTAAATAACATTAGTTCAGCACATGTCCTACAAGTCAATTGAAATTCTAAATATTAGTCACAAAAATAATGTCAATACATAAAATAAAACAAACAAGTCATTAAAATTGTGAAGAATGGTACATGTCAATATATTGCGATAAATTAATTATGTCGTAAATGGGTTGACTCAATAATGTGCTTCTTTCTTCTTACACTTGAGTACTAAAATAAACTCTCGGTTGCTCTATTGATTTACTGACATTCAGCCACAGCCGAGGTTAATGAAGTGAAATAATGAGTTCCACAATGGTGATGACTGAAAATCTCTGAGAATTTTTCAATCAAACGTTGCTTTTTCATTGTGTTTTATGAGATACGTAACTGAGAAGAAAGAAAGATGTTAGGACTGAAAAATAGGACACCTATTCATTTCATTCATTCATTCATCATCTGCCAACAAACTGTTATACAGTTTGGCAGAAGAAAAAAAATATTGTAATACTTAATGCTTGTTTTCCGTGAATAAATTTTATTTCATTTCATTTCATTTCAGTGTGGAAATGTCAATGGATGCCCGGACTCAGAGCTCTGTTCTCGGACATAACCGACTAAAACCGAGCACCGTCTCGGGTCTTCAGATGCCGAGTGTAAGATGGCCCGTTAGACATTTCTTTTGTACCCTGACCGCAATGAAAATCCCTATCCAGCAATAGGTCAATTGATGATAATAGATCTGAATTGAACACACGCTCCGAACGGATCGCAACTACAATCTGAGGCGAGCCTTAGATTGGAATCCCTAAGGAAAATGTGAGTGTGGTCATCCAAACAGACTCAAACTCAAGACGACAGGGATAACGACTCACTGTGGACGTACTTTGCCTCATCAAGGGTCACAGGATCCCAAGTCAAACTCTTACATATCACGACCCGATGTCGTTACCGTATCGTGTCGTATAAACACGTGGTTCGCTCCCATCAAATAGTATTGATATATGTGTTAGTGTTTGTTTCTGTCGCAATATTGGAACTTTACTCGGTAATGCACCGGTATTAGATACGACACGTGACAGTTACCGCTTCGTGACATTTAGTCTAAGAGCCCTTGAACACCAGACCTATTTCATTGCTGACATTTTTTGTAATATCGTAGACAAATACGACACTTGGGTTGTAGTAATTTGGGCAGATAATAGGTTGAACAGTGAGCACATTGAACATCCAGGTCTAAGCTAATCTTACTTGAAAAACGGTAGGTACAGTCGACAAAGGAGATACAGTTGGACTTTTACACACAACTTTATATGAAACAGTGCGACCGTATCTCCTTTGTCGTCTGTACAGCAGATAATTAGGCACGACGCTCTGACAAAAAGCAAAGAGACACGAGCCTCTGACGCAAGAAGATCTTACAATACTTGACGACTTGACGGTGAATATTTTTGTTAAGAAATTACTTGTATTCCCGCTAAAACTTCCAGTGTAGCTAAATTGAAGTTTATTCTTCTTCTTCTATGAGTCAATTGCTAGGTCTGGCCTATAATGGTCTAGTATTTAAATTTTAATGGCCCAAAACTTGACCAAAGCAACAGCGCTCTCCGTTGCTCTACAGAGGTCGTCACTAGTGCAAGTGAAGGGGCATATCGACCAGGAAAGCAAATGCGACATGAACTAGGATTGGGCCCTGCAGTAGCAAGACTGTTGCGACTGGTCGATAAAGCCCTATTTGGCCATGTTTTCTCTGCAACGGCAAACTTGGGTTCGCAGGCGGTTTAAAGACTTCCTGAATGCCTGAATGCTTGTCTTCCCACCTTTGCTCTCTAGCTCGCTGTTGGGGACTGTTACAGCAAGAGTGAATCTCACGAAGCTCCGGCGGTTTTTTAAGCTGACAGGTAGCATTTCGTAGCAGTACAGTTGTTCACATCGGTAGTGTAACATCCAAGATTCAAAGCCGGTACTAAACCAATAAACGACGGATGCTTTATACGTTATAGGCTCGGTGCTCACGGGCTCTTGGTCTAACAGTCATATAGCCTAGCCCTATCTCGATCAGTGTTGAAATAAGTGACACTCACGTCCGCAAACATTAATCTATTCCAGTACTGACGGAACGTGATTCTAGGCCACGGTTCTAACAGTATTGACTTTTGGAATTGAAACAAATTGAAAGTATTACTGAGTTGTAATATTCCCCATAGCGTCTACTCACAAAAGGATTAGGTACTGGGAACATTTTTATATTATTTTTTGGTAACAATAAGTCTATCGTTTCGTGTTCTATTTTTGTTCGCCCTGAGCTTATAACAAAGCCTACTTTTTTAAGAATATTTTTTGCCACTCAAGTTTTTGTTTTAGCGTTTCCATTTTTATGTTTATCTTTAATAACGCTGATGGTATTCATTCGGTTTTCACTAGGATACGCAATATGATTTCAAGGTAATATAATATTGATTTTTAAGAGTAATGCTTGTATCCGATAAGTGATTCTCGAGATTTACGCACAGATATGGTAGGTACAGTCGGCGTCAGATCGATCTTGTCGAACAAAGTACTCAAAATAATCTTAATGCCTTGATTTTCCCTGCTTCCTGTTGACTGATTGTTCTAATATTTAGTACACACCTTTAAGTTCGGATAACAATACAATATAAATCAATAAAACAGTTTATTTGGTCTCAATACCTTGGTTTCAAGATCATTTTCAGACTTGGTAGTCAAGGTCGTTTTGACGCTGACTGTACTCGAATCTTTACGAAGGAATTATGTATGCAAGATCTTATTGTGCAATAAATTACATAACATACAACCAATGACAATGTGCTCACTTGATGGCAATACTCTCGCCCTTATTACGTGGGACTGAAAACCATAGTTGACGAAATGTGGGTGTTAATACACCTCTGCCCACCCCTTCAGAAATTACAGGCGTGAATGTATGTATGTATGTTTACCAGTAGTGCACATTTTTTTTTACGTGCGCAAAATCCTCACGGATACCTCCCCACCGGAGCCGGTGGAAGAGGTTATGTCGGACTCGAACCGACTAAAACGCGCCTGTGGGTCATTTTGGTTGCCGAAGGTGAGGTTGACAGGCATATCCCTCGCCCTCTCCTCGGGTGTGTGGGGACTACAGAGTCCCCAACTCGTCCCCGGAAACGGGGAGGCGCTCCAGACGCGCCACGCCGCCGCGGCCTGCTTCCGCCAGGGTGACAGGCGGCTCCACCTGTCACCCCCAGGCCTGCGCCCAGTAGTGCACATTGGAAGATACGTATGTAATTTATTGTTTGCTAAAGATAGACAAAATTCTTCTCATATTTCGTCTTCACGCGATCTTTAGTTTAGTACTGCCTTCTTCCTTTTTGCACTAAAAACACATTGTTTTTTTTATGAATAAAAGAGTAAAGAATCATAGAAAACGTTTTATTGATAATAAACTTATAAAAAAATACATTAGTATTGTGAATTTTTAATGACAAAAATACTAATGCGAAAATCTAATTTTAATGATAAAAGATTTAATTTTTGGTAATACTTTAAAATAATTCCTAAACTTAATTTGTACAATTCACTATCCAATAAAATATTTTTCAAACTCAAACTAGAGAATCCACAGAATATAAAATCATCAGGAAGTGCCCCTAAAGCTTGTGATTAGGAAAACTGGTAATTCCTTTTGGTCTTATATTTCACGATGACATGTCAAACACATATCCAAATCATGTAGGTATTATTATACACTACTTTATACAAATATTAATAAGGTCAAAATTATTGTAAAAATAATGGAAGGTAACAATTTTGCCTTATGTTAGAATAACTCAAGTGATGATGTTCTCTGCCTATTTTAAGTCGAAAAAACATCTTACGCTACATATTAACCTTACATATTCTTAAAATCCAGTCAAAATAGATGAAATAAAATGGTAAGCTTGTATAAAAGCGCTTAAAATTGATGGGGTTCTTAAATACACCAAAATAAAAAAATAATATCAAAAGTCCGCATCGATTAAACTTGTACATTTTCTTTTTAATTTGACCTTGATTAAAAAAAATGCACAAGATCAAATATTTTGTGTTCTCGAATTTTTCTCGTAAACAGCAAGTTGTACTGTTTACGTTAACAGTGAGTTATCAGACACATGTAGCACTAAAACCTATAATAATATGCAAATAAAACATGAAATTCTCGTAATAATAAACTGTTCTAAATTAAGAAAGAAAGAAATCGTTATTACACACACATAAAAACACGATTAATTATACTAAAAAATACAATAAAAGGTAAAAAAATAACTATGTGTAATGAAGGATAAGTCTTATCATACTAGAGGCCGCGGAGCGGAGACGCCGCAGCAGAGACGAGTCTTACGATATACTAACAATACACTCAGTAACAAAATGGATTCCGACGAGAAAACACTGTTTTTTATCTTCATTTGTTACCTTAATTACATTACATATGTCAGTATGGAGTGTGCGTATAAAAGGCTGCAATTCAGCTAATGCTACAGATTGTACAATCTGCCAATCTGCAGCGCTGGTTTTCAACTGTAGCCTCTCAATATAACCTCAATATGTCAAAGGTCAAAAACGGTATTCTCGAAAAACTATTTTACAATTTTCTCAGTAACATTTGAGAGATTGAATGATTAAATCGAGACTTAATTTTGAATATATATAATACGACAGTTGGTCTTCTGATTTTGTTCCTGGGACCTAGAGGAACCTATTTCAAAATCACTTTTAACGTCTGCGCTAATCAATACTACTTTGTTGGAGACTATATTTTCGCCTCCGAAGAACGATTTATACCTATTAACAGGTATTAATTGTATTATTTAAAACATTTAAACGTTTTCCTATAATTGGAAAAGTTTAAAAGTATATTATATTCAAGCACATTTTGCCATAAAGTTGGCATGCGAACACAGATTATTAGGTACACAACGCTATATCTACTTAGCAACTAAATATTATAAATGTCATATTCACGTCTTTTTCATTCCGGGGTTTACAAAGACAGCATACTGCCATACACTTGTCTTTACGTACTTCATACGTATTTTCTAGCGTATTTAAACCTATCAGCCCACTTTTTTATATAGGACACGTCTATTACGACTCACCTGATGGAAAGCTGAAGACAAAGTCTCACAAAAGAGGGTCACCATTATTTATATATACAATAGTAACACTCAGCTTAACGGCCTCATCATAATGCATTTTCACGCCCCGCTTGTAGGACCTGGGACTGTAGGAAGAAGGAAACACGTGAGCTGGTAATGAATTCCAGGCCTCAATGGTGCGACAAAGGAAAGAGTCTTCAAACAGCTTGGTTCTTGATCGGATATCTCAATGGTGCGACAAAGGAAAGAGTCTTGAAACAGCTTGGTTCTTGATCGGATATTCTGCACCGTGTGCGGGTGACATCTAAGCCCTGCAGCTAGTTAGACAAGTGGCAATTCATCGGCCGACGAGTCGTACAATAGAATGTTAAAATTGACATATATGACAGTTGTTGACGCATGTCATAAACCTCAAATCCCATACATTCGTCATTCTATTCTACAATATGTCAATGAATTGCGACTTATCAAGAGGGGCTTCCAACACCGGCCTGGGGGTGACAGGTGGAGCCGCCTGTCACCCTGGCAGAAGCAGGCCGCGGCGGTGGCGCGCCTGGTGCGAATCCTCGTTTCCGGGGACGAGTTGGGGACTCTGTAGTCCCCACACCCGAGAAGAGGGCCAGATCGTGAGAGATGGTCCTGAGTCGGCCGGGGTGCGAGGGATATGCCTGTCAACCTCACCTTCGGCAACCAAAGCGAAAAAAAAAGATGGGCTTCCAACTTACTAGTTTTAAAAAAATCGTTTCAAATATGGTCATTTGTTTAAACAGCCTAACTACCTAAATAAGAAAGTATTGCCATCATTAAGGCTCGTTTCGTACGCACAAGGTTCTAATCCAAACAACAATAAAGTAAACTTGATTAACAAATTCTTTTCAATCTAGCATTAGTGTACATCTTAATTTAGCTAAACGAAGATTTAGTATTACTGTTTAGGTTTGAAGACGACAATGTACTTAATTAAAAATCATTAATTATTTGGGTTATATGGTGTCTTTTTTATACCACGTAAGTGAAAGACAAGCATATATCCTTATCCTTTCAGATTTGCACTAGTTTTATTTCCTAAAAACACTCATTTCACTTTGTATCTCACTAACACTTTTAATTCCATATTCAATTTTTAGGTGATTTACACTTGGTCAGACCGGGTCCCATACACGCAGCAAACGCGATTGCATGTGGTATGTAGTTCTGTTCATAGTTCCCTGTGAACAAATGGGACCAAGGACCCTTGGCAAACACTGCCACATCTTCGCCCCCGTGCGTTTCCCGGGCTGATGGCACCATGGATGGGTAGGTGTAGTCACTGCTATCTGTAAATAAATATTTTATTTTATTTATTAAATGGGTTTTTTTACGTGCGCAAAATCCCCACGGATATCCCCCCACCAGAGCCGGTGGAAGAGGTTATGTCGGACTCGAATCGACCAAAACGCACGCCGCCTGTGTCGTTTTTGGTTGCCGAAGGTGAGGTTGACAGGCATATCCCTCGCACCCCGGCCGACCCAGGGCCACCTCTCTTGATCTGGCCTTCTCTTCGGGTGAGGGGACCACAGAATCCCCAACTCGTCCCCAGAAATGGAGAGGCGTGCCAGACGCGCCTCTTTCTGCCAGGGTGACATGCGGCTCCACCCGTCACCCCCCAGGCCTGTATTTATTAAATGGTGGTAAAGACAAAATTAAAGAGTTAGTTATTAACATTATGATATATTATAAACTAGCTATGTATTGCGGTTTCACCCGCCGCCTACAGAATGTTTTTTCAAGTTGCTCGGTTGTGAAAGCTCATAGCGGTTGTATGTTAAATCAAATGCAGAAATAATTATTGAAATTGCACAAGTAAGTGTAAGTAGGTACTATCAGAGATTAGTGTGTTCAATCAATTTTTTTGATCGTCAACATAACATAACATAAACTCACGCCTATATCCCCGGAGGGGAAGGCAGAGGTGCTAGCACCCACATTTCGCCAGTTTAGGTCCCAATGTAATAGGTGGCGAGCCTATTGTCATTAACCGGGCACTTATAAACCTGCGATAAATACACACATAACTTCGCAAAGCATCGAAAAGTCATTGATTGGTGTGTGACATGGTAAAACCTGGTATCGAACCAAAGATCTCGTCTTAACAGTCCATTACATATAGGTTACCATACCACTAGGTTACCACGGTTTTTTTTTAATTGTCAATTTGTCAATTTTTTCCTTAAGCATATGGATATACAAATAACTGAAGGTGTTATCGATGATAATAACGGGATGTACACATATATAAATACACATGTATTTTCTCTACAGTATTTATTATTATTATTTATTATTACACCTGACCAGTTTACGAAATCCTCAAAGGTTAATAATGGCGTTCTTAAAAAAGTACAAGTGTATTTCAATATTTGTAACAACAAATTCACCAAGTGCCATCCATCAACAGTATAAAAAAAAATGCGGGTTGTAGGTACTTGTAGAAATTTTAGACCCTGACCATATATTTGTAAAAAAATATTGTTTTTTATTCAATATCGAATACGAATCGAGTTTGCAAATGGAAATGGTATCTATACTAGTCTATACTAACTAACTACTACTGAAGCGACTAATCGACGCTTCCCGTGACCATAAGGCTGGCCTTTACCTCGCTCAAAGAATTGCCATCGCCATTCAGCGTGGTAATGCCGCCAGCCTCTTGGGCACGGTACCAGTAGAGATCGATGGGGAGGAATTTTTCGATGCCTAAAATTACAGTCTCCCTCTTTTTCTCTATCCCATTTTTGTATATATTGTATAGTTAGCATAGTTTTATATAAATTTGTAAGTAATTGTATATTATAATAGCATATTTTATATAATGTAATTATAAGTCTATACTATATATATAATATATATCTATACTAATATTATAAAGAGGAATGATTTGTATTTTTGTATGTAACGAATAAACTCAAAAAGTACTGGACCGATTTTAATAATTCTTTTTTCATTAGAAAGCTACATTCTTCGTGAGTAACATAGGCTACTTTTTATCCCGATATTCCCATGGGATCAGGATTTACGCGGGTGAAACCGCGGCGCGGTGCTAGTCTTAAATAATATGAATAATATGTTTATTTATACTCTTGATAAATGGCACTTGATGGAATTTGTTGTTTCACATATTGAGAACACATTTCTACTTTTTCCACATGTATTATTGCGCCTGACCGGTTTCAGCTTAAAGCTTCTGATGAGCTCTTTCAACTAATACCACCCTCTCCTTTCCTACACAGCACAACACGTGCAGTGCTTAAATGTCACCCTCACACTGTGCAGAATATACGAGCAAGAACCAATCGGTTCGGAGACTCTTTTCTTTGCCGCAGTACCAAGACCTGGCATTCATTACTAGCTCAGGTGTTTCCTTCTTCCTACGGTCCTTTAAGCGGATCGTAAAAAAGTATCTGATGAGACCACCAAGCTGAGTGCCACCATTGTAACATTGCTTACTGTCTGTAATGGTGACCCTCTTTCCTGAGACATCGCCTTTAGCTTACCATCAGGCGAAGTGAAGTTAAATTCGCTTGTCCTAGATAAAAAAAAAGAATATTCTTAACTGTCATTGTAAACCGTATATTATAACCGGATGCCGTAAGTCCAAAACGGTAAGGTCTAATAAAAAATTACTGTAGAAAATGTACATGTGTGTTCTCAATATGTGTAAAATATTATGTTTAACTACAAATAATCATGATATATAAAAGATCAGTTTACTTACTTAAGTCATCCAAGATGAGGTTATGCCTTTTATTGTTAATTTCTGGCTTATACCCAGGTCCGTTCGCGTAGCTCAATGTAGTGAATGGAAGATGGTCAGAGGCGTTCATCTAGAAATATTAGATTTTACACAGTACAATAATTATGATATGTAAAAAATAAGTTTAATACTAAAACCCGTCTACTGAAAAATTACGCTTTAAAAGTATTTAAACAAGAAAACGTCAAGGATAGCCGTGATCGTATGCCACTTATCCATAGAATGTATTGTTTTGTTAACAAAGTGGCATACGACCACGGCTATCAAGCGTAAGTTTTCAGTAGACGGGTTTTAGTTTTAAACTTATTTTTGTATTTATATCATTTTGGGGCAAGCAATAGGTATAATTTAACAGGGTTACTGGTTAAGGGTTACTGCTATTACAATGCTCCGACAAAAACTTTGATGAAAGGAAATTATTAAACAATTCAGCAACTCAGCTTGTGATACCTTTTTAGAAAGCTAATAAACCATAGATATTTTTAAATACATCTGCAGCATCACTATAGTAGATTTTTTTTCAGTATGTAAGGAACAATAAAACAAGAAATAGAAATTAATTTATTTTGTCAATCAAAATTCGTGTAGTACGACGAATGTGGTAGAATTACTAGTAATTTGAGTATTTTGATTAATAAATCTATTAAACTACTATACTAAAACAACAATAAGAACAACCAATTGCAAGCAAATGGCACAAAAAAAAGAAGATTAGTTAAAAAAAATTGATATTTTTTAAATAAATCTTTAAGTCCAATAGCTAGAAAAGGGTTAAGTTTCGGGTGGGTACTCCGTGGTGAAAAGTGTTAGAAATGATGAGAACTATGCCACCCCAAAGGATTCAGGTCGACTTAACCAGTAACCCTGTATATGTTTCAAATGTACTAATTAAGCTATTTTATTTGATACCCACAGACGGCACATTTATCACAAATTTATTTTTTAACACAGTACTTAATGACCGCTAGAGGGCGCCTCATTAGATTCAGTGACACGTCATATAGCCTTTAACCAGCGGACGATCAAAACGCTTCTAACAATAGCTCATTTGACCAGTTCTAATAAGTAGTTGAGGAGCTATGAGGGAACAGATGAACCTACACACATACATACATACCTACATACATAGCCTGTTAAAATCATAACCCTCCTTTGGCTTCACCGTAGTCGGTTAAAAATACATAAGTAAGGCATTTATATACGTCTGTGAAATACTACACAGCGCTATTTAGATATGAAAATTGAACACCTATGTAATTATGGTACATAGAAACATTCTTAACATCTGCACTGAGCGGGAATCGAATCCATGATCTCAGGCATAACGAACGCTCTGCCATTACGTCTTGGGGTAGGCTTCACACGCGATTTCTTTCAAACATCGAGAATTGCACACTGTTTTAGACGCTCGACGAGTCCTTAATTGGCAACCTCGTAACTAAGTATGTATTTTTCGCCGCCTGTCACCCTAGCAGAAGCAGGCCGCGGCGGCGGCGCGCCTGGCACACCTCCCCGTTTCCGGGGACGAGTTGGGGACTCTGTAGTCCCCACACCCGAGAAGAGGGCGAGATCGTGAGAGATGGCCCTGAGTCGGCTGGGGTGCGAGGAATATGCCTGTCAACCTCCCCTTCGGCAACCAAAACGGCTCACATGCGGCGTGCGTTTTAGTCGGTTCGATTCCGATATAACCTCTCCCACCGGCTCCGGTAGAGAGGTATCCGTGGGGATTTTGCGCACGTAAAAGAAAAAAAAGTATGTCCTAGAATATAATTTAATTATCATACCTTGTTCGCTAATCCCAGTATATCCGAGCCCCGTTTACTGTACCCGCTGTAACTCATGGTATGACTGTGGTCAGACGTGACCACCACCAATGTCTCCTTTGTGTCCACCAATCGCAAAGCCGCTTCAACGGCTTTCGCGAATTCAGCTGTCTCGTCCAATGCTTTACGTGCTTTGGTTTCATGGTGAGCTGTGTCAATACGGCCACCTGAAAATTTTAAGATAACATAGATAAGGATGAGTCACCAATGGGTTGTGGAGGTCAGATGGCAGACGCTTTACGAAAAATTATTTCGAAGTTTAGACGAATCCGCAGTTAGACTCGAAAAAGCCTAATCCAGACCATAGTCTGGATTACGCTTTTTCCATTCCAACACTAATACATACATACAATCACGCCTTTATCCCCGGAGGGTTGGGGAAATCCGCGATGACCGAATTAATCCTTGAAAAAGAAATAAAATATTTTTTTATATAAAATCGTGGATTAAGTTCCTCGACTTGGCAATGCGTGGTGGGTCGAGTGAGTTTAAAAAGAAATACCTTCAACAAACAAGAAAAATCCGTCCTTATTCCTTGACAACACTTGTATTGCCGTCTGCGTCATCTCGCTAAGACTGGGATCCTTGCCTTCAGCTTCTAAATGGTACGGCATATGGTCAGGAGAGAACAGCCCCAACACTGCGTTATACTTCGTCACCTCAAGACGCATCAATTGTTGCCTATCGTGGATGAATATAGGTGTGTCGCCCCGTGTCTGTTTGCTGACGAACCACTCATCGATTAGATCAACTCCATCGTTTCTGTATCCTTGATAGCCTTCTGCATCTGTCTTGTATTTAGGAAGGAAGTTTCTGCGGCCGCCGCCTAATACTACCTGCAAGGATATAAACTCATTACTTGAAGAAAAAAGGTTGCCTGGAAGAAATTATGGGGTTCTTCAAGAGTGGCATCAAAAGGTTTCTTCATGGTTGCAGCGCGAGTGTAACACCCCTGGTGTTGCATACGTCAATAGGTCACGGTAACCGCTTCCCATCAGGTGGGACGTGTGCTTGTCTGTCAACTAAGTGGTATAAAAAAAAATTGTGTAAGGCGATAAGGTCGCCCTTTGTACTGCTCGTATAGTCTCAATTTTCATAACATGAATATTATATGGCGTACAATAAATAAATATAATTTTTGTAAAAAGTGCGTATTGGAGCCTCAAAAACCAAAATGCGAATATCCGATTACGAGGTGAGAACTATTTTTTTAATTCGTATTGGTTCTCCATTCGACAATAAACATATAGCTCAAGTCAAAGTGGCGACAATTGCCTCTTTTTTTTTTTATACCACTTAGTTGGCAGACAAGCACACGGCCCACCTGATGGAAAGTAGTTACCGTGGCCTATGGACGTCTGTAACACCAGAGGAGTCACAGTCGCGTTGCCAACCCTGTAAGTACAGAGTTTCTGTGCCGTCAGTAGAAGACAAATCAGGACAAGCCTTTAGTCTTCCCACTGACGGCACAAATTCTCCAGTGAGCTCTGGCTACCCTACTCACCGCTGGGAACACAACACGAAGTTATTATAACCGCGGTATTCTGTAGGGCGGAGGTACTTCCCCAGTCGGACTGCTCAATCGGGCGGATATACCGCCGTGTCCTACCTCCTGTTAAATGTGCCTCTGTCCTATTATTAATAATCATGGTTATCGAAATATGGGGGTTATACACTTTTGCCTACCACTTTGGGAATTTACAGATATCATTATTATATCATTATTATGTATGTATGTTGTATGATTTCTTTATTTATTGAACTCGGTTAAAAATACAACGCTTCATGATAGACAACAGAGACCTGACATTTAGTTCTTATGCAGGTGCTTTTTAAATTTGTGTAAGCTTGTTTTTCATTTTTGATCCTTGCACACACTTACCACTAAAAAATCAAAAACATTGTATTAAATAGATGTTACCAGGTTTAAAAAAACCGAGTCAAACTTGATTCAGGTTTAAAAACGGTGACATCTTCATGATACCCAGTTTTTATCCAGAGGTAACCACACCTTATAGAATAACGCAGCCATAATAACCTTGCGTTGTGTTCCCGGCGGTGAGTAGATTAGCCAGAACTCACTAGAGAGTTTTGGTGCTGTCGGTAAGAAGTTAAAAGCTTGTCCTGCTTCGTCTTTTACACGGACTGCACAGAAACTCTCTGTGCTTACAGGGATGGCAGCGCAGGTTTTGCACACGTCTATAGGCTACGTGAACCAGTTTCCATCAGGTGGACGGTGTGTTTGTCTGCCACCTAAATGGTATAAGAAGCACCCTGTTCTTGTAGTTCACCCACCGTAGATATTGAATCATTTGTCGATGCACTTACATTAATTTTGCTTCCAACCTTTCCTCTGACCAGCTGCGTGGCTATATCCTCACATGGCGTGCTCAAAGTGGGTAGGTCTGTGTCTGCCTCCCATCTCCTGTCGGCGGAGTGCGCATATGAAGCAGCTGGAGTAGCGTGCGTGACTCGTGTGGTTGTCACTACACCTGAAAATTAAATTACAAATGCCAAAAACGATAAAACTAAGTTTACCACTGCTTCCTAGGTGCTAGTGCAGAAGAAACGGCGCAACAAACTACACTGCAGCAATAAAATGGCTGTATTTTACCGTCTCTACCATGGTGAGTGTTCTGATGAGCTCTTCAACTAATCCCACCATCTCCTTTCCTACATAGGACAACACGTGCGGGCCTTAGATGTCACCCTCAGACTGTGCAGAATATACAAGCAAGAACCAAGCGGTTCGGAGACTCTTTTCTTTGCCGCACCACCAAGACCTGGAATTCATTACCAGCACACGTGTTTCCTTCTTCCTACAGTCCCGGGGCGTTTAAGCGGGGCGTGAAAAAGCATGATGAGGCCGCCAAGCTGAGTGCCACCATTGTAACACTTAGTGTCTGTAATGGTGACCCTCTTTCCTGAGACTTTGCCTTTAGCTTACTATCAGGCGAGGTGAGGTCAAGTTGGCGTGTCCTATATAAAAAAAAATGGTGGTTTTCAATTTAACAGCCTTAGAGACTTAACCAGCGCCCCATTCATCTGTCCAGTAACGAAGTATAAGACTTCTTTTTTCGAGCGGCAAGTTCCTCGGTGAGCCAACCATAAGGTAAGCATATCGGACTCAAACCCATTAAAACGACACGGTGTTTGAAGAAATGTGGTGGACATTTAATGTCTACCACATTTTTTACCCAAATAGCTCAATGTATAGAAACCCCCCAGAGACTCCGACCGACTTTGGCCAGCAACATTGGCAATTGTGACGTGTAATAGACGATCAAAATCCCTTCCCTATAGAGAGGTACCTGCGTAAAAAACGTGTCGTCACCTGGACCCTGGATATTTGCAAGAGCGATGGAAGGCCCCAACCGTCACCTCATGAAGATTGTTAAATGATGTACACCTCCATGTGCCATTCACCTTGTGTGGCAGGGTAGCGAAGATTTTTCTCCCTTTTCTTTTCTGCCACCTCATAGTCTAAGAGAAGTGAAGCTATCTGCCTATCAGAATCATTAAAGCAGTAAGTATTTATCTACTAGAACTTTGCAAGTTACAAACCAGTTTTCTTCCCGGCTGTTTGTGCCCAGTCCATTAGTCCAGTGACTGAGTAAATGCCTTCTTGTTGTTTTTTACAGTCACCTCGTTTCACACCGGCACTGAGACCAACAGTTCCGCTATTGGCTTTCACTCCTGTCATGTATGCAGTGCCACTGCAGGCTGAATCAGCTACATTGTGATCTACACAGTACGTCTAAAAAGGGCAGGTAGGATTATTAATGATTTAAACGAACAAAGAATAGTCGCGTCGCGAAAGTTTGGACCACGAAAGGGCTGACCGTCACCCTAGCAGAAGTTGACTTGTGAAAGCAGCATGACATGGCATGGGTTTTTTTATACCACTTAGGTGGCAGACAAGCACACGGCCCACCTGATAGAAAGTGGTCAGCGTGACCTATGAACGTGTGCAAAACCAAGGGAGTCACACTCGCGCTGCCGACCCTAATTGGTTTAATAGGATTCTGTGTAGTTTAATTTCGATGTTGAATAACTGCACTTTGTACTTTTCCACTATATCTTATTAATCATCTGATATACACCTGAAGTACAAGAAGTGTCTTTATCAATATGTGTAGCAGGTTCAACCAAGCGCCATCAATAAACAGTATTAACAGTCTAATTTCGATGTAACTACTTGGTTTGCCCTATACTCTATCTATCTCTATATCAAAACGGGCTAATTACCTGCTTATGGCTTATAATTTATAGTAAGACAAATAACTCAGTAGCTTGTACTTAGGTACACTTTAATAGGTGTATTGCCACTCATTGTAACTTTGGTGAAAGTAAGGCGTTTGAAAAGTGTCCTGGGTCTAACTGGGCTTAATTGACTTGTACTTGTAGAATGCTGAGAGGGCCTAGACTTGGTGTTTAGTTTATAGGTAATGTTCGGGATACGATCGGAAGTGGGGTTGGAATCAAGGGATTTTTTTTAAGGAAGTTAAATTGTTTATTGTTAAGTTAAACTCAGAAATTGCACTGTATGATTGTAGAATAAATGTTACACTAAATGAAATGTTAAGTATGCGATGTTAATGTTAGGATGTTACTGTTGGAAATGTCAGGTGAATGCACCCGGTCGCGACGGTAACCGAAAGTACACTAAATAATTAAACTTTCTTGTCTAATTGAGTCGCGTCGCCAGCGGGCTCACGTCACGTGTTCGGTGTCAGCATTAAACCGAACAGGTAAGTTAAAAAAGAAGTCACTCAGTCAGAGAGTGACTTAGAGGGAGGAAAATATTTCAGGTATCTATTCTTACTGCTTACTCAAAGTTTGCTTATCTAAAACACCTAATTAAAAGTAAACTTGCTTTGTCAAAACGATCATATAACTAGAATCTGAAAAAAATATTTCGTGGACTATTTATATTGCGGTTTGGAATAGATATTCGTGTTTCAATGTTAATTTTTCTTTAAGTGTATACCTACGAAAACAAAGTTAGCATCAGTAGACGAAGTTGGAAGATATTGAAGTAGTACCTTAGACAATCCAGTGAATGGGAAAACCTCAAAGCTCAGTTTGAGTTCTTCACCGAAATGTCCGTACTGCTGTCCCAGGTACACCCTGGTGGCAGCCAGCGTAGGGATGCTCATCCCATCTCCGAGGAACAGGATTACGTTTTTAGCCTTTTTCGTGTTGAGGGTGGCGGTGACCTGAAATTATTTGCACAGGATCTTAAGTGGAAAGTCAAAGTTAATATTTTCAATCTTGAACAATAAAATTGTTTCTTAGTGACGTCAATTCTACTTAAGCTAAGTTTACCACTGTTTTCTAGGCACTAGTGGAGATGAAACGGCGCAACAAGCTCCATTGCGGCATTTTTTAAGACGTCAATTTACAATTAAAAAAAACAGTAAAATAGTTAGTCGGCAAATAAATTTAGTAACAATGAGGGACCTGCGCCATGCCCAAGTCAGACATTTTTATCCTTCCAGTTATTGAAGTTGTTGAATTTCTCTCCTAGTATTCATTATAAAATTTTCACATTTTACGAGTTTATTACCTTTGAATGTAACATCCATTGTGCCTGAATATTCCAATGGTCCTTATTTTTCTCGTCGAACTGGTTGCTCGCACCTAAATAACATAAAATAACGTAAATAATCCTGATCCGTTTCAAACCTCATTTATTTTGCTCCCTGCGGGCATTAGCAACAAAAGCCCATGGAAACTCTAGTCACGTGGTATTATCATTACATATAATTTGCCTGCCTTACCTGTTATGACTTACGGTGCCGAAACAATATTATAATAGAATGGCTTAAAAGCCGCGCAGCGGGCTGGACGAAGCTATGCTTGGAGTTTCTTTGAAGGATAGAATTCGGAACGAGGTTATTCGGCAGAGAACTAAAGTTACTGACATAGGTCGCAGAATAAGCAACGTTTGTCGAAGAACCAATGGCCGTTGGAGCAAACGAATCCTAGAGTGGAGACCGCCAGAAGGCAAACGGAAGGTAGGACACCCCCTAGTCAGATACGTTCGTCGATCTTTGGAACGGGTGACCTGAAAAAGGTGGCTGAGACAGACTGGATGCGAAAGGCTCGAAAGGATCGAATAAATGACGCACATTGGGAGAGGTCTATGTACAGCAGTGGACTGCGGTGAGCTAATTGTAATGATATTAGCAAGTGACTACAGTTTACAGTACACGTGATTACAGTATATTCACATCAGTAATTCCCCGAGTAGGCAGAGGTGTAATAAAAAATTAAAATCCACATTTCGTCAATTATAATTTTCGGTCCCACGTTATAAGGATCGAGTCTAATATGGTCATGCGGCCACTATTTCATTGGCTGTATGTATGCTATTGGACGAAGAACAGCCCTATCCCTAAGACAATTTATTAGCACACTGCACCGCATCACGCAATTTAGTGCGGAAAAGCGTGGTCTTTTTTTTTTACGTGCGCAAAATACCCACGGATGCCATCCCACCGGAGCCGGTGGGAGAGGTTATGTCGGACTCGAACCGACTAAAACGCACGCCGCCTGTGGTTCGTTTTGGTTGCCGAAGGTGAGGTTGACAGGCATATCCCTCGCACCTCGGCCGACCCAGGGCCATCTCTCACGATCTGGCCCACAGGAAACCATGGTCTTACATCGCTTTTAAGTTACACACTGAAAATGCATTTACCTGCAGTTTTTTCCATAGCAAAACCCGCGCTCCCACGCTATGCTGCATGATAACTGAATTAATAGCTTTCTACTACAGTCACGGAAAGAATTTCAACTTCACCGAGAATATACACTAAACAGTCGAGAGTCACGGAAAGAATTTCAACTTCATCGAGAATATACACTAAACAGTCGAGAGTCATGGAAAGAATTTCAACTTCACCGAGAATATACACTAAACAGTCGAGATATTACATGTAGTTTTGTATCATAAACCTTTGTCAAAAATCAAAAGTCAAAAATTATTTATTCTGCATAGACCATTAAATCGGAACTTACAAAACGTCAATATGAAAAGAAATATGAAAGATTAGTTTAGCAAATGGAACACCGGTTCCAAACGCAGCCTCGACCTGAGAAGAGATCTGTGTCACCTGTCAACCTCATAACTCATAACAGCGAACCACTGCAGGCGTCGTGTTTGAAGGAGGTAGGACACGGCGGTATTTCATTGGCGGCCTTTAATTGAGCAGTCCGACTGGGGAAGTACCTCCACCCTACAGAATACCGCGGCTATAATAACTTCGTGTTGTGCTCCCAGCGGTGAGTAGGGTAGCCAGGGCTCACTAGAGAATTTGTGCTGTCAGTGGGAAGACTAAAAGCTTGTCCTGCTTTGTCTTCTACACAGACGGCACAGAAACTCTGTACTTACAGGGTTGGCAGCGCGACTGTGACTCCTCTGGTGTTACAAACGTCCATAGGCCACGGTAACCACTTTCCATCAGGTGGGCCGTGTGCTTGTCTGCCACCTAAGTGGTGTAAAAAATAAAAAATCGGTTCGAGTCCAACATATTATCCTCTCCCACTGGCTCCGGCAGTAGGGTTCGTGGGGAAAAGTAATGGTGGGTAAGTTCGTAAGCTAGTCAAGTCGACGGATGCTGCAACGGATCCGAAACGACAGCAGAAATAGTAAGTTCCATAATTTAATCGCGAAAAGTTCCGTACCGTTGTATAATTATTAATTAACACCGCGATAGTTGAAAAATACATACATACATACATATAATCACGCCTATATCCCTGGAGGGTAAATCAGAGGTGAATTAATAAATAATAAAATAAAATAAATAAAATAATTTATTTCAGGTAAATTTCACCCATATACGTAGCGATGTAGGACATGAAAACTGATAAATTTGGTTTTATAAAAATTTAGATTCAGTAATTTAATTAATTGAGTAAAAATATGGAATTAAATTGACACTAATAAATAATTAATACAATAATGATAAACAATACGCAATAATAAATCAATTAATACATTATGACATGATCAAAAAAATATATATAACAGTCAGTCATTCAATCAAATAATGTCAAATTATTACATAGCCTTTACATCCGGCATTTCGGGACGTGTCTCTGACAGCAATGCCTAATGTAAGGGCAGTCCAACCTGTCAGCAATCATTGCCAGGACGATGTTGGAGCTGTCTCGCACCCTGCGTATCAGGGAGGCTCCTCTTTTGCGCATACTTGTGTGAAAACAGTCTGTGTTTGCCGCTGCAAACATGCCTGATGCGCTGCAGGTACGAGGCAGCCCCATCATTACCCTAAAAGCATTGTTAAATTGGACACGGAGGGTACTGTAGACTTTTTTTGAGTACTTAGCCCAAAGACTACATGTGTACAAAGAGGTGCAGTATGCTCGGAACAGAGTAATCTTTACTTCGGCAGAACACCGCGCGAACCTACGTGACAACATGTTTGCCCTCCTGGACAATGCCCTCCGTTCCCGCTCCATATCAGCATGATCCCTGAGGTCCACCGTAAGTATATGCCCCAAATAGGTGAATTGGTTCACTCTCTCCAGAGGAATCCCATTGAGTTGAACAGGTAGTAGGTTCTGTGGACATCTAACTCCGTCGACCCCAAAGACCATGTATTGGCTCTTCGTAACATTATATTTTAACCCGTGTGCACCAGCATATTCCTCACAGGTCCTAATCAACTTTCTTAAGCCACAGATAGACGCACTGAGCAGCACCATATCATCTGCGTAACTTAAATTGTTTACACACACTCCATCTATATGGCATCCTATATACTGGCTGCTGAGCGCGGCAATCAGGGCATCCATATATAAATTAAACAAAGTGGGCGAGGTTAACCCACCCTGCCTAACCCCGCATTCTAGCTTGTAAGGCTCCGACATTGTCCCAGCCCACTTGACGCTATTGACCTGATTCGCATACCAATACTTGAGGATGGACACAAGTTCAGGTGGTAAATTAGTGTTCTCAAGCTTCTTCCACAGGATGTCATACGAAACCAGGTCAAAAGCCCTCGACAGGTCGAGGAAGCACGCATAGACGGGTGTTCTTCGTTTCGTATAGTAACTGACGGTGTGTTTCAAACAATGTATTGCACTTTCAGTAGATAGTTTGGGTCTGAACCCAAACTGATTGTCATGCAGAGTCATACATTTGTCCAATTCTAAGTTGATTAAGCCGTCAAAAACTTTTGCTATAACAGTAGCCAGTGAAATAGGCCTATAGTTACTTTTATCGCCAACGTTCCCTGTTCTGTTTTTCACTATGGGCACGACTACAGTTCTCATAAAGTCTAGAGGTAAGTAGGAGTGGGTCATGCATAACGAGTAAAACATCGCCAATACTCTGGGCGCATGTGACCCTGCATACTGCAGGTGCTCAATGCTTAACCCATCGTGGCCCGGGGACTTGCCCCTCGTCATTCCTTTAATAACCTTTCGTACATCTTTGGCAGAAAATCGTACTGCGACCTTTCCTATTGGTTTCCTAGTACTACATTCGCTCCTATCCCGTCTCAAGAGCGATCCAACAGAAAAATGACTCCTAAAATTATCAGCAATTTCCTTATGATCGCTCACGCCATCGACGCTCATAGGAAGACCAGGCCCCTGGTTGGATTTCTTAGTATCTCGCCAGAAACCACGAAAATCACCCCGAGCATGTCTCTCAGCCAAGTCATCCATCCTAACTTGATCCTGGTGATCCTGACACCACTTAAGCCTCGACTTGAATATCCTCCTGTATTTACACATTTCCTCATACATGAACCCGGTTCTAGGCCTACCACTCGCAACCCATTCAACAAAGGACCTCCTAGCCTCCCCATGCGCATCGCTGACGTGTTTATTCCAGCCCGAGATACGCGCACCTCTCCCACTCACCCCCGCCCTCCCCCGACCCACCAGCGCTGCGTCACTGAGGGCTGCTACAATGTCGGAATACAGCCTATCAAGAACACACCGGTGCCCAGGATCATCACAGTAATAATCAGAATTAGCACACTTAACAAACTCTTTCGGGAAATCAATACATTTTAGCCGCTTATGACATTCCGCGCTAAATATTGCAATCTGTTTGTCATTACGTGTCCCCCACATAACGTTCCTAGCACTATGACCAACAGAGTTAACATTAGACAGTATCGGTGTTAAAAGATTTAGCTCACATACTATTATGAGTGGGAAATGGTCAGACCATTTGGTATCATATTGGACATAAGCATTAACAATAGCTCGCTTTGCCGATTGGGTGACCACACAATGATCCAACCAGCTACACGTCCCGGTACTGTCACTCACAAATGTAAACGTATTTGAGTCACCGCCCAGTAGATCCACATCTATACATGACCAAGATTGCTCCCCACAATAATTCAAAAGTTCACGATAAAACAGACTCGACGGGTTAGCATTAAAGTCACCTAGGATCAAAACGGATTCAATACCATATTCAACAATAAGAGCACTTACCGCACCCAGGCAGTCTATAAAGTCCGGTAGGTTGTCACTGGTGTTCGTAGGCATATACACATTCACCACAATAAATGGGCGGTCACTTGTGGTTATTCTTATGGCACACATACGGGTATTGTCACATCGTAACACTGACACCTGCTGAAATACACTGCTTCTCCACAACAAGGCCACTCCACCATATGGTCTACCCACGAGTATACTGCTTGATGTATCGACAGCTGATGTACCCACATATCCAAATCCCTTGTCAATCGAGCATAGGTATGGTATATCATCCGGCAGTAACCATGTTTCCTGCAGAGCCACCAGGTCACAGGTTCGACACAGGTCCCTGACACCATCCACGCACCTCTTAACACTCTTACAATTGAATGTTGCAAGCCGACATTTATCCATTTGTTTTCGTTGTCTGGCCGTCTACACATATACCTCCGTACGCATTTCTGTATTTAAAACTGTTGAAACATCTAAACACAATGCCTTGAGGCCATAAGTTTTCGTCCAAATATGATTCTAATTTAGACTTCGATACAAAGAATTTATAGGCCTTGTGATCCCTTTCTATCTTCATATTTATTCTTTCTAAGGACACCAGTTCATTTGTCTTACTTTGTATGTATCGAATTATATCATCCTCCATCGTATCCTTATGTATGTTTGTGATAAACATTGGAACCTTTGCATTAGCCGCTTTGAAATTAAATTCAGAATCTCGCGCTTTGCCCGACTTTCCCGTATAGCGATACTTATGTTGTTTTTTACGATAGGTTACAGTTTGCCATTGCTCATCTTGTTTGTTTACATTTAGCGTATGCACTTTAGGTTTAATCGGCCTTGCCAACGGGTTCGAGCGAGATGGCAATACCGCTGAACTATTCACTTTCCTACTGTCGTGCATATTCGGCTCGCGACTCGGTATTATCTCGGTTCGTGTTACTTTGTCAGCTGACCGTTGTTGCGGGTTTGAAATTTGATTTTGTTTTTCTTGTTCTACCTGCACAATTTCCCGATATTGAGGTGATTTATTATTTGAGTCACATTCGTGTGTATTTTTGGACTCATCTAAGGATGAATTATGCAGATGTGAAATACCCATGGGGCCGCTGTCCAATAACCAAGCACCTCTTTTTGCATTTACTTTGAACGCAGATGTGGGTGGTAACGAATCATGGCGCAATTGTAAGAACTCGGTTCTTAGTTCTTGAATATGATCTACCGTAATATATGAGGATTTGATCTCTTCAACCGCAGCATTCAGCTTCGATAGATCCTTCATAAGTTTCGCGCAATCTAGATGTTCAAAGTCCAGAGGCGGCAGCCGATCAAGTTGTCTAGCCACAAAAGTCGGTATTTCATCAGGTTCCGCACTCTTAAAAAGGTGTATGATATCAGCCAGGTCCCTTTCCTCTTTACCCTTATTTTTCCTGGTAATTTTTCGCAAATCTGTTGATACCGATTCAAACAGTAACGATTTTGAGGTCTTTATTTCTTCACTTGTATACGACGCAGTACAAATTCTCACTAACGTCATTTCATCGCATATCGACACTTTGTTTTGCACGTATGACAACATTTCGTCAATCACAATATTACAACTCGTACACTTAATTGTATTCGACATTTTTATTTTTTTTTTGCTAATAATTTAGCGCCGTCATTAATGCACGTCACTACCGTGGCAGCGCGCGCGCGCGAATTAAACCCACATTTCACCAATAATTGTATTCGGTCCCACGTAATAGGGGGTGAACCTATAGCCGTATTCCAGGCACTATTGTTGACTCAAGCCATGCATCAGAGGCTGAGTCTGGACTGTATATATCTGCCTGATGTTAAACAGCCCTATCTCTTAATCGTGTACGCCACCGCATAGGAAGAGATAGGGTGACCCTAATTCTACTCTGCCGGAAACCATACGGCTAAAAATAACATTAAAAAAAAAGAAGTTAAAAAACAAATTCTAATGGTACCGTACCACTTGCTACTTTATGAGTGTTGCAAGTTCATTCCCCGCATTCGCAGTATCGCAATACTTTGTATGACTAATAGTCAATATAATATTGTCCTGAGTCTGGTTGTACTTTATATTTGTTAATTGTAAGATAAGTCCCCCATTACATCGGGTAATTTCCTAGTGAATTAATTAATCAATTCGGAATTTAAATTACTTTAGGCTATTAAATAATGGTGACCAGGGACGGTAACCATTATTCTCTCAACTCTCGGGATATCCTTTCTAGGTCACACCAGATTCCTTTGGCACACAGGCTAGTGTTATAAAAGAGGGCAGTCCGACTGGGACAACACCGGGGCCATAATGACCTCGTGTTGTGTTCCCGGCGGTGAGTTGGGTAGCCAGTGGTCACTGGAGAGTTTTTGTGCTGTCAATGGGAAGACCAAAGTCTTGCCGTGATTAGTCCTTTGCACAGAAACTCTCTATTCTTACAGGGTTGGAAGCACTAGTGTGATTCCTCTGATGTTGCACACGCCCATTTGCCACGGTAACCACTTTCCATCATGTGGGACGTGTGCTTGTCTGCCACCTAAGTTGTATAAAAAAAGATAGAAGAAGATGATTTCATAGAAAATATTGCGTAAAGAAAAATCATGGAACTCTCGCCATCGTCACAGTCACACTTTGCCCATTCTAGTAGCATGCGGCATGACGATACATTGGTATTTGGAATAAATTCTAAAGGAGACGGGGATTTCTGGGCCAAATTGTAATGAGTTGAGATATGACTTAAAAAAAGCGGTATATTTTTCTATTTCAAAATTCATAAAAAACCGCTCAATTGAACATCAGGAAGACGAGAAATCTTAAAACTAAGTTTATTCCACGAATATGATTCAATATCGATTACTGTGATCGATTCAAACAATATTGACAATAAAAACACTTTCATCGTAGTATTATTTCAGTCAAAGTGAACAAAACATAATAATAACAATAATACACATTTAAAAAATATAATAACAGTGTAATTATAATAAATTCTGAATTGATTTTCGTTAATCGATTAAATAATTCTTGTGTTTATCAACTGTATAAGTCGTATTAATCTGTGCTATGACAACTGACAGCTTCCTGACTTTCAGTTATTACAATTACGGTTTACAATGATAACTTAAATGATTTCCCCCAGCTTACAGAAAGTGAATTAATTCTAATATATTTAGGGACATATCAGATAAAGCAGTCACGTTCATACTACGGTAAGCATCTAAGAGGTAATGAAGGCTTCATTACCGAAATGTGTAGTGGGAGCAGCCTGCTTCGAGAGTTGTCGGCTTCTAATTATGCATGAATGCTAAATCTCTTATAACTCTGCTCTCTGATCTGAAGAATCTGCAGATTTTGCAGGGATGGTTTAATAATATATAAGCTCTCACTTGAGGCCACTCTCAACTTTTTACATTTAGGCCCAAGAATGTATGAAAGCGAATCCGTCTCCTTTGATAAATAGTGATAATTCACTGATTGTGACAATTTTTGGACGTTCTCTCTCCTTTTTACTTTTTAATGTTACAGACTGTTTTCACTAATATCGGCTGTCCCAATGACTGCCCTACGTGCTTTTTCTATATAAGGTTCTTTTTGTTACGTGCGCAAAATCCCCACGGATACCTCCCCACCGGTGCCGGTGGAAGAGGTTATGTCGGTCTCGAACCGACTAAAACGCACGCCGCCTGTGGGTCGTTTTGGTTGCCGAAGGTGAGGTTGACAGGCATATCCCTCGCACCCCGGCCGACCCAGGGCCATCTCTCACGATCTAGCCCTCTCTTCGGGTGCGTGGGGACTACAGAGTCCCCAACTCGTCCCCGGAAACGGGGAGGCACGCCAGGCGCGCCACCGCCGCGGCCTGCTTCTGCCAGGGTGACAGGCGGCTCCACCTGTCACCCCCAGGCCTGCGCTCATGGGGGGCAGAGGTCCGTCAACGACCTCCGACGCCCGAGTTGCCTTCGTACGCGGGTAGCTTGGCTTGCGATCCTTCGTCGCTCCCGCTGCCGCTCCCGTCCCGCCTCCTCCTTCACGAGCATTACTTGCTCGCAGAAGGAGGCGTTTTCTATATAAGGTGTAATGAAATTAACTCTTGGAATTTTGGGTAGCTGTCCCGTATCGGTAACTATGCGTGCCTCCCCATTCCCGAGGATGCGATAGGGACTCCGTGGTCCCCATACTTGAAGAGGGCCGTCTCATAAGAGACGGTCTTGGGCCGGCCGGAGTGCGAAGGATAATGTTTAAGATAATTTCACCTCTAGCAAACTACGACCCAGGCGGCGTGCGTTTTAGTCGATTCTAGTCCAATATAACCTCCCCCACAGGCGTGTGTGGTGGGGGTATCCGTGGGGATTTTGCGCACATTGAAAAAAAAGTATCTATAATATATATAAAAAGTATCTATAATACATCTATAATATATATATAAAGTATCTATAATTTATCTATAATATATATAAAAAGTATCTATAATACATCTATAATATATTTAAAAAGTATCTATAATATATATAAAAAGTTTGTAGTTTCTCTGGTGATACCAATGTTGCTATGGCTGAGTACAGACATAGTTGAGATGCATCTGTCCCCATAAAGGTGAAAGTATCTATAATATATCTATAATATATATAAAAAGTATCTATAATATATCTATAATATATATAAAAAGTATCTATAATAGGCAACAATGCCGAAAAAAAAATTTCACTTATTATTTACTGCCTTTTTAAATAACGCTCATATTTGTATGCTAATACTACCACGGGGCCGCGATTCGGAATTCGGAGCCTTTCGGGGCCATGATACGCACGCGTCGCCTTATGAAACTTATCTGCGGTACACTTACCGGTCATTGACATCGAAAAGTCAGCTGATTACTGCAACACATGTGATGGACATATCGATGTGGTACGGTTAGCATTGGCCTTGATGTCAATTTTTGAAATCTTTGCAACTGAATTTTAGAGAATTGGCGGCTTACCCAATATTTTTGAAAAGATTTTATCTACATATTTCTGATTCTTAGTAATCACACAAAGTTCCGAGAGTTCATTTTGTTACACTTTATATAGGACACATCAATATAACTTCACCTTGCCTGATAGACAAGCTGAAGGTAAAGTCTCAGGCAAGAGGATCACCATTATAGACATAACATAACATAAACTCACGTCTATATCCCCGAAGGGGTAGGCAGAGGTGCTAGCACCCACATTTCGCCAGTTTATGTTTAGGTCCCAATGTAATAGATGGCGAGCCTATTACCATTAAACGAGCACTTATAAACCTGCGATAAATACACACATAACTTCGAAAAGCATCGAAAAGTCATTGGTGTGTGCCATGGTAAACCTGGGATTGAACTCGAGACCTCGTCTCAGCAGTCCATTACCCATACCACTAGGCTACCGTGGTTAGACACCAACAGCATTATAATAGTAGCCCTTAGCTCTCCCTTAGCCTCTTCAGATGACTGGAATCTTTATTTATTGGTAGGTATTACAGTAAATTAGTAAAGTGTAATCAATAAATTTATTAATATCAACATATTTCATTACTTATGTTACTGACAGTACACGTGAAATGAACTATTAACTCATAGTCACATAAAAAGTGTAAGAAAACTGCAGAAACATATTTAAGACCACACTTTACGACCTTTAAAAATAAATTATGTACGTGTTTATCATCTACGTTGGGGTTGGAACCAAGGTAACATTACATGGAGACAAACTAAAATAATAAATTACAATGCCCTAGTGAGCATGACATACCTACCTACATAATTAATCTGTCCCAATAACCTTGAAAGAAAAAGTAAGGCAAAAGAACAAAAACTATTCCTTTATAAAGTTTATCTAAGTAGGTATACTCGTAGGTACGAGTAGAGGCCCGTGGTAGTTTGGTTTTGAATGGATTATGACATGAGTAGATTAACTCAATATAACGTTAAGGATTACTAGCCAGGTCGGTCCTGGGACAGGTGACTATTCTTAACACATTGAGGTTCAGAAAGAGCTTTAACCATTCAAGGTCAAAGTCAAAGTCAAAGAGCTTTAACCATTCTGTTACACAGGAGTCTAGTCAAAGAGCTTTAACCATTCTGTTACACAGGAGTCTAGTCAAAGAGCTTTAACCATTCTGTTACACAGGAGTCTAGTCAAAGAGCTTTAACCATTCTGTTACACAGGAGTCTAGTCAAAGAGCTTTAACCATAAGAATACTTATGGCAATATTACGGGTCGTAGGAACTCAAAAATTTCGACATCCTATTTCGATATCGCCAGTAGGTTGCCAAGGCCATCTGGCAGTCGCTTCACGGAAAATATCGAATTACGATCAGTTCTTAGTCAGACAGAAACATATCCACAGCTAAATTGGACGCAGAGGACGAACTTGCATCAATATAAAAGTTTCTGTCTTTCTATATTTACTTTTCTTTCTCGTTTTATATTTGTCTTCTACGCCATGCTGTGACTCATATCACGTCTAGCCCAACTCAATTGAAACATCTCAAGATTAAAAATCTTTTATATTACAAGTTACGTTTTCAATCAATACAAGAAATGAGTGTATTAAAAAGCTATCTGACAATTTTAAAGTAAGGGACGAGTTATAAGGGACTACAAAGTTTTCCAACTGTTTACACAATAATTTAACACTATAATAATAATATTATAGTGTTAAATTATTGTGTAAACAGTCAAAAAAGGGCAGTCAGACAGGCAAACCAAAGGTATGTATGTACCTATACCATTAATTCCCATAAACATTACTATACATCTTGGAACGTAAATATTTAAAAGTTAGTTTAACTCGTTATTTCAATATATTGTGATTACGTCTTAAGTCAATCACTGAAGTATTGACTTCAATGTTGCATAACTCATTCATTCGGAATGATTCTAATAGCCCACAAAAAGCGGAATGCGTGGGGACGCCCACTATGTGTCTGCCGAATTCGCGTGTGTAAATATAACTACAGCTGCTAAAGTCAATGACATCACAACAGGGTTAAGGCCAAAAGCCCACACTTTCGCACAATAACATCACGTGTTGTTGTGCAACCGTAGCTCGAACACAATATAGTTTGTTCCTGACCTTAGTCGGAAAAAATACTAGTAACAAAAACGTTTGAATCTTTTTAGAAAAATCGTAGTAAAAAATAGTTTTAGTAACACTATTTTAGAGTCATGTTTCATCACGTTTGTTACTAGCGTTTTTAGAGTGAAGTAGGTGGGTGCTGCGTGTGACGGAAACGAATGTTCTGCGGTGGATATGTGGAGTCACGCGATATGATCGTGTGAGGAACTCTCGTATCCGCGGTGACCAATATGTCCGTGACATTATGGATGAAATGCGGTAACCGCTTGGTTAAGTGCGTAACAAATGAATAACCAAACCGCCTTCACAGGTAACGAACTTTTTTCATTACATTTTGAACTTTAAGCGTATATAAATAAACTATGGAAAGAGAAATCTAAGATTATACTAAGTTTATGGTCATGACAAAACCACTGTCATTCAACTGCAGCAAATACCCTTAAATTTTATACTTTTTTATATACGCTTGAAATCCAAGGCTTGAAGACAAGCCGCGGTAGCCTAGTGGTATGGGTAATGGACTGCTGAGACGAGGTCTCGGGTTCGATCCCAGGTTTTACCATGGCACACACCAATGACTTTTCGATGCTTTTCGAAGTTATGTGTGTATTTATCGCTGGTTTATAAGTGCCCGGTTAATGGCAATAGGCTCGCCCACCTATTACATTGGGACCTAAACATAAACTGGCAAAATGTGGGTGCTACCACCTCTGATTACCCCTTATGTTATGGTTGAAGTCCAAAATTAAATGAAAAAAGTTCGTTACATTTTTCATTTACTCTACGAGAAGTTATTTAATTTTAGATTTTAAAAACATGTTGGTGATGTCTAAATTTCAATGTCATTTTTTGCAATGTCTGTGGCATAACAGTGGCTTTGACCTGACATAAAAGCCTGGTAGTAGGGATAGACCTCAGTATTGTTTTTCGCTCCCGCGTGGAATATTGCTTGGATCTCTGAGATAGCAAAATACTTACTAGATGCTCTTGACAGGTTGCAGCGACGTGCGGTCCGCATTATTGGGAATCGTGTTGTCACAAACAACCTAGAGCCTTTGCAGATGCGTAGAGATATTGTGTCCTTGATAATATTTTACCGTTTGTACCATGGTGAATGTTCTGATAAGCTCTTCCAATTACTCCCACCCTTCACTTTCCTACATAGGACAACACGTGCAGGGTTTAGATTCTAGATCAAGAACCAAGTGGTTCGGAGACTCTTTCTTTTGTCGCACCATCAAGCCCTGGAATTTATTACTAGCTCACGTTTTTCCTTCTTCCTATAGTTCAGGGTCCTTTAAAAGATGCGTGAAAAGCATATGAAAAGTCAAGTCAAGGTGAGTATCACCATCGTAACATGGTATATAAATGTAATGGTGACCCTCTTTTCTTAGATGTTGTCCTCAGTTTACTATCAGCGAGGCAAAGTATAATTGACTTGTCTGACAGACAAAAGCTTGATGACATTCGAGGATCTGACAATAGAATCTGGATTTTATTTTTATACCACTTAGGTGGCAGACAAGCGCACGGCCCACCTAATGGAAAGTGGTTACCGTGGTCTATGGACGTGTGTCACACACCCGCGCTACCGACCCTGTAAGTACAGAGTTTCTGTGCCGTCAGTGTCGAAGACAAAGCAGGACAAGCCTTTACTCATCCCACTGACAGCACAAATTCTCCATTGAGCTCTGGCTATTCTACTCACCTCTGGGAACACAACACGAAGTTATTAGTTTGGCTTATAAGACTTTTATGGCAGAGATTGCCGTGTGACCCCTATATCCCAGAGGGTAGTCTACGCTAGTTCGCCACTCAGTAGGTATACCGCTAGGTAGTGCTCAAGCCAAAACAATTTAGTCAGTAGTCAGTATATTTTAGTCAGTATATTTATTCATGAACAATTTTTACATTGTAAATTTTAGCTATTTACAAGAGGGGCACTATTCCACATTAGTTTTTTTTATAGGACATGCCAATTTGACTTCCCCTCGTCTGATGGTAAGCTGAAAATTCTCAGGAAAGAGGGTCAACATCACAGAAACGTAGTTATGGGACTTGAATGTTTTATTGTAAGAATGTTTGTTTTTTCTTTTTATGTGCTAGCTTCTCCTATAAATTATGACAAAAAGTTCATATATTTAATGTACTTATATTATTATATACTTTTGTATAAAACACTGCATTATTACATGTAATGATACCTGTAAGTCTGGATAAATAAATAAAAATTTAAATACACTAAATTGACAACAGCGGTATCTTGTGTCAATACTTCGCACTTCCTTGTATAAATTACTTTGTTCACATTCAATAAGAAGGCGCTGTGTAACAAGACTCATCTTCCTTTTAGTTCATACATAAAACGAGAGATGGCGTTAGTGATTCAGAATTTCAACTTTATTCTGAAAATACTTTTAGCAACCATTTTGAATCGACTTAAAATTAACAAGGTTCTAAATTCATCGGAATCTTTTACTTTGACAACCTAATACATGCTACGTTCACGCCTATTTCCCTTCAGGGTAGGTAGAGACAATCGCCCACTCTATCCTTACACACTACACGAGGTTCATTTACTATGATTAAACCTTTTAGGCTTGCATGAAAGATTTCAAGTACTTCTGACTTGACCTAAATCTTATTTCAAAATCTATATCTTATATATAAAATTCTCGTGTCGCGGTGTTTGTGGTTAAACTGCTCCGAAACGGCTTGACCGATTCTCATGAAATTTTGTGAGCATATTGGGTAGGTCTGAGAATCGGACAACATCTATTTTTCATCCCCCTAAATGATAAGGGTTGTCCACCCTTAATATTATATGGCAAAACAACGTTTGCCGGGACAGCTAGTAATATATAATATGTTAAAGTGTAGGTGTTTCAGTAATCTCAGGTCAAGGGCGACAATCGATTTCTCGCAATTTATTTGCAATTATTTCGCTTCCTATAGGTAGGTATCTATCTACCTATAGGAAGCGATATATTCTCGCTATCTGTATTGATTTATTAACTAACTGTTACAGTATATCAGTCATATTTACTTAATTTATAATCAGACAACAACAAAGCAACCACATCATCATCCGTTTAGTAATTTTTGCATTATAATAATACTAAAATATATTAAAGTATGTGTGGCTTGACCTTGAAAGATAGAGTGAGAAATAGCGTGATAAGAGAACGATGTGATAGAAGATGTAGTGATGAGAATTGAGAGAGGAATGTTGAGATGGTTTGGTCATGTTGAGAGAATGAATGAAAGAAGACTAACGAAACAGGTGTATGAGGCGAGTGTGGATGGTACCGTCGGAAGGGGAAGACCTAGGCGCACATACCTGGACCAAATCGGGAAGTTTTAGAAAAGGGGCAGGTCAGGAGTGCTCTAAACCGACGAGCATGCATGAAGAATGTAATGAGAGTGAATGAAGCGAGAGTAGTATGTCAGGATCGTAGCAAGTGGAGATCCGTGATCTCTGCCTACCCCTATAGGAAACAGGCGTGATTTTATGTATGTATGTGTGTAAAATATATTTGCGTTCAGAATCATTAATTAACATAATCCGGTTCAACAATCAGTTCACAAGTTCCTGATATGCGAATTTATTGGAACCTACGCAGTCCAAACCGGATTCAATTAATGAAATAAAACAATACATTTTTCAAAGGACAAGGAAGTGTTTTGTAAAACATACGAGTATGACTTCCTCTTATATGTGGAGCGTGACCTTCATATGTCAACAAACGCGAAATTGATCTGAAAGTACAAATATTTTTAGCTGTTTATATCTATTTGAGCATTTAAGAGTTCTACCAAGTTCTCTGCGCCCAAATAAAAATCATCCATTACCAAGTTACTTGCTCTTGAGATTGGTAGACATATAATAGCTATATTAGCATTCTTACACACAATTCTCAAGACCGATATAATAAGAAGCAGGCACCTCCCCATTTCCGGGGACGAGTTGGAGACCCCACACACGAGAAGAGGGACAGATCGAGAGAGATGGCCCTGAGTCGGCCGGGGTATGAGGGACATGCCTGTTAAACTCACCTTCGATAACCGAAAAACGACCCACAGACATCGTGCGTTTTAGTCGGTTCGAGTATGACATTACCTTTCCCACCGGTGGGGATATTGCACTCGTAAAAAAAACAAAGAGCGATTTAAAATATATTCTTTTTTTTAATGATGAGCTTCTCTGCTACGATAATAGATGTGATCCCCTAAAACACAGTCTCGGCCGGCTAGTATAGAATAATGAATGTATAGGATTGACACGTATTTTAATATTTGTGACGTCTATGACAGTCGTAACGTATGTCGATTCTAGACAATCATTCATTCCATGTAAATATTCTACAAATGCCTTTACTTGTATAGAGGGACTGATATTTTTTTTTCTTTTTGGAATATCAGAACTGAGATTACTTTTTTTTATACCACTTAGGTGGCAGACAAGTACACGGGTCACCTAATGGAAAGTGGTAACCGTGGCCTATGGACCTGTGTAATACCAGGGGAGTCACACTCGCGCTGCAGACCCTGTAAGCAAAAAAGTTTTTGTGCCGTTATAAAAGACAAAGCAGGAAGGATAAGCCTTTGGTCTTCTCACTGACAGTACAATAACTGTCCAGTGAGCTCTAGCTACCCTACTTACCGCCGGGAAGACAACACGAGGTTATTATGGCCACGGTATTCTGTACGGTGGAGGTATTTCGCTAGTAAGACTGCTCAATTAGACGGAAATACCATCGTGTCTTAGGTCTTCGAGAATTACTTCTGAATGTAGTGTAGCTGAGATATTTCGATTGTAGTCAGTTCGATTTTGATATAACAATTCTTCGTGACCTTGGTAAAGTTATACCCGGGGATGTAAATACGGAACTCTTCTGTCAAATGTACGCTTCTGTTGTAAACCTGACCTCGATAAACTAGTGCGTCTAAATACACGTTCACTTCTACAATAATTAGGTAATATTTCCTGTTATTTCATTTATCGCACACGCAAATATTGTTTACGGATAAAATTGCTAATTAATTTTTATTAATATTGAAAATTATTCTTCATTATACAAATAAATGCCACGTGGTTCCCGACAGAGTAGAATTTAGGCCACCCTATCTCTTCCCATGCGGTGTCGTACAAGGCGACTAAGAGATAGGGCTGTTTGACATCAGACAGATATATACAACCCAGACTCAACCTCAGATGCATGGTTTGAGCCAAAGTGACTGAAAGACAGTAATAAGCTCGCGGACTGAATTCAATTTTTGGTGAAATGTGGATGTTAATTCTAGCTCAGCCCAACCTTCTGGAGATAAAGGCGTAATTATATGTATGTATGTATAAATGGCATATTTAACACAATCTATTGAAATTATTAGGTATGTGCAAAGGTGAGGTTACTGTTGAACTTTCTCTCAGAAAATCTGGCTTTTTTTTTTATATAGGACACGACAATTGGACTTCGCCTTGCCTGATGGTAAGCTGAAGGCAAAGTCCCGGAAAAGAGGGTCACCATTACTTACACATACCGTGTGACAATGGTGACACTCAGCTTGACGGCCTCATCATATGCTTTTTCACACCCCGCTTAAAGGACCCGGGACTGTAGGAAGAAGGAAACACGTGTGCTGGTAATGAATTCCAGGCCTTAATGGGTCTTCTGAACTTGAATTTGACTACAGTACAATCAGTTATTTTATCGGCCAACTATTCAATCAATTACTTTAGGAACATGGTAGTACTAGCAAAAGTTTCCACAAATATTATTCAGGAATTTTAACATTTTGTTTTCAGTCAGCTACTTTTGCCGCTGACTAAACCTAAAAAAGTAACAACCTGTAAAGATGGTAGTGTGAGGAACAAAATAAATAAATAAATAAAAAACAATAAGCAATAATAAATAGATATGCATATATTCAACATCCGACCGTGTGTTTCTCCGCATCGGTGTCACTGTGGAGAAGCTGTCGATAGCCTTGGACATCACGGATTGTCTTGCAGCAGGAGCGCAGGCCGCATGTCCCGACAGGCACACATTAACGACATTATCCGTCGAGCTCTTGTCACCGCCGGCGTGCCAGCTATACTTGAACCTGTTGGCTTGGCTCGCGACGATGGTAAGAGACCGGACGGTATATCGTTGATGCCTTGGAAGATGGGTAGGCCTTTTGTGTGGGATGCAACTTGCGTCGACACCCTGGCGCCTTCCCATCTTCCAAGTACGATGGACTGCGCATGCGCTGCTGCTGCATCAGCGGAGACTCTCAAACGGCGCAAATATATACCAATTTAACTGGTAATTATAATTTTGAGCCGTTTGGAGTCGAAACGTTGGGTCCGTGGGGTCCAAGCGCGCGCGCGCTATTCATAGAAAAGCGAAGCGACTAATCGACGCTTCCCGTGACCATAAGGCTGGCCTTTACCTCGCTCAAAGAATTGGCATCACCATTCAGCGTGGTAATGCCGCCAGCCTCTTGGGCACGGTACCAGTAGAGATCGATGGGGAGGAATTTTTCGATGCCTAAAATTACAGTCTCCCTCTTTTTCTCTATCCCATTTTTGTATATATTGTATAGTTAGCATAGTTTTATATAAATTTGTGAGTAATTGTATATTATAATAGCATATTTTATTTAATGTAATCATATTATGTATCCTACATATATACAGTTCAATACAGTATACAGTATAGACTAGAGGTTAAGTCAGTAAAGACTCCGCTAGAGTCTCATCTGTGATCGGCAAGTATGCCAGCTAACAGGTGATGGTAGCTGGGACTCGACGTTAACGGAGTATCGACTTACACTGTGTGTGAATGATAAACACTTAACCTATCAAGTACTAATTATTTATTCTGTGACCTACCCAAGTATATTAATTACATCTGCAATCAAATTTTCTTTAAGACACATCTATCATAGAAAAATGTACTGCAAGATTATTCGTTTACGGTCGCTTTTCCAACATCAATTGAAGACAAAATATTGGCCAGTTACATTGTAGATGTACTTGTGATTATGATGCGATACTTATCGGATCATGTTAATTGAAGTTGCCACCTGAAGCCTTGTATGAAACGGAAATAAAAATGATAAGAACGATGTATGATGTATGTTAGCAATTATATATTAGGTATGTTTTTCGTATTATCATACATAAATCAATGAAAATTTTAGGAATTTGGCGCAATCATGTAGTACGCATGAGGAATAAACTGTGTGAGAACATATAACCGCGTGGTTCCCGGCAGAGTAGAATTTGGACCATCTCATTTCTTCCCATGCGGTGTCGTACAAGGCGACTAAGGGATAGGGCTATTAAACATCAGACAGATCTATACAGCCCAGACTTGGCTAGAGTTTACAATAGTGCCCGGAAGATGGCAATAGGCTCACCGCCTATTACGTGGGACTGAATTCAATGTTTTGTGAAATGTGGGTGTTAATTCACCTTTGTCTAACCCTCCGGGGATAAAGGCGTGATTATATGTATGTATAGAACATATAAATTCTGACATGTTTACATGTCTTAGATGTTTACTGCATTGATTTATTGTTATCGGCATATATATTGACCCGAATTAATACCCGCATAACAGCATTAAGGTCTCAATAGGAAGTACCTTTTCGCCTACGGTAACACAATTTAAATACCTTGGATCAATAATCAGCAATGAAGAGGGTAAAAAAAATTCAAAACTAGAACTCGACTACTGGAAAATAACGCTATAAAAAGTATTAAACAAGAAAATATCAAGGATAGCCATGGTCGGCGTGAGATGTCGTGCGGCGTTCCACAGGGATCGGTTCTTGGGCCGCTCCTGTGGAACATCGGATACGACTGGGTGCTTCGCGGTGAGCTCACGGACGGCGGCGCCGCCGTCACGTGCTATGCGGACGACACGCTAGTGACGGCGAGCGGGGCTACATACCGCGAAGCGACCCTGAGGGCCACGACCGCGGTTGCTCAAGTCGTGGAACGGATCCGGCGGCTGGGCCTTGAGGTGGCTTAGCATTAATCCGAGGCCATGTTCTTTCATGGACCTCGGCGCACGCGGCAGCGGGAGCGACGAAGGATCGCAAGACAAGCTGCCCGCGTACGAAGGCAACTCGGGCGTCGGAGGTCGATGAACGACCTCCGCCCATGAGCGCCGGCCTGGGGGTGACAAGTGGAGCCGCCTGTCACCCTGGCAGAAGCAGGTCGGGGCGGTGGCGCGCGTGGCGCGCCTCCCCGTTTCCGGGGACGAGTTGGGGACTCTGTAGTCCCCACACCCGAGAAGAGGGCCAGATCGTGAGAGATGGCCCTGGGTCGGCCGGGGTGCGAGGGATATGCCTGTCAACCTCACCTTCGGCAACCAAAGCGACCCACAGGCGGCGTGCGTTTTAGTCGGTTTGAGTCCGACATAACCTCCTCCACCGGCTCCTGTGGGGAGGTATCCGTGGGGATTTTGCGCAAGTAAAAAAAAAAAAAGTATTAGTTGTCGTATGCCACTTTACCATAGAATATATGTGTATTATTTTGTTAGACTAAGTGGGATACGACCACGGCTATCCTTGATATTTTCTTGTTTAATACTTTTTATAGCGTGATTTGCCAGTAGTCGGGTTTTAGTTTTAAAATGTATTATTTATTTATTTTATTTTGGGGCAAGCAATAGATATAATTTATACATATTTGAAATGTGCTAATTAAGTCCTTTCAGTTGATACCAAAACACGACTTATTTACCTCACATTTATTTTTTAATGGCCGCGAGAGGGCGCCACATTAGTAACACATTATATAGCCTATAACCAGCGAACAACTAAGAAGCTTTTTACGATACCTCACGACAAATGAGATCTATTAAGTGGTTGAGGAACTATGAAGAAATAGATGAACATACATACATACATACATAGCCTGTCAAAATCATAACCCTCTTTTTGCTTCGTCGTAGTCGGGTAAAAAAGATGTTACTCATAGAACAGTAGGATGGATGAAGTGGAGACAACTCACAGGCGTAATGTGCGACAAGAAGATGCCCGTTAAGGATAAGGGGCATCTGTATAAGACAGCCATTAGATGTGATGTTTTGTATGGCGTAGAATGTAGGCCAACAAACAAACAATACATAAACAAACTACAATTCATTCATTCAAAGCTTACACTTTGGAGCCCGAATCTCGGTCTGCACATTGGCTCCACTCAAGATTGACCTCCACACGAGGAGAGAGAAGCCAGTACCATAACCGTCTAGTCTATTGTTGAGCAGATGGACCATGTAGTAGTTATGGTTCCCTTGGGTTCTGATGGTATTGTATTACACACCCATGTTCATAAAGTATTACATCATGAATTCACAATGCAAGGAAACGTGAAATCATAAACATATATAATTTGATTATTAACAAAAATTTATGAATGAAATTTTAACTCACATCCAAATTATGAGAATGTATTAAATACATTCATAAATTATAATACAACTTACAACAATATGCCTACATTCATTCTGTACGTTCTCATAACAATCAATTTACTGGTGATTATTATTATAATAACACGTTTTGCTGTTCAATATGTCTTCAGTTAACTACATCTTAAAATAAGATCATTTATATATTGAAAATGTTAATCCCAATATGAGACTTAAATTCGATCCATGACTACAAAGATTAGGGAAAGAGGAAGACCTCTGACCACTTAGAATACTTAGATGATGAACATCCAGAGAGACATAAGAGAATTGGGACTTGAAGATGACGAGGCAAAGAAGAGAACCAGATTGGCCTGTCATTCTAATCATGCACAATATAATAACGCACGAAAGATTAAGATATAACATACATAAGCTCACGCCTATATCCCCGAAGAGGTAGGCAGTGGTGCTAGCACCCACATTTCGCCAGTTTATGTTTAGGTCCCAATGTAATAGGTGGCGAGCCTATTGCTATTAACCAACCTGCGATAAATACACACATAACTTCGAAAAGCATCGAAAAGTCATTGGTGTGTGTCTTGGTAAAACCTGGGATCGAACTCGAGACCTCATCTCAGCAGTCCATTACCGATACTACTAGACCCATGTAAAATACCGTACAACGATTATGAAATAAATTTGATTTGATTAATTTGATTTGATTGAGACATTTTTTATACTCGATTCTGTTACTGAACTAAACTTAAACAATCTTGACGTGTCTGTTTAATATGTCGTATTTAAGAACTCACGTTTATAAATATTTATCTGTTTAGAAACTCATTTTAAAGAAAAGAAACCTAAACTCTTATTCCTATTTCTTATTTATTTATTCAGTAACAATTTACACTGTGTTCGAACATACATAATATTATTACAATAAATCATTTCAAATCTATCAAAAATTTACAATAATTAAACAATAAGGAACTATAAAAATGACAAAATCAATTAACTCGGTAATTATAAAAATAAATTAGTACACAAAGTCAGATTTACACAATACATGTCAATTTTTATTCATGTCAAATCATAAATAACTCATGTCAATAATATAAACTACAGAAGCCAAGTCCAAATACCAAATAATATAACAAAATTAAATCAATTCAATGTTCATTTATCAATGGTCTCTTCAGCAAAGCGCTGTAATTTTGCCAATATCAAGTAAATTGTAAATGTTCATAAAATTATTAATGGCGAGACGCCAATGTCAAGTTTTTCAAGATATTTCGCCAGTAAATTTGTTGCCGTGTGTCCACCCTCCAAAATTAAATCAAAATAAAACAAAATGTCAAACACAATAAAATTGACAAAAAAATTAAAAAATTACCTACAATTCCTCGATTGAATTAAACCACTACTTAGCCAGTCCTGCCTACACTAGTTAGCTGGAGAGTTCCTGCTGTGCAATTCGCTTAGTATACAGCGTCGAGGGCAGCACTGCGACAGCCTTTTTTTTTTTTTTTTTTTTTTTTTTTTTTTTTTTTTTTTTTTTTTTTTACGTGCGCAAAATCCCCACGGATACCTCCCCACCGGAGCCGGTGAAGGAGGTTATGTCGGACTCGAACCGACTAAAACGCACGCCGCCTGTGGGTCGCTTTGGTTGCCGAAGGTGAGGTTGACAGGCATATCCCTCGCACCCCGGCCGACCCAGGGCCATCTCTCACGATCTGGCCCTCTTCTCGGGTGTGGGGACTACAGAGTCCCCAACTCGTCCCCGGAAACGGGGAGGCGCGCCACGCGCGCCACCGCCGCGGCCTGCTTCTGCCAGGGTGACAGGCGGCTCCACCTGTCACCCCCAGGCCGGCGCTCATGGGGGGCGAAGGTCGTTCATCGACCTCCGACGCCCGAGTTGCCTTCGTACGCGGGCAGCTTGGCTTGCGATCCTTCGTCGCTCCCGCTGCCGCTCCCGCCCCGCCTCCTCCTTCACGAGCATTACTTGCTCGCAGAAGGAGGCGCCGGCCGCCCACGCATCCGCGCAGCGGACCATCGCCGCGAGCAAGGTGGAGAGCGTGAGAACTCTCACTCCCAGGGCCGCCACAAGCTCCCGCCTCGGCGTCTCCCACGCCGGACACTCGGTGAGCGTGTGCGGACCTGAGTCCTCGCTCGCATCGCAGTGATGGCACTCGGACGTTGGCTCTTTCTCCATCCGACGCAGATACTTTCCGAAGCACCCGTGCTCGGTGATCATCTGCGTCAGACGGTACGAGAGGCTGCCGTGTGGCCTCTCTAGCCACTCCCCCATGATGGGTCTTATCGCCGCTACTACGGCGCGCCCTGCGCCTGGTCGCCCAAGTCGTAGCTCCCATTCCGCCACCATTTCCCTGTGGAGCCGGGATCTCACGGCCCGAATTTCTTCGGGCTCGGGATCGTGACCCCGCTCCCGCGCTGCCTTTCGGAACCGGTATAGCGCCGAAAGGGATCTCGCTTCCAGGATCCATGGTGGCGATCCGGCGAGGAGACTCGCCGCGTTGAAGGATATCGTGCGGTACCCCCTTATGATGCGGCACGCCAACTTCTGCTGCGGACGCTGCAGCAGGGGCATGTGCCGATCATTCAGGGTGTCCGCCCACACGGGACACCCGTACAGGGCCATGGACCGCACGACACCCGCGTAGAGTCTCCTGCAGGAGTCCTCCGGGCCCCTCAGGTTAGGCAGTAGCCGCGCCAGAGCGTTGGCTGTGCCCACCAATTTGGGGCCTAGACTTCGGAAGTGCTTCCCGAAGTCCCACCGGCCGTCGAGTACGAGCCCCAGATATTTCATCTGGGGCTTGATGCCGATGAGAGTGCCTCCCACTGTGAGACTGGAACCAGGTGGTGGCGTGCGCCGAGGTCGCACTGCGACAGCCTTGATCAATTGACATTGGTCGATCTCCAGTGACGTCACACATTACGACCAATGAGAATCTATATCTTAGAGACTTAGAGAATTGCACAGCTGGTCCAAAGGCTGGCCTTTGCAATCCAGCTTCGAACAGCGGCGAGTGTGATGGGCACTCTTGCGCCGTGGACGGTTAGGGGCGAGTTATTAGATTAATTTATTGATTAAATTGTATCATTTATTTGATTGACTAATATTATATTTCGGATTCGAATTGACTAAAATGCACGACGCCTGTGAGTCGTTTGAAGGTGAGGTTAACAGGCATATCCCTCGCACCCGACTGACTCAGGGCCATATCTCACGATCTGGCCCTCTCTTGTGGTGTGGGGACCACGGAGTCCCCAACTCGTCCCCGGAAGACAGTTAAGCCTAGTTAATTTGTTTAGGTAATATGTATTTCATAAAAAGTCACTACAAGATCATTTACCTTAAGTTAAGCACCTTAACGAATAGAGTATAGATCTGTATTCCAGAGCTACACTTATTCACTAATCGAGTTGAAGTACAGATATTTCTAGAACAAATCTTGAATGAAAAATGTATATATGAATAGAATCTAATTTTAAAACGCCACTCAATTGTCAACCCCGTAATGGTTGTCAATAGGCACTTAAGTTGATATTTGAACTATGAACAAGTGAGTGACGTGTGTTATGTAATATTGTGAGTAAAACCTACAATGCCGTGAAATGGCCAAAACACAGTACACGATCTAAAGAAAATAGGAACTACTTGTGACTGTGAAAATCAAAGACATTTTACCACGATTTGACAATATTGAAGGGGCCGTCGCGGTTTCCTTTAGATCACGGTATTGTTGGTTTTACTATAAGCTTTTCATTTGTGTGGTAGGACACGACAGTGTTTCCATCCAATTGAGCAGTCCGACTGGAGAAGTACCTCGGCCCCACAAAATACCGCCGTTGTATTCTGTAGGGCCGAGGTACTTCCCCGGTTGGACTGCTCGATTGAGACGGGAATACCGTCGTGTCCAACTCCTTATACGGTTACTATTCGTTAATAAAGAGGCACTTTACATTGATTTTATAAACCGTGAAAAATAAATGATAATATGATCGAGAGTCAAAATAATTTAAATTAAAAGTATGCTCGTTATGTAACTAAATTGCACCAAGTTACGCATATTAAGAAAATCAATTACTAAATCTCCGATGTTAGAGTGCTTTTACAGTAAAATATCATGTGTAATTAGTCTTAGTTGCATTACATTTTAATTGATTACTGTGTGCATATGAAAACATTTTTCATGCACATAGTAAACACATATGCATGAAAAATGCGTTCATAAAGTGAGACAAATTAATATTTTTGTAAATAATCAAGATGAAAATATTAAGTTTCCTTTTATTGTGGGATGGTAATGTTTTAAAATTTTATGAAAATTGAGATGTACTGGGCCCCATCAATAACGTTGAGGCTCAAGCCAACTGACTTGCAAGTCGGTGCACTTGCTAAATAACGAATGATACTTGCTTCAGGAAAAGTTGAACACAACAGGGAAATCATAGAGGTAGGACATGACGATATTCTCGTCCAAACTGAGCAGTCCGACTGGGAAAGTACCTCAACCCTACAAAATACCGCATCCATAATAACCTCGTGATGTGTTCTTAGCGGTGAGTTAGGTAGCCAGCGCTCACTGGAGAATGATTATGCTGTTAGTGGCAAGACCAAGGCTTGTCCAGATTTGTCTTCGGAACTGACGGCACAGAAACTCTCAGTATAGTTCCTACAGGGTCGGCAGCACGAGTGCGACTCACCTGGAGTTGCACACGACCATAGGCCACGATAACCACTTCCTATCAGATGTACGGTGTGCTTGTCTGCCAACTAATTAGTGTAAAAAAGTCAACATACCAATCAAAGACAATAAGCGGCAGTAACAATACCCAGGCTGCAAAGTATTCCACAATTTCTGGGGGCAATGTGGGACAGAGTGGTTCTCGCAACCAAGATGGCATCTCTAAACCGTAGATGTCTCTAGGTCAAACAGGGTGAGAGACACGTGTCTTAGCCACGATCCAAGATGGCGTACAGTTTTTATCGGGTTGAGTTTACCATCACCGTCCCCGCCTAATAGCTGGAGGTATCTGAGAATATTCCTCACGAAGAAAAGGCTCCAAAGTGAACAACAGAGAAATCATGGAGGTTTTTGTGCTTTCAGTGGGAAGACCAAAGGCTTGTTCTGCTGCCTTCTGCACAGATGGCACAGAAACTCTAGATTCTTACAGGGAGTTCTTGTGAAAAATTGTTTTCGTGTTGAATAGTTCAATTATTGACGCAGGTTTTCGGCTAAATATCATCAACCTACCACTTAAGGGAGCGGAGCAATGATCATAAATGTCAACAAATCCGGAAATTTCCATACATTATTTGAAAACTAAAGCAAACAGGCGCAAAAAAGTGATACGAGCTTTCAAACTATACCACAAGCGAAGCTGGGTCGGGTTAGCTAGTATCTATGTATATTATAAAACACAGATTTTTTGCATATCATACTTATTTATTTATTTGGCATAAGGTTAGTATGTTTCAAGTGTTGATTCAGTGATGTCATTATGCCGATCAGCCGATGGGCTTGAAGTCAAGAAGGTACTTCAAGCAGCACTTTAAGAAGCTCGCGTTAGGTCAGCGTCAAAACGAACTTGACTAAAAAGTCTCAGAAAGAGTATTTTTCTAACTATAGATGTTTACCATATATCAGAACAATCAGCCAACAGGAAGGGAAGAAAATCAAGGCATTATGAGTATTTTTTACGTCAAGATTGATCTGGTGCTGACTGTACCTGGGTTCAAAGTCCAGTATAGAAGCTAGTTCTTATCGACACTGAACATAATTAATCTATAAATAAAATATAAAATGCTTCACACCTATACAATAACTAAAAAGAAAAAAAAAACTATACTATAAATACATTATTGCAAACCAATCATCCTGTATCCAGAGTGCGTCTATTAGCGAACGCATGCAAGTTGGTGCAAATACCAGCGTTGCATTGATCGTAAACCACAACTGGTTTACACTCAAAAGACTACACCTACCTACTCTGCACTTACTATTTCTTGTCACCGGCGAAACTTAATTATGTTTTAGCTTGATATATATTTATAATTATTGTTGATTATATAAATTCACACCCAAGATAAACCTATACGGGTTTTATAGTTGCTTCTATGAGTTAAACTAAAGTAATACTATTGAAATAAAAAAAAAAAGACAAAGGTGTTTTTAATACCACGGCAAACAAGCACACGGCCCACCCGATTGAAAGTGGTTACCGTGGCCTTTCAAAACCAAGGGAGTCACACTCGCGCTGCCAACCTTGTAAGTACAGAGAGTTTCTGTGCCGTCAGTGTAAAAGACAAAGCAAGACAAGCTTTTGGTCTTCCCACTGACTTGTTTTAATGACTGTCTGATGATGAAAGGTTCTGAATTTGAATTCGATGCAGTGAGTTTCAATATTATTTTAAATGAATGAACGTTAAAATGATCCAAAATGATATAATGGATGGCAAAATAAATAATTATTATTTTTTACTGACCAGATTTTGCCCGCGGTTCTGCCCGCGTGGAATTTTGATCCCGTTCCGGCAACTCAGTGGAACCTATTCCAGGGATAAAATTAACATAATTATATTTGATTGAATATAATTCAACACTATCTAATTCTATACCATTTAAATAAAACTATTTTAACGGATTCTGTCACCAGTCATTTATTATCAGAGTAAAATTTGGACCACTCCATCTCTTTCCATGCGGTGTCGTACAAAGCGACTAAGGGATAAGGCTGTTTAGCACCAGACAGATATATAAAGCCAAGACTCAGCCTCAGATGCATGGCTCGAGTCAACAATACTCCCCGGAACAAGGCAATATGCTCACTAATATGCCCCCTATTACGTGAAACCGAATACAATTATTGGTAAAATGTGGGTGTTAATTCACCTCTGCCTAAATCTCCGGGGATAAAGGCGCAATTATATGTATGTGTGTATGTTTACTATATACACTAATCCCGGTTTTCAGTTGCTTTTTAGTAGGGATGGTCGAGGAGACTAAAGATCTACCGTCTTTAGTCTTGTATGAGTGATTCAATATGATCATATTGATACATACATACATCATAATTTGAAAGTGTTAAATATTGTTATTTTCACGTTAACATTTTTCGTATCGTTATCTAGAGCCCTGACAAGTAGGGAATCAAAGATCAAAGAATCAATTTCATTTATTCAGTTTAGGCACATAAAGAGCACATATGAACGTCAAAATTTTACAATTATATCAAGAAATATTATCAAAATATTTAATATTGTACAAATAAACCACTGGAAAATGATTCTTGTGTTGGTTCGGTAGGTTAGTTCTACTGAGAAGATACCAGCAAGAAACTCAGACAACTATATTAGAATGATATTTTAATTATTTTTTTTATGATTTTGTTTACAATTTATGTTGTGCGAGCAAGCAGGTTGACCACGCATTTTTATCATCAAGATACTCGTCTACTTTGTCTCGTATAACCTTTTAATAAGATTTTTTTACTTCTATTATGAATTTATTTAATGGCATGTCAATTTTATTAAATATTTTTATACTGTAGACAGTTGTATAAAAATAAATGCATCACTAAATGTAAGAAGCCTGAGTTGTGGTACAGCAAGTTTGTTATTAAAATTAAGCACGTCAGATTTTTTTTTCGAAACGGTCTAGGTTTTTCCGTATACTTACATAATATATTATCATAATATATTGAAAAGCATAGCTTAATTAGCTTGTATTTTGGGTTCTAGAATGCCGATAAACTTGCTTAAATACTTATTTCGTAATTACATACAAAAATAAAATTACATAGAAATACCCAGATGAATTAGAAGTCTTGTGATTGGACGGGAATCGAACCCCACGACCTCCGATTTAACCGTCGATCTCTAAGTTATTTAATTAGCTCCAACTATTCGATTATCCAAATAAATCGATTTCAACAGTTAATTAGTAAGCATTAATAAGTGATTATTATGATTATTACCTACAGTCAGGATTCTTACAATTTACATTTTAACCTTGTGGTTGTACTCTCCGTGTTTCTATACCTTATCATGCAAACTACGAAACTATACCTAAGTATTATATCTACCTACTGTTTATGGTCTATCTTAAACTACTTTGAATGTGGTATGAATCACTAACCATAGCGGTATGAAACTTTTTATACATCTAAACATTTGGCTGAAGTTTAATTTTAATCAACTTTTGTTGTTGATTGTACTTACACATATTTTGGAAATTAATTTTTATAATATCTATATAATTAATAACTAAATCTCTGAAACCATAACACTTTTTTTTTACGTGCGCAAAATCCTATTCAGCAGCAGTCGGGTTATATTTTTTTTTTTTTTATTGAAATGGGGTCATGATATACTATTTTGAAATCCTTGTGATAAGCCCTTTTAATTTGATATCCACACAATTATTTTTTATTTTTTTCCCTTTAAATTATAACGTATTACAACAGCCGTGTTGGTTTGTTTTTCGCGTCACCTATCTAAGAACACTTGGGTTACCAAGACATATCTAACGATATATTAATCGCAGAAATCCGTCTCGTAGTTTGAATATGCGGTAATAAAGAATATTACAAACATACATACAAGACACGTGTGAAACACATAAACCCTTCTTGGCAGTCGGGTAAAAAGCTAGAATTTCATTGGATTTTTACTGTTACTTAATCACGGAATTAATTTTCAGTGTGGTTTCCGGCAGAGTAGAATGTGGACCACCCCATCTCTTTCCATGCGGTGTCTTACAAGGCGACTAAGGGATAGGGCTGTTTAACATCTGCTTTGTCCTCTACACTGACGGCACAGAAACTCTGTGTTTACAGGGTCGGCAGCGCGAGTGTGGCTTCTCTGGTGTTATACACGTTCATAGGCCACGGTAACCACTTTCCATCAAGTGGGCCGTGCGCTTGTCTACCACCTAAGTGGTATAAAAAAAAGATAGACTCTATCTCAGATGCATGGCTCGAGTCCTTAATAGTGCCAACGGAAAACGGCAATTGGCTCACCCTAGTACGTGGAACCAAACACAATGGTGAAATGTGGATGTTAATTCACCTCTGTCTAATCCTCTGGAGATAAAGGCATAATAATTATGTATGTATGTATGAGATGATAATGGACTGCTGAGACGAGGTCTCAGGTTCGATCCCAGGTTTTACCATGGCACACACCAATGACTTTTCGAAGCTTTTCGAAGTTATGTGTGTATTTATCGTAGGTTTATAAGTGCCCGGTTAATAGCAATAGGCTCGCCACCTATTACATTGGGACCTAAACATAAACTGGCGAAATGTGAGTGCTAGCAAATCTGCCTACCCTTTCGGGGATATAGGCGTGAGTTTATGTTATGTTATGTATGAGCACTTGGAACTCGCGACAGTGTCACCGAACACTAAGGCCGTCAGGCTGTCACTGAACGCGTCACGACTCACTAGTTACTTAGTTTTCACTTCTATCGACAATAGAGAATTGTCGATGGGTGTATTTTTACTTTTTTTTTTAATACAACTTAGGTGGCAGACAAGCACACGACCCACCTGATGGAAAGTAGTTACCGTGACCTATGAACGTGTGTCACAACAGTGGAGTCACATCCGTGCTGCCGACCCTGTAAGAACAGAGATTTTATGTGCCCTCAGTGCAGAACACAAAATCAGGACAAGCCTTTGGTCTTCCCACTGACAGCACAAAAACTCTCCAGTGAGCTCTGGCTACCCTACTCACCACCGGGAACACAACACAAGTTTATTATAGCCGTGGTATTCTGTAGGGTGGAGGTACTTCCCCAGTCGGACTGCTCAATTCAGACGGGAATATGGTCGTGTCCTACCTCCTACAAAAACTTATAATAAATGTTTATAATGTATGATTTTAGATTGACATGGTCATTCACATTACTAGTGTAAAACTTGCCGGGATATTTATCATGTTATGGTAAATATCCCGGCGAATTTTACTCTAGTAAAATGTTTATAATGTTTACGAGTAATCGAAAATAGAAAAAAACTACACTACACAGTCCTCTACTTTGACATTGACATTGAAACACTGGCAGCCTGTAAGGCTTTTACAAAATACCTCGCTCGGATATTACTTCACCGCTAATTGTTTCATCAAATAATTTATTTCATTATATTACATTGTGGTACCGGTGTTGCAAATTAAATATTTTAAATACCGAACGTCATTTTTACAAAACGTCGTATATTAAAAAAAAATATTACCCCTTATTGACATACATACATACGCTCACGCCTATTTCCCTGCAGGGTAGGCAGAGACTACAGTCAGTCGTCTGCTTCTTTATTTACATACTTTACGAGCTTCCTCTACTGTCATTAAGCCTGTCATGCAATCCCACTTCTGCCTCTTAAAGCTATATTTTTGTGCCTGTTTGACAGCAATAGCGAGTTCATTACGTGGTACCGAAAATCATAGTTGGTGAAATGTGGGTGTCAATACACCTCTGCCTACCCTTTCGGGGCTTTCCAGGTATGAGTATATGTACGTGTAGGTTATATTATTGTTTCTGGAAAAGGAAACTAAACGCACGCCATACTGATCCAGAATAAGCCTTCTTTATGCACTATTCTACTGTCTAGTACAATTTAAATGCGTACGGTACAATTTTAACGACTAGTCTGCTAAATTGTACCGGTGGTAGACCTCCGCAAAAACTAAATTTTATCTAACCTAACGTAGAGACAAGACGTTGATCTTTTGTCATATGATAATTAAGATATTAAACTTGGTTTTACGTGTCTATTAATGTTTATAAGTCCTTTTATAAACTAAATATTCGAGTCCAAGTCAAAAGTGGTCCAATAGTGGTCCCTCCCATACGTCAAATTCTATACATTTGTCATTCTATTTAACAATAAGCCGGTCAACTAAAAGCCACTTGTCTAGGGGGCTGACCTCTTATTCAGATTTTGTTTTCCTTTTCTGTGATACAAATCCTACCATGAATATCGTAAGTTGTAGATCAAACTACGCATTAATGAATCAGTTTAAATTTAAAAAAAAATAACATAATAATTCGATATAACATCACTAATATTATTTTTTTACTTCAAAACTATTTTCAGTATTATTTTGTATCCGATTTATCTGTTTAAAATATAAATAAATTATTTTTATATCTTAAAAACTATACAGTTATTTTAATTATTAACTGAGAAAGGATTAAAATCAGTGAACAAGTCCTTGATAATGACCGCGAGAAGAACGATAGCATCAAGGACTATTGACCAACTGACAGTAATAGGGTCGTATCATTTTACATGGAACCGAAAATACAACAGACGTGAGCAGATTTATGAAAAAATATAACAATTCGATTAATTAATTTATAAAAATATCCTTAGTTTAATAGGAACAATAATGATTAAATAAAAATTAAATTATTAATACAGATGATTTCTTACCTCTATGTATGCTCCTTCCATCAACATAAAACAAATTCACTAATATAATCACAACCGTTAAAATCCGTGGCAACATCTTACTAGCAAAATGAAAAAAACACAGTGAAAAAATAAAAAACCCACAATTAAAAAATAATAGAACACTATGCAAAAAAATAAAACACTGAAACCAGTATCACGATTTTAAATTTCGAATGGAAAAGAAAATAATTTATTAGGCCCAATGATATCGGTTCTACTGCCAAAACAACACTGTTAAAGAATTACTTTAGTAGTTATTTAAACGTGCAGTTCGTTCAAGACACCGGAGGGCATGGAGTGGACCGATAATTTAATTTTTATTTGTGCCTTGAACTCAACCTTGACAATGCGTATAGAAAATGCATTCTTTATAATAGTAGACCCTTTAATAGAACTAAATTATGTTTTGCAATTTAAAGCGTATGCTTATGTATTTGTGTCAATTTAAGTTGTGCAATACGTGTTTATTAGGTTACAAGGAGTAATCATGTGAATTACAGCACCTTGAGTTTGTTACTCTTACCTACTTACAATTGTTATTATAAAATTTAGCAAAATAGACCAATAAATTTTGGTTCTATTTATTTATATTACATAATTGTTATGCTGGTTTAGTTATGCTTTAAAAACTCAAAAAGTTGAGCTCAAATTTTGACACGGTAATTACAATCCGCTTAAGAGATGGTTCACGTCGGTAGATTAATCTGTAATCGAATTATTGGACTTATTACGAATGTATCCTCAGGTAAAACCGGGACCTGGGTCACTAGTTTCAAATAAAGACTATTTACATTTGCTTTCTTTTTTAAATAAAATATTATTGTCAAATAAAGTTAACAATATTTTGAAAATTCACTATCACAAAACAGCAGTTTATATTCAACAGCAATAAAGTGTAACTTATGAGTTAATGAAACGTAAATGACGATTGAAATTAAAAAAAAATGTAGTTTTAATGAAAAGTTTTTTTTAATGAGCACCGCCGTGTGTGATGTTCAAATGACCTAATCGAGTGTATGAATAATTATGGTAATGTATTTCACGATAGTATTCTAAAGGAATTACACAATCACGTTAAAAGGATTCATAAAATGTCATTGTTAGATGTAATTGCTCGCGAATACCAAAGCAATGATGCTGATAGGATTCTGTAATTGATGTTTGATACATGGCACTCTTTCTTCTTCATCCGTTTACAAATTTTGCATTTTAGAGCTGAATGAGAGCTTTGAGAGCTAACGTGTTTCCTTCTTCCTACAGTGCCGGGTCCTATAAGCGGGGTCTGAGAAAGCATTTCCTGTCCATTTATATAATTTTAGATTTTACCGGAACAACTGCCGTCTGACCTTCATAGAGCCGTCCGTCAATCAGCAGGTGAACTGCAGGTCTGAAAATACCACTTTATTGGAATCATATTAGGATAATATTTTGTCTTGCAGCGATATTTACACAAAATTGGAATCTGCTTAGTACATGAACTATTGTAATTTAGCTCATATGAGTGACCATTTAAATAATTTTATAGGAGATTCCTATAAAATATTAGATCTTCTGGAATTTCATAAAGTTACTAGTTTTTACCAGAATCGCTCAATGTGGCCTTTTTATACCCGCTGGCTTGCAGATCCGGTTGGTTTGAGTATAGAATCGTAAAGCCCTATAAATCTTGCACTATCATTAGTATAGTACTGCACTATTACTATCGATTTAGTACCATTCTCGTGTGGAAATCCGCATGGACAGCTACCTGCTCACCGGCGGAGCGACTATGTCCGTCTCAAACGGATTAAAACCACACACCCTGGGGTTCATACGCCGGGATGAAAAGTGTCATAATAAGTTCCCTCGCACCCTGCCTCGATTTAGTACCAATCTAGCATTTTTAAGAATGAAATAATCCATCAAAGAATCAAATTTTTTTGTCTTACTAAGCTGCAGAGCGGCCCGTCCCAATGCTGCTGTTACAATAAGTTCCTTGGAAGATCGGTGTTTGGACATGCAATTTTTCAAGCATTTATTGTATCAGTTTTACATAGTACTTCAGAATCAACTTGTAGGTGCAAAAATTTAATTCTTCCATACTGAAGACCGAAGACAGGAATGCTGGAAAGCTGACATCTGAAATTTTGCAAATACCGAGTCCACCTAAGCGAATCGGTAGAGACGCTTGTAGTGAAGCTCGCTCATTTAAGGCCAAATTAAAAAATTTGGTGAGTGAAATTTCTACAATTTTATCATTTTTTTCCAAAATTGTTAAATGTTTCTAAAATGATGTAGTCCTGAGTACAGAGAAATAAATGGTTACTACGTGAATTTAGGAACGAAAAGGCAGTACCGAAGAATACTAAAAAACCAGTGGATATTAATTTTGGGTAGGTAGGCGGTCTTTCGATATTTTCCCTCTACAAATGTGTTGTAGGCATCTTTTAGGACTGGGGTCCCAAGGACATGTAGAGATTATTTTTCTACTATTTTGATATCAGGAACTAATGTATTAAATTTAGAAATAGGAATTAAATATTATAATTAGAAATAATTTTAGCCAAAACATCATTTAAAAAAAATTCATACTTATTATCATTTAGTTCCAAACCAATTAGTTCTTCTCAATTATAGTATATGAACTGCAATGTCAATAAGGACTCCGTTAAAAATGTTAAAACTAAATGAAAATAAAATGCTATAAAAATATAGATATAATATCGACTCTATATCCTGAGCTGTTTCATAATTTCTTTCAACTGTTAATACATTTCACATAATAATGATGTGAAAAAACCTTACGAAATCGAACAAAAATGCTCATTGTCCTCTTAATATTTTCGTACGAGTGATATAAAGTGTTGGTCGTATAAAAATATTGAAAACAGTTAAAAGGAAATGATAATTGACAAGAAAATCACTATATAATATGATATATAGTGATATACACGATATAATATGATATAATGTTGCATAGTTATGAATTAATGTTATACCTATGAAAGAGATTATAGGAAGTAGGACACGGCGGTATTTCCGCCCAATTGAGCAGTCCGACTGGGGAAAGTACTTCCGCCCTACAGAATACCGCGGTTATAATAACTTCGTGTTGTGTTCCCGGCGGTGAGTAGGGTAGTCAGAGCTCAATGGAGAATTCGTGCTGTCAGTGGGATGACTAAAGGTTTGTCCTGCTTTGTCCTCTATACTGACAGCACAGAGACTCTGTGCTTACAGGGTCGGCAGCACGAGTGTGGCTTCTCTGGTGTAACACACGTCCATAGGCCATGGTAACCACTTTCCATCAGGTGGGTCATGCGCTTGTCTGCCACCTAAGTGGTATAAAAAAACCTTTTTCTTAAAACAATAGCGTAGAATTTGAATTGTGGTTAAAAAGACTTTATACCGATGTTGTAAAGTAGTGTTATGACGGACGTCAATATCTCGAAAACTAATAATCGAGTCTTCAAGAAATAAAAACGCATTATTACTGACGAGGTACTCTACCGATTGGCATAGAAAAATCTAGAATCGTCAACACAAAGTCACAACCTAGCTACGAGTACTTACTCTTTTAAATAAAAACAAACAATAGGTAAATATCGAGAATGAACTCGAAGGTCAGCGACGGCGGCAAACTTCAAAAGAGTAGGTAGGTAGTTTTCGCTCGCGTATTTTCTAGATGATTCGTCCCTCCTAATTGGGAGGTATAAAAACACGCTCGCATAGCAACACCATTCATTCTGTCTTTGAGATCGCTAACGAACACAGCGAGCTTAAGCGACCAAAGAAGATTCTACTTGCGACCTGAGCAACGACTGTGGACTACTGTGAACTACTTAGCGACTGGAACTGTTGAAGAGTACCGTCTGTACTAGTGAATTAATTGTCTAGTTTGTGGTGAGCTAATAAATCTCTTCGTTGAGTAAACGGCATTTAATTGTATCCCGTGCACGTATCAGTATGATCTAATTTTATAAAGTCTTCATAATACTATTGAAGTTCTAAGATTCCATAATGTCTATTTTTCATGACAAAAAATTATGAAACGTAAAAAGTATTATTTATAGTAAGTATGTATGAAACAAAGTTGATGTTATTTCAAAGAATTATTATTGTATGAATTAATATTCCGGCAGAGTAGAATTAGGGCCACCCCATCTCTTCCCATGCGGTGTCGTACAAGGCGACTAAGGAATAGGGCTGTTTAACTCAGACCTCGAGTCAACAACAGTGCCCGGAATACGGCAATACGCTTACCCCCTATTACGTAGGAACGAATACAACTATTGGTGATATGTGAGTGTTAATTCACCTCTGCCTAACCCTCCAGGGAATAAGGCGTGATTATATGTATGTATGTATGTTTGTATTATTTAAAGTCCAATTATTTTTTAGATAAAGTAAGCATAGTTTAACTAGATTTTGTTATGGAATCCAGAATGTGGATAGTTTTTTTTTTAAATACTTATATAAATTACAGGCTCCTGACAGTAGAGAAAGTTCGTGAAGTACATAAGGACAGAAGCAGATGGCGGGTTGCTGTCTCTGTCTACCCCGGAGAGGTATTTTATATAGCGAGTTTGAAAATTAATCAAGAGCTGTTATCTTAAAACCAGCCTAGGTACTGGCAATCACATAAACGATACGAGGAGAAAAACGCAAAGATTGTCCACTTACATTTTTTTTTATACCATTTGGTTGGCAGACAAGCACACGGCCCACCTGATGAAAAATAGTTACCGTGGCCTATGGACGTGTGCAACACCAAGGGAGTCACACTCGCGCTGCTAACCCTGTAAGCACAAGAGTTTACGTGCCGTTACTGTAAAAGACAAAGCAGGACAAGCTTTTGGTCTTCCCACCGACAGCACAAAAACTCTCTAATCAGCTCTGGCTACCCGACTCACCGCCGGGAACACAACACGAGGTTATTAGGGCTGCGGCAATCCGTAGGGCGGAGGTACTTCCCCAGTCGGACTGCTCAATTGTACGGAAATACCGTCGTGTCCTACCTCCCTGATAAGTACGCTGGGAGAGGCCTATGTCCAGGAGTGGACAGCTACTTGGTGATGTTGATGATGATAATTATGCGTAATTATATTGTATAGAAACTTATTTCCTTGATTTACTAATATGAAGGTAAAACGGGACTTAACTGGCAATGGAAACCCATATTACTAAGAGGTTTCACCAGATCTATTAGTAATACGGGTCGATCACCCTTTCAGATAGGGATTACCCCCTTCCATTGCGCTCCTCAAGACTCAAGATCACTATAACGTGCGCAAAATCCCTAGGAATACCGTTTTTTACTGTGCATAAAATCCCCACGTATACCCCCATCTCCAGAAGCGGTGGGGGAGGTTATGTCGGACTTGAACCGACTAAAACCCACGCCGACTGCGTGGGATGCAGGTTACCGGAGGCCCACAAACGTCACTTTAGATAATCTAAATAGCCCGAGAAAATTAAATAAATCATACATACATATAGACACGCCTTTATCCCCGGAGCGTTAAGCAACGGTGAATTAACACCCACATTTCACCAATAATTGTATTCGGTCCCACGTAATAGGGGATGAGTCTATTGACGCATTTTGTGCACTTTTGTTGACTCGAGCATCTGAGGCTGTGTCTGTGCTGTATATATCTGTCTGATGTTAAACAGCCCTATCCCCTTTTTTTTTTTTTTTTTTACGTGCGCAAAATCCCCACGGATACCTCCCCACCGGAGCCGGTGGAGGAGGTTATGTCGGGCTCGAACCGACTAAAACGCACGCCGCCTGTGGCTCGTTTCGGTTGCCGAAGGTGAGGTTGACAGGCATATCCCTCGCACCCCGGCCGACCCAGGGCCATCTCTCACGATCTGGCCCTCTTCTCGGGTGTGGGGACCACAGAGTCCCCAACTCGTCCCCGGAAACGGGGAGGCGCGCCACGCGCGCCGCCGCCGCGGCCTGCTTCTGCAAGGGTGACAGGCGGCTTCACCTGTCACCCCCAGGCCGGCGACAGCCCTATCCCCTAGTCACCTTGTACGACACCGCATGGGAAAAGATGGGCTGGTCCAAATTCTACCCTGCCGGGAACCACGCGACTCGTGTCCAAACAGACCAATTAATACGTGCAGTTTTGAAAGTCGATACAGTTATTCCGTAAGGTATGTACTCAGATGAACAATATGTACCCACATACTAAAAGTCTCTGAGGATTTTTTATGGTGCTCAAAATTCTATCGGAGGTACAATCGGTCCATTAATTCAATTCAATCAACTACTTTAAGAACTTTGTAGTACAGTCAGCATCAGGTCGATCTTAACGAAAAGATACTCAAAATGATTTTTTTTTTATACCACTTAGTTGGCAGACAAGCACACGGCCCACCTGATGGAAAGTAGTTACCGTGGCCTATGTAACACCAGAGGAGTCACAGTCGCGCTGCCAACCCTGTAAGTACAGAGTTTCTGTGCCGTCAGTAGAAGACAAATCAGGACAAGCCTTTAGTCTTCCCACTGACGGCACAAATTCTCCAGTGGGCTCTGGCTACCCTACTCACCGCTGGGAACACAACACGAAGTTATTATAACCGCGGTATTCTGTAGGGCGGAGGTACTTCCCCAGTCGGACTGCTCAATCGGGCGGATGTACCGCCGTGTCCTACCTCCTTGATAATGATCTTAATACCCACGGATACACCCACCAACGAGGCCGGTGGGGGAGGTTATGTTAGACTTGAACTAACTAAAACGCAGGCCGACTATGTTGACCGCCGTTGCCGGAGGTGGGATTATCTGAGCCATATCTCTCGCACCCCGGCCGGCCCAGGACCTTCTCTTATAAGACGGCCCTCTTCGAGTGTAGGGACCACGGAGTCCCCATCTCATCCCCGGGTTCGGGGAGGCGCGCATCGCGCACCGCCGCCGCGGCCGTCTTCTGCTAGGGTGACAGGCGGCTCCATCCGTCACCACCAGGCCCGCGCCCATGGGGGAACTCCGACACCCGAGCCGCCTCCAAATGATCATAATACCTTGGCATTGCCGCTTTCCTGTTGACGATTGTTCTAATATTTGGTACACACCTTTAGTTCTGACAATAACACAATTTAAATAAATAACATAGTTTCGTTTGTTCTTAATACCTTGGTTTTACGGTCAATTCGAAGCAAATCAATACTAGCAAAAAATGCCACAAATGTTATTCAGGAGTTACGACATTCTGTTGTCAGTCAACTACTTTTGCCTCTGATTGTAGCGGTGTGTCATCCAAATAAAATTTATAACGCCTGTACGTTTTGGAGTGCAGCGACACGCTATAGGAATCAAATCTTTCAGCAGGCACTGAATACTTTATTATTTCCTTCTCTTCACTATAGTTGCGGCACGCTATGATAGCCGTTTTGACGACTGGTTTTGCTCGTTTATCTTTTTTGGTGAGCTTTATATTGGACATCGAAATGTTAGACGAATAACTAAAGAAAAATATGGCGTAACTAGCACATAAGAAAATAAACTTCACACACCAAAAAAGAGAAAACGACCAAAACCAGTCGTGTCAAAACGGACACCATAGCGTGTCGCAACTATAATTATAAAGACATATGAATTACATTTTTATATACATCTAAAAAATCGTTAATTTAATAAATACTTAAATTAGTACCTTATCTGCTCTTCATTGCACTGTACCCTCTACCCCTAGAGGTGTGCTGCAGTGTCCGTTACCAAGGGCGCATTGCGTAGAGATTCCCTACCAAGCACCACAAATCAAAGGTAACTTAAATTAAAAAAGAATATACTATTTAAGAACATGCGTTTAGGAGTCACGTAACTTTTGCGTCTATCTATATATTTGCGTAATCTCTTGCATATTTATTTATTTTTAAACTTTATGCACAGTCTATTGTACAAAGGCGGACTTATTGCCAAAGGCATTATTTGAGAGTCTACCTCAAGGTGATGCAGAGATGCATTGAGGTAAGTGCACGCAGAATAATGAACTATTACCCATAAGGATAATACTCAAATTTGTACATTGTATTTATAGTTATTAAAAAAATAATAGCAAATATGTTCAAGTATGTTATTTCATGTTTCTATTAGGCACTCAATGCTGTGTTATAATGTAAAAAAAAGTTTCTAAGTATGTTTATCTGCATTCTAGATCCCATAACACAAGCTAGTTAAGCTATGCTTACCATGGGTCTAGATAGCGTTGTGTAGAAAGTCGTGGAATGTTTATTTATTATTAGTCGACAAATTTTCCAGTGAGCTCTGGCTACCCTACTCACCGCTGGGAACACAACACGAAGTTATTATAGCCGCGGTATTCTGTAGGGCGGAGGTACTTCCTCAGTCGGACTGCTCAATTGGGCGGAAATACAGCCGTGTCCTACCTCCATCCACTAAAAATAAAAATATTATACATTTACAATACATACAGCAGACATATTACATATACTGATTTGCATATAATTCAATTACACAAATATATAATAGATAATACATATATTACTATAAAATTAAATAACACACATTTATCTAGTTTGAGAGAGGAACAGTTCTTTTACTTTAATCTTGAATACGTTCAAAGAAATGCTATCGCGTACCGAGTGAGGCAACGATGGAATTCGTTAAACCTTACTGCGCGAACAGTGAATGAGCCATCGTAACGGCTGAAGCAGTGAAAAGGGGTTCGAAGAAGAAGGGCTGAGGAAGAACGACAGGGTTTTTTCAATTTTCAAATTTGCTTTTGTTTACATTTTATTTTCTGCGAGTAAGCTAGAGACTTATGTGGACCACGCATTTACATCAAGATACTTATCTACTTTATAATAAACCTTTATTAATTAAGGTTTTATTTCGCTTAATCCGTGATTCATCCTGTTAATACTAATATTATACTAAACATGACTACTTTCCTATAATTTTACACCAGTACCTATTGTACATCCATAATAAGTGAGCATACTTACGTCAGCAATCTGTTCATAACTGGTTTCTGTAAAATTGCAATTCATAGTAGGTATAATTATTATTTTAGCCAGAGCTCACTAAATAGTTTTTGCTGTCAGTGGGAAGACTAAAGACTTGTCCTGCTTTGTCTTCTAAACTTATGGCACAGGAACTCCCTGTGCTTACAGGGACGGCAGAGCAAGTGTTACTCCTCTGGTGTTACACACGTCCATAGACCACGGTAGCCACTTTTCATCAGGTGGGCCGTGTGCTTGTCTGCCACCTAAGTTTTATAAAAAAAACTATCTTAACAGCCTCGCATAAACTCGGAGTCCTGAACAGAGTGAGACGTTATTTCTCACCGGAGTAGCGGAACCAGACAAAAATTCGCCCCTGCGTGGAATACTGGTCGCATCTCTAAGAGGGCTCCACGAAGCACCTACTAGATACTCTCGACCGTTGGCAGCGACGCGAGCAGTGATTGCAGGATTACCAAGATAATCCTGGAATCACGAAAACCCTCGAGCTTTTGTAGATGCGCAGAGATGTTGCTTCCATAGCAATAGTTTACCGTCTCTACCATGGTGACTTTTCTGATGAGCTCTTCCAATTAGTTCCACCCTCTCTTTTCCTATACAGAACAACATGTGTAGGGCATAGATTTCATCCGCACACGGTGCAGAATATCCGATCAAGAACCAAGTGGTTCGGAAACTCTTTCCTTTGCCGCACCATTAAGGCCTGGAATTACCAGCTCACGTATTTGCCTGTGTTTGCACGTGTCCTTTAAACGTGGCGTGAAAAAGTATCTGATGAGGCCGACAAACTGTGTGCTCACCATTTTAACATCCTACGTGTTCGTTTTGATGACCCTCTTTCTTGAGACTTGCCTTTAGCTTACTATCAGGCGAGATGAAGTCAAAGTTTCGTGTCCTACATAAAAAAAACGGAATAAGTATTATACAGGTGATACTATAAAAAAGTTCACACTCGTATTTTAATAACCCTTAATATGCAACAGTTTCATAAACTATAGTCTATTCGATTAGGTACTTAACTATAGGTAAGCGACTTTTTATAAAAATAATAATAATAATATATCTCTTTATTGCATGTACACAAAGAAGGGATACAGAAAAAAATACATATTAAACACATAAACTAGGCTAACTAACTGACTAACTAGTGGTTCAATTTCGATTATTATTCTTTAAAATAAGTTTCTAAATAGAAAACATATTAAAAATCACATCAAGAGTGCTTAAATGACAAAATACTAGATGTGAAGTAAATTATAAAATTCAATTATAACTCTGACATTCTCATTATACTTAATAGGTAAATATTTGTTATTGACTAATCTAATGATATTATGTTGCATGAAGGTGATTATTTATTATGTTTAACATGAAAATACTGACATGTATAATTTTGACATAAAAATTTCATCTATTCATAACTCCTAATTAAAAATTGTTAATCTTGCTTTTAGTATCATAATAATATGTCACATTATTGCATGCCAATCTGGCTGAAATATGGTGAAGCTCAAATGTATTGCTTGTAACATCTTTGTACCCATATATCGCAATAAAATAAATTGAATTGAATTGAAAGTTAAGCTTAGTTATGTACCTAACCGAATGGAGTATAGCAACTTCTACTGACCTCCCAACCCCGACCGTAAACCTGCGTCAGAGCCTCCATCAATCAGCAGATGAGTGTGCATGTGTGGCACTACAAGTCGGCAGATTGGGACGGACTGCGAGAATTCTTCGCGTCGTACCCGTGGAGGCAGCTTTGCTTCTCTTCTGATGATCCAAGCTCCTGTGCAACAGCAGTCGCTGACGCGATTCTAGTAGGTATGGAATGTTACATCCCCAACCGCTGGGTCGCGACAGGAGCGAGCAAACGCCCGTGGTTTAATAGGCCTTGCAGGGAAGCTAGAGAACGCAAGCAATCTGCATACAAGGCTTGGACCACGGCTCTTGTCAATAAGGATCCGAACATCGCTGAAGTGAAGCGGAAGTTGAATGCTGCTTCAAGGTCCAGTAAAAAGGCAACGTCTAGAGCAAAGTTTGAGTTCATCGGCAGAATTGGCGAGCGGCTTGCGCGCTACCCATCTGGCAGTCGTGCATTTTGGTCGCTCGCTAAAGCTGCTGAGGGAAACTTCTGCCAGTCTTGCCTTCCGCCGCTGCAAAAATCCGACGGTAGTCTGGCCCATGGCGCTAAGGAGAAGGCCGATCTTTTGGGTAATCTCTTTGCGTCAAACTCGACTATGAACAACGGGAACGCCGAACCACCCATCATCCCTAGCTGTGGTGCTTCGATGACCGAACGGGTGGTTCCGCGCGAGCTTAAGTCCCTAGATGTTCGGAAGTCGAGTGGGCCGGACGGTATACCGGCGATGGTGCTTAAGCACTGTGCCCCCGAGCTGTGCCCTGTACTTACACGCCTTTTCGCACTCTCATACTCCGCGAGGCCTCGTGGAAGACTGCATTCGTGCACCCTGTACCTAAGAAAGGTGACAGGACAAATCCGACCAATTACAGGCCTATCGCTATAACCTCCCTTCTGTCGAAGGTTATGGAGCGTGTTATTAATACACAGCTCCTGCGGTACCTTGAAGGAAACGATCTACTGAGCGACCGACAGTACGGTTTTCGCCACCGTCGCTCTACCGGTGACCTTCTTGTGTATCTCACAAACCGGTGGGCGCAAGTCATCGAGATTCGCGGTGAGGCACTAGCGGTCAGCCTCGATATAGCGAGGGCCTTCGATCGGGTCTGGCACAAAGGTCTTCTTACGAAGTTGCCATATTATGGACTCCCCGAAGGATTGTGCGAATGGATCTCCAGCTTTTTGCCCAACAGAAGCATCCAAGCCGTCGTCGACGGCAGCTGCTCGGACCGCATGAACATAAACGCTGGTGTCCCACAAGGCTCCGTGTTGTCTCCGACGCTGTTTCTGCTGCATATCAATGACATGCTGTCTGATGGCTCCATTCATTGTTATGCGGACGACAGTACCGGGGACACGTGTTACACGGGCCGTGCAAATATCCCTCAGTCCGAGGTGGAGAAGATTCGCGAACAACTTGTGTCTGAAATCGAGACTACTCTCGCTGGAGTGTCCGATTGGGGACGACTAAACCTAGTCCAATTCAACCCCACTAAGACACAAGTATGTGTATTCACCGATAAGAAAACCCCATTCATTCTAGCGCCGCAACTCCTGGGCACACCGCTTACCATCTCCCCAAATATCGGGATCCTTGGTGTCGATATCTCCAGTGACGTCCAATACCGAAGTCATTTGCAGGACAAGGTTAAGTTGGCATCAAGAAAGCTCGGAGTGCTCAACAGGGTGAAGCAGTATTTCACTGCGGGGCAGCAACTCCTTCTTTATAAAGCACAGGTCCGGCCTCACATGGAGTACTGCTGTCACCTTTTTGCTGGAGCACCTGCATACCAGCTTGACTCCTTCGACTCGTTGCAAAGACGGGCATTGAGGCTGGTTGACAATCCCATACTCACAGGTACAGTGGAACCTCTTAGCCTTAGGAGGGATTTTGCCTCACTGTGTGTGTTCTACCGCCTATACAATGGTTTGTGCTCAGATGAATTGTTTGACATGATGCCCGTAGCTACATTCTATCATCGCACCTCTCGCCATAGGCAGGGAATTCATCCCCACACATTGCGACCTGAGACGGTGCGCACTGTGCGGTATGAAAGAAACTTCATCCCACGCACACTCAAGCTGTGGAATGACCTCCCTGCTGCGGTTTTCCCAAGCGCCTACAAAATGGGGTTCTTCAAGAGGGGCATCAGAAGGTTTCTTCATGGTCGGCAGCGTAGTCGCATACGTCCATAGGCCACGGTAACCGCTTCCCATCAGGTGGGCCGTGTGCTTGTCTGCCAACTAAGTGGTATAAAAAAAAAAGTTTGATAGAGAACTTACAAGTGTGGTTGGTTTGGCCCTGAAAGTCCCTATACATCCAAGTTTCATTTTTTTTTTATATCACTTAGTTGGCAGACAAGCACACGGCCCACCTGATGGAAAGTGGTTACCGTGACCTATGGAAGTCTGTAACACCAGAGGAGTCACAGTCGCGCTGCCAACCCTGTAAGTACAGAGTTTCTGTGCCGTCAGTAGAAGACAAAGCAGGACAAGCCTTTAGTCTTCCCACTGACAGCACAAATTCTCCAGTGAGCTCTGGCTACCCTACTAATTATATACTATGTTTTAGCATAATTTCCTTCAAATTTATCCTGTAAACACATTACAATCACTGCTTACTGTCGTAAAACATGTGAATCATTCTATTTGTAGGATAAATGTAAGTTAAAAGTCACCACATTATAAACAAAAGGCCTTATATAAGTACAGAAGCCGATCTTAACACACACTATAGCATAAGGTGCTGTCTAGTGAAAAACATGAAGACTTTGTCTGTGTTATCTATCCTGGTTATGTGCGTTCTAGCACTCCTCCTGCCCAGCAGTGAGGCTGACCGTCGAGTGAAGAGATATATTACGCACTATGCTATGAGAGAGCCACCATGTTCGGTTAATCACGTCCCCAGGTTAATGGATGAGTCTAAGTTCTGCATACCATGTGACGTGTAAGTAGTAATTTGATTTTATTTACTTTATTATTAACAGGAGATGTGAACCTTAATATTTGCCCAAAACTTGAGCATTTTTTGGTACACTATACTGAAACACTATAATGCATCTCGTTGATTTAATTTCATATCTAGATGTGTTCATCTGTCAAAAATATAATTAATGCCATTAAAAAAAAAGAAGAGACGTTTAATTTTAACAACGTGGTTTCCGGCAGAGTAGAATTTAACCACCCCATCTCTTCCCATGCGGTGTCGTCCAAGGCGACTAATTGATAGGACTGTTTAACATCAGACAGATATATACAGCCTAGACTCAGCCTCAGATGCATGACTCGAGTCAACAATAGTGCCCGGATGACGGCAATGGGCTCATCCCCTATTATGTGGGACCGAATTCGATGATTGGTGAAATGTGGGTGTTAATAATAAACCTCTGTCTAACCATCTGGGGATAAAGGTATCATTATATGTATGTATGTACAATAATGAACCACTAGGTACTCAGTTAGTTATCCTAGTTTATTTGTTTAATATGTATTTTATAAATAGTCGCTTAGGTACCTTTAGTTAAGTACCTGGAGTATAGTTTATGAAGCTGCATAGTAAGGATTATAAAATACGAGTGTCAATATAATGAAAGTGAGATTATTCATTAATCTCTCTTGTCGTCTTGATATCTTGAATAGAATGAAAAAATACGCGAGCCCTCAGAAAGCTGGACACCGAGGCGGGTCCTTGTCCTTGACATTTGGGGCGGGAGTTTTCTCGCTCAGCACATCGCTCACAGTGAAGGTGCAGAGCGCGAGCGCGTGGACTGCCACCGTTTCCTTCTGTGAGCATTACTTGCTTTTGGAGCAGGAGACTGAGGTCCTCCATTTTTGAGGAGACACCATTGTCTGCAACGCACAAAGTCAACTCGTGCGTCGGAGGCCGTTGAACAACCTCCGTTCTCCAAGAGCCTGGAGGGGCAGGTGAAGCCGCCTGTCATTCTAGCAGAAGCAGGCTGAGATGGCAGCGCCCCCCATACCCGTGGGGGCCTTGTATGGTCCTGGGTCAGTCGGGGGTGCGCGAGGGATATAACAGAGGCTACCTCGCCCCCGGCAACTGTTGGCCCGAGATGGCTTTGCGGTTATGGTCCGGGGGGGATTTCCGTACATAAAAAACCCCTCACAAAGCTCACTAGAACTCTGTTTCCAAGAAATTGAATTCAGATTCAAAATCCGTGGCCCGCTTTTATTTGCCACCATATCCATGCCTGTTGCTCAGGAATATGTTTATTATACAGCTCATGTGGCGTAGCGGTAGTATGATTGGTTGGCTCGCAGGAGGCGCGGGTTCGATTCCCGCTCGGTGCAAGTATTTGTTTGCACAGATATGTATATTTGCATTGGTCTGGGTGTATAATTTGTATGGATTTACAAAAAAAGTATCTGTTTATCCGCATTCTAGATTCCATAACACAAGCTAGTTAAGCTATGCTTACTATGGGTCTAGATAGCGTTGTGTAGAATGTTGTAGAATATTTATTTTATTTATTTATTATTATTCTCATCGTCTGAAGAACATTTTCCTGTTTATTTGGTGGTAATTAGGGCACATTAATTACTTGTTTTACCTGTTTATTTAGTAACTAACTATGGCTCACGGTTCCTCTAATGTGGAATATCCCAGTCTTAATTTTATTTTAATGGTATGATTCTGAAGGTGACCAAATTCGACAACAGATGATCACCGGATCATTATTAAAATTTAAAGTAACACCTAAACAACCACTATTAAATTCTACAATGATAATTACCATCCAAAGGTTGCCTGACAGAAATCGCTTAAAGCGATAAAACCCTATTGTGCTGCTCCATTAATCTTAAGTGTTTTGTTTTTTAATTATTTATTTATTGAACTTTATGCACAAGTACACAGGCGGACTTAATGCCGTAGGCATTCTCTTCCAAGGCAACCAAAAGTGGTGCAGAGATAAATTTTAGTAGGTGCATTATTATTATTATTATTTTTTATACCACTTAGCAGACAAGCACACGGCCCAAAATGGAAAGTGGTTACCGTGGCCTATGGACGTTTGTAACACCAGAGGAGTCACAGTCGCGCTGCCAACCCTGTAAATACAGAGTTTCTGTGCCCTCAGTGTAGAAGACAAAGCAGGATAAGCCTTTAGTCTGCCCATTAACAGCACAAATTCTCCAGTGAGCTTTGGTTACCCTACTCACCGCTGGGAACATAACACGAAGTTATTATAGCCGCGGTATTCTGTAGGGCAGAGGTACTTCCCCATTATTTTACTTAGTGTATAATAAAATGTGTAATAAATAAATATATATAATATTTTGTAGGTTATTTAAAAAAAGAATCAACTGTTCTAACTTAATCTAACAAAATTGCAGAAGTGGCATAAATATAATTTAATGATATCATAATCGAAAATTGTTATCCATTTTATATCAATACACTTTTTCTTAATTTCAGATACGAAGAGGACATGGGAAAAGATGACAGCTATCAAAAACACTGTTCACGGACTTAGTCAAGAGTAGGTACATATTCTTAGAGTATAAGGTCATCGACGCTTGATAATAAATAAAAGGTTTAGTAACAAATTTGAGTTTCAATTTATAACTATTTCAGATCTTATAGAGTGTGTGTGAGAAACACGGTGTCCCCGCTTAACCCTCGAAAAGGGGGGGACATAACACGAACCCACACCTATATCCCCGAAGGGGTAGGCAGATGGGCCCATATTTCACCAGTTTATGTTTAGGTCCCAATGTAATAGGTGGCGAGCCTATTGCCATTAAACGGGCACTTATAAACCTGCGATAAATACACACATAACATCGAAATGTCATTGGTGTGTGCCATGGTAAAACCTGGGATCGAATCCAAGACCTCGTCTTAACAGTCCAGTACCCATACCACTAGGCTACCGCGGGGGAGAGGGAGGATAAAATCACGTCATCGTACTGAAGACGTCATTATGTTGACAGGCTGCTATCCTATACAGTAAGTCCGATTGCGTGAAGAGTAATGCCAAAACTAGAGAGCAATCTTTTGGGACAAGTTTTTCTCCATGCATTATAACTTCTCAAATGTGCTCCTTCCTCACGGAAATTATGCTCGTCGGTAAACGTGAGACTGTGACTCCTTTACAATTATGATACCTCTCTCACACTAAAATCCTACACTTTATGTCAGCCACATTTCACCAATTATAGTATTCGGTCCCACGTAATAGGAGGTGAGCCACTATTGTTAAATCGCGCCTTGCATCTGAGGCTGAGTCTGGGCTGTATATATGTCTGATGTTAAACAGCCCTATCTCTTAATCGCCTTGTACGACACCGCATGGGAAGAGATAGGGTGGCCCAAATTCTACTCTACCGGCAAGATGTGTAATTTTATTGGGGTTTTTCCTGCAGTATGTCCAAGCAAGCTGCTTGCCTCGACGCTTTTTCTCCAAAGTTCAAGGTTGAAGGAACCATGGCTCAATTGACTTTCTCAGTTCTTAGAATAGCAGAATATCGCTTCATTGCCTTATTTTTGATGATAAAAATGTATTTTCTTGAGATATTTTTTTCATTATTTCTGAAACATGCGCGTACGGGTAGGTGACTGGAGAGGTGATAGTCGAAGAGTAACTTGTTTCATTCAGCTGTTATGCATTCATTTGTTGTTGCAATAATAATGATTCACATTGATTGGTATTGCCCTCTGGAATTCTCAAAGTAAACATAAGATTTTAATACTCTATGGCTGCAATGGTATTTTGTACCCTGGCATTATATTTATCAAACTCTAAGATGAGAGGAGCTTTACTAGCGTGGTCTACTGCCAGTACCGCTAGGGGTCAATTCAAACCATGCCGAAAAATGAGTAGCGTACTAGTTTTATCATTTTTTTCACTTTTATATAAACGTACATACTAGTGCGGTCGTATCTTTTATACATATTACTTAAATACGCTGCAATGGAGCCACAATATTATTGTGTGCGCATTGAGGTGGAGACTATGGGCAGTTGGGGGTCAGAGACGAAGAGGTTGATTGCGGTAATTGGCCACCGTATCCATGACCAAGGCTGTGACTCCCGCTCCGGCTCTTTCCTAGGGCAAAGGATGACCATTGCGATTCAGCGATGCAACGCGGCCAGCATCACGGGCAGCTTTGTGCCGGGAACGATACGGGGTGGATTGTTCGGCGCCACACAATCGCGAATCTATTTTGTGTGTTTATATGTTAATATTGATATTGTTACGACAGACGCCGATATCTCGAAAACTAATAATCGAATCTTCAAGAAATAAAAACGCATTGTTAGTGACGAGGTACTCTACCGATTGGCATAGAAAAATCTAGAATCATCAACAAAAAGTCACAACCTACCTACGAGTACCTACACACTCTTTTGAATAAAAACAAACAATAGGTAAATATCGAGAATGTAGGTACTCGAAGGTCAGCGACGGCGGCAAGATCAAAGAATAGGTATTTATCGCTCGCGAACTTTCTAGATAATTCGATCCTCCTAATTGAGAGGTATAAAAACATGCTCGCATAGCGACACGATTCATTCTGTCTTCGAGATCGATAACGAACACAGCGAACTTAAGTGACCAAAGAAGATTCTACCTGCGACCTAAGCAACGACTTTGGACTACTGTGAACTACTGAGCGACTGAACTGTTGAAGAGTACTGTGTGTACTAGTGATTAAATTGTCTAGTTTGTGGTGAGCTAATAAATCTCTTCGATTTTGAGTAAACGGCATTTAATTGTACCCCGCGCACGTAACAATATGTTGTACTTTGATTAATGCTGTTTGAATAAATGACTATACTTAATTACCCTATCCCTTACATTTGTTGTTGCAATAACCACGTAGCGGTGTGCCGTGTAGCACGTCACGTCCTGCTACTGACAGATATGACATTAACTTGTTAAATGTCATATTTGGCATCAAAATGACGTGGCACCTCACCCGCCACAGTAGGTATATAAAATAATAAAGTATTTTTTGCGTTTTTGCGTTGTTTTTTTTTGTACCTTCTGTAATGCTGTGTATCACAATAAAAATTTTTTTTTTTCTTTCTTTCTTACTTACAAATCGATTATATTACTACTATATTATTACCTACTACTATATTAGGTACTACCAATACTCGTACGAACTATGGTTCGTACGAGTATTGGTAGATGGGTCCCACAGACACCGCTAGACAGAAATATATAGGAAAATTTGGATGTATTCAGGCGAGGTTCAGTGACTCAGTGGCCAGAGCAGGCAAAGGAAAGATCGCGGGTTCGAATACTGCCTCAACCGATTCAATTTTTTCGATCTTAATCGATTTTAACAGTTAGCATACTAAATGTTTTTAAATTTCGTTCAATTACCTACAAATCGTAGCATAACAAAGTTAATTAGACTATAAACAGCCTCAGGTTTAGGTGTATAACTCATTCACATTAACATGGGACCTGGCTTCCCAAAAGTAATAATAGAAAATCTCAAATAAAATTCAACAACTAATAAACACGTAATTCAAACTAAGGCAAACGTGTTACGGTCACAGTGCTACGAATGCTGCTAGTTTCGAAGGACCAAAGCGGGACCTTCTGCGGGGACGCAAGAGGAGGGTTACTTTCGAGCCGGGTGCCATGTTAATTCGCACGAATATCACAATATTTGCTGAAAGATAACTACTATTATAATACTGGCTACTATTATCAGCTTTGTCTAAATAAAACAAAGTTGATTTTATTACTTACTACTTACCTTGAAATATTGCCTTAACATCTTTAAATGAAATTGAAAATTGGGACGTTAATACCCACGTAAATCAAAGACGTGCACAGATTTATTAAAGCATCAAAAGGGTTACAATAGTTTACTACAATAACCATTGCAAAGCACTATAAAAAGCATATACAACTCGGTAGCAATTGTGTGAACTAGCAGCAGTAAACAAGTTCCATCATGAAATCAATGAGTGCAGTTTCAATCTTAGTCGTATTTACTCTTTTAATGGGAATTCCCAACGGTGAAGCCAATTATAGAGTAAGCGGCCAGTTCGGTATCAAAGACCCCAATTGCGCTGTCGGACATGTTCGAGTGTTTATAGACAACGCGAAGCACTGTGTACCATGTGATACGTAAGTATTTTTTTAAATACTAGCTGACCCGGCAAACGTTATTTTACCATATAAATAATTTTTAAGTAAATGTCTAAAAATTAAAGAAAAATATTAAGGGTGGACAACCCTTATCACTGAGGGGTATGAAAAATAGATGTTGGCCGATTCTCAGACCTACTCAATATGCTCACAAAATTTCATGAGAATCGGTCAAGCCGTTTCGGAGGAGTATGGGAACGAACATTGTGACACGAGAATTTTATATATAAGATTTAGTCTGTTTGATGGACCACCATTGTAACATTACTTAGTGTCTGTAATGGTGACCCTCTTTCCTGAGACCTTGCCTTTAGTTTACCATCAGGGGAGGTGAAGTCAAGTTGACGTGTCCTGGATAAAAAAGAAAAGGTAGTACACGACCGTCGTGCCGTCTAATTCCGACTCAAAGAATCAAAGAATCAAAGAATCAATTTCATTTATTCAGTTTAGGCACACAAAGAGCACATATGAACGTCAAAATTATACAATTGAGTATGTCAAGAAATAATATTAAAATATTAAATAATGTACAAATAAACCATTGGAAAATGATTCTTTTGCTGGTTCGGTAGGTTAGTTCTCCTGAGAAGATACCAGCAAGAAACTCAGCGAACTATATTAGAACTAGATTATTTTTCTTTTTTTCTTTACCTGGGTAGTACCTCTGTCCTACAGAAACCGCGGCCATAATAACCCCGTGTTGTGTTCCCAGCGGTAAGCATGGTACCCAGAGCTCTCTCTCGAGAGATTTTTTGTGGTGTCAGTGGGAAGACTAAAGGCTTGTCCTGCTTTGTCTTCTACACTGACGGCACAGAAACTCTGCACTTACAGGGTTGGCAGCGCGACTGTGACTCCTCTGGTGTTACAAACGTCCATAGGCCACGGTAACCACTCTCCATCAGGTGGGTCGTGTGCTTGTCTGCCACCTAAGTGGTATAAAAAAATAAATAAATAAAAAACTTCGATATTTTTCGTAAAACGACTGGCAGACCTTCACAACCCAAAGACGACATCGAAGTATTGCAGCCAGACCAGTTGTTGAACTTTCCAGGATCGAACCTGCGCTTCTTAAATAGCGGCCGTGTTCACTACCACCACGCCACGGAGGCTGTCAATAGTTTATACTTCAATCAATCAATTTCAACCCATCACAGTTCACTGCTCGACACAGGCCTCTCCTAATGTTGGGAGGATTTGGCCTACTGTTTCCACGCTGACCAGACGGAGTAGTACAACGTTTTATTTCGAGTTTTCCTTCTCTCGCAGTAATATCATCTGCGTATATTTCCGTTAGTCGCTACTTACGACACCCGCCGGATGAGATGGTGTGGTAATACTTGTATTCTTTCTCCGTCACCACACTTGTAAGTCAAGTCAAGTCAAAAATCATTTATTCTGTATAGACCATTATATCAGCACTTACAAAACGTCAACAAAAAAGGAACATCAATATCAGTTTAGTAAATGAAACACCGGTTCGAAACGCGGCCCCGACCTGAGAAGATTCCGGCAAGAAACTCAGCGGGCATTTCTTTTTTTTTTGGTCTATTTACAAACATACACTTAGCCTACTTAATCTAAATACAAAAATTTACTTAAGTAGCATAGTTGAGCGAACAGCTCATTTCCAAGCTTGTTTATCATCCATGTATTCTTGGATTTTATAATAGCCTTTCTGGCACAATTTACTTTTAACAAAAATTTTAAATTAATACTCGGGCTAATCCCTAATTTCATTAAGGAGCTTGTTAAAAAAGCGTATACAGTTGCCCTGGAATGAATGACTAATTATTTCAAGTCGACTAACACAGACTACAAGATTGTTTTTGTGTCTGGTATTTATTTTATGCCGGTCACAAACTCTAGAGAATTTTGAGACATTTTTCCGAACAAACATGAGGTTCTCGAAAATACATTGTGACACTACGGTTAAAATGTCTATCTCTTTAAACTTTTCTCTGAGGGAGACTCTTGGGCATAACTATTTATAAGTTATGCCCAAGAGTCTCCTTCGCACAGCTCGCTTTTATAACACAAATATTGTGTTTAAATGTGCAGAAATACCCCAAAGGAGAATTCCGTAGCTCAAAATACTATGGAAATAACTGAAATATACTGTTCTAGCCGTATCCACGTCTGTCAAGGTCATAATGTTAATGTTAATGGGTGTTTCTATGTATAATATGTATATATTTACGAAAAAAAAAGTATATAAGTATGTTTATCCGCATTCTAGATCCCATAACACAAGCTAGTTAATCTAAGCTTACCATGGGTCTAGATAGCGTTGTGTAGAATGTCGTGAAATATTTATTATTATTATAATCTTTTTTACAGCGTAGGAGGCCGAACTTAATCTACTGGCTATTTTATCAATATGTGATTCCCACTGTAGTTTAGAGTCAATACTCATGCCCAGGAACACTGTCGATTCCACAAATTTCAACACCTGTCCATTGAATTGTACACTGGTTTCCACCCGTGTAACATTGGGTAGAGTAAATTTTATACATTTCGTTTTGTTCCCATTAAGGCAAAGATTATTTGTACTAAACCAATGTATCACTCTTGTGATTGCACCATTCACTTTGTCATAATTATTTTGGTTCCTCTTAATTTTAAAAATTAACGAAGTATCGTCAGCGAATAAGGTAATATTATTTTAGTCCCTTACGTAGTAGGGTAGGTCATTAACGTAAATTCAGACTAGAAATGGTCCAAGTATCGAACCCTGTGGAACGCCCATCGAAACCACTAATCCCACTGAACGTGTACCGTTAACATCGACCCTCTGAATTCTATTATTCAAATATGAAGTCAGAAGGTCGAAAGCCTTATTCCATAATGTGCTAATTTCCTGATTAATGTGTCATGATGTACTTACTACTAGCCTAAAAACCTTCATTTTCTTCAATTTACAGATACAGAGACACCACTGGACGTGATTGGAACTGGAGAAAATACTGCAATAGCGATTGAAGCCAATAAAGAAAAAAATAAATCAACTATACTCACTAAACTGGTCTCTGTCGAATCGATAAAGGTGCTAATATTCCGCAAAATATTCCTGAATAAAAGCATGCATAAATTGTGGTATTTCAATTTAAATTCCAATAATATGAGCCCTGGTAAACCGTTGCCTAATCATAAGTCCTACAGTACTAAAGTGAGAAGTTGTATGTTTAGATATTTGCCAATCACGCTCTAACGGCTGAATGTACCTGGCTGAAAATTGATGCAAAACAGTTAGCAATAACACAAAAGTTACAAATAAGTTTTTAGCCCTTGCGTAGATTCCTATGGGTTGCAGGTGCGGGTTGTTCACTCGCCTTTTAAAGTATAAAGGGTATTTACATGATTGTACCTAATAACTTAAAATAAACTTCTTGTGAATTCCACTACCATATGTGAGGAAACACACATAAAGTAACACACTTGTGATACCTACATGGCGAAATAGAAGCCCCGCAAAACGCACGTGCGTCAGAAGCTATATTAATCTCCCAGGATTCGCATTTCCCAAAAATATATATGAATGTGGCTACAACTTGTAAGAAACCGTAAATAAAATGGATTAGACCGCAAATAATATTTTGAATCGGTTCAGGCAGGTTCAAAACTTTCCTTTTCTTAATCACTTTGAATAGTTAGCATACCAAGTGCTTTAAAATTTCATTCAGTAAATAACAGGAACATTAGATATTTAAACATAGTCTTTCTCTTTATGTTTATTCATTATAACATAAATTGTCAAAAATATTTATTTATTTATTACACATATCTTACACTATCATTACAGAAAATTGAAAATTGTGAAAATTGTGTGTGAGATATAAATAGTTTCAGTTTGTTACATTTTAATAGATACAAAAATAATTGTAGTTCGGTGATAACAAACACATGATGGGTTTTTAATGGGTTTTAAGCATGATGTTACCATTTGTTACGGATGCCTAGATCATTCACGTGACACTATGTAGGGCGATAATGTTATGTTTCTTTTGATGATCTATTACAACTATTTCGGTCGGGCACTACTCGTGTATCGACACTTTCCTGCTGCTTACGCGTATAGCACTCATTAAAATAATACTTAGCCGCGTGGTTCCCGGCAGAGTAGAGTTTGGACCATAATCCGTCCATCCATCCGATCAAGAACCAAGCGGTTCGGAGACTCTTTCCTCTGTCGCACCATTAAGGCCTGGAATTCATTACCAGCTCACGTGTTTCCTTCTTCCTACAGTCCCGGGTCCTTTAAGCGGGGCGTGAAAAAGCATATGATGAGGCCGTCAAGCTGAGTGTCACCATTGTCACACGGTATGTGTAAGTAATGGTGACCCTCTTTTCTGGGACTTTGCCTTCAGCTTACCATCAGGCAAGGCGAAGTCCAATTGACGTGTCCTATATAAAAAAAAAAAAAAACAAAAAACAAAAAAAAAAAACCCCATCTCTACCCATGCAGTGTAATGGCGACTTAGGGAGAGTGCTGTTTAACATCAGACAGATATATACAGCTCCGACTTAGTCTCAGATGCATGGTAATAATAGTGACCGGAAGACGGCAATAGGCTCACCCCCTATTACGTGGGGCCAAAAACAATGATTGGTGAAATATGGGTGTTAATTTACCTCTGCCGAACCATATGGGGATAAAGGTGTGATTATATGTATGTATGTATGAATAAATATTCACTTCAAAGGTGTCACGTGTGAATTGTCACAATTTGTCTATTGTTGTAGGTACTGGCCGTGAAGAATACAAAAAAAACAACTAAATAACTTGTCAATTGTACGTATATGGTATGGGTTATACGAGTATAAGGTCTTTCCCGAAATTTTCTTACTGATTTATGAGTTCGTTATTCCTGTAATTTAATAGCTAGTTCCATTATTTATATTTGGTTTGAAAGTTGATTTCAAGATTTTACAACTCTGTATTAAATTTCGTTTTTATTGGCCGCTTGATAAATTAAATTCGATCTTCAAAAACAGTACTTCCTAAATGAAGTCCATTTTGTTTATAAATTTCGTATTACTTTTTTAAAGCTGTCCTTTTTCAAAAATATAATTAAAATGTTTGTTAGCTTTATGTTGTCTCATTCATACAGAAAAAAATCAAAATTTTGGATTTGTCATTCCGAAACACAATGGCAAAAATGTTAGTACTGAAAATTGGGTTTCCTCCAATTTCTTAAAGGAAAAGCGGCAATTTCATAATTATGTAACGACCTATTATTTGTCAAATAGGCAACAAGGCAAATGCTTTGTCAAATAAACTGTCCACACATGGTAACTGTTTGTTTAATATTCCAAATACGCAAATACAAAGAAATAGCCATGTGAATACACAGTTAAATTTCTTTTCCATAACACTGGCATTAGTCTAGTATGGATTACAATTTTGTCATGTCTAATACAACCTTAAGTCAAATAAACATATTTTCTTTTATTATTTTCATAAATATTACCTAATAATATAAAATATAAATGATGTATTTTTGAAACGGGGCAGTAAGTAGTTAAAGCATTTTTCCTGCTGACTGTACGATTTTGTCTAAATCTGTGGCTGGAGTTCAAAATATCTCAAAAAGTTAGAGAAGGTTTCCTACAAGCTGTATTATAAAATTACTTATTTTAACGCAAACGCACCCATTACCGCCAGTTTAAGCGAAGTTCAGATTGATGTCCAAAAACTAAGCACATTCTTAATATGTGGCGACAGTAAAAATAGTTTATCGAATACTGAAATTTATAATCTTTTTAGTCATGTATAGAAATAGTATACTAAGAACCATTTTAAAAATTAAATATGAAATAAAAGAAAAAAAGGGCTATGTCCCTATTACCGATCCAAATTATGGGGTGTGTGCCTAATACCGTTTATGTGACACCTAATACCGACCACTAAATAAACGGTACCGTTAAAGTTAAATAAAAATGCTCGTGTAGGTATATTGAACTATTTATATAACGCTCCAACACAGTACAACATTTTATTAAAACTTAACAACTATAACTATGTATTCTTACCATTTTATTATATTCTTAACAGCGTTAAATCAGTAAAAAAATATTTATACGAATTATGTATAAGAAATTACCAAAGGCCTGTATTGATTACACTATAAATTTAATATAATTAATGCTGGCATTTGGTAGTAAACAAGAGTAAGTAAATGACATTATAAAATCTTAGTAAAAAATTAACAGTGTACCTAATTCAAAATTTCTATAACATTTAAGTTTAGTAGTAAGATTGACAAATGAAACAAATTAAGAAAATTATTCATCAGGGAAAAAATAAAATTAAAATATAGATTCATGTGACTCTGAAGCAAATTCAAGATGTCAGCATTCACTTTAAAATGTTATGAAAACTTAAACGTTATTATTATATTCTCTAACAGCCTTTCAATCAGTCTAAAAAAATATACTACCTAATAGGAATTATTTATACCTAAAGTGTTATAATAGTTTATTATTTTACAAAAGTAACATACTGAAGTGAAATATGAAATTTAGTAGTCATGTCAAATCAAAAGCAAATATTAGATTATTATTTAAAAATAAAACAAACTAAGAAAATTTACCTTTGGTAAAAAAAAAACGAATTAAAAAATAGATTCATCTGACTCTGAATCAAATCCAATATTATATCTCGGCCGGATAGTGATCTTTGCAGGACGGTTTATTTCACAATCATCTGATGAAGAATCATCATTACAGAAGTTCACATCTTGTGATATAGCCGTATCTTGGTAAGGGCTAGCCTGTGTAGATCGTAATGTAGACTTAAAGTTAAGTTCCGCAAACGGCTGCTTATTATTATGTCGCCGTTGAGGCGTTTGTTGTAATCGAAAATCATTTTCAGAATCAGTTGTTGTGTATTCCTTTGAAGCATCCACCTTGGTTATTTGACGTTTTGCCTTATTTAATAGTTTTGATTTTGGATTGCCTTGTTTGCTTAGTTTATCTTTTGTTTTCTTCTTCAAATCTTCGTTTCGTTTTCTTTTCTTTTCTTCTTTTTCTAATTTTTCTGTTTCAATTTTTTTCTGATATGCCATAAATTCATCGGATATTGCAACAGTTGGGGTGACGCTTTTACATGCTCTCTTTTTCGTTGTGGTCTTATTCTCGGGAAAATATAATGCATTCTTAAAAGGAGTTGAAATGTTTAGTTCTTTTGGAATATTTTTACTGATTGATGTCGTTGTAGTAGTAGATTTTAGTGGAGTTTTATAATATTCTGATTTATTAACTATAGTACTATCGAGAGATTCAGAATTTGAATTGTAGATTTTGATGGTTTCAGAGTTGATGTTGATGGTTTCGGAGTTGATGTTGATGGTGTTGGAGTTGATGTTGATGGTTTCGAAGATGATGTACTTAGATCTTGATTTGCAGTATTGAAAATAAAATCTTTGTCGTTCCTAAATTCGCTAGAAGGCGATTTTAGCATTGGATCTGTTATATGACTGGTTACAGGGCCTTGAGTATTTTCAGGTAAAACATGATCTACTGGAAAAGTCAATGTACCATCTACAGTTAAATAAGATATTTCCTGGAAGATATTTTGTTCTGGTGGTAAAATTAATGCAGGTGTTACTTCAAATGTATCCAAATCTGTTCCATCGGCAATATTGTTCACTAACGTCGAATCGCCAATTTCCAAATTACTTTCGACATCGTCATTCTTCCAATATTCAAACAACATCTTGTAGCTGATGTCGCCTATCCATACATTTCCAGAACTTTGAAATTCTTGAAGGACAGTAGGTGACAAATGGTCTTCAAAAAGTTGCTTGAAAGTTTTCATTTGATTAGTACGTTGGCGTTGACTATGAATAGAGCTAGCTGTGTTACTGTCACTACCTTCTGCAATATCGCTATTAGTGTCACTGGTCATTTTGCGCATTTCAGGTAGAAGCTTGCTGTAATTAACGTTATTTGGGTCGAAAGGATATATTCCACATGACCGAAAGCCGTTTACAATAGTGGTGGCGCTTGGCCCAACGTGCGCGAGTGGACTGTATTGCGGAGAAGCAGATAACTGTTCTATTGACACTTTACATACAAAACAAGACAGGTGGCCGGGCTGCCGCGGATTCGATCCAGGCAGTGAATGCAGCCCGAGAAATTAGGAGAGGATGCACTAACCTTCACGACCCACGTGTTTTTCATCGCAGCCGGTACACGGATCTTCTCTTCCTTGCTCAGGAGCTGCCGTCAGCGTCACTAGATCCCTTGAGGAACACACGAGAGGCACCATCCGATCGGTAAAGGTCTATGAGGCGGTTAAAATACAACAAATATTATTCATTTCTGAGAGACGCGCTCGCGATCCGTCCCTACGCTGGCTAGTTCAAAGCGGGAGTGGCCGTCCACACCTCACACAATGGCGGACGGAAGCTACAGCTAGCCCTACTCTATGGTTAGTGCGGAGGGGGAGACGGATCTAAAAGGAGTGTGTTTCCATGTCAAAAAATACAGTTTCCACATCGGCGCAACCATTCCCCCCGGCTTGAAGGGTTACCTTCGAAACGAAAAATGTGGAACAAAACTAATGTCTAATCTAAATCTAGGTTTGCGAAAATAACAACTAAAATATAAACATAGATTGGAACTCGTGCCTACTGCTGGCTAGGCAGAGGGCAGAGGCGAACAACCGGGCGCAGATACGATCCGGTTGCAGTTTTAACCCGTACAACACGAGTTATCCCGCGGGCATCGGGAAAAATTTCCTCTACTACTCCTAGAGGCCAATGTAAAGGAGGCGCATTCTCAGTCATAAGGACTACCACCGTACCTACAGTAATTGGGTTGGATGGAGTATTCCATTTTTGACGTGACTGCAGCGTGTGCAAATAATCGGTTCTCCAACGATTCCAAAACGATTGGACCATCTTATCTAAAAGAGCGTGACGAGTTAGGAGGTGTATTCTATCGTCATCAACATCTATTGCGGGCAAATATTTTAAAGGAGTCATATTTAAGAAGTGAGCTGGCGTCAGCGCTAACGGCTCTGACGGATCGCTAGATAGAGTCCGACACAGCGGACGCGTGTTCATCACCGCCTCTACTTGCGCGAGTACGGTACTCAACTCCTCGAACGAGAGAATCTGTTCGCCTATGACGCGAAACAGATGCGACTTAAGGCTTTTAATATTCGCTTCCCAATTACCACCAAAATGACTAGCTGCAGGCGTGTTAAAGTACCATTCAATGCGATTTTCGGCTAAGATGTGAGCGAATTCACTTTGGTAGTACTTAGACCGTAAGAATGTGTGCAATTCCGAAATACTACGTCGGGCCCCTACATAGTTTGTACCGTTGTCCGAATACATGCGCTTAACCGGACCCCGACGCGACAAAAAACGTTTAAAAGCGGACATAAAATTTGGCGTACTTAAATCACCGGTCAACTCTATATGAACCGCGCGAGTTGTCATACAAATGAACAAACAAACATAAGCTTTCGTGGAGCGAATGCCACGACCACGAGCAATGGTGACCTTGAAAGGCCCAGCAAAGTCTGTGCCGGTGTGTACGAAAGGTTTTGCGGATTGAACAACACGACAAGAGCGATGATCGGCCATTTCAGGCGCGATAAAACGCGGGCGGAGTTTAAAACAAGGTACACATCTGTGTACTCTAGCGCGAATCAAATTACGAGCGGAAATTATCCAGTATTTCTGTCTCAAAATAGACATTAACAAATCGGGACCAGCGTGACAATTCACCTTGTGATGATAATCTACTAACAAATCTAATACGTGGTCCTTACGCGGGAGAATTACTGGGTGCCTTTGTTCAAATCCTAAACCTGAATTTCTCAAACGACCACCTACTCGAATGAGTCCATCTTCCAAAAATGGTTTCAAGTGTCGGAAAGAACGACTACAAGGTTTGTTAAATTCTAAATTTTTAAATTCAGAAACAAAATAACACTTCTGCAATTCGCGAAGTATGATCAATTCAGCCTTATCTAAATCAGCGGCGGTTATATGACCGCGTGTAGATAAAATTCTCAAAAATCGGCCTACATAAACAACACAACGCAACAGTCTCGACCAAGACGAGACGCGATTAGCCAACAACAAAACCAGGGACTCTTCACGCGGGACCGACACCACAAGCGAGTGCTTCTTTTCCTCGGGTGGTTCGGAAACCGTAGTGGGATTGAATTGACTAACTGGCCACTTATCTAACGCGGCATGAATCCAGGACGGTCCACTAAACCATAACGGGTGATCTAATATTTGCGAAGGAAGCAGTCCACGAGAGAGACAATCGGCTGGGTTGTCGGTGCCAGCAACGTGAAAGAGATTTTTTGGCGCTAATTCCGATTGAATTTTTGCCACTCTATTAGCGACGAAGGTGTCCCAACGATGGGGCGAAGAGTGGGCCCAACACAAAGCGACTGTTGAGTCCGAAAAAGCTAAAATTCTATTAATATTAATGCGACTACTACAAGCATTGGCGATAGAGGTGATCAATCTAACCAACAATAGTAAAGCGCATAGCTCGAGGCGTGCCAGAGAGACGACCTTACGGGGAGAGACCTTCGATTTCGCGCTTATAAGGCTAATTGAAACCTTACCTACATTCGAGACATGAAAATAGACTACTCCTCCATACGCCCTCTCACTAGCGTCCGCGAAGCCTACTACCGTAACAACACTATGTTGCGATATACCTACATGACGCGGAATTTGTATTTGGTCAAGCACAGAAAGTTCTTTTCTAAAGCGAGCCCACAACTTAGCAATGTTGTCGGGCGCGGTGTCGTCCCAATCACAATTGGAAAGCCAAAGCTCCTTTATAAGTAGTTTGGCGTACAAAACGACAGGAGCTACGAATCCCATTACGTCCCATATCCGTGCCACACACGACAGGATAATGCGTTTAGTACAAGTTTGCGGGGTCGAACTAATTTTCAAACTAAACGTATCAGATGCGGGCGACCAGCTTAAACCAAGCACCTTGTGCGTATCACTTTCATCGAACTCCTTAACCGAAGACAATCGGTGCGACGGTGGAATCGACTCTAACGCTGTTTGCGAGTTGCTCGTCCATTTCACGAGATCAAATTGACCCGCCTTCATGAGACTTATAACTTGAGCGGCCGTCTCGACAGCCTCGGCCTCGCTATCTACACTATACACGAAGTCGTCCATGTATAAGCCAGTCTCAATGGTGGCTCTCGCTTTAGGAAATGCATCGCCCTCGTCAGCGGCCAACTGCTTGACGGTGCGAAGTGCGTGAAAAGGGCTAGATTTAAGCCCGAAGCAAACACGATTAAACTCGTAAACCATTAAAGGTTCTTGCGGTGAAAATCTATACAAAAATCGTTGAAACCTACGATCGGGTTCGCGCACTTCAAGGCACAAAAACATTTGTCGAATATCTGCAGAGAGTGCCACAGCGAATAAACGAAAATTTACAATTATGTCAAATAAATTACCTTGAAGATTTTGACCACAATACAAAATGTCATTAAGCGACACGGAAGTGCTAGTCTTAGCACTGCCATCTAGAACTACGCGGAGTTTAGTAGTAAGCTTATCTTCTCTAATAACTCCGTGGTGCGGGATAACGTACGAAGGCTGGGTCTCGTCAGTGTCCGCAGGCGCAGGTGAGATGTAACCTTTATCTAAATATTCGTTGACAACCTCATCATAGGCTTGCTTTAACTTTGGAGACGCCTGCATCTTTCGTTCTAAACAAAGAAAGCGTCTTTCAGCGGATGCACGGGAGTCGCCGAGCGAAAAAATATCTCCCTTGAAAGGGAGCGCGACAACATAACGACCCTGCTCATCGCGAGTAGTCGTGCGACAATAAATCTCCTCAGCCATCTTGTCATCAGGGCTTAGGATTGGTGGGACATTGACCTCCTCAATCTCCCAAAACTTGCGGATGGTAGACTCCAGTGGCGGCTCGACGGTGCAACAGAACGAGGCAGTCGAGTGACTAAAACTATCCATAGAAGCGGGTGCAGAACCAATTATAACAAAACCCAGAACTGTTTCCAGGGCGTGCGGAGCGGGGTACGTCGGACCCCCTTGAACCTTACGTGATAACTGGAGGTGCGGGAGAATTGAAGCGCCGATCAATATATCGACGACTCCAGGAACAGCGTAAGTCTCATCAGCTAAAGGTAAGTCTTTAAATTTCGTTAATAAAGACGTGTCAACTGGGACGGTAGGCAACTGTTCAGTTATTTTATCCGTAACGAACGAATCCATGTCAAACCAAATTTTATTATTAAAACGAGATCCAAACCTCGTTTTAACTGTGCCATGAACAGCTGACCGTAAACCTCCAAAACCCGTCACCACTGAGTAGGTTGAACGCCTATCAACATTGAAACCAAGACGTTGACAACAATCTTGAGTAATAAAATTACTTTGCGAAGCGCCATCTAATAGCGCTCGAACAATGTGCGGTTTACCTAATGCATCAACAATAACCACGCGAGCGGTCGCAAGACAAACCGTAGTGAGGGCAGCACTAGCGGAGAACGAACACAAGGTGACGTCATTCGTAGCGGTCCCCGGGCAGGCCGGAGCGCGTGCGAGCTCGGGCTGCGGCTGCGGCGCAGGCTGCCGCGCGTCACCGCTCGACGAACCAACTGTGCTCACCTTGGATGCGGCATTACTATTTTCAAAATGAAGCAAAGTGTGGTGTCTCGCTTGACATTTGCGACAACCATTTCCACTATTACATAAACCCACGCGGTGTTTAGTACCGAGACAATTAAAACAAAGATTATTAGCGCGAACAAATTTATAACGATCACTAGGCGACAATTTTAGGAAACCAGGACACTTGTACAGTTGCGAGTGATGAGTACTACACAAAGAGCAAACAGGTGATTGTACACGTGCTGGTGCGGTATTAACATAAGTATGGGTTGACCTCAGTGACCTCGATGACGCATCTATTTTGCGCGCGGGACTAACAACTGTCTTCGCGCCTTCATGTTTCGATGAAGAGCGTTGTAATATTTTTATATGCTCGCGAACAAAACCTTCTAAGTCTTCGAACTTAGGAATTTTATTGCCGCGATGATCCGACTCAAACAAACGAATGGTTTCGGAATCTAATTTCCTTAAACCCATATACAAAAATACGAAGTCGCAGAGGTCATCAATCTTTAGGTTCTTTACAGCGCGAACAGCTGACGCGAAAGTGTCTAGAAATTTCTCTAAGTTTTGATCGTTACATGCCGTAATAGATTTCAAATCAAACATCTGATCCAAATAGGCGTTAGCTACCGATCTTTTATCCTCATACTTAGCTTTCAAAGTATTTAAAATTAAATTATAATTCCCGGCACTAAACGTAATTCCAGCGCAAACGGTTATAGCTTTACCAGTCAATTTTTCAACAAGATAATGCAATTTTTCGTGATCTGTCAACGAATCGTTCTTATCTATTGTATTCTCAAAACTATCTATAAATCGACACCAATTGCGAATGTTACCATCAAATTCGGGTATTTGAATTGGTGGCAACTTAGGTCGGTCGCGAGTGGGGTTGGGTCGGTCAGACGGCTTCTCCAAACTCCTCGCGACGCGCTTGATACGACAATACAAATCGTCAAACGACGACAAGGCTTGATAACTCACTGAGTAATCGGGATCCAAATTCAACTCTAAAACGTTGATGTCATGCACCAAGGTTTCGAAATCCGCGCGTAGACTATCTAAGTTTTCTATAGAACACAAGAACGAATCTCTGATGACCAAATCAGAGGTTTTAAGTGCACTATCATAAATCGATTGTACGCGAGAGTAAATCATTTCTTTTTTAGCGTATAAAAGTTTCAATTGAACCTTACCGGTCTTATCAACCTTTGGGGACATGTTTACAATTAAATCTCAAACTAAAGTGCGGTAAACAATAAATATGAAATGACTTAATCCTAGCGGTACAGAGCAGCGAGGCGGCGCGAGCGTTAACTATGTAGGTAGGTAGGTGCTTACAACTGTGAATGCACGCTTGAACAAACGCGCATAGCAACAAGGTCGTACCTACGCGATGGTCGCTGTCTAGATTCAACTATTATTTTCGAGATTAAGTATTGCGTAATATCTATTCAAATTAAAATACTTTCGTATGAATTGGGATGAGATGCGAGCGAGGTAGGTACAGCCACGTGTCCACCCACGCAGGTACTAGGCAAATACGACGCGAGCCGAGAACAACGTAATTGAAAAAAACAAAACAAAGCCAAATGCGTTAGGTATTACACTGTGCCTATGCACTAGGGTGTCTGAGTATACCTAAGATCTAAGCCTAAATGTCTGGATGCGGGGTTTTCTACTAAAATAACCAGGCACTTAGGTGCGATGCGAAAATTGCGAACTACGATTAAGTGTTGATATGATACCTAACCTATTTATGTATTAGGTAGGTACAATGCGAGCCAGCGGCGAACGGACAACAAATTCTAAGCCTAAGTGTCTGGATGCGGGGTTTTCTACTAAAATAACCAGGCACTTAGGTGCGGTGCGCTCATTCCCATTAGAATAATAACAAAATACGAACTACGGCTAAGAATCCGGCTCGAAGGACCAAAAAATGGTGGCGCTTGGCCCAACGTGCGCGAGTGGACTGTATTGCGGAGAAGCAGATAACTGTTCTATTGACACTTTACATACAAAACAAGACAGGTGGCCGGGCTGCCGCGGATTCGATCCAGGCAGTGAATGCAGCCCGAGAAATTAGGAGAGGATGCACTAACCTTCACGACCCACGTGTTTTTCATCGCAGCCGGTACACGGATCTTCTCTTCCTTGCTCAGGAGCTGCCGTCAGCGTCACTAGATCCCTTGAGGAACACACGAGAGGCACCATCCGATCGGTAAAGGTCTATGAGGCGGTTAAAATACAACAAATATTATTCATTTCTGAGAGACGCGCTCGCGATCCGTCCCTACGCTGGCTAGTTCAAAGCGGGAGTGGCCGTCCACACCTCACACAATGGCGGACGGAAGCTACAGCTAGCCCTACTCTATGGTTAGTGCGGAGGGGGAGACGGATCTAAAAGGAGTGTGTTTCCATGTCAAAAAATACAGTTTCCACATCGGCGCAACCAAATAGTTTGTTCTGTTAAACAAGAATCGAGGCAGATTTTGAATTGTGGTGCAAAATCTGTTCGCTTCAATTTTGCAAAGTTATTTTTTATTCGGAAATCGCTAACAACTGTCTTCCAAGTACCTTTAACAGGTCGAAATACTGCAACATCTAAAGGCTGGAGCACGTGAGTAGAATTAGGTAATAGAGCTACAAGTATAATACCATTTTCTTTACAAAATGAAGATAAAGGTAGAGATATATGTGATGTGTGGCCATCTAGAAATAACACAATTGGAAACGGTATTGCATTATTAACTAGCCAAGGATAGAAACAGTTGGTTACATATTCGTAAAAAGCACCCATGTTCATCCATCCAGATTCGGTGTTACCAACAGCCCAGCCAGATGGCACAGTCGGTACAAGGTTTTTAGGCATACGCTTGTAGGGATATAAAACCATGGGTGGTGCTATTTTCCCGTCCGCTGCAACATTAACCAATACAGTCAAACACTCTTTTTCATCATTGGCGACGCGAGTGTATACCTTTTTGCTGCCTCGTTGCACAATGACTTGTTTTGCCTTAGGACACAAAAAGAATCCGGTTTCGTCGCAGTTAAAAATTCTTGCTGGATCATCTAGTACTTCAAGTAAATTATTTTGTTCGAAATATTGACACACACGACCAAACCATAATCTTATGGCCTCTTCTTTCACTTCGTTTCTATTTGTTGGCAAATTCTGTGCAACTCTTTTCGAAATTGTGGGATGTCTTTTCAAGAAATTTTGAAACCAGTGTCGACCGGGCACTCCCATCTTTAAATGGGTTCAGACGCTTTAATGTTTCCACTAATTTTGAGACCGTTTCCAGTAGCTGGTCTTTTGTTACAGGGAAACCTAATCTTCCAAAATAGTGAATCCAGTCTATTAACTGGCGTTCTTCGTCCTTGGTGAAAACGGTCTGAACACCACAATTTTCATTGGAGTACTTGTTATCTCTCTTGTCACGAAGAGTTGTTCTGGGAATCCCAAACTTCTTTGAGGTTTCATAGATACTTGCTCCATTAGTGATCGCCCTCAGTGCAGTGTCAAGTTGATTAGCTGTATATTGTTTACGTTTTGGTCGATCCATGTTTCTGTAATAAATTCATTTATTTATTGAAATATGTAATATGCACTACTAAGTTTAGAATATACTATAAATGAATATCAAATCGTAATTTAAAATTACAATTTGACTTCCGCCAATAAATTTTAGGGATTCTCTATATTTAAGCTTATATTTTATTTTAATTTGTACGTTATTATGGAATACTCTACTGTTTTATGGTAACTATATTTATTTAAAAGAAAATCCTAAATAAAAAAGCATTATGGGCGGTACGTTGTAAATGTATAAGTAGATCGGTAATAGGTATTACTAAAGGAAGTCGTATAACCTATTACCGACCCAATGAAATGTGTATGAATTGGGTAAATATATGTGGTTTATGTACATTTGTATGATTTTAAATGTTGGGGTTGCTATAAACATTTAATAATAATGATATTGCAACTATAAAATACAATATTTAAAAATGATACCTCCTTTTTCATTAAAATATTTACATAAGACCAAAGATATTTTTAAGGCTACTAATGCTCTTAAATATATATGGCGCTAATAGCTCAAATACAAGTTAACATACTAAGGAACTGAGGTAGTATAGCCTACTGCCTATTAATTGATGCATTTTAACAAAAATCATGACACACTAAAGATACGAAAAGTACTTATCAGCGACATGGATCGTTAATAGGAATAAAATTTTGAATTTAGTCCCTATTACCGCCTATTTTTAATATTGAATTTTAAGCAATATGAAATAGTATCTCATTAAAATTAATTATTATTTATGTTCCTGAAAGTATTAAAAATGCATCAAAACAATTAGAAGTTACATTAAAATGCGTGACGATTTAATTTTCTGCTAAGAAAGAAACAAGAGTACTTACGTCATCGGGAACGACACACTATGGAAAATGCACTATCGCCGGCGTCCACGGACGAACTGAGCAATTATTCTATAAATTGTTGAATTACGCACACAAACATGAGATGAACATTTGCAATACAATTACATCTTCATTTTTTCTAAAGCAACCACTTATGTAACTATAATACATTACATTAAAAAGATAGTTTTCTAAAAAGGGCGGTAATGAGCGCAGATTTTAAGGGGTCGTTATTAGGTGCGTTTACGTTATTTTCAGGTATGAAGATAATGAGGGTCAAGACAATAGGTGGAAATACTACTGCGACCGCAAATAAGGTATTAAGGGATAAAATCTTCTATGATTTGAGAACTCACCGGGTTATTTTGAGATTTGAGATCGTCATGGTCATTTACATTAAAACTCACCGGGTTATTTACCATGTTTTTAATTTTATTTCAGCATCGAAATATCGGATAGGTACCAAAACATATAAGCTTGCTAAATATCCCGGTGATTAAGGATAAACTCTTATTCTGTCCAGCGTTACCACATATTCTGTACACTTTGCTTTTTCTGTTTTCCCGATATGTAAAGAATAAACTCTTACAGTAAATAAGGTTTTAATTTTTGATTATAATCCCATAAACCCCACTGGACAAAAGGCGTGTTTGTTTGTATTTATGTAGGTATAACTCCGATCAAGTCGTCACTCTTGTTCCCATCATTAGAGCTTTTTCCCAATTTAGTGGGGATCAGCTTACAGAAAAGAAAGAAAGAAAGAAAATATGTTTTATTTAGAAAACACAGCGCACATTTTCAGAGGTAGTAACACACAGCGAAATACAACAATGCTTAAAAATAATGTGGTTTTTTTTTGGTTCCTGACCATAAATATTCGCCTCACTGCCAATCCTGACAGTTTACAGTGACATACTTGACATAAATCATAAAACGTGGCAAGAGTAAGAGTGGCAAAATGCCGACATAAGCACATATTTATTTCAAATAATTTAGGTTAGTCATTATATGTTCATACTTAAAATGTACGCTGTATTCCCAAAAAAAGGTTTGCATACTCAGCATACACTGCAATGGATGTGATCCATCACAGTACTGGTTTTCAGATCCAACCTCAAAAGCCGCCTGACGTCGCTAATCAATATCGCGTCATCTGTTTTATTGATAGGGAACACATTTTTTACATTTGGATACAAAAGAAACAGCAGTTTACCTAACAGGGTGAGTAACTACAAGCATACAACCATATTTCCAATAAAATAGACCTACCTACTAAAAAATAAATAAAAAAATTAACGATCTTTCTTGTGTCTTTTTTAGACACAATAAAACTATCACAGGGTACATATATTTACCCTCGCACAAAAAATCGAGCAAAGAACAAACAAAATACGTGACAAAAAAAAAAAAAAAAAAAAAAAACAGTCTTACGTAGAGTTGCTATGATGTAGGTAGTCGATATTTTCTGTCAAGCAATTACAATTTGACCTCCACAACCCACCAGCCGTAATAAGTAAATATCAAAGATATCCATAATGGTGCTGAGCCAAATGTTTACAAACGTTAGTAAACATTGTTTATAAAACATTTAATCACAATTTTAGAAATCATTTTCTTATGTCTTCATGTCAGGTAATGTTGGTAAACTGTTCTAAACAAAATCGTTAGTAAACAAAATATGTTAGGGTTGGCAGCGCGAGTGTGATGCCCCTGGTGTTGATCACATCTATAGGCCACGGTAACCACTTCCCATCAGGTGGGCTGTGTGCTTGTCTGCCACCTAAGTGGTATAAAAAATGTAACAAAATAAAATATTTTCAAACATCAAAATTTCATAGAACGGTTGATAAACTCTATGCCTAATCGTATGAGATCTGTCGTAGATGCCCATGGAGGCAACACGCGTTATGAAATTAGACCTTTATATGATAAAACATGATTTTAATAAAAACCTGACTTTTTAGGCGTAGCTCGATGCCGTGTGGTATTCTGAATTCAAATTGAAAACAATACGATCGAAGAAGATGGTAAAATGTATCAAGATTATAACTGCATCAATAGTTTTTGTTCAATCTAGCAATCATATTTAAGTTGGGGCCATCGAAACCAAAACTCTAAGGGGCACACCTTAGAGTTTAGGTTTCAATGTGTCAGTTGTGTCCACAAGTGTATATGAAGTGGAAGATGATGATGCTGAATATTAAACGATTTAATAGCTTAATTAGAATATTTATAATAATATTGTTACGTGCACGGGGTACAATTAAATGCCGTTTACTCAACGAAGAGATTTATTAGCTCACCATAAACTAGACAATTAGATCACTAGTACACACAGTACTTCTTCAACAGTTCCAGTCGCTCAGTAGTTCGCAGTAGTCCACAGTCGTTGCTCAGGTCGCAGGTAGAATCTTCTTCGGTCGCTTAAGTTCGCTGTGTTCGTTATCGATCTCAAAGACTGAATGAATCGTGTCGCTATGCGAGCGTGTTTTTATACCTCTCAATTAAGAGGATCGAATTATCTAGAAAGCTCGCGAGCGACAAATACCTATTCCTTTGATCTTGCCGCCGTCGCTGACCTTCGAGTACATTCTCGATATTTACCTATTGTTTGTTTATATTTGAGAGCGTAGGTACCTGTAGGTACGTTGTGACTTTTTGTTGACGATTCCAGATTTTTCTATGCCATTCGGTAGAGTACCTCGTCACTAACAATGCGTTTTTATTTCTTGAAGATTTGATTATTAGTTTTCGAGATATCGACGGCTGTCGTAACATTACCCCCCCTCTTAGTCATGCTCGTCCCGAGCATCATTTGTTCCATGATGACGCGTCAACCTATCCACATGGACTACCTTTGGTTTTCCCCTAACCCCCTTCCTAATGCGGTAGGTAATGTCATTGATTCTCGTGATAACCGTATAGGGCCCTTCCCAGCGAGCTTGGAGTTTCGGAGATTTCCCCTTCTTGCGTAGCGGATTATGAAACCATACCAGTGTTCCTTCTTCGAAACCGTGGGTGTTTGCATTTCTATCGTACCGGGTTTTCATCCTTTCACCTGCCTTCAAGTTGTTCTCCCGTACTATTCTGTGCACCTCGTCCAGTCGTTTTCGAAGTTCACTCACGTAATCCGTCACGGGCTTAGGACTATCAGGTGGCGTACCGGTTATTGCATCCACTGGTAGCCTAATCTCTCGACCAAAGTTCACTTTCGCTGGGGTGTGTCCCATACTGTCATGTACCGCAGATCGATAGGACATCAGGAATAGTGGGATGTACTGGTCCCAATCTCTTTGGTGTTCATCGACAACTTTAGCCAAGTGATTTTCCAACGTCTGGTTAAACCTCTCGACCATTCCGTCTGACTGTGGATGCGCTGGAGTCGTACGGGTCTTGTTCATTCCAAGGAGCTTGCACATCTCTTGAAATAGAGCAGACTCGAAGTTCCGTCCTTGGTCAGAGTGAATCTCCATAGGTGCGCCGTACCGGCAGACCACTTCCTGAACCAGTTTCCTTGCCACAGTGACTGCTTCCTGGTTGGGTGTCGCAAATACTTCCGGCCACTTGGTGAAGTAATCTTGCACTACTATGATGTATTTGTTACCTTCTTCCGTCGTTGGAAAAGGTCCAGCAACATCAATGGCGATACGTTCCCATGGTGCTCCGACGTTATACAGTTTCAATTTTCCTTTGCTTCTTGTCGACGGTCCTTTAACTGAAGCACATGCAGTGCATTTACGGCACCAATCCTCGACATCTTCCCGACAATGAAGCCAGTAAAACCGCTGTCGTACTTTAACTAGGGTTTTCTTGACTCCGAGATGCCCGCCAGAGACACCATCGTGACTGTGCCGCAAGAGTGTAGCCACCTTGCTTCATGGTACCACTACTTGTAGAGTCACCTCTTTGCCGTCGTTGGATTCCCATTTCCTATACAGCACGTCATCTATCAGAGTTAAACTATCCCACTGGGCCCAATAACTTTTGGTAGTGGAACTGTAAGCAGATATATCACTCCATTGGGGTTTGTTTCCAAGCTGCTTCCAGTGCAGTATAGGTTGTAGATCATCATCATCCTCTTGCGCCTGCTTCATACTGCTTCCGGTCCATTCGTCGTCAAGTCCATTCACCTTTATGACTTTAATATTTTCACGGGCTTCGTTCTTCTGACAATGCTTGCAATCTTCGGCACACGGCCTACGAGACGAAGCATCGGCATTGCCGTGCCCTTTTCCACTTCGGTGTTCTATCACAAAGGGAAATTCCTGTAGTTGCTCGATCCATCTTGCTACTTGACCTTCCGGATTCTTGAATTGTAGCAACCATTGTAGTGCAGCATGATCTGTCCTTAGTGTAAACTCTCGTCCTATAAGATACTTATTAAAATGCTGTAAGGACTTCACCACAGCGAGAAGTTCACGACGAGTGACACAGTAATTTCTTTCCGGCTTCGATAGCGATTTGCTGAAGTATGCTATTACAACATGGCGATCTCCTTGCACTTGTGACAACACTCCACCTATGCCGGTGTTGCTGGCATCCGTATCCACAATGAATCTTCCTTCCCTGGTAGGATAACCCAATATAGGAGCTTCGCACAAGCGTTCTTTAAGTGTACTAAAAGCTTGCTCGCAATCTAAGTCCCAAACGAAGTCTCGTTTATCTTCTGTTAGTTTGTGTAGTGGTTTGGCAATATCCGAGAAATGCTTAATAAAGCGTCTGTAATACGCGCATAGTCCCAGAAACGCGCGAATCTCCGTTTTGTTCTTTGGAACAGGCCATTCCTGAACAGCTCTTATCTTCTCGGGGTCGGTTTTAACTCCATCTGTGGAGATCACATGTCCAAGATAGCTGACCTCCCTTTTAAATAAAGCGCACTTCTTTGGACTCAGTTTAAGGTTAGCCTCACGGATTCGAGTAAAAACTTTTTCCAGGTTCTTCAGGTTTTCTTTGAAGCTGCGTCCCATAACTATGACATCGTCCAGGTAAACCAGACAGACATCTCCGAGTAGACCCACCATTACTCTTTCCATGAGGCGCTCAAATGTGGCCGGGGCATTACATAACCCAAATGGCATAACATTAAAATGCCACAATCTGTTTCCAACTCCTGTACTGAAGGCTGTCTTCTCTTTATCTTCAGGACTGATCTCCACCTGCCAGTAGCCACTTTTTAAATCGATGGTTGAAAACCATTTCATACCACTAAGCATGTCCAGGGTATCGTCGATTCTAGGTAAAGGATAACTGTCTTTCTTAGTGACATTATTCAACATTCGGTAATCCACACAAAACCTTGTGCTACCATCCTTCTTTTTTACTAGTACCACAGGTGATGACCATGGACTCGTAGAGGGTTCGATCACTTTGCTCTCAGCCATGTCTTTAATCATATCTGCTATCTCCCCTTCTCTTGCCCATGGTAAACGTCGAGGTCTCTGTTTTATAGGCCTGGAGTCACCTGTGTCAATCCGGTGTTTCACGAGCCCAGTCCTCCCACAGTCATTCCCGGTTGCAAAGATGTCTCTGAATTGTAGCAACAGGTCTCTGGCTTGGTGCAATTCTGATGTTGTTAAGTTTTCCTTTGAATTCTCAAGGAGTTGTTCGATGTGATCTTCGGAGATTTGTGTACCGTCTTGTTTAGGTGAAGTGTTGTTCAACCGCCTCAGGCACTTTACTTCCTCACATCTTCCGACCACACTATTCTTCTTCAGGAGAACTATTTCATCACTGAGGTTAAGAATTCTCACTCTAGCGATTCCGTTCGGTATCAGTAAGGTTCTTGCTGTTATTAAATTTTGATGACTGCCGGCATCTTCCACAATAAGACATCTTCTTTGTTTAGTCTTCGCGGGAAACTTCACTTTGACCAATGTTTCCGATTTAGGAGCTAACGTCGTATCCGTTAAACAGTAAAGAGAGCACGGGTGCGATCCTTGTAAACAAACTTCCTGATCAGGGAATCTCAGCACTCCTCTAGGTATATCCAAGACACATCTGTGGTTCCTCAAGAAATCCAGTCCCAAAATGCAGTCATCAGTAATATTAGCAATGAGCACTGACTGCTGGTATATTTGGTCGCCAATTCTTACCTCCATTTCTGTTTCACCGAGAACGGTCACTGGCTGGCCAGTAGCTGTCTGAAGCTGGCACCTCGGAAATCGTTTTTCCCACCTTATGGTGCATTTCAGTAATTCTGGTCTAACAACTGTACGTGAAGCTCCAGTATCCACTGTTAAACTGCAAGGTTGATTGTTTAAGGTGGCCTCGATGATCAAACTATTGCCATTGCAAACTTGAGTTATAGTGATGGTTGGGGCCTCATGTCGACCAGCCAGCGCCCGCCCCGCGGCCCTGGCGGCATTTAGTTTAACGGAACCTCTTGATCCACTTGGGTCCCGGAGTCCGTGACCCTCCTCCGTCTTCTCGAAGGACACTCTGATTGAATATGACCCCTTCCTCTACAGGAATAACACGTTGGGACATACCGTGGCTTTCTCTCTTCTGCAATCACCTCTTTGACCTCCCTAACCTTACTTATTCCGGCATTCTGCCGCACAGTTTCCACCTCGAGAGCATAAGCCAGTGCTTCCTTCAAGGTCTGATGGTGACGCAACTGCACACTAGCTTTCACTTCTGCGTCTCGTATACCGTTTAGGAAGGCCTCTAGCAAAATGGTCTCGATCATCATGGGAGTCGATGAGTAGGCCCGACGAACGAGTCTTTCAACCTCCACAGCCCATTCCTGGAGGCTTTGACTAGATTTTTGTTTCTTCTCCCGAAGCTGCGCTCGGTAGGCATTCTCCAGGTGCTTGTCACCGTAACGTGTGTCTAAAGCTTCCATCAAAGACCCCAGAGTCCTTCCTTCAGGCGGCAGGTTTTCGAGTATTATTAAGGCATCTCCTCGTAATGCAAGTGTCAAAGCCATGAATGACTCCTCGGCGCTCCAGGCTTTAGTTTTTGCCAATATCTCGAATTGGTACTTGAAGGCTGTCCAAGAGGAAGTTCCATCAAAGTGCGGTAGGTCGAACTTTGCTGATGATGGTGAGGTCACGGTAACAGGTCCGCAGGTTTCCAGCCTGACGATCTTCTTTTCAAGAGCTTGCAAGCGGTCGTCCACGGTCCCAGACTTCAAAGCCACTTCATTACTCAGCATTTGCAAGCCATCTTCGAGGTTCCTCACTTTATCTCCCAGTGCATGGATGCCTGCATCGATTTTACCCATGACGGCTTCCTGATTGGCCTGCAGCATCTGTTGCATAGAAGCCTGCGTCTCTTCCTTGGAGGCCTGCATCATCTGTTGCATAGTAGCCTGCATTTCTTCCTTGGAGGCCTGCATCTCTTGCCTGGAGGCCTGGATCTCTTGCCTGGAGGCCTGCATCTCTTGCCTGGAGGCCTGCATCATCTGCTGCATAGAAGCCTGCATCTCTTGCCTGGAGGCCTGGATCTCTTGTCTGGAGGCCTGCATCATCTGCTGCATAGAAGCCAGCAGCGTCATCATGTTGGTATCTGACGAGGTTCCCTCTGGTGCTGCCGTAGTTCCCGCTGAGACAGCACCATCGGCCTGACTCCCTTCCTCTTCGAGGCTCCGTTGACGTGCGCTATCCATTTCCACTTGACGTCTGGTCCGTGGAGTACGCCCTTCGTCTTCACGTGGTAATATCGGCATTCCGCTTCTGACACCAATTGTTACGTGCACGGGGTACAATTAAATGCCGTTTACTCAACGAAGAGATTTATTAGCTCACCACAAACTAGACAATTAGATCACTAGTACACACAGTACTTCTTCAACAGTTCCAGTCGCTCAGTAGTTCGCAGTAGTCCACAGTCGTTGCTCAGGTCGCAGGTAGAATCTTCTTCGGTCGCTTAAGTTCGCTGTGTTCGTTATCGATCTCAAAGACTGAATGAATCGTGTCGCTATGCGAGCGTGTTTTTATACCTCTCAATTAAGAGGATCGAATTATCTAGAAAGCTCGCGAGCGACAAATACCTATTCCTTTGATCTTGCCGCCGTCGCTGACCTTCGAGTACATTCTCGATATTTACCTATTGTTTGTTTATATTTGAGAGCGTAGGTACCTGTAGGTACGTTGTGACTTTTTGTTGACGATTCCAGATTTTTCTATGCCATTCGGTAGAGTACCTCGTCACTAACAATGCGTTTTTATTTCTTGAAGATTTGATTATTAGTTTTCGAGATATCGACGGCTGTCGTAACAATATGTATGATATTTTGTTTATATCCTTCTATTCTTGCAATTAATTAAATATATATAAGCAAGGTTTTCCCTATTTGCGTAATATTGTGTTATTACAATTTGTAATTAATTTCTATTCCTTAAATGCATATAGGTACCTACATCCATGCCTATATTCGTATATAAACAGTACAGGATAGAAACTAGCTCATTTATATTTGAACAACGTCTAACAAACATGAAAATGAAGAGAGTGTACGTGTTCGTGATTTTAACTGTCTTATCAACGTTGATTTCTGCGCGACCATCAGACTTGAGTGCTGCGCGACCATCAGAGTTGAGTGCTGCGCGACCAGAATTTTTTAAGTCAAATCTTCTCGAAGCCTACCGAGTCAAAAGACAACCTATAGTGAATATAACATGTGTAAAGATGAGAGTATATTGGAAAAGAAAATGTATCCCTTGCGAACTGTAAGTTGTAATGCGCTATTTCTGCCCCAAAATTTCTAGGAGTGTGTGGGGGAGGGACACCAAAGGTCGAGGTGATTTAATACCCACATTTCACCAATCATTGTATTCAGCCCCACGTAATAGGGATAAGCTTATTGCCGTACTCCGAGCACTATGGTTGACTCGATCTGATCTGATCTGAGGCTGAGTCTGAGCTGTATATATCTGTATGATATTAAACAATCCTATCCCTTATATGAGACCGCATGGGAAAAGATGGGGTGGCCCAAATTGAACTTTGCCGGGAACCATGAGGGATAATACGCCTACACGAGAATTAAACTTATTTTTATATCCATTATAACATGAATATGGCCAATTGCAATTTAGGAACCATTCTAGGTTGTAATAACATGAGTAGGTACCATGATGCTTGGAATTTGTGGTTTTTCTTCGCTAGTAACAGTATAGATTGACTACTTTATAATTTAAACCAACTTTTTGGTACAATTGTTTTAGATTTTAAAGAATTTAAAAATAGAAATCAATTCAGGCAGGATTCGAACCCCCGATATCTCCCTTATAGGGAGAATTTATATCAACTTTTTGGTAAGACGGCGATATATAGAAAGATTTGTATGGATTCAGGCAAGGTTCGGTGGCTTAGTGGTCAGAGCGTTCCCCCTGTAGGGTAAAAATTGCGGGTTCGAATCTCGCCTGAAGTGATACAATATTTTCAATTTTATATCTCAATAGATTTTTGATATAAATTATACTTTATAATTTAACAACCCCACCCCACCCCCTCACCGGAGCAGGTGGGTGAGGTTATGTCAGATTCAAACCGACTAAAACGCACGGCGTCTGTGTGCGTTTTTGGTTACTGGAGGCCCGGTTGGCAGGAATATCCCTCGCACCTGATATGTGGATTAATCGACCCTTCCTGTGACCATAGGGCTGGCGTTTACCTCGCTCAAAGAATTGGCATCACCATCCAGCGTGGTACTTCTCTTATCGATCAATCTTAATCAATTTGAATAGTTGGCATACTAAGTGCTTTAAATTTTCATTCAGTAAATAAAAGGAACATTAGATATTTAAAAATAGTCTTTCTCTTTATGTCAAAAAAACATTAATATATTTATTTATTTTATTTATTACACACATTTTACACTATAATTACAGAATAGTCCAATGCGATAGTGTAGACATAAATATAAAAAATAAATAGAAAACAAACACAAGCACAGCCAATGTGTAGGTACAATACTAATCACAAATATTAAACAAAAAAAAAATAAACAAGAATCAGAACTAAAAATTAAATAATACATCTCATAATAATCAATTAGAATTATTTAATACATTAAATAATTCTAATTGATTATATACATCTATCACTCGCCTTCGTGGCCCTACATTAAACAGACGTGTACACATTTTTTTCTGCATTAAGGTTTAAATTAGGACGAAAAACCTAAGAATCACGCGCGACGCACTATTGTTTTTATTTACCCGTCCTCTTCCCGCTTCGCATCTCACTGCCGCGGGCGGTTCCTGCTACGCGGGAGCAAGACGGTTGACATAATTGCTCGCCCGCTTGCACCTATACAAGATAGCCGTGAGTACATTTGCCTGCGATAACATCTTCATAAACTGTGAACATAAGCCAAAAAGAGACACAATGGCGAAGCTGCATAGAACACCTCCCACATCTGCCAGCAAGTACTCCTCAGAAGGTGATATACCTAATATCGAACCAGGCTCCCTTGTGGACTACATGGCCACAAGACGACAAAAACGTTCTCGGATTGAAGACAATGAACAGGGTGATTTCCCGAATAATGATAAAATTTTTGACCTACTTCAAAACTGGAAACTGGACCAGGACCACACCCTAAAACAACTGTGTGCCGACATCTCAGTGTTAAAACAACAAAATACCACAATACATAACACCATGACAGACCTCGAGAAGTCGGTGCAGTTTATTTCCCAGCAATACGAACACATGAAAGTGAAATTGGAATCCATGGAACGTGAGCGTAAAGACCACCTAATGCAAATTTCCACACTAGAGGGCAAGGTTGAGGACCTCGAAAAAGAGCTTAAGTCCACAGCTATCGAGTTCAGAAACTTACCTACTACTACGACGCAAGGTGTTAAGACCGAGACACAACAGGACCTCTGCGACCTCGTACAGAAAACCTGCGGCACACTCAATGTTAATATTAATTGCACCGAAATAAAAGATGTTTTCCGATTAAAAACCCGAACGGGCTCCACCACTGTTGTTGCACAATTCACAACGAACATAATCAAAAACAAAATATTGAAAAACTCCAAGGAGTATAACAAGAATAATTCAAATGCCAAATTTTCAACGAAGGATGTAGGCCTCCCAGGACCCGCTGCTCCAATATATATTTCTGAAAGCCTAACGATCAAGGGCCGTAAAATATTTGCACTAGCCCGTGAGGCGGCCAAGGCATCCGGCTATAAATACTGTTGGACCAGTTTCGGACGAATATTCGTAAAGAAAACGGATGGAGACCAGCGGATAGAAATTAAATATGAAAATGATCTGTCAAAAATGAAGAAAGACTGACTAGGAATTGGTAACTATTGTCAACTGTATTCAACTATGTCACAAGACCACCAACACCGTCACAGTATTCTGAAAAGTGCCCGGTGTACCACTATCTTAAGAGCATATTTTGGACTTTGCCTTTTATTACTTCTACCTTCAATTATTTTTTGTTTTCTTCAACTTTGCATAAAAAAAATAACTATTTATATAAAATCACACACTTATAACAATAAGAACACTTGTACACAAACACGATTTAAAATTAAAAAAGAGCCTACCCACATCATTCTTACTACGCATATATGTCGCGAGTTTTTCGATACAAATTATTTACTATACTATAATATTGATTTTTTGGGGATACTGTCCAGGGTCACGAGTGTAAATTTAAACAAAATTCGATAACCAACTTTATGACGTTATAGACCACTCGTGCACAATACCGTGTCAACTTATTAGGGATAAAAATGACCTAGAAAAAGCACTTTACAACTCCTCCACATTAAGTAATCACCGATTTAATATCCTTACTTTCAATGTAAGAAGTGTACAAAAGAACCTCGACAGCTTTTTAGTGTATATTACAAAGTTTGACTTAAATTTCGATATTCTGATTCTAACAGAGAGTTGGTGTGACGAGTTGTCAGTACCCCCGCAACTTGATGGATTTAATATGTATTTTACCAAACGAAGCTATAATCAGAATGATGGTGTAATAATGTACATTAAGAACCAGATAAATGCTTCAGTACTTGAAATTAACATAGCAGAGGCAAACTGTCTGTTGGCTAAAATTGGCAACATGTCAGTTTTTGGTATTTATAGGCCACACGGTTTTAAAAACCCTACTTCGTTCATAAATTCACTTGACATTGTACTCACTACCCACCGTTCGCGGAATGTAGTTGTAACTGGTGATATAAACATTGACATGATGGACTTAACAAAAAAGAATGCACTAGACTATCTAGACACCCTAAATGCGAATGGACTTCAGCCTGCTATACATATTCCGACACATGGTCGCACCTGCTTGGACCACTTTATGATACGGTTGGTTAGTAAAAGCGAAAGCTTTGTTTTTGACTCAGATGTAACAGACCACTTCCCTATTATGTTATCTATTATTGGCAGCCCTGCTCGTACGAATATAACAAACAATTACACACGGACTAAAATGCACTACGAAGCTATTCGCACGGCCATTAATGACATAGACTGGGTTGCATTCTTTAAAATAACAGATGTGAATCAAGCGGTAGACTACATTACGACCACATTACAAGAAATAATTATAGTAAACACAGAAACCCTAATATATTCCAAACGTAAGAAGCCGATTAAGCCATGGATTACTCATAATATTATCAAATGTTTCCATAAAAGAGATAATCTACATATGCAGTCTCGAAAAAATCCCGCCTTTTTTGATTGTAGGAAAATATACATCTCATATAGAAACGCATGTAATAAATTAGTAAAATCATTGAAAAGGAACTACTATAGAGAAAAATTACTCAAAAATCTGGACAATAAAAGGAACACTTGGGATATAATAAAGGAAATTAGTAATATTAAGACTAAAAACACACAAGCTACAGACTTACTAAAACTGACTGATAACCATGAAAGCTCACTTGATTTTGTCAATAAATTCTTTACAACAATTGGTCAGGATCTAGCAAAAAACATACTTAGGAAAACAAACTCAACAGAAACGGATCTAATAAACAAAAGTAGACTAACTGAAAATCACTACATATGCCCTTCGTTTATGCTCTTTCCTACTGATAACATCGAAGTAGATGAAATCATTCTTAAACTAAAAAGTAAAAGTGCTCCAGGGATAGATACCATCTCTAGTGATTTCCTTAAAAAATACCACACAATTCTATGTTCTCCGATTGCACACATCTGTAATCTTAGTCTTAGCCAAGGTGTCTTTCCTCAAGCATTCAAAAGGGCAGTTGTTATTCCTGTTTTTAAGGATGGGGATAGGGACACTGTATCGAACTACAGACCAATATCGCTGCTAAGTAGTTTAAGTAAAATACTGGAGAAAATCGTCAATCACAGACTTGTAAAATACTTGGAATATAATAGATTGTTGTCCACCAAGCAATTTGGCTTCAGGCCTGCAAAATCCACGACAGACGCGGTTTCCAACTTTCCAACGACTTTCCAACACGGTAGCAGATTACGTCGATAAAAAAGAGAAATGTATAGGCGTTTTCCTCGACATAAAGAAGGCGTTCGATACGGTGTCCTTACCCCTCCTCCTAAATAGACTGGATATGATGGGGGTGAGAGGTTTGGCCCTAAATTGGTTTTATGACTATTTGAACGATAGAGAACAAGTAATAAAGGTGGGGAATGCTCAAAGTAGTCCAACAAAAACAGCTTCATATGGCATTCCACAAGGTAGTACGCTGGGACCTACGCTTTTTCTTGCCTACGTCAACAACCTCGCGAATCTTAACATCTCGCATGGGCACATTGTTGCTTTCGCTGACGATACTGCCATTCTATTCCATGGTAAAACATGGCAAGATGCCAGAAATAGAGCAGAGGCTGGTTTAAGAGTAGTTACACGATGGCTCGAAGATAATCTCCTAACGATTAACGCCCAGAAAACAAAATACATATGCTTCCATAACACAATGCATTCGAAGCCCCCCGACAATCTTTCTATCCAAATCCACACATTCCCATGCAACAGACTAGACACACCGACTGACATTTGTAACTGTGACGAACTAGAATCAACACAACATATACGATACCTAGGATTAATTATAGATAAAAACCTTAATTGGAAACCCCACATATCTTCATTAACAAAAAGAGTAAGAAAACTTATACCCGTCTTTAGGAACCTTAGGGACGTGGCTGAAACTAACCTTCTTTTGAACGTATATACCGCACTTTGCCAATCGCTTTTAACATACTGCCTGCCAGTGTGGGGTGGAGCAGCAAAAACCCACATGCTCGAGCTAGAGAGGGCCCAGCGTGCAACCTTAAAAATAATGCTAAGAAAATCGCGTCTACACCCTACTGATTCTTTATACAAAGATATTAACAGTCCGACAACTGTACATAAGAGAAATAGTCCTCAAACTTCATTCCACCATACTTCCACCACCTCTTGGCAATAGGAGTAGGAGACCGGACATCCCTAGCAAAATAACAAGATCAACATTTGCACATCGCCAATATCCCTTTCTAGGTCAACACATATACAAAAAAATTAGTAAATCGAGAGACATAGTAAGAAAAAGTAGATTTTCCCTGAAAAGAATATTATTCTCTGAACTTACCGAATTGAACTACTCAACAACAGAAAATTATATCAAACCCATACTGTAAGTTAAGTAGGTGACACTTATTAACGCAGGTAACACGCACTCACACACAACCACGCGCGCATACCCACACACATACACACAGACGCATGCACGCACATGCGCACACACACACACACACAAACAAATACTCTCTCACACACGCACGCACGCACACGCGCGCGCACACTCACACACACACACACACACACACACACACAGTCACTCACACACACACGCACAAAAAGAACCACACACACAAAAACAACCACGAAGGATTACGAGCCTGACTGCCACAGCACAGATCTGCAAAGATCTAGTTTGGTAGTCAGCGTATATGTAACTAGATTTAAGTACTTTTGGTCAATAAATTATTATTGTTATTATTATTATTATTATTAATTATACCTCACCCCTATTATAATAATATATATTATATTATTATAATAGGGGTGAGCCTATTGCCGTATTTCAGGCACTATTGTTGACACGATGCATGCATCTGAGGCTGAGTCTGGGCTGTATATATGATGTGTCCGATGTTAAACAGCTCTATCCCTTAGTTGCCTTGTACGACACCACACGGGAAGAGATGGGGTCGTCCCACTTCTACTCTGTCGGGAACCACGCGGCCTATATATAATTAAACAGTAGTTGAATCAAACTTATGAGTATAAGTGAATCGACTGTACTTATGCTGAAAATAGGTAAAATGAAGGTCAATTTAATTACGCCGTATTTTTAAACTGGTAATTAAATATCAACCTTATAGCTATTAGCACAAAGCGTAAAATGGTATGCAATCACACGTTACAGTCTTGTATTATTGCACATTATTGAGCCGTGTTTAAATGGAATAGAGCTACTTAATTGCAGGCCTGGGGGTGACGGATGGAGTCGCCTGTCACCCTGGCAGAAGCAGATCGCGGCAGCGTCGCGTCGTGTACGGGGCCAAGACTCTGTGGCCCCCACACCCGAGGAGAGGGCCAGATCTAGAGCGATGGACTTGAATCGGCCGGGGTGCGAGGGACTATACTTAATTAATAATTTCCTTTGTCTGAATTTACCCTGATTTAATTTATATAGTTATGAATAGTATATGATCCATATCTAATAAGACAGTGACTAAGTATAAACTAGGTATCTAAGACATTGACAATTTATACATATGTGTAAATTAAAAAGATGATTCACTTAACCGATCGGTATTACCTAAAACAATAGAAATAAATGTCACATACGGATAATGCTGTTCGTGAATAACGTCAATAAAAATCAGTAATGTCTCCTGACTGGCTATTCTTTTGTGAACCATCGTGCAGTGAACACGCCAATCATGAGAATATTGTTTGTATTGTCAGTACTAACACTGGCTCTTGCCCTGAGTTTGCCTAACAGTGAGACCAGTCAAAGGGTTAAGAGACAGTCTATCATATATTACACAAAATGTCCAACTCACACGGTCGCGAGATTTGTGACAGGTTATCTAGATTGTACACCGTGTGATAAGTGAGTACCTAGAGTTAATCAAAAAAGTCTAGTCAAGTGCAACTCGAATTCGCGCATATAAAGAATTACCTAACTAAATTGGGGGAATGTAATATAAATGGCAATATCTTTTTATTGTGTTGACCTAGAAGTTTGATTTCTTCACAGCTGTAAGAGGTTGCAGTCTTGATTATTTGGTATGAATATTAACTGGATCCATCTACACATTCTTGAGAAAGTGGTCTTGACTGACAGACAGACGGACCGGGAAGTGTTCTATAAGGGTTTTGCTTTTTCTATTTGAGGATCCGTTCAAAAAGAAAATTAGTAGCCTAAATAACTAGTATTTCTTTTAACCCCTCCAGTTAAGCTAATTTGCTCATATTAGTAGTGGGTTTATGAATCATGAAATTAACCGATGCCCTGAGCCGCGGGTATGGAATTTCGCTTTTGGTTGCCGAAGGTGAGGTTCACAAGCATATCCCTCGCACCTCGGCTGACCCAGGGCCATCTCTCTCGATCTGGTCCCAATCGGGTGTGAGGACCACAGAGTCCCAATTCATTCCCAATTAATTCCGAAACAAGAATTCCTTGTTACTGACTTAATTTGTGGTAAGTTAGGTTATGTGAATCGTTATTAAGTATAATGCCATATGACAAGATATAAATATTTTCAGTTTGTTAAATTTTAATAGATACAAATATAATTGTAGTTCGGTGATAACAAACACATGATGGGTTTTTAATGGGTTTTAAGCATGATTTTACCATTTGTTACGGATGCCTAGATCATTCACGTGACACTATGTAGGGCGATAATGGTATGTTTCTTTTGATGATCTATTACAACTATTTCGGTCGGGCACTACTCGTGTATCGACACTTTCCTGCAGCTTACGTGTATAGCACTCATTAAAATAATACTTAGCCGCGTGGTTCCCGGCAGAGTAGAGTTTGGACCACCCCATCTCTGCCCATGCGGTGTCATGGCGACTTAGGGAGAGTGCTGTTTAACATCAGACAGATATATACAGCTCAGACTGAGCCTCAGATGCATGGTGATAATAGTGACCGGAAGACGGCAATAGGCTCACCCCCTATTACGTGGGGCCAAAAACAATGATTGGTGAAATATGGGTGTTAATTTACCTCTGCCTAACCATTTGGGGATAAAGGTGTGATTATATGTATGTATGTATGAATAAATATTCACTTCAAAGGTGTCACGTGTGAATTGTCACAATTTGTCTACTGTTGTAGGTACAGACAAAAAAACAGCTAAATAACTTGTCAATTGTACGTATTTGGTATGGGTTATACGAGTATAAGGTCTTTGCTGAAATTTTCTTACAGATTCATGAGTTCGTTATTCCTGTTATTAAATTCGATCTTCAAAAACAGTACTTCCTAAATGCTATCCATTTTGTTTATAAATTTCGTATTACTTTTTTAAAGCTGTCCTTTTTCAAAAATATGATTAAAATGTTTGTTAGCTTTATGTTGTCTCATTCATACAGAAAAAAATCAAAATTTTGAATTTGTCATTCCGAATCACAATGGCAAAAATGTTAGTACTGAAAATTGGGTTTCCTCCAATTTCTTAAAGAAAAAGCGGCAATTTCATAATTATGTAACGACCTGTTATTTGTCAAATAGGCAACAAGGCAAATGCTTTGTCAAATAAACTGTCCACACATGGTAACTGTTTGTTTAATATTCCAAATACGCAAATACAAATAAATAGCCATGTGAAGACACAGTTAAATTTCTTTTCCATAACACTGGCATTAGTCTAGTATGGATTACAATTTTGTCATGTCTAATACAACCTTAACCCATTAGAAGTCACTGTACTCAGTTGAGTACAGCCATATCCTTGAATGTCAATTAACCTACATGTAGCATTACAGGTGGGTACTTTGTTATTTCGTTTAATCACAATACCATTCAAGTATATTGAAAAGTATTACGCGGGCAGTTGGATTATTTTTGCGAAAAAATGTCAGTTGAAGTTTTATCGCCGAAATACTGTGGAGGTAAGTAAATGATTTGATATTTTTTAACGTAATATCTGCTTATAGGTTATTTTTTTTACTTCATTGGTATAAAATAAATGTTAAAGTAAAGTATTATACTTAAAAGAATCAATGATTTATTACTAAAATTAAACTGTAGTCATTTATACGTCACTGTACTCGGTTGAGTACAATGACAACATACGTAAGTGAAATAACAAGGTTTTGATTTCAGAATGGAGAAAGAGACGTATACATCTCAAACGAGCTACAAAGGACTTCAAGAAGCCGTTGAAGCCATTTTACAGGAGAGTGATGATGAGGAGTATGACATGGCGATTATACCTCCTGATCCAAGTGCATTGACTGATGAAGAGGAAGGTGCTGATGAAGATATGGCGACATGTTCGTTACCGCAAGATGCACCTGGTACTATTGAGGTATTTGTGAGTCGAGAAGGTAGGAATGATGAAGATAGTGAGTACGAGGAGAGTGACGACGAACCTTTGGCGGCAAAAAGAAGACGACTACATCTATCTACCCGGACCCCAACCTGGCGGAAATGTATTCCTAATTACTCTTCAATTTCTCAGAGTACTTTCGAAGCCAGTGACAGGAAAAGTGCTGTTTGCGATGAACTAAAGGGCCTCAACCCGGTACAAATATTCGAAAAACTGTTTGATGATGATATTGTTGACATGATTATATCTAATAGCATACTATACGCTAATCAACAAAATCGACATGCTTTCAATTGAATTCATCTGATTTCAAAAAGTTTTTAGGTGTTTTGATACTATCTGGGTACCATAAGCTACCTCGAGAACCAATGTACTGGTCTCTAGATGAAGATATAGGCGTAGAATTGGTCAGCAAAGCCATATCGAGGCATAGATTTCGAGATATAAAAATAAACCTTCATCTTGTGGATAATGACTTAGCAGCAACGTCGAACGATAAAATGTTCAAGATAAGACTTTTGCAAAAATATTTACAGTGGGAAGTGTTTCATGAAAGTATCTCTGTCGACGAATCTATGGTGAAATACTACGGCCATCATCCCGCCAAACAATTCATACGTGGTAAACCAGTTCGTTTTGGATACAAAAATTGGGTTGCGGCTAGCTCGACAGGATACTGTTACTCATTCGATTTTTACTCTGGTAAATCCCAGTCACCGTCTCCCGATCCTTTGGGCTCCCGCGTAGTCAAAACTTTATTGGAGAAACTGAATTGCACTCCAACTAATCATCAAGTCTTTTTTGACAACTTTTTTACGAGCTATGATCTTTTACTGGAATTGAAAAGACTAGGCTATCGGGCTACGGGAACAGTACGAGAAAATAGGACTAAAAAATGTCCACTGATTAGCACAAAGGAAATGAAGAAGAAAGAGCGAGCTATCTATGACTACAGGTTTGACAAGAAGGGTGAACTTTTATTGGTAAGGTGGAAAGATAACAGTGTTTGTACCATGGCCACCAACTATGATACTATTGAGCCACTAGGGACTGTCAAACGGTGGTGCCCAATAAAGAAAGAGAAAATAGATGTAGCGATACCACGTTTATTCCAAACTTACAATAAAAATATGGGAGGAGTGGATGAACTGGACCAGTCTGTCTCATTATATAGAATAGCTGTTCATGGCAAAAAGTGGTGGTGGGTGCTTTTTACCTATATGTTAGATATGACCATTGCTAATTCGTGGCGTTTACATGTATTGAGTAATAATAGTCCGATGGATCAGCTCATGTTCCGCCGTCATATCGCAAGATATTATTTACGCCACGGTAAACTGAGAACATCGCGTCCGACTGCATCACTAGTTGAAGGGCTGCCTCAAGATGGAGTTGGACACTACCCCACCAAAATTGAAAAACAACTACGATGTGTTGTTTGTCATTCAAGAGTGCGTTGGCAATGTAAGAAGTGCCTAAAAATTCTATGCATAGAAAAAGCCTGTTTTGAAAATTTTCATACGTAGGCGGTCAGTGTACTCAGTTGAGTACACCCCTGAAATTCTGTGAAAAATACTTTTTTCTTTCTTTTTCTTACATTTTGTGCTTTTTTGATCTTATTTTAATGTAAAAATAAAGAAAATTTAAATAAAACATCAGTACTTTTCATTTGACCTCTAATGGGTTAAGTCAAATAAATATATTTTCTTTTATTATTTTCATAAATATTACCTAATAATATAAAACATACATGATGTATTTTTGAAACGGGGCAGTAAGTAGTTAAAGCATTTTTTCTGCTGACTGTACGATTTTGTCTAAATCTGTGGCTGGAGTTCAAAATATCTCAAAAAGTTAGAGAAGGTTTCCTGCACGCTGTATTATAAAATTACTTATTTTATTTTCAGGTATGAAGATATTGAGGGTCAAGACAATATGTGGAAATACTACTGCGACCGCAAATAAGGTATTAAGGGATAAAGATAATCACCCATATTCAATTATTCATTTGCACTTAGTTAGAATCGAACCCACGATCATAGTCGTGGCAGACCACCGCTTGCCGCTACACTACAGAGGACTTCTTCTCTGGCCTCTTGCTTTACACCCCAAATTAATTACACTATGCAATGGGGATTGACCAAAAAAATTAATCCTATTTTTTTATTTTAGAATTTGAAAATATAGAGCAATCTAAGAAAGTAATTTGAATATTTCCGTTATATTCATCGTATCTTTTTTAAAATTAAATATTAAAAAATGTAAATAGTTCAATTGCGATGACGTCATCAATGGCGTGAGATCGGTGTGCCTTTGCCTTAATTATTAGTCAAAAAAATGTCTCAACGCTGTCAGCTGTCAATAACGTCACGTCAACAATAATTGTGATTTGCGCGCCATATCATACTTGCACCATACATAATCTCAGATTGTCTCAGATTAATCTCAATAATCTCATTCGTTTCATTACGCGAGTGTAAACTTTCGATCATAAAACTTCAAAAAAATTACACAAAGTTTAAGCTACTATATAACTAAATAATCGCCATGAATGATATTTTTGTTAAAGCTGACTCACGGAATCTTCCGAAAGTTGACAATATAATGATATTAGAATATGTGGCTGCAAGTAGCCAACATTACTTGGCTGAAATAAGAGGAGCCAAGATTTTAATGTAAGTTTAATCCTTACTTTAATATCTACCCATACTTATCTATTAACTTGTTTGATAAGAAAATGATATTATACTTTAATGACAAATGTTTTCTTAATGTTTTAGGTCATCTCGTGATTCTTATATTAATACCGCTGTGGGGTATGCCAAAGTGAATCGAACTGGAAACGATTGTATAGTTAATGCCAAAATAGTTCCTGAGCATAGAATTAGCAAAAAATTGTATACAGTGACATGCAAAATTGACGAACGAAATAATACCATTACTCATTCTGCCTGTGAAGACTGTGCAGCATCAGCAGGTATATATATAAGACCTAAAAAAGGCAGGTCACCGTTGCCAATAACTTGTAGTGATCCAATTTCTGTCTTTACAGGTGGTTGTAAACATTCACTCTTACTTCTTTTTTGGCTGGCAAAGAAAAGTTCAGAACCTTCATCAACTGCAGTTGAATGTTATTGGATCAAACCAACCCTTTCAAGTGCTAATACAGAACCAGTTCTTAGTAAAGAAATATTCCCTAAAGCAAAAATTCCAAAGCTGATGCCTAAATGTAGCATGAAATTAAGTGAATTTCAAGAAGAGTGTGGCAGGAGACAGTTAAGTAATTCGCTAATCTTGAAATTTGTGGATGGATACAAATCAAACTCGATGAATATCTTTGACATCATTTTAGCGTTTATTGATGAAGAAGCTGTACACAGTTTCTCAAATTTCACTAAATATTTAGGTAAAATTATTAACGACACCACTATTAAAGAAATAGGTTCAAAAACTGTTGACCAAGCTGAAAGCAAATATTGGCACAGTATACGTCAGGGAAGATTGACAGCTTCGAAACTACATGAAGCGGCACATTGCAGTACAGACGGAGCTTTAGTGGAACAAATATTAGGTGGATATAAGGTTCCTGAAACTAAAGCCATACAACGTGGAAAGAGATTAGAAACCAGAGTACTCCAAACATTAGAAGGCAAACTGAACCTTAAAATAAGAAAATCTGGGTTTATTCTCATAAATGGGATTTTGGGAGCATCGCCTGATGGTGTAAGTGATGATTTTGTAGTAGAAGTGAAGTGTCCAGCCTCGGAAAGGGCTGTTAAAACATATATTAAGAATGATGAAATTGCTGAGAAGTTCAAGACACAAATAATGTGCCAAATGTTGGCTTGCAAGAAAAAGAAGGGTGTATTCTGTGTGGCAGACCCATTATTTGAAACAACTAAAAATATTCATGTCATTTGGGTGGATTATGATAATGCTTATATTAAGACCATGATAAAGCAAGCAGAACATTTTTGGAGCATATATATATTTCCAAAATTACTAACAAGTGCTAAAAATAATAAAACACTGGATATATTTTAATAACTTTTTATTATTTCCCCTTGTAAGTTAATCAGTCCACAAACAATTAATACAATTTCATCTAAATAGGGTACATATTTATAGTTCACAACCGAGTGAGGTTTCAGTAGAGCATATTCCCGTACTCGTCTGATTACTCTCTCTACATGGACTCGTAAACTTGCTATTACTTTACTCTGCAGCGCTTCAGAAGCAGTTTGCTTTGTACCTGAATATACACTTGGTGGCCTTAAAAGTTTAATACCATGTGTACTTAATAGACATTCTATTTCTTTAAATCCTCTGTCTACTAAAATAACTGTATTCGGATTTAAAACTTTTAGCAAATCACTTTTTTCAACTATTGCTTTATCCGATATTCTTCCTCCATAACCCTTAGAAACAAAGCTTACAAAGCCATTAGGAGTACACCCTATTAAATATTTGACTGTATTACAGTTTTTGTACTGAGACCATGTCTGAGCTTGCTTTACAGGATTGGATGGCTTGGAAATTTGTATCTCAAAGCAATCAATGATCATCTGCACATCTGAATACCTAATTTTAAATACTAATGGTAAATTTTCTTTTATTTGTTTAGATTGTGGACAAAACACAAAATTTTGAAAATAATTGCCTAATACTTCAATCCCTGTTAATATCATTGATGATAACTTTGATCTGGAAATATTAAATTGATCACTTATTCTCTCTAGCGAGTCATTTTGCTTAATTTTGAGTAAGGTTATAATAAGGTGAAGCGAGTCAATGGGTGTTGTATTTTTCTCAACAATATAATCTATAAGCCATAAATATTGTTTAGGTAATCCTAAATACATCTTGGGCTTGTTTAAAACTATATCTAATATGATATTTCGGCTTTGTGATACATTTTGACCAGATGCACATACAGTGGATTCCTCTGTTTCTGATGTACAACCAAATAAAGAAGGGGTAGCTGCTGAAGATGTTTCTTGTGAAGACTGCATATCAACTGTAGTAATATTAGTAGCAATTTTTCTACTTTTATAGTTTGTGCTTTTGTCTACCATCTTTATTTCACACTGGGTTGCAGCATTTATCTAAAAAATAAATCAATAAGTTTACTAGGGTAGTGACAGTAGAAACTTACACCTAACCAAATAAAACATCAGTTTAAGAACAGCAAAATATTCCTGGAATGATTCACAATGACTAATGTATTACATTAAATTCAGGTATACATATTAAAAAGTACCTTTATTGGTAAAGTTGAACATGTAGATGTACTGGGCATCATTGCATCGGATGTACTAGACATTGCATCAGACATACTGGGCATCATTGCATTAGATGTACTTGGCACAATAACCTCTTCATATTTTCTTTTTAATGGCCTGCTAGGACTTGTATGTTGTAATAGTAACTTATTTAATTCTGACAAACTTTCACTTGCATCCTAAGCAATATTACGTAGTGAAGCTGAACGTTTCAGTTTATGTTCTTGATTCATTAACTTGCACTGGTAATAATTAATCAAATCCTCAGTGGGCTACAATAAAACAAATTATTAAGTATGTTAGTGGCAGGTCATGAGAGCTTAGATAAGTAGTAATAATCAAATCCAACAATCGTAATTAAAGTCAGCTGAACAATAAACACCAATACAGATAAAAGAAACTCAAAACCATTACCTCCAAATGATCTTCGCAACAATACATTGTGTACACCTTAAAATATTCCGCCTTTACTTGACGACACCACTTTTCTCGCAAGTCTTCTCGAACACGAACAAACATTTTGTTGGGACTATTGTTCGTGTCATTATTGCAAGTAGGAACAAAGCAGTTCCTATAATATTCCATTGAATAGCCGTTTTGATATTATTTACTTACGATAAACAACGTATCAAAAAATATTAAGAATTGATGAGGTTATGTTGTTTATTTACTATCGTATGTCAAATTAAATGTCATATCAGCCTTTTTAACGTTCGTGGCCTAGACGAAGGCATCGATACCGTAATATCTATGATGACATCATTTGAAGGTTAAATAAAAGTCATCTACATTTCACCTAAAATCTAAATAAACCTTGATTATTTTCTAATTCTAAATCTTAGGTGGTGATCAGTAACCCTATTCCTCGAAACGGTTTTTGTTTTATAACAATTTAAAAAAAATGAGCAATCCCCATTACTTAAAACTAATATTTATCTTACATCTAATTATTAGATCTTTATAAATGAACCTACTCGCTAAATCTTACATTTAATTATTTGATCTATAAAATGCACTCGCTAAAATAACTTAAAATTGATCATTTATCCTACATTTAATTACATGGTCTATAGACACGATTTTCAATTATACTACTAGAGGATATGAAGATACAAATTCGCTGATACTTTTCTATGCATTAATGTACCTAAAATAATATTAAGTATTAAAAATAAAATAGAAGAAAGAATTCGCTGACAGACAGACAGATTGTGATGGCAAGGTCTGGGACTTCACTGCTATAGGGTGATGGGGTCTAGTTGGCAACGTCTTTGTTGGATCTGGTACCAATATTCGCTTGTCAAGTAGAAAGTGTAGATACTGTGAAGAATATCCAGTAGGTACCTATCGGTATTAGACCTATTTCTGTGCTAATGCGCTGCTATCGACTGCTGGAGTAAAAGTAGTTAGCGATTTTTCCAATAAATTCTTCTCTCACTCATTCATCATCATCGCACCGTTGGTGTTGCGATAACATTTGTGTAGACGACGTTAGATGGTCTTAGAGTTTCGAAGTCTGGTTGGTTCAACTAGATGGTGCTTTTATATATTTTCATAAAAACTTCACTATCACGCTGTCTTTGCCTGTGTAGGTGGTTAGTGAATTGTATCAGTTTAGGAGGTAAATGTAGTTCTGATGCGCTTTGATTTCTTTTTCCCCTATTTGCGAATGACATTGCTTTTATGATTTGTTATCATAAAAGGAATATGCTCAAGCTCATTGCAAGCCCTGTAACAAAACCAAAATATGCCTAATTATAGGAGAAAAAACTTGATGTCTTAGGTATAAGGGGCTCAGCAGGACCATAGCGGACCTAGCGAAACTCGCCTTCATGCTGGTATCCTTACTAAATGACTGATGATACTCTCGTGCAAGGTTCCTCTTAAACTAAGAAGGTAATGGCATGGAAGAGTAGCAAGAAGGACCCTGTACTTTGAAGCAAGTTTTAGTTGCAGTTTGGATTGATGCTCACATAAATAAGAATACATTTGGTCTTTCTCGTAATGATTTCTACGCCTCAATTACACTATTGAACAGGCTCCACGAGCTTCCTCTGCTGAACTTTCCACGCCAAATGTACAAGTCTAAATTTGAATAAAACATATAAGATCATCGGTAAACTTCAGCCTGAGACACCTTGCGAAAGCAATACTAATATAATGGTTTAAGTAATGTATTCTTACTTACTCTTTTTCGTGTTTCGTATCTGTTGTGTGAATGTAGTTCTGTTGCGCTTTGGTTTCTTCATTCCCCCAGATGTTTTGTAGCTAGTCCATGGAGCTAAAAGATGTATTTATTGAGGGTTTGTTGTTAGGATCAAGTTAACAATGATCTAATTATCATTGTTAAATTGGGTGTGAATGATGTTGCATTTATGCCTCTTGAGGTGGCCAAGATTTGCAGAGTTGCTTTTAACTGGCACGTTAACTGGGTACATTGTAAGCCCTGTAAAATAGATATTTTTTTTAATAATCAAAATATATATAGTGTTTTGGAGCCACACTGTGAGTTCTTTGAGACCTAATCCGCAATTTTGCAATTAGATAGCTGTTCCTTCTATAAAAGCCTTATGAGCAATTGGTTTTGTAATCATCAGAGGACAAACAAGTACATTTTAATTTTTATTTATTATTTTGTGTAATATTTAGAGCAAAGGTCAGTCAGTCGTACTGACCGACCACCTTAGCTCTTTTGAATGATTAGAGAGTCTTTCGGGACTGGAACCGCAGTCCCAGGTGCCACTTATAAAAATAAATAAGATTTGGGACGCAGTTTTGGAACCGCGAATAAAATCAAAAATATATTATATCTTAAGGTGGATTGAAGGTGGACCAGGGCGCTCCGTAGTAGTAGCGGCGGTAAGACCCATCATGGGGGAGTGGCTAGAGAGGCCACACGGCAGCCTCTCATACCGTCTGACGCAGATGATCACCGAGCACGGGTGCTTCGGAAAGTATCTGCGTCGGATGGAGAAAGAGCCAACGACCGAGTGCCATCAATGCGACGCGAGCGAGGACTCGGGGCCGCACACGCTCACCGAGTGCCCGGCGTGGGATACGCCAAGGCGGGAGCTTGTGGCGGCCCTAGGAGTGAGGTTCTCACGTTCTCCACCTTGCTCACGGCGATGGTCCGCTGCGCGGATGCGTGGGCGGCCGGCGCCTCCTTCTGCGAGCAAGTAATGCTCGTGAAGGAGGAGGCGGGGCGGGAGCGGCAGCGGGAGCGACGAAGGATCGCAAGCCAAGCTGCCCGAGTACGAAGGCAACTCGGGCGTCGGAGGTCGATGAACAACCTCCGCCCCCCATGAGTGCTGGCCTGGGGGTGACAGGTGGAGCCGCCTGTCACCCTGGCAGAAGCAGGCCGCGGCGGCGCCTCCCCGTTTTCCGGGAACGAGTTGGGGACTCTGTAGTCCCCACACACCCGAGGAGAGGGCTAGATCGTGAGAGATGGCCCTAGGTCGGCCGGGGTGCGAGGGATATGCCTGTCAACCTCACAGAAGAAGAATTTAACATAGAACGGAAAGAATGAGCACGCGGCTAAATCAACCTTTACGAAAGTACAGTGCAACCAGATTACAAGGTTTTAGTGCAGAGGTGTAATGGAGACCCCATTACACTGAGATAGGTAATTGTGGTCTTACCTGCAGACTAGTAAACTTGCTGATGGATGGTCAGGCTCTGGCACAGACTTTCTTCTCGGGGTTCGGAGCGAGGATAGGGAGTTTGTGTCCAACCAGGATTTGTGCTCGCGTAGCTGATTCCGAGGAGCGGTCCGTGTATATACTGTTCTGTATAAATGTAATCTTAATTAAATACACCCAGGTATACCATGACCGCGTTGATTTCTGCTAAAATTATCAAAATTAAAATGGTTGTTTCACTTTAGTAAAATAAAATGTACCAGTTCGTTCCACATAGGTTGGTATGTATATCCTATCAGTTTGGATGTCCTGAATTGGCTAACCCTGGAACTCAACCGTGTAATTTATTTATTTATTTAATCTTTATGCACAAATATGAAAAGTGTACAAAGGCGGACTTAATGCCATGGAATTTATCTAGGAGGTAGGACACGTCGGTATATCCGCCCAATTGAGCAGTCCGACTGGAGAAGTACTTCCGCCCTACAGAATACCCTTATAATGATCATATTGGTTATAGTAACTTTGTGTTGTGTTCCCAGGGGTGAGTAGGGTAGCCAGAGGTCACTGTAGAATTTGTGCTGTCAGTGCGATGACTAAATGCTTGTCCTGCTTTGTCCTCTACACTGACGGCACAGAGACTCTGTATTTACAGGGTCGGCAGCGCGACTGTGGCTTCTCTGGTGCTACACACGTCCATAGGCCACGGTAACCACTTCCATCCGGTGGGCCACCTAAGTGGTTTAAAATAAGGACTTTTCTGCCAGTCAGCCTTAGGGTGATGCAGAGATTTGTCGAGGTAGGTGCTCGAAATATTGAAAACAGTAAACATAATTATATACTTAGATACTTACTTATAATACACATGCATAAATAATAAATATTTACACATCCCTACATAAATATATACATACACAAATATCTTATATTGTATACACATACATATAAACCCATATAGTATCAAACATGTACATACGGAAAGATCTTATGAATATTATTCTTTGTAGATTAGCCCTTTTTTGAATGTGGAACGATTTGGGGGAGATCCTGACTTCAAGAGGAAGCGCATTCCAAAGAAGAATAGATTGAACAGCAAATGAAGAGTGGGTAAGGTTTGAATGGCAGGTATTTGGCGCACAAATGATACGTACATTGAAGAGCACAATTTATGAAATTAATAGAAATGTCGCGCTGCGCACGTACAGAGCACATTTTATTAGGACATCTCTGGGTGCTAAGGTGGTGGACGAGCTCATATTCACTAAGCATAGATTATCACAAAAGCATCCGCGCGCGCCAAACCCTTGTCATATCGCGAATCGCGAATTAGGTCCAAGTGTGCCCTGAGGTATTTTTATACCTGCAGAAGTTTATGCAGTATATTTTTTTTTTAAATTTTAAGTAAATAGAAATCGAAGAGCCATTGAGCCAGAATCATACTAGTTAAGGAAAAAAATCACTTTTATTTTTATTTTAAATTTATTCGGAGGACCAACAGCCATGAAAAATTGTTTATAAAATGTAACTTAGTTACATAAAGCCAATAATAGGTCCTCGCTGTTACAATGCTGAATATATAATTATACTGTGAACATTAGACAGTATTAATTCAAATAATAATGTATTAGGTTAGGGGAAAGAGGTAGTGTTGACAATTTAAACCTACAACAGCAAATGTAATACTTACATTTTAAAAATTTCAAATTGTTGAAAAAATTCTTGGCTGAGCAGCCTCCTGACTGACGTTATACTGGCATTATATATGTCTATGCTATGTTGAGAGTTTGCTGCGTTCACCGTAGAACACGCTCTCCACATAAAGGTATTTTGGCGGTAATTGGATGGCACGACTGACACATACAGGGGCGTGTAGTGACGCAGAACTTTAACAGGTGCATTAATATTGATTCTAGACAGAAGGGCAGGGCTATCGACTTGGTTGCATAGGATTTTTATTTTATAAATGACGTCAGCAATTTTGCGTCGATATGCTGAAGGGAGGAGATGGAATTTAGCACACAGGTTAAGGTAATCACCAGACTTGTACACTACATTGGCGCGGTAGCATAAGTATCTGATGAACTTCTTCTGAATACCTTCTAGCCTGTCGATGTATTCATCGTATCGCGGATTCCAAACTTCCGACCCATATTCCAGTATACTTCTAACATATGTACAGTACAAAAATTTTATAGTCTTAACTTCGTGGAATGTATTCGAAGTACGCATAATAAAACCCAAAGCACGTGATACCCTTCTGGCTATACCATCGATATGCTCGTCGAAGATCCGTTTCGAATCGTATACAATACCAAGGTCGCGTATCTTCTCACATTTAATTAACTTCTGTCCTTTCAGAAAATAATCAGAGGTTATAACCGGGCGTTTACGAGTAAACTTGAGGGGATTTAATTCAAGTCTGTTCAGGGTACAGTAGCTGTCCAGACGCGCCAAATCAGCCTGAAGCCTCTCAACGTCGGTCTGTGACGATATGGACGCATACATTTTCATGTCGTCCGCGAAACAAAGGAGATTAGAAGACCTGAAGCACTCGCCAATGTCGTTCACAAAGATTATAAACAGCAACGGACCTAAAAGGGATCCTTGTGGCGCACCGCTAGGTACTGAAACCCATTGGGATACACAATTATTTAGCGCAACCGCTTGCGATCTGTTAGAGATTTAACAGCTAAACCATCTTAACAGATCTCCCCTTATCCCTGAGCTGGCTAGTTTCTGGATTAGGATGCAGTGGTCGATTCTGTCGAAGCACTTGCTGTAATTAGTGTAAACGATATCGACCTGCTTTCCCTGGCTCATATTATAGGTAATATAGTCATCTAAAATTGCAAGATTCGAAACCGTGAACCTACTCTTCACAAATCCGTGCTGGTATTGGCTGATAGTATTTTTGAGTGATGCGTATAGTTGAGTGTGAATGATTTTTTGGAAAGTCTTTGCAATTAAACACAACTTAGACACTGGTCTATAGTTAGTTATATCCTTTATTTTTTATTTAAAACTGTAAATATGTGACACCTTCGTAAGATAAAAAATACGACTAAAAACGTATTTCTATCAAACTATGCGTCGGAATGTTAAGTTGAAATTAATATGAAATAATCTGGATCTTCTTGGCAGGTGTGAAAAAATATATTGTGGAGGTAATTTGATAAATATGGCAGTCGCTTCATGAAAAATAAAGAAGTTCAGCCACGACGCAGTTGGACTGAAAGAAGCGGACCCGGACAAGGACGATGATGATAAGTGAAAAGGTTATGCTGTACCCAGTATAATTAGATTGATACAAAACCACCTTATAAATATCTAATAGTGGGTAGGTACAACAAAATATATAGACTTTAGAACATTTTTGCAACAATACATACCATTGATAAGTTGAAATATAAAGCTTTCCCGTAAATATTGAATACTAGAATATTGACTTTCAGTTGCTTGAAGGTTAAATTTCACAGAATAGAACTTGAGATGAGTACTTACTTCCAAAGCAATGATTCTCTACTATATATAATAATCTATGGCAATGATTTAATAAACCAGTCTACGTTATAAACCATAGACTATATATGCGAGGGATAGTATGTCATTTTAAAAGAAAGAGTCGCCATCTATATTTTAGAACGAAACTTATCGTTATGGTTAATTTGAATCTAAATTTCGATATTCGAATTTATAGAAACACTGATCAAGAAAGCTATTTATTCTATATCGTTACTAAGTTTGATTATTAACAAAACTATTGTTTGTTTTGTAATATCCAAATTCCAAAGTTACCAATCCAAATATCTAAAGATATAATCGGAGCAAAATTGTACATGGCAACTTCAAATGGCACTTTCACAGAATATTGCTTGTTAGCTAACTAGAGTAATAATCTGTGAACATTTTGCAAAAATTATGAGGGTAGTTGTGAAAGAAAATCAGACTATCGGATCATATAAAGTCATATGGACTAAAATTATTGTAATATTCGTAGAAAGATAGATATTGATGTAATTAATAAAAAAATACACTCGATAACTAGATCACGTTCAATATCTGAACAATGAGAGATGGAAAACTAAGTTATACCAAAAGGAAAATTGTAAAAAGGTAAGTACCTACATTAATTATCGTTTTATTACTAAGTCAAGGGGGCTACTATGGAACGTATAACTGAATTTATGCACCTGAACAGAAGACACAGTTTTACGTACTCAGACGGTAAATATTATTTTCGATAACGTTTAGGTCGAATGAAGTCTGACAGTCTCTGTATCTTTTTCTCGAGAGAAAATCTCCACAGAATTCCTATAACCATATACTATACCTATGGAAAAATATTTAAATTTGTCTTAATCGTTTCAGATTTCGCAGTCTGCGTTACTTGGCGTCAACTGTTTGATTCTAAATCTAATGCCTTGAGGATTTCAATTGTTTAAATAACGGCAGTGATACGTGAAATCCAGTTGAGCCAGTCAAATGGAATTAAGCGGTATGTTAAACTTATCATGTTAGCGTCATCGTGGTATAAGCAGTACCTTGTTGATACATTTGGCTAGTTTTGAGTTAAATAGTCAGAACCCCCCAACAAACATTTTTGTCATATAATTAAATATTTATATGACCTTGAGTCTTATTGAAGTTATTTTACAGTTTTTTTTAAACTCTGTGTCATGTACTAGTGCATTATGTGCCCGATAGTCATATACAGTTTCTGTCGTATAATAATGTCATATAGACGTTCTTTCGACTATTTTTTAAAACGGTTGTATAATAGCGTGTACGACAACGTCTATAAAACTTACTTATATGACTTTTCGTCGTGTTATACATTTTCGTTGTATAAACATAATAAAACTGTCAATTTTATCATATAATTACCCTTTAAACATCTGCTTAACGGATAGTAATTGTTTACACGTAGTATTTATAACCATTATATACACGTCGAATAAGTTATACGAGTGCAACCTGTATGCATCCTAAAGTATCATTAACATGATAATACGACCGCTATTTAGTTAATGCTCATATTAAAGTTTATAATAAACTTATATACGACTTCCACAATTTTGAAATCAAATTTATCATATTCACTTACGGTTTGGTACAACATGGATCAAAAAAAGTGGAAAAAAAGAAGTGGTGCATTTAAAAGAAAAGTTAAAAATAACTATCATTTGCTTCAAGCAGGCCGTACTTTAATACAAAGTAATAGTCATAGAGCTCAAGCTGAGAGTAAAGAAAATAGTAAGGGTTCCGTATCCCATTTAAATGCAAATTTTAACAATCAATTTAACCAAAATACTACGAGTATACCCTGCAGTTTATTTGACGAAGTTCAGGACTCTTGTTCATTTTCCGAAGTTGAAGACAGTTATTCGTCATCGGAAAATGAAGATAATAACTTCAGACACCATTACAAAAAAAGGCTATTGATTTTAATATTCCACAAGTTGCATTAAAGCAATTAAATGTAATTCTGAACAAAAGAATGCCCTGTATTATTAGACCCAAGGACGCTTTTAAAAAGTAAAAAAGAAATACAAATAATTCTTATCGATAACGGTCATTACTGGCATAATGGTCTCACTGATTCCTTAAAGACAATTTTACAAAACCTAAATGATAAGCGAAAATGCATTTCGCTTAATGTGAATATTGACGGACTGCCATTGTTCACAGTGTGAGTATAGTCATAAATCGCACACAGTTATCTTTGCAAAGACTGATTGCCCACGAAGAAATAACGCGGACTTTCGTTCTAAGAAGTATGGGGATCACCACAAGTACGATTCTCCTTTGCTAGCATTGCCAATAGATATGATTGAACAATTTCCTATTGGAGATTCTCTGCATATTATTGATTTAGGTATTATGAAACGATTATTAATTGGTTGGAAGGACGGCAATTTAGGAAATTTTACTACAAAATGACCTGCAAGGGAAATAGAAAAAGTTTCTCAATTTTTACTAGCCTGTCAGATGCCAAAGGAAATACACAGAAGTGTTAGAAGCCTTAAAGACTTGTCACATTGGAAAGGTTCTGAGTTCAATTCTTTCATTCAATTTTGAGTTAATAAAATAATGTTTTCTATCCATAACTGCTGATGACTGGAAGAAATACACTGATCATGTAATAAATGTGGAAAATCAGTACAAATTAAGGGACCGTATTACTGAAAACGAACTTGAACCATTCATAATACATCTTGAGGACAGTAGCAGTAGCAGCGAAGAAAGTTATGAAGCTGATTCAATATTTTAAGGTGTAAAGTTTTTGGAATCCGATTTCAACTATGATTCATAGCACATATATTTGTACGGGTGAATTACGAATATACATAAAATTATAGATTATTTGAAAATAATAAAAAGGCAGAATTAAAAGTATACTCTTTTATTTAATATTCTTCATTCTTCATAATACACTCATAAAACATTTAAAAAAATTTACTTGTTGAATAAGACATAGTATCAACTCCGTTTAAGTAGTGTTTAGACAGGGTTAACACCTCTTGATTTTTTAAAATTCCCGCCTTTTTTCTTGGACAGCTTTTGTTGGCCAGACTCTAAATGACCACGACCATTTCAAATGTGTGCGTATCATTTCGATGAAGTCCATCTTTGATAAAAACTTATCAACATCCGCATAATTGTAGATCATTGTGGGGTTTACCTTAAACAAAAGTATTATTTTTTTTTTTTTTTTATATAGGACACGCCAACTTGACCTCACCTCGCCTGATGGTAAGCTAAAGGCAAAGTCTCAGGAAAGAGGGTCACCATTACAGACACTAAGTGCTACAATGGTGGCACTCAGCTTGGCGGCCTCATCAGATGCTTTTTCACGCCCCGCTTAAAGGCCCCGGGACTGTAGGAAGAAGGAAACACGTGTGCTGGTAATGAATTCCAGGTCTTGGTGGTGCGGCAAAGAAAAGAGTCTCCGAACCGCTTGGTTCTTGCTCGTATATTCTGCACAGTGTGAGGGTGACATCTAAGGCCTGCACGTGTTGTCCTATGTAGGAAAGGAGATGGTGGGATTAGTTGGAAGAGCTCGTCAGAACACTCACCGTGGTAGAGACGGTAAAATACAGCCAAGGAAGCAATATCTCTACGCATCTGCAAAGGCTCGAGGGTGTTCGTGACCTCAGGGTTCCCAATAATTCGGACCGCGCGTCGCTGCAACCTGTCGAGAGCATCTAGTAGGTATTTCGCGGAGCCATCCCAGAGATGCGAGCAGTATTCCACGCAGGAGCGAATTTGTGTCTTATAGAGAAGACACCGCTGCTCCGGCGTGAAAAAACGTCTCACTTTGTTTAAGAGTCCGAGTTTCCGCGAGGCTGTTTTGATGATGCTCTCGATGTAATTTCTGTTATTCAGTTTGCAGCGAATATCCATGCCTAGGATATAGAGATTGTCCTGCAGTGGAAGTGGCGTGCTCTGAAGAGTGGGAAGGGGAAGGAAAGAAGATACCTTTGCTGTGAACGCACAAGCCTGCGTCTTCTTGGCATTGAACTCGACCATGTTCTCGGAGCCCCATTGAGAAATGTGATTCAAGATCCGGTCCAGTTCAGTGACAAGAAGCTGTCTTTTTTTTTTTCTTTTTTCCATTTAGACTTAATTATACGTCACACCAATCTTTCTGGTCTTAAAATATAAATTCTATGAACTACATTAGTTAGTTAGGGGTTTATTATTTTATTATTTATCCCTAAATCAACTTAGGTACTGTCATGGCGTATACATTTACAACTAACACGCAGTTTATGGGTCGGGAAGTTTTATAGTTGTCATATAACGTAGTTACTTAATAAATTATCAATAAAAATATGTGAAAACCTTAAAATATTAAAAGCGCATAAAAATTTTGTTAAACACTTACCTCACATTAATCAGTAAACTTGATTGCACAATGGTTTACAACTGATGAAATGGTTTTATCACCTCAAATAACGAAAAAATGCAATATTAAATTATCTGTCAGAATACTGCCAAATTAAATTAACGTGGTTCTATAGTCTGTTATATTTATTCGTTTAATACAAGTTGCATCATCTTTAAATGACAATAGTACAACGATTACATTATATAAAAGTTATATTGTGCGCCATTACTCGACACGAAGTCGAATACGCGTGATATACCTACACGCAATAGCTACATTATACGACATAAAGTTAAATCGCCGACGTGTATATGAGGACTATGCGACTAAGTTGGTATTTATATGACTGTTACAAGAAACTCTTGGCACCTTAAGTTGAATAAAATGGGCCTTATGCCGTCGAGTAAACGTAGTTATGATATTTATACAACTATATTAAATAATAATAAGTTGCCACCAATACGTCTACTCAACGTCGTAAATGTTTGTTGGGCCGTCTCTGTTTGACTTAGGTTGGCGCCCTTAAAAGCCGTTGTAGGCGTCGTGACAATCGCTTTTCAACCATCCAATTGAATTTTCAATTCAAAATTGAAAGAGGAAAGCCCACGCCAGTCTTGTTTATCCACCAGTATATGCATACCATCTATTTATTACAGTTGGTTCATAAATATATAGCTCAAATTAAACTAACAATGCTTACTTTTACAGTGCTTGTAATGGAACCAGTTAGCGTCTCAGAACATTACGTCTGTGACTACTAATATTACACAATGGAACACTAGAATGAACGATAAAGTCATGGATAAAGTGAATAAAATGATCTGATTGGCCCAATCAATAATCCAGCGGCAAACTCATAGACCAATAAATCACCTATAAGCCTATAAAACCACAGCGCTTCGGAATTGCATATATGGCAGAACAGATACAATAACTTGGAAAACAGCAAATCTAGATCAAGTTAAAGTCGAAAATTTTGATATCTTTCTCCACTAGTATTTAATTTTAGAACCGTCTTATGAAAAAAATGCGGCGGTAAGTACAACCAGATATTTTTTGAAGTAGAAATCAGGAAGCCGTGAGGTTTCAGGCAGAGAACAAATTAGACCTCTCGCTCTCTTCCCAAGCAGTGTCGTACAAGGCGACCAATAGAATGGGCAGTATAACATCAAACAGATATATAAAGCCCAGATTCAGCCTCAGATGCACGGCCGAGTCAACAATAGTGCCCGGAAAACGTCAATAGGCTCACCCCCTATTACGTGGGACCGAATACATTGATTGGTGAAATGTGAGTGTTAATTCACCTCTGCCTAACCCTCCAGAGATAAAAGCGTAATTATATGTATATGTATGTATGCAGGAAATATGTCCCAATGTCCGGTTCCAACATCTACACCAGTGCCTATTCAAGTCTCAATATTATTGCAGAATGTAAATCCAGTTTCTAATATAAAATTATATAAAAAGACTCGCAAGTGGCTTGGAAACATATGGGAAAGGCAACAAGAGAAAGTAGAAAGAAGAAAGCTGCATTTCTTATTAAATGTGAAGTTACAAAATTGCCAGATGTTCCTCTAGTAGGAGAGACTTCTACAATGAAGAAGGTAATTATATGGAAACAGTTCCCAACTTCAAAGTTTTCTCTACTTCAAAGTCGAAAGTCACTAGAAACCTGATGTCCCAGTACTTGTCCAGACAACGTCAGAACGTTCTGGACTACAAAGTCTTAAAATGATCCTCATTCCACGGTATATCTAAATAATCAGTCAAGAGGAAGGGGGAAAACCAAGGCATTAAGTTCATTTTGAGTACTTTGTTCGCCATGATCGATCTGATGCTGATTGTACAGAATGTGAATGTAGTTTTCTTGATGATAGCTACGCCATCAATATCTTAGGCATCTGAGGCTCGAGGTATACTAACTCTTCTTTTCCTTTTGACTTGCAGGTGCGGGTTGGCTCCGTATATCTTGGTGGGATTCCACATACACCCTATAAGCCGAAAAAATAGTATCAAGTGCACCTTATAGTAGCAAAGTCAAGGAGCGAGCATCACAATGGGTATATTATATTCAAGCCATATAATCTTTGTTATTTAAGATACAATATACTCAGAGGTATACTAGATGAATGTATTGATGCAATTATGTTAGTATCTACGTATCGTTTTTTAGTATTTAGAGGTGGTATAGATATTAGTTCGGTTAATATTAAGAAAATTAAACACTTTCTTTATTAATTAATAATTAGATAAATATTTGTCATTATGTCCGATTACTGAAGTTTCATGGATACTTATGATGTTATAAAGCAAATCGTTGTGATAAATAATATACGTCACATTTATTACATCAAGAGTTTAGCAGCTTATTAACTTTTGAATTTTTATGAGGAAGGTTTCTATAAAAAAGGCTGTACACGGATTAGGATACGGCAAACGAGAATAAATAATGTATTGACTGCTTTTACCTGTATAAAAATATTCAGAGTTCTTAGTGTCATACATCTACTAATTGGCATGCAATCATAATTCTATAATGCACTACAATTATTTTGAAAAAAAAATCATAAAATTCTTCTCTTCTCGCAGTTTTCCTTAATTTGACCGCCTGCTAACATTTTCGTTACTTTTGTGATTTTTTTTGTATGGACCCACAGTACTTTTATCACGCCATTCTTTGCACAGTAATTTTTTGCGTCGTTTATATAGTTGGATCCCGTTTCCGGGGACGAGTCCGGGACTCTGTGATCCCCACACCTGAGGAGGGCCAGATTGGTGAAGAATGCCCCGGGTCGACCGGGGTTGAAGGGATATGCCTGTCAACCTCACCTTCGGGAACTAAAAACGACCTACAGGCGCCGTGCGTTTTAGTTGGTTCGAGTCTGACATAACCTCTCCTTCCGGCTCTGATGGGATCCCACCCATCTGTGGGGATTTCACGCATGTAAAAGAAAGTATTGCTATTGACTGCTATGTTTTGCCGCTGCAAATGTCGGTATAATGATATTTGCAACTGACATTTGTGTTAGGACTAATAGCATTAAATACCTCTGAATACTACTGTACTCATCAGTCTTTCACTCTCCAGTTCTTGTACATGCAGGTTCATGTGCCGGAACCCCCAGGTCACAGACCAGGCGTTGAAGTCCCCGAGCACTAGGACTGGATGAGGGTGACAGGCGTTGACGACGTCGGTCAGTCGCTCCAGCAACCGCCGTTATTCCCCTACGCGTCGGTGTAGGTTCGGCGTGAAGTAGACAGCGACGACCGCAATCTCCCCCACACGTGCCGCTACGATGCAATGCTATGACAACAAGGGGGGAGGCACCCACAGCGGCGTTACACACCAGTGCCACCAACCCGTCCAGGTCGACCACTCAGGCAGGCTCAAGATGCCGGTGAGTGTATGGATCGGCGACAGCAGCGACGTATATGGATCACTGTGTCATGCGAATATGTTGGCACCTGCATATTGTTGGTTGAGACCATTTTAGCATTTTCTTTGTTTACTTTCATGCGCCTATTTTGGTACCAAACCTTTAAGATTTTTTCCGGCAACTGTAACGCATCAGCTAGTGTTCAGTAGTTTCGTTGATTCACCTTCACTACTGGATGCAACTGTAGAAGGCACAGGCTCACTCGGGAGAGAACCCGCGTCTTCTACAGAATGAAGTTGGTTCACGCCCACTGAAGGAGGTACTTTGGTACAGTTTGAGGTCGGAGGAAAGAGAGTAGGCAGACTGACAATATCGGTGAGGGTAGCTGTCGCTTCCGGTTTTTCCGATATAATTATATTCACCACTGGAATTGGTTTTGGTGCTTGTAATGGTTGAATAAACTCAAGCATCTCCGGATACTGAGCCTGCGAATATGTTGGCACCTGCATGTTGCTGGTTGGGGCCATTTCAGCACTTTCTTTTTTCTCCTTCATACACCGATTTTGGAACCAGACCTTCAAAATCTTTTACGGCAACTGTAATGCATTAGCCAGTGCTATTCTTCGGACACGGTCCAAGTATCGGCTTCTGGCATACTCCCATTCTAAGTGCGTCAATTGCTCTGTGGTGAATGCAGTCCTCACTCGTTTTGGTTTTCTCATACCGCTTGAAACTACGCTAACAGTCCAGGTGGGTTGCGTAGCTGGACTATTCAGGCTCGGTTGATTTGACGAGTAGTTCATCGTTCATTTGGTGTAGCCGACCATTGCAAATTCTATTAACAAAGAAAATGTTCTCTCTTAATTTATTCGCAAATTCAATGTCTAAATAAGGTAAGTAATATCATCCTGTCGTAAATTAATAGGAACTGAAGTCAAATTTTAAAGTTATGGATATGCACATAAATTTTATGAGGGTGACAGGCGTTGACGACGTCGGTCAATCGCTCTAGCAACCGCCGGTATTCCCCTATGCATCGGTGTAGGTTCGGCGTGAAGTAGACAGCGACGACCGCAATCTCCCCCACACGCGGTGCTACGATGCCATGCTCCCTTACTATGACAACAAGGGGGGAGGCACAGCGGCGTTACACACCAGTGCCACCTACCCTTCCAGGTCGACCACCCAGGCAGATCCAAGATGCCGGTGAGTGTATGGATCGGCGACAGCGGCGACGTGTATGGATCACTGTGTCATGCGAATATGTTGGCACCTGCATATTGTTGGTTGAGACCATTTCAGCATTTTCTTTGTTTACTTTCATGCGTCTATTTTGGTACCAAACCTTTAAGATTTTTTCCGGCAACTGTAACGCATCAGCTAGTGTTCAGTAGTTTCGTTGATTCACCTTCACTACTGGATGCAACTGTAGAAGGCACCGGCTCACTCGGGAGAGAACCCGCGTCTTCTACAGAAAGAAGTTGGTTCACGCCCACTGAAGGAGGTACTTTGGTACAGTTTGAGGTCGGAGGACAGAGAGTAGGCAGACTGACAATATCGGTGAGGGTAGCTGTCGCTTCCGGGTTTTCCGATATAATTATATTCACCATTGGAATTGGTTTTGGTGCTTGTAATGGTTGAATAAAATCAAGCATCTCCGGATACTGAGCCTGCGAATATGTTGGCACATGCATGTTGCTGGTTGGGGCCATTTCAGCGCTTTCTTTTTTCTCCTTCATACACCGATTTTGGAACCAGACCTTCAAAATCTTTTTCGGCAACTGTAATGCATTAGCCAGTGCTATTCTTCGGACACGGTCCAAGTATCGGCTTTTGGCTCGGAAAGTATCTGCGTCGGATGCAGAAAGAGCCAACGTCCGAGTGCCATCACTGTGACGCGAGCGAGGACTCAGGTCCGCACACGCTCACCGAGTGTCCGGCGTGGGAGACGCCGAGGCGGGAGCTTGTGGCGGCCCTGGGAGTGAGGGTTCTTACGCCACCTTGCTTGCGGCGATGGTTCGCTGCGCGGATGCGTGGGCGGCCGGCGCCTCCTTCTGCGAGCAAGTAATGCCCGTGAAGGAGGAGGTGGGGCGGGAGCGGCAGCGGGAGCGACGAAGGATCGCAAGACAAGCTGCCCGCGTACGAAGGCAACTCGGGCGTCGGAGGTCGATGAACGACCTCCGCCCCCCATGAGCGCCGGCCTGGGGGTGACAGGTGGAGCTGCCTTTCACCCTGGCAGAAGCAGGCCGCGGCGATCGCCCAGGCAGGCCTAAGATGCCGGTGAGTGTATGGATCGGCGACAGCGGCGGCGTGTATGGATCACTGTGCCATGTGAATATGTTGGCACCTGCATATTGTTGGTTGAGACCATTTCAGCATTTTCTTTTTTTTACTTTCATGCGCCTATTTTGGTACCAAACCTTTAATTCTTTTTCCGGCAACTGGAACTCACCAGCTAGTGCTATTCTCCGGACACGGTCAGTGTACCGACTTTTAGCAAACTCTCGTTGTAGGTGCATCAGTTGCTGAGTGGTGAATGCAGTCTTAACTCGATTAGGTTTTTGCACTACGCTAACAGTCCAGGTGGGTTGCATAGCTGGGCTATTCAGGCTCTTTTAATTAGACCAGTTTTTCATCATAGCAGGCACATTTGGTGCAGCCGCCCATTGCAAATTCTGTGAACAATGAAAATGTTCTGTCAAAATTTATTCGCAAATTAAATGTTTAAATAGAGGAATATCAACCTGTCATAAATTAGTACATACTAAAGTCATTTTTGAAATCTGTGGTTTGCAATTGATGCAATACTAATTTCATAAGAACAAGTGGACCACTACAGTATGAAGAATTTTTTTGTGAACTGACACTACGATAATTACATGATTCAAATGGTAAAATGATGTGACATCTATTATTGATAGTAGAACCACTGCAATGGATTAGATTAAAAAATGTAGTATTCATTCTACATATAATTGAGATTAATAAGGATATGAGTGACAAAAGAAAACGAATGTGAGATTAAAATATATTATATAAAAACAACATATCGCTGGATTCTGTAGATAACGTTGAATTTGTGGCACCGACTTGACTCCACTGCATGCCGCTGGAACCACTAGCCCCTGAACATTATCCACAGACAGGCACAGCAATTCCATGTTGAGGGTAAGTGGTGCTGTACTGCGCGCTACTTCCGTGACTAGAACCACTTGAAGATTGCACGAAGTCTGTGGCCGTAACATTGTTTTGTGCAGAATCACTTGAAGGCTGTCCGAAGTCAGACATTGCAATATTGCTTTGAGGGTAAGTTGTATCCCAATGCACGCCGCTGCCGTGGTTACAATCACTACTCAAAAATTGCCCAAAGCCAGATTCAGCGATATCGTTTACGAGTAAGTTCATTTATATTCACTGCAAGAGTTAGTGTTTATGGTTAATTACAAAAAACAGTATTGGTTTTTATAAGTTTAGCTAATCAATTAATTGGACCTGTTTATCCAATAAAGTCCTTACAATTTCTATAAATCAATAAGTTGATGAGAGTCAATGAGTGACGCAGTTGAAGCAGTTATTGTGTTTCTTCGGAAAGGGTTTATTTTGAAATCGTTGATATAATAATCGTCTGTTTTTATTTATATGATAATCGTACAACAAATTATTATTCTTACGATAATCATTACTTTAAGATCTTAAAGCTCGTGAATTGTGTTAATATAGAAGGAATAAGTGGGCTGTTATCTTGGCATTCTGTAGTAGAAGAAAAATAAAGCACGTATATGTTACAATATAGTCTGAATATGGGCGACATTATCATAACTATTACTATACATACTCCATTCGGTTAGGTAGTTAACTAAAAGTAAACAATGTTGTAGCAATTTTTTATAAAAACACAAATCAGTTCAATTTAAGTTCTTAGTCTTTGAAAGGGGTTTCTGTTCAGAAAAATTACTTAATAAAACAGGTTATAAAGATTGTTAACGTTTAGTTAAGAACCTGACCGAATAGGTATAGGAAATTCCGTGCAAAAATAAGCGTTATATTCGTTTACGCTTGTTATGTTATATAGTACTTATACCATATTATCGCCACTTTATATACTTACCTAGAGGTGCTCACAAAATATGAAAATAATATACAGCAAATAATTTAATTAAACGCTATAACTTTACATCGCTCTGAACAGCACCATTTTTAATATTGTCGTATTATAATTGTTAAGTATGCTTGTAAAAGTTTACAAAATTATCGTTATTTCCAAAATCAAGTAGGTATTGAGTAATATTTTGAAAATATCGTTACTTGAAGTCTATAAGGATTTTGCACCGTTATGAGGTACCTATCGGTAAAAGTATAAAAGCGATTATTTCTTTGTTTCATATTGGGATGCTGATGTTTAGAACGAACAATTTGTTAAGACAGGCCCATCGTATAATATCTGATTTGGTTAATATTGCCTAACCTTCTAATGTGCTAATCTTACTTTAAGCTAATCATAGGCTTAAAATTTTGTTTACTGACCTGTACCTTCTTAGACCATATACTGTATAGAATAGACAATATTAGCAATTAAATGCATCATGAAAAACGTCGTGAAAATCGAGCTTTGTGTGAGAGAATGTCAATATTGCACTTTATACTGTTAATGTGTGCATGTCATGGATGCATGTATTCAGCTTATACCGAAGTAGTAGCCATTTATTTCGGCTGGAGTGACACTTGCTGCGTCTAGGAGCAGTCCTTGTGCATCTACCTTATTCTGTCATGAACTTGTTCTGGTACTCCTAGAATATGGTACGTGTTTGGAACATTAAATCATATTCAGTTTTTTTTTTAATACAAGATTGTTTTTTAAAAGAATAAATAAATATTATAAAATTTAAAACAAATAAAAATAACTGAAATATTCTGTGACATTCCACACAACGCTGTCTAGATGGTAAGCATATCAAAATCACAATGAAATTGGTGCAATTTATATGGAAATTCAGATATCAATTAATAAAGTTTCCACGTTATTTATTTTCTGTTGACTTTTTAGTGTTGTTGTGTATTTCCGCCCCATTGAGCAGTCCGACTGGGGAAGTACCTCCGCCCTATAGAAGACCGCAGTTATAATAACTTCGCGTCATGTTCCCGGCGGTAAGTAGGGTAGCCAGAGCTCACTGGAGAATTTGTGCTGTTAGTGGGATGACTAAAGATTTGTACTGCTTTGTCCTCTATACTGACAGCACCGAAACTCTGTGCTTACAGGGTCTGCAGCACGAGTGTGGCTTTTCTGGTGTTACACACGTCCATAGGCCACGGTAACCACTTTCCATTAGGTGGGCCATGCGCTTGTCTGCTACCTAAGTGGTATATAAAAAAAAACATCATTTCTATTGGTATGTATGATATGGAGTCCTTATTACGCCGTACATTCTCTATGAGTCGAAAGTCTACAAAGGGCATTTACACGAAACCTAGCCTATAACACCAGAGGAATTTCTCATAGATGCCCGTACCAAAAGCGACTAAAATACTTTAATATGCATACATTGCGTGAACGACGTCCAGTGCAGGGTCTTGCATTTCTGCATAAGTTAACGAATGGTGGGCTGGACTGCAGCGAATTACCCGAAGTCAGTATTCAGGTACCCCGTAAAATGCCAAGATATCCTATTTCCAATGTGTACCACTTACCAACCTTCAAATCGAACATCGAGTTCAGATCTCTGCACCGGCTGTGCAAAGAATTTAATACAATATCAAATACACACCTAACATCGACTTATACCATGATTCTAGGAATATATTTAAAATTAAAATATTTAGTGCCCTTCGAGCCTCCAATAATAACAATATAGTCACCACCTAATTAAAGAAGTTAGTCTACCTACTCAGTATAATAATAAATAGTGAAACTTAGTCTGTATGAACTATCATTTGTAGAGTCAATTCTCTGTGCTAATATATGTCTCTTTTTTCTTTTCTCTTCACTGTTATAATATTACGCATGCTAGTTTATCCGTAATTGGCAAATGTATCAGCCACATTACTCGCTCAACATAATATTGTATAACAATTTGTAATATATGTGCTATGAAAAAACCTAATAGGTATAAATTAATAAATAAATAAATATTATTTTATTATTAAAGGTGAAACGCATATACCTATGTTTTATTGACTTAAAATGAATTGGACACCATTTTAGGTAAAATTAACATACCTACCTAATTATAATTGGACGAGAAGGATATTATGAGATATAAGGTATATTATGAGCTCATGAGTCAGAATTGAAAATCGTTAGGGTCCCACTCGCTTCTATAACTCGATCTATTATCTACTGATAATACATTCATTTATTAATGAGTCAGTGTCCGTTACGAAATTACAGAAGAACTGGACAAAACTGCATGCTGAAATAAACAATAATATTAAGATACCTTTTTTAAATACACGGGTGTATCATCATGCACCATGCTCACGAATGGCTCCGTCGACAACAAAGTCTTTCGAATATACTTGTTATATAAGGAACCGCAGCGTCTCGCGACTTCGTATGCGTGGACCTGTTTTACCCCCGTAGGAATGGAGTTTCGTAAAATTCATTCGCATCGAATCCGTGGGTATTTTATGCACGTAAAAAAGTGGTATTTCCCTTTGAAATATATGGATTTATTCCCAGTCTAGACAACGCGTAGTAAGTGTAGCCAAGCATCGTAGCAAGTACGGCCTAGCAAGCGTAGCAATTATAAGCCAGTAAGTGTAGCGTACGAATAAACTTTCTAAACTTCTTACAGATTCTGGTATCCCTTACGGTATCAAGCCAGTTCTTATGACTGCTGCCTGGGCCTAGCGGAGTCGGAGGCCCACATTTGTTACTCACACAGTTAGGTTACCTAACCATTGAAAATTATTCTTTTCTGGGTCGGTTAGTTGGTACTACAGAGAAGACACCAGCAAGTAACTCAGAAAACTATACTCGAACTAGATTTTTGTTACACTTCACTACTATTTTAAACATATTAAGTTGCAAGTCTACCATATCCTGAGTAATTTCATTAAATATTGTAATACAGAATCGCTAGGACTTGCAATATTACAGGAAATGCCAGTATAAAGATATTTGCCACTGACTGTAGGTACTCGTCAGTTTAATACTATTAAGGTCCTCTAAATACGTGACCTGCGTATAATATATTGGCCCATGCATATTGCTGCACTCAGTTTCAGTGGGTTCTATCTTCTTCTTCATTCACCGACTTTGGTAACATATTTTGGTGTTCGTTATTTATAGATTTAAATACATACCGACTTCTTACATTTTGTGTTGTCAGTATAATGATAATGACTATTATGGCACTTCTGTAGTGACGAAGGCCTACTCGAGGGCACTGCTTGTGATATAAATTACTATACTCCAACGTTGTATTGTATAGGATACATCGCGTTCCATTCGTATTCATATCCTTTATTGCAAATTTATACATGTATATAAATATGTTAGTTTGGTTTGTGTATGCTTCAAAAACTTAAAAGTTCTGCACCAATAAAACTGCATATTTAACTCAATAAACAAACAGGTTAGTGGATGTCGCTGCAAGCGAGTTATACAATTATTTACGTAAGTTATCCCAGGAGAAGCCGGGATTATACATATTATATTTATAACTTAGAATAATAGGTAGAAGTCGAGCTAAACTAAAATGCAAAATGATTGAGCTTCGCTTGACTTCCACCTATTATTTTGGAGCATACACAAACCAAACTAACATATTTATATGCAGGTATAAATAAGTAATAAAAGATATGAATATGAATGCAATGCTATATTATAATTTATTATCTTTGCGCACAATTGTGATGAGGGGTTTATAAGAGTACAACGAAATCTTGATTTGCATAATGTTGTAAATAGCAACTTTATTTAAGTACATATTTACATTTTACGTAATATTTACATGTGATTTTTATTTACATTATTTCAATATTTTTTACATTGTTTTTTATTTAATTCTTCATTTTTATTTAGAAAAATATAATACTCTTAGTTTATTTTTAATAAGATTATTATTTACATATGCACACTTAATTAGATACTAATAAAACACAATTACCAACTTTAATACATTTTTATGTAAAATACATTGGAAACTACAACATCACATGGGTTACACCTTATAACTAACTTAAATTATTTTATTATTTATCTTAAAACTATACGAATTGAAAATCTTCATCCAGGTGAAGATCTTCGAGTACCGGTAAGTCCGAGAACCAAGATTCACCTTCAGCACTAGATGCAACTGTAGAAGGCGCAGGCTCACTCGGGAGAGAACCCGCGCCTTCTACAGCATAAAGTTGGCGCACGTCCACTGCAGGGGACTGTACACACATGGGACGGGAGCCAGTAGACAGACTGCCAATATTGGTGGGCGTAGCTGTCGCTTCCGGTTTATGCGATATAATTATATTCACCACCGGAATTGGATTTGGTGCTTGCAATGGTTGAATACAATCAAGCATCTCCGGAAACTGAGCCTGCCAATTTGACGGCACCTGCATGTTACTGGTTTGGGCCATTTCAGCTCTTTCTTTTTTCGCCTTCATTCGCCGATTTTGGAACCAGACCTTCAGAACCTTTTCCGGCAACTGTAGTGCATTAGCCAGTGCTATTCTTCGGACCCGGTCCAAGAATCGGCTTTTGGCATACTCCCGTTCTAAGTGCGTCAGTTGCTCTGTGGTGAACGCAGTCCTCACTCTTTTTAGTTTTCTCATGCCGCTTGGAACTACGCTAACAGTCCAGGTGGGCTGCGTAGCTGGGCTATTCAGTCTCGGTTGATTTGACGAGTTCAGCGTTGGAGGAACATTTGGCGCAGCCGGCCATTGCAAATTCTGTTAACAAAGAAAAAGTTCACTCTTAATTTATTCGCAAATTCATTGTCTAAATAAAGTAATATCATCCTGTCGTAAATTAATAGGAACTGAAGTTATATTTTAAAGTAATGGATATGCACATAAATTTAAAAAGAACCAGGCGGACCACTGCTGTATGAAGTCTTTTCGTATGAACTGACTACTACGATAATACATTATTTAAATGATGAAACATTTTAAGTGACTCGATTTATTGATAGCGGAATCACTGCAAAGGATTAAACTAAAAAAATATATTATACTTTCAATATACAATTGAAAAAATATATAAATAATAGTCTGCTTCTAAGAATAGATAATGAGGATATCAATGACAAAACAATACAAAAATGAATGAGAAATAAAAATATTTAAAAACAACATACCGCTGGATTTTGTCGAAAAGACGAATTTTGTGGTACGACTTGACTCCACTGCATGCCGCTGGAACCACTAGCACCTGAACATTGTCCAAAGCCATGTTGAGGGTAAGTGGTGCTGTACTGCGCGTAACTCCCGTGACTAGACCAACTTGAAGGCATTCCGAAGTCCGAGTTAGCAATATCATTTTGAGGATAATTTATGTCCCACTGCATGCCACTCCTGTGGCTACAATCACTACCGAAAAATTGTCCGAAGCCATTCATAGCGATATCGTTTTGGAGAGAAAGTTTAGTTAAGTATGTATACTACAAGAGTTGAAGTACATGTATGGTCAACTACAAAGAAGTGTTCGTATTTATAGGTTTAGTTAGCTAAGGTCTTAATTGGACCGGTTCATCCAGTAAAGTCCTTATAATAACTATAAATCGATTAGTTGATGAGTGTTAATGAGTCGGTACTTCGGGTTGTTTGTAACGACAAATAGAGTACCTATTGTGTTTCTTCGCAGAAATTAATTAATTAATTAATTTCGGAATCGTTTAATAGGCTGTTGCTATGTATAAGACAATTGTACATATAAACAAATAAATTATTCGTACGGTAAACAATACTTTAAGTTCTTTAATATGTCAAGTAACTCTAGCAACCAAACACGACGAGATTCGTCGAATGATCTTAAAACTCACGAATTGTGTTAGGATCGAATTAATAAGTGGGCTGTTATCTCGGCATACTATTGTAGAAGAAGAAAGATTACTATCATAAGACTAATTTGTGTTTTTTATGTGCATGTTTCATACTGACTCAATTGGTTAATATATTCCCGAGGAGGGCCAGATCAAAAGACATGGTCCTGAATCGGCCGGGGTGCTAGGAATATGCCTGTCAACCTCCCCTTCGGCAACCAAAAACGACAGCCGTGCGTTTCAGTCGGTTCGAGTTCGACGTAACCTTTCCCACTGGCTCCGGCATGAGTTATCAGTGGGGATTTTTCATATGTAAAAGAATGCTTAATATATTTGAAATTTATAATTTAGTGACATTTAGCTTTAAAATATATAGATTCATTCCTAGTGTAGACAACGCGTAGCAAGCGTAGCCCAGCAACGTAGCATGTGCAGGCAAGCAAGCGTAGCAATCACAACCCAACAAAAGTAGCGTAGATAGAAACTTCTTAAACTTCGCCAACTTCGCACAGATTTTAGTACCCTTTACGATATCGAATATATATAATTGAATAACGATTAAGCCAGTTGAGACTCAAAATTGAGTTTAACTCGAATTATACCCACTTTATTGCCTTATAAATAACTGTACAATGATATTCGTTTCCGTTCGGAAGTTTATACGATAGTAATCTTATAACCCAGTTGCAGAGTCATCTATCTAGACATAAACCACTGAAGCGGGTTTGTATATCTAGTAAAAATTAGATTTCATACAAGATACATAACCCTTCTTGGCAGTCGGGTAAAATGCTAGATTTGAATTACTCATAAGCGCATTATTCCATTTTTTTTTCATTTCCATTGTACATGCTATAATTAGAACTAGATTAATATTTACATGTAGGTAAACACTTTATTACTAATAAAAACAATTACCGACTTTAATACATTTTTCTATAACCGACATTACAAATAACAACATGGCATGGGTTAAACCTTACAACTAACTTAAATTATCTTATTATTTATCTCAAAGTTATAAACATTTAAACTCTTCATCCAGGTAAAGATCTGTGATCAGTGGTAAGTTCTAGTATCAAGATTCAACTTCAATACTGACTGCATCTGTAGAAGGCGCAGGCTCACTCGGGAGAGAATACGCGAATCCTTCTACAGAATGGGGTTGGTGCACTCCCACTGAAGTAGGTACTCTGGTATAGTTTAAGGTGGGAGGAGAGAGAGAGTAGGCAGACTGATATACCAGTAGGGGTAGCAGCCACTTCCGGTGCTTATAATAGTTCAATACCATCAAGCATCTGCGGATACTGAGCCTGCGCAAATGCTGGCACCTGCATATTGTTGGTTGGGACCATTTCAGCACTTTCTGTTTTTTCTTTCATACGCCTATTTTGGTACCAGATGCTACTCTCCAGGTACAGTCCAAGTAACGATTTTTAGCAAACTTCCATTCTAGGTGTATCAGTTACTGTGAGGTGATTGCGGTCTTCACTCGTTCATGTTTTCTCTCACCACTTGAAACGCCGCTAGGAGTCCTTGTGGGTTGCATAGCTGGTTTATTTAAGCCCAATTCATCATTGGAAGAGCATTCGGTGCAGCCGTCCATTGCAAATTCTGTGTAAATTAGTTCGCAAATTAAAAAAAAGTTTAAATAAAGTAATGTAAACATTTCGGATTTTGATCGGTACTGATAAAATATTTTAAAGCTGTTGTTTGCAACTGATGTCACACAAATAAAAAAAAGATACGTGGGCTACTACAGTTTGTAGTATTTTTGTACGAACTGACTACAACGAAAAGTACACGATTAAATGGTAAAATATTTTAAGTGACATTGATTGTTGATAGCAGAACATATGTATATGTTGAAGGAATAATATATTTTTTGAGTTCATATTATACATAAGATCTGCTTTTAAGAACAGTTATAAAAACAATACTAAATAGAATGCGTAAAATCAACATACCGCTGGATTTAGGAGATAAACCGGACGGACTCATTAGCATGCCTTGATTGATTGATGCATGACTGGAACCTACTTAAAGATTGTAAGAATATTGGACCTGCGTATAATGTATTGGCACCTGCTTATTGCTGGTCTCAGTTTTAAGAATACTTGATGAGAATTTGAGTGGTGCGAAATCAAATATAAGATAAAAAATTATAAAAAAACAAAATACCGCTGAAATAAGGAGAAAAGCCGGACCCATTGACACGGCTTGATTACACTGCATGTCACTCCCATAACTAGAATCAAAGAATCAATCTCATTTATTCAGTTTAGACACATAAAGCGCATGTATGAACGTCTAATTTTTCCATTTATGTAGGTAAACCATTGAAAACTTTTTCTCTCGCTTATTCGGTAGGTTGGTTCTACTGAGAAGATAACAGCAAGAAACGCAAAGAACTATATTAGAACAGGATTACCTTTTACAAAATATTGGTTAGTTCGTACGAGCATGGGCAAGCAAGTGCGTAGGATGATCATGAATTTTTTCATTGAGATATTCGTCTACTTTATATTATTTCACTAACCTTTTTTTCATTTCTATTTTAAACTTATTAAGTGGCATGTCAATCAAAATCCTGAGGTACTTCAATAAATATTTTACACAGTTACCTACAAATGAATTACCAACATAAGGTTGGTAATTGTCCTGGTTTGTCCTTTACACTGACGGTACAGAAACTCTGTGCTTACAGGGTTGGCAGCGCGAGTGTGGCTTCTCTGGTGTTACACACGTCCATAGGCCACGGTAACCACTTTCCATCAGGTGGGCCGTGTGCTTGTCTGCCACCTAAATGGTATAAAAAAAACCTGCGTATTATATATAGGCACATATATATTGCTGCACTCAGTTTCAGGGTTTCCTATATTCTCCTTTGTGAACCGATTTCGGTATCAAATTTTTAGTGCTCGTCATTTAATTATTTAAGTACCTAACGACTTCTTAAATGTTGTATGTAGGAATAATGATACTGCTGCATAATATAGCTGCATGTGCTTCTGTGATGCAGGCCGGCTCGAAGTCCCTGATTGTGAAATAAATTGCTATGCTTCAACGTTACATCGTACATATAATAAAATTGTGTAAAAGCCGCGGTGGTCTAGAGGTTTAGGTACTGGACTGCTGAGACGAGGTTTCGGGTTCGATCCCAGGTTTTACGATGATTTTATATTTTATATTTTATTTTTTTATGATGATGATTTTTCGATGCTTTTCGAAGTTATGTGTGTATTTATCGCAGCATTATAAGTGCCCGGTTAATGGCAATAGGCTCGCTACCTATTACATTGGGACCGAAACATGAACTGGCGAAATGTGGGTGCTAGCACCTCTACCTACCCCTTCAGGGATATAGGCGTGAGTTTAGGTTATGTTATATTGTACAGCTAAATACTGCTCTAATTGATCAGGATTTAGCTACTTACCATGCAGCTCAGTGGAGAGTGAACCACTATAGATTGCAGTGTGAGTTCATACACTCTCATTTTATATTAAACAGGAGTACCTACTGAGCTCAAAGTCTACTGGAGTCGGAGTATGCCCAGTATTATTATTCGTCACAGGTATAGCTGGTATTATAATACTGGCTACTGGCATTTCTTTAGTTACTAATACTGTACATAAAATGCTCCCTTTTTCTCTTTGAGATTTGCATTTTTGTACAGAAACATCCTACTTTATTTAATAAAAATAGGTAAAAAAACTTTTTAAGTTAAACGGTTTTATGTTAAACATACATTGCAATGCCCTGCGCATTGCACGGCTTGGTCAAGAGCTAGTGGCACATCCCACGGGCAGCCGTGGATACTGGCGACTGGCCTAAGCCGTACAGGCCAACTTCTGTCAGCCTTCGCTGCCACCGCTGCGCTACCCTGTTGGATCCCTGGCCCATGGACCGCAAGAGAAAGCCAACATGCTAGTAAATCTCTTTGCGGCCAATTTCCGAGTCGATGATTGCGGTCGACACTACATAATGGAGACCGCCGGCACTACATAATGGAGACCACGTAATGCCTGAAATACGTATCAGGCAATACGATGTCCTTGCGGTACTTCAATCACTCGATGTCCGGAAAGCCATTGGCCCGGATGGTATTCCAGCGGTGGTTTTACAAAAATGTGCAGCGGAGTTGTCTCCAATGCTTTCACAGCTGTACCGACTTTCCTACAGCTCGGGTACAGTGCCTTCGGCTTGGAAAGAGGCGAATGTACAGCCGATCCCCAAGAAGGGGGATAGCTCAGAGCCAGCCAACTATCGACCCATAGCCATTACCTCAGTGCTGTGCAAGGTCTTCGAGCACATCATTAATAAACAGCTCATGCGTCACCTAGAGGATCACTCCTTAATTGATGACCGACAATATGGCTTCAAGCCGAAACGGTCAACGGGTGATCTTCTAGCATACGTTACCCATCTTTGGGGTGAGGCTATGGACAAGCACGGCGAGTCACTGGCAATTAGTCTTGATATCGCCAAAGCTTTCTTCTTTCGATAGAGTCTGGCACAAATCGCTTCTCTCTAAGCTACCAGTCTTTGGTCTACCTCCTAGACTGTGCAACAGGATTGCTAGTTTCCTGCGGGAGCGCCGTATTCGCGTCCTCTGTGATGGACGGGCTTCGGAGTTCTTGCAGATAAATGCTGGCATACCGCAGGGGTCTGTATTATCTTCCGCTCTCTTTCTTCTGCATATCAATGACATACTGTCCACCGGCAGCATACATTGCTATGCAGACGATAGCACCTTGCACGGGAATTATCACGGACAACCTGTGGCCAAACAGTCTGATATCGTGGAAAAAAGACAGCTTCTTGTCTTGAACTGGACCGGATCTTGAATCACATTTCTCAATGGGGCTCTGAGAACATGGTCGAGTTAAATGCCAAGAAGATGCAGGCTTGTGCGTTCACTGCAAAGGTATCTTCTTTCCTTCCCCTTCCCACTCTTCAGAGCATGCCACTGCCACTGCAGGACAATCTCAACATCCTAGGCATGGATATTCGCTGCACACTGAATAACAGAAATTACATCGAGAGCATCATTAAAACATCCTCGCGGAAACTCGGACTCCTGAACAAAGTGAGACGTTTTTTCACGCCGGAGCAGCGGTGTCTTCTCTATAAGACACAAATTCGCTCCTGCGTGGAATACTGCTTGCATCTCTGGGATGGCTCCGCGAAATACCTACTAGATGATTTCGATGGGTTGCAGCGCGGTCCGAACTATTGGGAACCCTGAGGTCATGAACACCCTCGAGCCTTTGCAGATGCGTAGAGATATTGCTTCCTTGGCTGTATTTTACCGTCTCTACCATAGTGAGTGTTCTGACGAGCTCTTCCAACTAATCCCACCATCTCCTTTCCTACATAGGACAACACGTGCAGGCCTTAGGTGTCACCCTCACACTGTGCAGAATATACGAGCAAGAACCAAGCGGTTCGGAGACTCTTTTCTTTGCCGCACCACCACGACCTGGACCTCATTACCAGCACACGTGTTTCCTTCTTCCTACAGTCCCGAGGTCTTTAAGCGGGGCGTGAAAAAGCATCTGATAAGGCCGCCAAGCTGAGTGCCACCATTGTAGCACTTAGTGTCTGTAATAGTGACCCTCTTTCCTGAGACTTTGCCTTTAGCTTACCATCAGGCGAGGTGAGGTCAAGTTGGCGTGTCCTATATAAAAAAAATGTAATTAAATAATAAATTCCAGTGAAATAGACGCCATTTGTAAGGGAATTCAGATGACAGTAAGTAAAGTAAAGTTTCAACGGCATTTATTTTCTGTTAATTTTTTGCTGTTGTTGTGTTTATTCTGTACGTACATCAATTGTTTGCAATACACCATTTCTATTATTTTATCATTGAAAGTGCAATGCATATACCTACTCGTATAGTTTACCTGCCTAAAATGGATTGAACACCAGTTTAGGTAAAATTAACGTACCTACCTAATTACAATGAGGTAGGTAGGTATGTTATTAGCTCATGAGTCAGTATTGAAATCGTTATTTCGAACGTTGTAGCTGGTGGTACCACTCTCTTTAATAACTCGATCTATTAACTACTGATTGTACATTCATTTAATAATGCGTCAGTGTCCATAACGAAATTACAGAAGAAATGAACGATATTGCATGTTGCCACAAACAACAATATTAAGATGCAAGAGTTAAAACGACTAGTCGAACAAACGGTAAAAGGTTATTAATTTTTATTCGACTTCAAAAAGGAGGAAGAGGACTTTGTGGCCCCTCTAACTCGTCCTCGGAAACGGGCTCTGTGGGCCAGATTCAGAAAGATGGCCCTGGGTCGGCCGGGGTGCAAGGGATACGCCTATCAACCTCACCTTTGGCAACCAGAAACTTCTCACAGGCGCCGTGCGTTTTAGTCGGTTCGAGTTCGACATAACCCATTACATCAGCTCAGGTGGGGAGGTATCCGTAGGGATTTTACGCACGTAAATTAAGTGGTATTTCACTTTTAAATATATAAATTTATTCCTAGTGTAGATAACGCGTAGCAAGTGTAGCCTAGGAACGTAGCAAGTGCAGCCTAGCAAGCGTAGCAATTATAAGCCAGCAAGTGTAGCGTACGAATAAATTTACTAAACTTCATACAGATTCTGGTTTCCTTTACGATATCAAGCCAGTATTTATGACTTCTCTTCCGGCCAGCGGGCCCAGCGGAGTCGGAGATATTTGTTACTCACACAGCTAGGTTACGCAAAATGATGGAAAGGTGACTCTGTAAAAGTTCATCTGATGTCATGGGCTTGAAGGCGGCCGCGGATGCGAGAATTCCTCGCACAAGACCTGACATTGCATTCAGCTGCAATATATTCGTCCTCATGCTAGGCAGCCTATGCTCGTGTTGCTCTAGCAACGGCCACGTTTCACAGTGTTTACAGGTTGCCCTAATAGGTTTAATGAATTTGCCCCTTCTACCCTGACGATTTGTTTTTATATATACTATCGCTTTATAGAGTCCCAAAATTGAGATTAACTTGATTTTGTACCTACTTTCTTACCTTACATATAATTGTACTTACATACTAGTGGCTTGGATCCCTGCTTCACCTAAGAATATATACGAAAGCAATCTTATAACCTTATGGGCGTACCAGAGGCGTCACACTATGACGATGACAAAATATGGTTTGTTTACCATTTATATTGCGCGAGCAAGCAACTATGCAGTATTGTCATTAAGGTAGTTATCTACTTAATGATAACCTATTTTCATAAAACACTTCATGTATATTTGAAACTTATTAAGTAGCATATCAACTAAATACTGAGAAATTTTATTAAAAATCTAATACAGCTGCCTACAAACGAAATACTAACCTTATGAAGAACCATTAGGACTTGCAGTATTACCTACAGGTAATGCCAGTATAACCATATTTGCCACTGACATTAATGTAGATACTCGCAAGTACCTACATAAATGTACTTCTAAATGATCGGCGTATAATATATTGGCACATATATATTGCTGCACTCAGTTTCAGCAGTTTTACTTAGTTACTTTAGTTTGTTGTTCATTGATTTAAATACCCACTGACTTCTTAAATTTTGTGTTGTCGGTATAATGATAATGACTATAACTATAATGGCATTTCTGTGGTGACATAGGCTTACTCGAGGGCACTGATTGTGATATAAATTACTATACTCCAACGTTATATTGTATAGGATACTGCTCTAAAGGATCAAGATCTAGATGCTTTCCATACATCTCAGTGTACCTGCGCCTCTACAGATTGCAGAGTGAGTTCTGTACTCCCATTTTATACTAAACCTACCTACCTACTATGCTCAAAGTCTACTAAAGTCGAAATATACCCAGTATTATTATTATGTACAGCCTCAGGTATCGCTGGTGTAACAATACTGGCTACTGGCATTTCTTTAGTTACTAGGGCTCACTAGGACGTCTTGATTGTGTTTGAGTTTCTATATTCCGATATGATATTGCACAGGATACTGCTTTAATTGATCAGAAGCTAGCTGTTATCTGTGTAACTCAGTGAAGAGTGAATCGCGCCGTGTACAGGTTGCCATAATTAGTATACCCCTACTTTAAAGTTTAATGGAGTACCCATATCTAGTATTACTATTGCTATGCACCTCCACTAGCATTACCGGTAAAGTGATACTGACTACTGGCGTTTCTTCTTGCTTGCCCAACAGTTGAATCAGCTCTTGAAATTACATGACGCTCAGTTTGAGTTTAGGCCCGGATTATCAACTGAGAGTGCTATTCTTTGTCTCAAGCAGACGGTTCAGTACTATACAACTAGAAATACACCAGTATACGCTTGTTATTTGGATTTGTCAAAGCTTTTGATCTTTTTAATTATGACAGACTCTGGCAGAAACTACTATGCGATACCACTTTATCACGTGAAATCGTATATTTGTTTAAATATTGGTACAGTCGGCAACAAAATAGGGTAAGATGGTCGAATGCGCGCTCGGACCTGTACGGGTTGGAGTGCGGCGTCAGACAGGGTGGTATATCCTCGCCTCGTCTCTTTAACCTGTATATGAATGAGTTGATCGGTGAGCTCAGCAACACTAACATTGACTGTTCTAGTGATGGCGTGTGTATTAATAATATAAGCTACGCGGACGACATGGTGTTGCTAAGCCCGTTAATCGGTGCTTTACGTAATCTGATAGACATCTGTGAATCTTATGCGGCGACTCATGGTCTTAGGTATAATGCCAAGAAGAGTGAACTTATGATCTTTAAAGCCGGTACTAAATGCTACTCAATTGTTCCTCCCGTCACTCTTTGCGGTAAACCTTTAGAAAAGGTTAACAGGTTCAAGTATCTGGGCCACTGGGTTGTTGATGATTTGTCAGATGACCGAGACATAGCCAGGGAGCGTAGGGCGCTATCCGTTCGTTGTAACATGTTGGCGCGCAGGTTTGCACGGTGTACAACACCAGTGAAGGTAACACTTTTCCACGTGTGTATTGCCAGTCTTTTTACACGTGCAGTCTGTGGGCCAACTTCACGCAGAGGGCGTACAGCGCACTACGAGTTCAGTACAACAATGCCTTCCGGGTGCTGCTGAACCTGCCGAGGTTCTGTAGCGCATCAAATATGTTCGCGGAGGCACATTGCGATGATTTTTACGCTATAATAAGAAAGCGGAGCGCGTCAATATGCTCGACTGCTAGGTAGCACCAACAGCATCCTGAAGGTATTGTCCGAGAGATGGGACCTTCCTGTTGTGATGGTACACTAGTTACTCAACGATAAGAAATTAATAAACCCCACTAGGTACATCTGTAATATATTTGTAATTTGATATTTATTAGGAGTCGTTCACTTATAGTCATCTGGCTTGCATCGTTGTTATTTCGACCCTCCATAAATCAGATAAAGCAGACCTTTTGTTTAAAAGCCTAAAGTGAGGGTCATTGTTTTTGCAACGCTTAAAGAAACTATTAAGACGCTAGATTTATTACGAGTGTTTCACAGAAATTGGTAAAACACGTGCAGGCTTATAAAAACAAGGGATGAGGACATCTCGGGAAGGGTTTTACGAGACGGGACTGAGCGTGGGAGCGGGGCATTCGACTTGGGTCTGGAGAGTAGGTCGGTCGTTGGGAGCGAGCTCGTCAACTGGTGAAGGATCGGGGGTCATATGCGTTACTCGAGTAAGTTAAGGTGTAACACTATCAAGTGAAATACTATCAAGTCTCTACACACGTGGTGAGTTGCTTTCATATTACCTACTCTTGTAATTATAGTGATTGTTTCATAGTGATTGTCTTATAGTGATTGTTTATATCAATGTTTAAGTACTTTTATAATGCTATCTAAGGTTGAGTAATACAGCGGTTTAGGTATAAAAGTGTACAGTATAATTAATCAACCTATTTGTTGAAGTTGAGAAATGCGTTGATGGTTGTTACATGGCCTTTAGACTTGATGAATGCAAAAGCACCACATGTAAAGAGTCAGGCGGTAGACCAGGGACCTGTTAGTTCCGAGACCTGGGGATATCCTCAAAGGAATAGTCTTGGGTCGTCGTCCACGTACCCTGCAATCTACAATCGATGGCGGCTTTGCTTGATGGTGAGCATGTGGTGAGCATCGGGCGTATTGGTGAGGAGCAAGTTATCGTACCGAGATCGTACCCTGCTATCGTATAATGCAATTACAGCCGTCTGTGATAACTAGGACCGGGTGTGGTTCGATTCCCACGGGAGACCTAGCGTAGAAGTGCAGCTCTCTCAAGCACAGAGGCCGGTGCGACCAGATATGACAGACGGAAGATTAGGATTTAGAAATCGTATGGTACGGAGACCGAATCAATGAAGTACGGTAGCTTGTAAACCGAATTTATACGTGCGATTGAATATATGCGAGATAAGTAACAGACATCAGCGTATTTAATTGTTTATTGTATATGTCTTGAGTATTCTCTATTCGCGATTGCATACTTTGTCCATTGAGACGGCCAATGCCAGTGGGGAAATTATTGTCTCTGGATGAATTTCACAATATCTGTGCGGCTGGCGGAGCACTCATATCTCCCCTCAGAAGAGGGGAGCTGGCACTTCCGACATAGCTTTATGTCGAACGCGTAAAATCGAAATTTACTCAGCTTTGGTTAAGTGCCGTACCATCACACTGTCCTGCAAAGGTGGACGCGCTTACATGCTAGCGCGTGCCCTCGTTATATTTTGTAATTTTGTAATTTGTGTTTAATGTAGTACTAATATAGTTATAAGATCATTGTTACTAACACATATGGACCGATGTCTGATATTAAATTATTATTATTATTAGTCACTGGAGTGTACTGCGCACAATTGTGATGGGCCATCACAAATTGTGCGCAAAGCTAATATTATTTATATCGCATTCCATTCATATTCATATCTTTTATTGCATATTTATACATACATATAAATATGATAGTTTGGTTTGTGTATCCTTCAAAAATTCAAAAGTTCTGCACCGATAGCACTGCAATTTTAACTCAATAAACAAACAAGCTAGTAGATGTCGCTGCAAGCGAGTTATAAAATTATTTACGTAAGTTATCCCAGGAGAAGCCGGGATTATACATATTATATTTATAACTTAGAATAATAGGTAGAAGTCGAGCTAAACTAAAATGCTGACTGAGCTTCGCTTGACCTTCACCTATTATTCTACTACATTCAGCTTCAAATGGGAATACTCACGTAAATAATCTTAAAACCCGATAGCAGCGTCATCTACCGATGGCTAAATTTCTGAGGCGGATTTGTTCGTATATTGAGTCAAACATGCAGTACTTTTGAAGTGAAAACTTTTTTAGCGGCGCTGTGTACTTTTTTTGGAATGAGTAAACTCTAAACTCGCGTCAGGACACGTGACCTGATCGAAAATTCGTAAGACAGATGGAGAGAGGACAGGCGGCGCAGGGCGCTTGCGCGAATGTCACACGACTGTCACATGTGTGATGGCGGTGATAAACTTTTTAATGTAAAATAATTGTAATAATTCTGAAGTGTTAAATTTTTAATTTTTAATGTAATATAAATTGTCATGTTTGTGTACGATAGCGCAATAAATGAATATTGTATTCCACCACATAAATAATAGTACTTTTATACTGATAATGAAAGCAATTCGTACAAAATTATTCTCTAACCATTCCAAAATATCAAAAATGCACAACGTTAATATTCAAGTTTTCACTTCTGCCGGCACTCCCGGAGTGCAACCCGTCGTTTTTTTTAATTTTTGGAGTATACACAAACCAAACTAACATATTTATATGCAGGTATAAATAAGTAATAAAAGATATGAATATGAATGCAATGCTATATTATAATTTATTATCTTTGCGCACAATTGTGATGATGTGGGGTTTATAAGAGTACAACGAAATCTTGATTTGTATCTTAAGTATTTTATTTAGGTACATATACATTTTACATATTATTTACATTATTTCAATATTATTTACATTGTTTTTTATTTTATTCTTCGTTTTTATTTAGATAAATATAATACTCGTAGTTTATTTTTAATAAAATTATTATTTACATATGCACACTTAATTAGATACTAATAAAGAAACAATTACCTACTTTAATACATTTTTATGTAAAATACATTAGAAACTACAATATCACATGGGTTACACCTTACAACTAACTTTAATTATTTTATTATTTATCTTAAAATTATACAAATTGAAAGTCTTCATCCAGGTGAAGATCTGCGAGTACCGGTAAGTCCGAGAACCAAGATTCATCTTCACAGCTGGATGCAACTGTAGAAGGCGCAGGCTCAATCGGGAGAGAACCCGCGCCTTCTACAGAATGAAGTTGGTTCACGCCCACTGAAGGAGCTACTTTGGTACAGTTTGCTCTCTTTCTTTCTTCTCCTTCATACGTCGATTTTGAAACCAGACCTCCAAAATCTTTTCCGGTAACTGTAGTGCATTAGCCAGTGCTATTCTTCGGACACAGTCCAAGTATTGGCTTCTGGCATACTCCCGTTCTAATTGCGTCAGTTGCTCTGTGGTGAACGCAGTCCTCACTCGTTTTGGTTTTCTCATACCGCTTAGAACTACGCTAGCAGTCCAGGCGGGTTGCGTAGCTGGACTATTCAGGGTCGGATGATTAGACCAGTAGTTCATCGTTGGAGGAACATTTGGTGCAGCCGGCCATTGCAAATTCTGTTAACAAAGAAAATGTTCTCTCTTAATTTATTCGCAAATTCAATGTTTAAATAAAGTAAAATCATCCAATAAATTAATAATAACTGAAGTCGTATTTTAAAGTTATGGATATGCATATCAATTTCAAAATAACCAGGTGGACCACTGCTGTATGAAGACTTTTCGTATGAACTGACTACTACGATAATACATTATTTAAATGATGAAACATTTTAAGTGACTCAATTTATTCATAGCAAAACCACTGCAATGGATTAAACTAAAAAAATATATTATACTTTCAACATACACACATCAACAAAGTCTAGGGAACAAGGACATTTCTAGTTTTTATTTAAAAACCCTTTCTTGTAATATTGAGTGTTTTATATTAATAGAAGGGTATTTTTATACCGTTTTTAATTAAAATTTTCATACCAATTTTTTTATTTTTAAGAAAGAATTGAATAGTGCCAATATTGAGTATTACAACCTTCTATGATTAGGCACAAAAATAACGAGGTAGTAAGAAATACAGTAATTAACCGTACTTTAAACGTTTTTAATAATCTGTAGGACCTCCTAAAGCATTAGCAACAGCTCGACAACGGCGTGGCATACTTAGTATGAGATTGTCAATCATCGTCTGTGGAATATGGCTCCATACACTGCGAAGGTGTAAAAAAAGTTGTTCTTCAGTGTTCAGATTTTCCAAAGAATCACTGAAAGCTCTTCTCCCAAGCAAATCCCAGGCATGCTCTATGGGATTGAGGTCGGCAGACTGAGCAGGCCATTTCAACGTCGTCATATTGTGCTCGCTTAACGCATTGACCACTACCCTCGCGGTGTGTGACCGTGCATTATCTTGCATGAACATAAAATCTTGACCGAACTGCTGTCGATGAGAGATTACCATGGGGTGTATAACCTCCTGAATGTATTGGTTTGTATTCAAATTGCCCCGTATCCAAACGAGGTCGGTCCTTCCACCAAGGCGAATTCCAGCCCATACCATGATTGTTCCACCTTGGTAAGGATGAACTTCTTGCGGATTCTGGAGACGACTCCGACGTCCAGGAACTCGCCATATACGCACTCTTCTCGAATCAGGATGAAAACCGAAGCAAGATTCGTCGGAAAACAGAACCCGTGCCCATTGATGGTCGGTCCACTGTAAATGTGCGTTAGCCCACAATAAGCGACGACCTCGATTTCCACGTCGAAGAGCTGGAACCCTAAGCGGTCTGCGAGCATAAAGATTGGCTTCGTGTAGTCTTCTTCTGACAGTTTGATCGCTAATAACCACTTGATGCTGAGACTGGAGGCCTGCGACCAACTGACGAGCAGTAATCGTGGGTTGCTGCCTTGCGGAATTTTGCAAGAAACGATCTTGTCGCGGGGTAGTAACCCTATTTCGTCCCCTGTGACGTTCGGCAACATCCCCTGTAGACCTGTAGCGTGCCCATAATCTGCAAATTACGCTTGGTTGGGTGTTGACAGCATCCGCTACGTCGCGTTAAGTTCGTCCAGCTTGCAGCATACCAACAGCCCTTAACATCTCTTCGCGACTTAAATGACGACGTGACATGATGACTACAGTCACAAAAATGCACAAACCATACGTAAAAGACGTATTATTGATAATAAACGTTATTTACAATCAAAAAAAATAATTTTTATTTTGCCTCAGAGAAACTGCACAATCAAACACTTTTAAAAGTTTTCCCTCCATATTCGAAAATCATTACTTATTTAAATTTATTTTTAAATTTCGAACAACTCTGTAATCTACTTTATTCTATTTTTATTTATTTGCTGCCAGTTATTTGCAAAACAAGATTTACACGAAAAAAAATAATTGGGGTCATCTTGTTCCCTAGACTTTGTTGAGGTGTTTATAATGAAATTCGGGTTGTTTGTAACGACAAATAGAGTACCTATTGTGTTTCTACGCAGAAATTAATTAACTTATTAATTTCGGAATCGTTTAATAGGCTGTTGCTATGTATAAGACAATGGTACATATAAACAAATAAATTATTCGTACGGTAAGCAATACTTTAAGTTCTCAAATATGTCAAGTAACTCCAGCAACCTAACACGACGAGATTCATCGAATGATCTTAAAACTCATGAATTGTGTTAGGATCGAATTAATAAGTGGGCTGTTATCTGGGCATAAGATTACTATAATAAGACTAATTTGTGTTTTTTTGTGCACGTTTTATACTGACTCAATTGGTTAATATATTCCGAGGAGGGCCAAATCAAGAGACATGGTCCTGGATCGGCCGGGGTGCTAGGAATATAATAATAATAATAATAATAATAAATCATTTATTTCAGGCAATAATAGAAAAGTTACAGGATGTTAAAAAACTTATTCTACGGCCCATAAATATATACCTTAAAACTAAAAATACATATAATATATCTTAACCTAAAGCACACGTAATGACGTCGACGTGTCACGGGGCGGGGTGTCGCGTGTCGGCAGGCGTCCTCGGAAGCGCCGAAACTTCACCCCCGTCGGCCAAAAGTCAGGACGCAGGATGGTAGCGGTGTGGCTGTTTGGAACTCGCACCACAAAAGAATTGAAGCTCACGTTGTGACGAGAGTCCAGCTTCTCCACCCTTAAGCCCATCCCGGTTTTCTTTTGGAGATAGTTCGCGACGTCTACGATCTTCACGCTGTGATGTACACGAGATACGTAGACCATCGTCGAAGGGACCTCTGCGCGGAACTGCTGCTCAATGCTCCTCGCTGCAGTACCACACTGGTTCTTGCGGGAGGACTTCTTCTTCTCAACAACTTTGAAGTCCTCCACATTACAAGGCTCCTTCCCCGGCGCCTTGACGGATGCAGTGTTGCACTGAGTGACACTACACTGTCGTCTCTTTGTTGGTACGGCTGTAGGGGTGCTGGCCGTAACAGCTGCGTAGTCACGTGGATGAGGAACTTGCAACGTGATATTCGGCCTCTTCACAGGTGAAGAAGGGGCAGCGGGGGCGGCGGGGCGCGCGATAGTGTTCGCGGCACGCTCCTCGGCCATCGGCGACTCAGGCGAATCAAATTTTGCTGACTCGAAACTGTAAAATGACGCATTCTGCGCGCCTCGTCGTACGTTGACATTATTAGAGGCTACATTATGTGACGTACTAGTTGTACTACTGTTACGGAGTAGCAATAATTCCGCCTGTAGTCCACTGATAGTTTTATCAGAAGCCTCTAATTTTGCCAACACATCAGCAAGGCTGGACTTCAAGAACGTGATGTCCTTGAGAAGTCTTGTGACATCTACGTGGTCGAATCCCACCGGCGGAAGCTTGTGCAGCTCCCTTGCGACGAAATCTGGCACGTCATCCGGGTCGGTTTGCTTCAGCAGGGTGATGATGTCCTGCACACTTCGTTCCCCTCCATCCCTTCTGCGAGATGGCATCTGGGCAGTTTTGCCAACCGATTGGTATAGCAGCGCCTTCCCGCTGCAGACCTCCTCTTCCTTGAAATTGGACTTGCAGATCTGCAGGATGCTGATCTCGTCCATAGTGTCGACTGCATTCTGGATGAACGCCAGTAACTCGTTCACTATGATCGCCTTGTTGGTAGCCATCGTGGCGATGTAGGGCAACGGCGCCCGAGCGGCGCGTTTCGCGAATTAATTATTTTTATTAATTAATTACGAAGCTATGCATTAGTGAGACGCGACCGTCGCCGACCGCGCATCACCAGCAAACTGCAGCCTGTCAGCCTCCCCTTCGGCAACCAAAAACGACCGCAGTGCGTTTCAGTCGGTTCGAGTTCGACATAACCTTCCCCACCGGCTCCGGCGTGAGTGAGTGGGGATTTTTAACATATAAAAAAATGGTTAATATATTTGAAATTTATAATTTAGTGACATTACTTTTATGTATGAGAGGAAATCATGATACGCGGTTCATTACACCTTCTAAGAGTGTTCATTGCTTTCATCTGGCCGGTTGATCCCTGCTCACGAATGAGTGCGTCGACAACAATGTCTACTAATAGTAAACTAAACTATATAATAAAATAAACTAGAAGCCGCCCACGACTGCGTACACATGGAGCCGTTTTGCCCCCTTAGCAGTGGATTACCGATAAATCCATTCTTAGTGGATGTCTACACTCTATAAGAAATCTAGCTGCCAATGTGTTCATTAAGTGAGTGATATTTAGCTTTAAAATATATAGATTTATTCTTAGTGTAGACAACGCGTAGCAATCGTAGCCTAGCAACGTAGCAAGTGCAGGCTAGCAAGCGTAGCAATCACAACCTAACAAGTGTAGCGTAGAAATAAACTTCGCCAACTTCGCACAGATTTTAGTACCAGTAGATATCAAGCCAGTTGAGACTCAAAATTGAGTTTAACTCTAATTATACCCACTTTATTTCCTTATAAATAACTGTACACTGGTACATACTAGGCTCAGATATTCGCTTCCGTCCGGAAGTTTATACGATGGTAATCTTATAACCCAGTTGCAGAGTCATCTATATAGACGTAAACCACTGAGGCGGGTTTGTATATCTAGTAAAAATTAGATTTCATACAAGACACATAACCCTTCTTGGCAGTCGGGTAAAATTCTAGATTTGAATTACCCATAAGAGCATTATTCCATTTTTTTCTATTTCCATTTTACATGCTATAATTAGAACTAGATTAAAATTTACATGTGAACACTTTATTACTAATAAAAACAATTACCGACTTTAATATATTTTTCTATAACCGACATAACAAATAACAACATGGCATGGGTTAAACCTTACAACTAACTTAAATTATCTTATTATTTATCTTAAAATTAAAAACATTTAAACTCTTCATCCAGGTAAAGATCTGTGATCAGTGGTAAGTTCTAGTATCAAGATTCAACTTCACTACTGACTGCACCTGTAGAAGGCGCAGGCTCACTCGGGAGAGAATCCGCGCCTTCTACTGAATGGAGTTGGTACACTCCCACTGAAGTAGGTACTCTGGTATAGTTTAAGGTGGGAGGAGAGAGAGTAGGCATACGGATAATACCAGTGGGGGTAGCTGCCACTTCCGTTGCTTATAATAGTTTAATACCATCAAGCATCTACGGATACTGAGCCTGCGCATTTGTTAGCTCCTGCATATTGTTGGGTGAGACCATTTCAGCAGTTTCTGTTTTTTCTTTCGTCTTGTACCAAAATAAGCGTATGCTTATTTTGGTACAAGACCTAATAAAGTTTTTTCCGGCAGCTGTAACGCATCAACTAAACTCCCGTTCTAGGTGCATATCTTACTGTGAGGTGATTGCGGTCCTAACTCCTTTATGTTTTCTCTTACCACTTGAAACTCTGCTAGGAGTCCTTGTGGGTTGCATAGCTGGTCTAATCAAGCCCGAGTCATCATTGGAGGAGCATTTGGTGCATCCGTCCACTGCAAATTCTGTGTAAATTAGTTCACAAATTACAAAAGTTTAAATAAAGTATTGTAAACTTTTCAGATTTTAATAGGTACTGATAAGATGTTTTAAGGCTGTTGTTTGCAACTGATGTCACACAAATTAATGAACTGACTACTACGTAAATTACAGAACCATTGCAATAGTTTAAACGCAAAAAATATATTATTTCTTCAACATATACATAATATGATCTGCTTTTAAGAACAGTTATAAAAACAATACTAAATAGAATGTGTAAAAACAACATACCGCTGGATTTAGGAGATAAACCGGACGGATTCATTGGCATGCCTTGATTCCACTCATGCTACTACATGTATGTATGTAATACACGATTATATTTTATGTATGTATGTATGCTAAAGATTATTGTATTAAATATTGTGGTACAGCTAACAGAGATATAACTGGTTATGTAGATGCAGATTCGGCCAGTGATACTTTGGACAGATAATCATACACCGGATTGTGTTTTAGCTTATCAAGAGTTATAATTTCTTAGTAATAAAAAGCAAAATAATATAGCTCTGTCTAGTACAGAAGCAAAGTAAATTGGTATCTCTGAAAGTTTTAAGGAAGCTATTTAATATAGAAGTTTGTTTAAAGAAATAACTGATAGTTCTGATTCTATTTTTATATTTAATGATAATTTAATCAAAGTAAAAAGACCATAAATTATTACATAGCACAGCTTTACATTGCAAATCAAAACGTGTAGACATTAGATATCACTTTTGCCTGGGGGTGACAGGTGAAGCCGCCTGTCACCCTGGCAGAAGCAGGCCGCGGTGGTGGCGCGGCCTGCTTCCCCCGTTTCCGGGGACGAGTTGGGGACTCTGTAGTCCCCACACCCGAGAAGAGGGCCAGATCGTGAGAGATGGCCCTGGGTCAGCCGGGGTGCGAGGGATATGCCTGTCAACCTCACCTTCGGCAACCAAAACGACCCACAGGAGGCGTGCGTTTTAGTCGGTTCGAGTCCGACATAACCTCCTCCACCGGCTCCGGTGGGGAGGTATCCGTGGGGATTTTGCGCACGTAAAAAAAAAAGAGAAAAAAAGTCCCGAAGTCCCACCGGCCGTCGAGCACGAGCCCCAGATATTTCATCTGGGGCTTGATGCCGATGAGAGTGCCTCCCACTGTGAGACTGGAACCAGGTGGTGGCGTGCGCCGAGGTCCATGAAAGAACATGGCCTCGGATTTATGCAAAGCCACCTCAAGGCCCAGCCGCCGGATCCGTTCCACGACTTGAGCAACCGCGGTCGTGGCCCTCAGGATCGCTTCGCGGTGTGTAGCTCCGCTCGCCGTCACTAGCGTGTCATCCGCATAGCACGTGACGGCGGCGCCGTCCGCAAGCTCACCGCGAAGCACCCAGTCGTATCCAATGTTCCACAGTAGCGGCCCGAGAACCGATCCCTGTGGAACACCGCACGACATCTCACGCCGACCGACGCCGGTCGCACTTGGGTAGATGACGGCTCTCTCCGTCAGGTACGCCCCGACTATGCGGCGGAGGTAGAGAGGCACACCGTGGTACACGAGTGCCTCCCTGATGCAACTCCAGGGCAAGGTGTTGAACGCGTTGGAGATGTCCAAGGACACCGCCAACGTCACCTCACCCCGGGCAACTGCCTCCTCCGCCAAAGTCCTCACGCGCATGATGGCATCCACGGTGGACCGCCACCGGCGGAAGCCATATTGGGCATCCGCCAGGTCCGGCCCCCTACCAGAGAGGTGCTCGACGAGGCGCTTCGCAATAACTCTTTCAAAGAGCTTGCCCACCTCGTCGAGCAACACAATGGGCCGGTAGCCGGACGGTTCGTCCGCCGGGCGACCTTCCTTTCGGATGAGGACCAGTTTCCCCGTCTTCCACATCTTCGGAAACTGGCCCCGCTCCAAGCATGCGCTGAGGAACCCTCTCAGCCGGGGTTCGAGACCGTCTTCTCCCAGAGCTAGGACCCACGCGCGGCCTGGAATGCCGCGGCTTTCGCCCGCTTAATCTCCGCTCGGAGGGCATCTCTGGCCTCCCTGTATCCCACATGAAGCTCCGCCACTCGGGGCTCCGTATCTGCGGTTCGGCTACGCCTCCTACGGAGTCTGGTCCACCGGCGGTGCGCGATCACGCAGGCTTGCCGTAGCCTCGCGATCTCCGCAGACCACCAGTAGACCCGACGCCTCGGACTGTAGGGTGGTGCCCTAGGCATACCCGCATCGCAGACACGAGTCATGGCCTCCCGGAACCACACCGCCTCATCGTCGATATCGACAGGCCTGTCCGGCGCAATGGCCCAGGCCTGTACGATGGCGGCCTCCAGGAGGACCTCCCGATTCAGTCTCCCAAGCACCCAGCGTGGCTCGCGTGGGGCCGGTATGACCGGCGCATCACCCGCGGGGGGGGAGACATCAAACCGAACGTATCGGTGATCCGCCAGTGTCTCCACCCCCACAACAACACGCCAGTCCCGCACACGGTGCGACAGCGAAGCGCCTGCGAACGATAGGTCGATAATCGAACTGCGCTCCGCGGTCACGAACGTGGCTTCGGCCCCGCGATTCTGGAGAACTAGACCGTGATTAGCGGCCCAGCTCTCCAGAGCCCTACCTCGTGGGTTCGTGTGCCGGGACCCCCAGGTCACTGACCAGGCGTTGAAGTCCCCGAGCACAAGAACCGGATGAGGATGACAGGCGTTGACGACGTCGGTCAGTCGCTCCAGCGACTGCCGGTACTCCCCTATGCGTCGGTGAAGGCTCGGCGTGAAATAGACGGCCACGACCGCAATCTCCCCCACACGCGCCGCTACGATGCCATGCTCCCTTGCCACGACAACAGGGGGGGGGGGGGGGGCACCCATAGCGGCGTTGTACACCAGTGCCGCCGACCCGTCCAGGTCGACCACCCAGGCAGGCCCCAGGTGCCGGTGGGTGTACGGATCGGCGACAGCGGCGACGTGTACGGACCACTGTGCCATGCTCTGGAGCAAAAGACCCTGAGCATCGGCACCGTGGCCCACGTTCGCCTGCAGGATGCGGAGCTGAGGATCCATTATGGAACCATCTCCGCATCCCGCCGCGAACTTTGGGTGGAGCTCCCGCCTTGCGGCTTCGGCTCCCCCCCGGTGCAGGCCTTGCTGCCAACCCTATGGTCGGCCGGTTTGCCCCCCGCTGCACACCTAAAACAGTGCAGCGGAGTTTCGCATCCACCGGCCGTATGGCCGGGTTGGCCACAGCGGAAGCAGCGGTCACCGACCGTCACCGCCGCCGTGCACTGCACCCCCACGTGGCCGACCGACAGGCACCTATAGCACCTAGTCGGTCGAGCCTGCAGGAGCCGGACCTGCACCCGCACCACGCCTCCAACGGCGAGGAACCCCCGGTCGGCAGCCTATTTGGCTGCTGCGATGGGGCAGCCGACAACTGCCGCCCCCAGTCCACGGCGGCCGAAGCGGATCGCTCCGACCTTAACCGTATCTAGGGGGCAGCCCCCGGCCTCCGCCACGGTGAGGCGGATTTGCTCCGCCGTGATGGAGTCGTCCAGGTCCGAAATGCGCAGTTCTGCGCACTTGTTGGGCCTGGACACCCGGATGTCGGCTGCGTCAAGCGTCTCCCTAAGCTTAGCCGCTAGGGCATCAGCCTGGGGACCGCTCGAAGCGCCTGGGATCTCGAGAAGCCGAGCACCCGTCCGAGTGGGTTTCACCCGGATGGGGCCCGGCATGTCGAGGGCCTTCATGTCAACGCAGGCTCTCGCCTGCGTGACAATTTGGGCGTACTGCACGCCCCTATCCGCCGCCTCCGCCGTCATCGTAAGTACGACGGCGGTTGAGCGGTGGACGCGCAGCCTCCCCGGCACTCCCCTCGCAGCAGCCTCAGCCCTCCTGGCCTTTTTGGCTGCCTTTCGGTTCGCCTTGCGCCGCTTTTTGGAGGCGCCGGCAACCTCCCAGCCCCCCTCCGGCGAGGAGCTCGTGGCGGCTATACCCGCCGAAGTTCGGGCTAGAGTTGGGGCCAGAGCTGGGGCCTGGGCTAGGGCTGGGGACTTCTTCCCCTTGCCCTTCCCCTTCCCCCTTCCCCTGGGCCGGGCAACTTGCGCATCCTGGGGGGGGCTCCCAGCCCCCGCAGCGAGAGCAACCCGAGTGGGCGGAGCGGCAGGGGCGGCAAACGCAGCGGACGGGCTGCTGGCCGACCCCTGCGGGGACCCCGCCACTACCGGACAGGTGGGGCCCCTCTTAACCGCCCCGGCATATCCGGCCGGAGCCGCCAGGGGCGGTCGGCGGCTGGAGTCCATTATGGACTCCAGCCAGCTCCGGGTGCGCTCCTCCTGCGCCACCCGCCACGCCCGCTGCTCCGCCAGCGCCTCCTCCTGGCGCTTCTCCATGGCAGCTATTGCCGCCATGCAGAGCGCCAACGGGTCCGCAGGCCGAGCCGGCTGCAGCACCGGCGACTCCGGCTGAACTGGTCGGGCCGGCGACTTCGGCGGCCCCGGCTGCGGCGACTCCGACGGCGCCAGAGGCTCCGGCCGCAGCGGCGACCTGGAGCGCACAGGCAACAGCGGCCGCGCCGGCCGCCCCGACGGCGTCGGCTGCGCCAGTGGCTCCGGCCGCAGTGGCGACCTCGACCGCACGGGCAATAGCGGCCGCGCAGGCCGCCCCGACGGCGTCGGCTGCGCCAGCGACTCCGGCCGCAGCGGCGACCTCGACCGCACGGGCAACAGCGGCCGCGTCGGTGGCGTTGGCTGCGCCACCAGTCGCCTCCGCGCCGACCGCGTCACACGCTCCGCCGGCAGCCCAGCGACGACCGCTTGGAGGCTCGCCAGTTCGGCCGCCATCCTCCCCATCTCCTTGCGGTATTCGGCCGCCATCCGCTCATTATTCTCCAGGAGCTCCACATGCCTCCTGCCTAAATGAGCCCTGTCGATCCGCAGCTCGGCTAGCTCCGCCCTCAGGAGGTCGAAGAGCTCGACACGCCGCGTCGTCGCCTGCGTGACCCGGTGCTCCTCCGGCGTTGGAGAATCGGTGCGGGCCCCGGCCCAACCTTCTAGGGCTTCTATTACCTCCTTCGACATTATGTCGGCGCGAGGTAAGGGTAAGGACGCCGCCGAGGTGGAGGAACTCGGCGGCGCCTCCACATCCTCCGGGGCCCTGAGGCTATCACCCCGCTGCAGCTGCGTGCGGCTGACCGCTAGCTGCTTCGGCGGTGGTGGATGCAGCGTTACGTCACCGTCTTGACTGCTGCTAGTGGAAGAGGAGTCGGTCAAGGTGAGCTCCAAGTCCGACTCCGTCTTCTGTGGTGGAGGTGAAGGAGGAGGAAGAGACTTCTTCCTGAATCTCCTCTTCCGCCGTACAGATTTCCGGGTCTGTAGGCCCACCGGGCTATTCGCCCTACTCTTCTCGGTAGCGGTGTCGAATTCCTCCGACACCGCGGTTTGGGACGCGACCTCCGCGTCGTGGTGCTGCGCGACCTCCGCGCAGACTGTTCTGCTTGGTTTGGGTTTTAATGTCAATAATGAATTTTCCATGTAAATCCCACGAGTAGAACCGATAAGATTACACTCCCCGGGTGACGGCCATTCCGGGAAGCGGGGTACATACTACGGAGGTCCCCTGGTATCCGTAGGTTTTAAGCGACTTCGCTGTCGGGTTTTATAGACTTTTCCTTGTCGAGGGCCGGCCAATTAAGGCAAGCCCCGCGGCCTTCAGGATACCGGCTTCCCAAGTGTGGCTAGCACTCAGGTCGTTGTCGATATCCTGGAGGTTACGCGACGCGGGAGAGCAGCCAACTCTCCCAACACCGACGGTGGCACGAATGCATGCCAGCCTCTGCGCGAGCAGTAGGCCGGCCCGTCCCTGGATCCCATGGATCCTTGTGTCGCCCCCATGTCCCCTCTGAAAGCAGAGGGATACCGGGAGCGACAGGCTAGCCCTAAAAAGGGCTGTTTGGGATGGAAGGGATTCTACGAATCCCTTCCCGCGGGCCTTGCAGGTCCGCCATACCACGACCCCCTCAGGGTCAGCTAGCCCTAAAAAGGGCTTGTCGGGTTATTGGTCGACGGCTAGCAGAGCTCCTTCTCCTTGGAGTCAGAGTCTACTAACCGTCGTCCAGGGTGCACCAGCCTCCCCGCTTCCGTTCCCCAGGACCGCGGTCCAGAGGGAAAAGAAACAGGTAAGCCAACGTGGAGGTTACCCAACCCGCACCCCACTTAATTATACTAATACGATACTAATAAGCATGGTGTGTTAAAAACAATGTAAACTTATAGATTTTATTTACATTATTTGCGGTATATTATTTTAAATCTAAATATATCCTTTAAATATATGAATTGGTGTTAAATTGAAGAGTCGGTCAATCTTGAATATGGCATAAGTACAATATAACATATATAACGCGTAAATAAATATAATGCTCATTTTTGTGGTGAAATTTCTATACCTATACTACATTCGGTTAGGTTCTTAACTAAATGTCAACAATATTGATGACGTGCGTATTTTAAAGTTTTATTTAAAATCTTAATTTATTAATATTTTTCTGTTTAGAAACTCATTTTAAAGACTAAAAACCGAAGTTGTAACACTAGTTCAATACGTGTTTTATAAAAAAGTGCTACAAGTTTGTTTACTTTTAGTTAAATACCTAACCGAATGTAGTAAATATCGTGATCAATATGATAATTACGCCCATATTAAGACTTATACTGTAACATATACCTACATGCGTCTTTTTTCTTCTACCACTGAGATAACAATATTACATATATAACACAATTCATGAGCTTTAGGATCATACGTTAAATCTCTTCGTGTTCGGTTCCTTGAGTTACTTCAGATATTGAGGAATTTAAGGTTATGATTATGCTACGAATATTTATTTGTTTATATGTACGATTAGCAAATAAATAGCAACGATACACCAATGATTTCAAAATATTGAAATTAATTATTTCCTGGGAAGAAACACAATAGCTGCTTCATTTGTCGTCACTAACCACCCTAAATTACCGACCCATTAACACTCATCAACTATACAAATAGATTTATAGAAATTATAAGGACTTTTCTGGATAAACAGGGCCTATTAAGACCTGAGATAAACCTATAAATACGAATATTTTTTCGTAACTCACCATAAGCACTTTAACTCTTGTAGTGAATATAACTTAACTTACTCTCCAATACGATATCGCTATGTCTGGCTTTGGACAATCTTTGGGTAGTGATTCTAGCCACAGCAGTCACATTCAGAGCGGCATAATTTACCCTCAAAACGACATTGCTATATCTGACTTCGGGCAGTCTTCAAGTGGTTCTAGTCACGGGAGTAACGCGCAGTGCAGCACCATTTACCCTCAAGATGTTATCATGACTGACTTTGGGCAATCTTCAGGGGCTAGAATTTTCAGTGACATGCAGTGCAGTCTAGTCCTACCACCAAATCAGACGAATTTTCTACAGAATCCAGCGGTATGTTGTTTTTATATATTTTATGATAATTTTTAAATCATGTCATTATCGTAGTAGTCAGTTCATACAAAAATCTTCATACAGCATTTTTTCAATTTGTATGGTATTAGTTGCAACCAGACCTTTAAAACATTACATCAGTACCTAGGATATTATTATGTATTTACGATAGTTTCATATTAATTAATTTAAACAATTAATTTGCGAATAATTTAGACAAAATATTTTCTTTGTTCACAGAATTTGCAATGGGCGACTGCACCACATGTCCCTCCAGTGATGACCACGTGTTGTATTCAACCAGGCTTAAATAGTCCAGCTGTACAACCCACATGGACTGCTAGCGGAGTTTTAAATGGTGTGAAGAGAACAAAACGAGTTAGGACTGCATTCACCACACAGCAACTGATGCTGCTAGAACAGGAGTATGCTAAAAGTCGCTACTTGAACCGTGCTCAGAGAATAGCCCTAGCTGATACATTACAGCTGCCGGAAAATACTTTAAAGGTCTGGTACCAAAATCGTCGGATGAAAGCAAAAAATGAAAGTACTGAAATGGTCTCAACCAGCGACGTACAGGTGCCAACATATTCGCCGGCTCAGTATTCGGAGATGCTTGATGGTATTCAACCATTACAAGCACCAAAACCGGAGGCGACAGCTGCCCGCACCGATAGTGTCAGTATGCCTATTCTCTCACCTCCTGATTTTAACTTTACTGGAGTACCTACTTCAGTGGACGTGCACCAACACCATTCTGTAGAAGGCGTGGGTTCTCTCCCAAGTGAGCCTGCGCCTTCTATAGGTGCATTCAGTAGTGAAATTAAATCTTGGTACTCGGAGCTACCGCTGATTACAGACTTTCACCTGGATGAATAGTTTAAATATAAGATAATTTAAGTTAGTTGTAAGATTTAGCACGTGTGATATTGTTGTTTGTAATGTATTTTATATAAAAATGTAATAAACTAGATAATTGTATTTTATTAGTAACTAAGTGTTCGTATGTTAATAACAATCTAGTTCTAATAGTATCTAAAATGTAAATATCTAAATAAAATAGAATGTGCAATTCAAAGCAAGTTTTCATTGTACTCTTACACCTATAAAACCCTCATCACAACTGTGCGCAACATTGGCATATCTATGGGGGGACAAGGTGGTGCCGTGCACCGAGGTCCTCAAACTTAGCGGGCCCCCGAGTGGCCTTTCGGGCCCACATTAGCAAACGTCATATTAAGCGATCAAATCTCACTTTTAGAATGTAATCATGGGTTTCAGCCAACTCCGATCTTGGATTTTTTTTATACCTCTCGGTTGACAAACAAGCACATGGCCCACCAGATGGAAAGTGGTTAACGTGGCCAATGGACATATGCGACATCAAGGGAGTCGCACTCGCGCTGCCAACCCTGTAAGCACAGAGTTTCTGTGCCGTCAGTGTTAAAGACGAAGCAGGACAAGATTATGGTCTACCCACTGCAGCACACAGCACAAAAACTCTCCAGTGAGCTCTGGCTACCCTACTCACCGCCGGGAACACAACACGAGGTTATTATGGCCGCAGTATTCTGTAGGGTGGAGGTACTTACCCAGTCGGACTGCTCAACTGGACGTAAATACAACTCGATTAAAAGAACTTCGAAGAAATTGAGTTTGTGCAGTATTGTCACCTTGAAAGATTATTAGTCGAGCTTATCAGACTCCGGCAATTGAACGAAGCGCGTACTGTTATAGTTTGTTCGATTCCACAACAAACATCTTTCGCTAAGTGACCAAGTCTGGTTGGAGTCAAGTCTTGCCTACCTCATTATTTATGAGACATGAGACGGCGAGACTCGAGGGAGTTTTTGAAAGAAAAAAATGTTAAAACATGGGGGCCCTTGTTCATCTAGCTACGCCACTGATGAAATGTAAAAGAAATATAAATTAATTTTAAACTTTGTTTTGAGGAGGTTCAAATGTCGCTCAAAAGTTATGATGGTGTTGTTGATTGGGTAATAAATGACCCCAGTCAACTACACTTTCAAAGTGTGCTGTTTTCTTTCATCTGGCTGGTTGTTCGATGGCTGAATCAAGCATCCGTCCAATTGAACTCGAGGAGGTAGGACACGACGGTATTTCCGACGAATTGAGCAGGGCGACTGGGGAAGTACTTCCGCATTATAGAATACCGCGGCCATAATAGTCTTGTGTTGTGTTCCCGGTGGTAGCCAGAGCTCACTGAAGAAAATTTGTGCTGCTAGTGGTAAGACCAATATTCTTGTCCTGCATTGTCTTTTTTTTATACCACTTAGGTGGCAGACAAGCGCACGGCCCACCTGATGGAAAGTGGTCACCGTGGCCTATGGACGTATGTAACACCAGAGAAGCCACACTCGCCGACCCTGTAAGCACAGTGTCTGTGCAGTCAGTGTAGAGGACAAAGCAGGATAAGCTTTTAGTCATCCCACTGACAACACAAATTCTCCAGTGAGTTCTGGCTACCCTACTCGCCACTGGGAACACAACACTGACGACACAGAAACTCTCTGTGCTTACAGGGTTGGCAGCGCGAGTGTGACTCCCTTGGTTTTGCACACGTCCATAGACCATGGTAAACACTTTCCATTAGGTAGGCCGTGTACTTGTCTGCCACCTAAGTGGCATAAACACTTTCGAATGACTGCGTAGACAATAATCTTATAAATATAATGTATTCCTAGTGTAGTCAAAGCGTAGCCTAGCTACGTTGCATTGGTGGTAAGACCCATGATGGGGAGTAGCTATAGAGACCACACGGCAGCTTCTCATACCGTCTGACGCAAATGCTCACCGAGCACTAGGGTTTCGGGCAGTATGGAGAAAGAGCCAACGTCCAAGTGACATTACTGCAACACGAGCGAGGACTCGGGGCTGCACACGCTCATCAAGTGTCCGGCGTGGGAGATGCCGAGACGACAGCTGATTACGGCCCTGGGAGTGAGAGTTTTCACGCTCACCACATAGCTCTCGGTGATGATTCGATGTGCGGATGCACGCAAGCAAGTTATGCTCGTGAAGGAGGAGGCGGGTCGAGAGTGGCAGTAAGAGCGAAGGAGGATCGTAAGCCAAACTGCACGCATACTGAGTCGTCCTAGGTCGATGACCATGAGCGCAGGCCTGGGGGTGACGGGAGGAGCCACCTTTCACCATGGTGCTTTCCCGTTTCCGGAGTCGAGTTGGAGACTCTGTAGTCCTCACACCCGAGAAGAGGGCCAGATCGAGAGAGATGGCCCTGGGTCGGCCGGGGCGCGAGGGATATGCCTGTTAACCTCACCTTCGGCAACCGAAAACGACCCACAAGTGTCGTGCGTTTTGATCGGTTCGAGTCCGACATAACCTCTCCCACCGGTTCCGGTGGTTGGGATAACCGTGGGGACTTTACGCACGTAAAAAAAGTACCGACGCCAAGCATGTACCTGTTCTAGGTGAATCAGTTTCTATTGTGAATGCGGTTCGAAAATGTGTTGGTTTCTTCACGCCACTTGAAACTCTGCTAGCAGTCCATATTGGTTGCATAGCTAGTCTATTGAAGCCCGGTGGATTCCACCAGTTATGAGACGGATTCATTGTTTGAATATTTGATGCAGCTACCCAATGCAAATTCTGTGAAAAATGAAAATGTTCTCTCTATAGTTTAAAACGATTATTCCCGGTGTCCACCCCCTGTTTGTCCACCGCGGGTGGACAGAGACACAAATATTTAAAAATATTCTAAGAATTAATTTTAAATTTATTTCGCTGGCCACCCCGGGTGGACAAAGACACGAGTTTCATATGACTACTCTCGATGTCCACCACCGGTGGACAAAGCCACTGCTTAAATAAACATTCTCGATGTGCACGATGTTCTGATCTCGATGTCCTAGCCTTCTAACCTAACCTATCCGAGTCGGGGTGAGCATATATAATTAATTTTGTGATAATTATTTACTCCCAATTCCAGCAAGGGTGGACATCGAGAATGTTTATTTAAGCAGTGGTTTTGTCCACCGGTGGTGGACATCGAGAGTAGTCATATGAAACTCGTGTCTTTGTCCACCCGGGGTGGTCAGCGAAAATAATTTAAAATTAGTTCTGGCTGTCCCCCAAGGGTGGACACCGAGAATTTTTTTAAATATTTGTGTCTCTGTCCACCCGTGGTGGACAAGCAGGGGATGGACACCGGGAATAATCAGTTTAAAACCTTATGGGTAACGCAAAAACAGTTTCTCATACATACGAGTTTGTAATATAATATTCTATTCTACTCGATTCAATCCATATCCCATGGAAGGTAAGGCGGCAAACATAACCTAAATGACGACAAGAAATATGCAAAATTTCCATTGCAACCGGCAACAATCAACAGTGTATGCAATTCGTTATCTTATTACTGATAACTTAATTATTTACTGGAAGTGATGTTTAACCTAATGTTGCCTAATGAGACCGCTTTAACTAAGCACCTATTCAAATTTCACTCATTATTTAATGTAAAATGATGTTCGCATAAACAACAATAATTTCATGTATGCTTTATGTATGTATAAACAGGGTGGAAAAATTATTTTGGTCCTGGAGGGAATCAACCTTAAATCTTTAGGTTGAATCATTTAGAAGATATTCCCTTATATTTAAAAGGAAACAAGTGCATTCAATGATTTTCTAAAACTCACTTGCTACACCTGGTAATCGAACCGACGGAAAGTCCGAAAAACGTCATGCTGTATTTTTATGGCATCACTCAATAGTGCAAATCATAAGGATCAAATCTCTCTAACAAACTCTCTAAAAAGGTTATCCCTTAAATTAAAGCTTATAAATCAATTTGACGAAATAAAGCACTTTTACTCTTTTACTCAAAGGTCCATCAGAAATAATATTATAACAATAGAATTCTGTATATAAATGACTAGTTACTTTTCTCATGTGGAGGTACCCACTGTCCATCAGAGATATTTATATCGAACTCGATCCGACTAAAATCCGCGCGCCGCATCGTCTCAATTAACGGTTTACAAGGTGATTCAATTCCAATAAGGGCATTACTGTGCAATCTCCCTTGCCCAGAGTGCAATGCGGTTCCCAACCAACCACTACCAGCTAGTTGTACCTCATACAGTTACCCAATAAAGTTTTATTATAAACCAGAAACAAAGTTCAGTCATTTAGTACTCATTTTAATACATAAATGGCGTTAAACATAACTTTATCTTTGAAAATGTATCTGATGGCTCCTTGAATAAAAGTTTTGTGTCTGATGGTATTGAATTTATAAGTTAAAGTTCCTTTCATTAATTTACCATGATTCTTCGAGTGATTTGATCAATATGACTTAAGCTGTCGAAAGCCATAAAAACAGATATTTTTTATGGTTTTCCCGTTCTCGTAATCCGTGGAACCTGGGATAAAAGCACCTACACCCTGGATAAAACCACCCTCTTCCTGGATAATAAGCCTATAATGTTATTCAAGAATGAAACCTATTATAGTTGTGATCAATGACAGTTATATTTTTTGCCACGATAGCAAGTGGATATTATGTTGCCTCTGCCTACCCCGATAGGAAAGGGGCGGGAAATTCTATATAAAAAATGTACGTTATAGGATATTATTGCAATGTGATTTTGTTACCTACATACATACATGCATATAATCATGCCTCTTTCCCCGAAGGGATAGGCAGAGGTGAATTAACACCCACATTTCACCACTTGATAAATTCGGTCCCACGTAGTAGGTAAGCCTATTGCCGTGATTCACTCACTATTGTTGACTTGAGCCATGCATTGAGGATATATATCTGTTTGATATTAAACAGCACTATCCCTTAGTCGCCCTGTAAGACACCGTATGGGAAGAGATGGTGTGGTCCAAAATCAACTTTGCCGGAAACCACGAAGCACGTGTGTTTGTTACTGCATTAATATCAATTTTCAGTAAAGTGGTGATTGTAATAAAAGAAAGCCTCTTACAGCCCCGGGTTCTTTAGGATGGGTGTGAAAAAGGGTCTGTTGGGTGCACCATTGCTGGTGTCAGTTATGATTATCCTCTTTCTTTGCCTTCAGCTTAAGTAGTGTGAAATTATATTGACAGCCTTATTTAAAAACATCAATAACGGAACAATTTTTGTCAGGACACACGAAAATTAATGTAAATTTTAAATAATTACCTTGTAATTAATTCTGTTCATCCAACTGAAGATCTTGTAGTCCCAGCAAGGGCAATTTATCTTCAATCCGCATTAATAAAAGCCACAGGCTCTCTCGAAAGTACTCATTGTGATATTAGCTTCTGTACTCTGGTGTTATATTGAACAGGATACTGCTTTAATTGAACAGAACTTTGCTGGTTTCCATACATCTGCTTAATGATTCAGTTTGCTGTCTTGTTATTGTTGTGATTATTATTATTATCAAATAGTACTGGCATCTCTGGGAAGTAAAGGAAGTTGTTTACAAAAATTAGTTTCACTCCTATTATTATTAATACAATACTGTTCGATAATGGGATTTTAGACAACAGAAACAAGATCAGATAGCCTTTGAATTACCTGAGGTTGAGACCAGGTCACACTATCTAGTTCAGTGGCACTTGCGCAGAAAGTTCTTCATCTACCCGTACATTTTCGATAATTTTGTTTCGGCATGTACCGTCACTTACTACATTTATAGTGTCCCTATTCTATAAGCAAACTGTCTGGTGTCTATCCGAAGGCACAGAATAGCAAGTTTTATAACTTATACTTGTATTCACTATTATAGTTCAAAGGCTTTTGGTAAATTATAAACAGATTTTCGTATATATACGGTTAGGCCAGTCTTTAAAGTAGATAAATGTCAGTATTTAGCTAAATAAGTCAACAGTCTGTTAATTGATACAATAATAAGCTAATGAGCAATAAATTCATCTGTAACGTGTTGCCCTGTATGAATGATACAAAGCAACGCCCTTCTACTACCTGATATGATGAAGATGATAATGATATTTAAAATAATAATAAGATATTTTTTTACCACATAAAGAACGCTCAAGTAAATTCGGGAAGAATATTTTCGTTCTAGGTCGTACCTTTCCCATCTGCTGGTGACACCAGTCCTTGCTTCGAATCCTTTCAATGTTTTTTATAGCGCGAGATATTTTTGAATAGCTCACATGAGTGTCTGGAGTCCCCACAGTGGTTTTACATCAGGGGATACCGCACGCAATGTGGGATCGCGGGACCACTAAATAAGTGGTTTAGACTAGGTCTATACAATAGAACGCTGCGAACGGTGGTTGATGGCGTCACTAGTGAGCCGCGACACATAACGTTTGGCGTGCCTACCGGCTCAGTGTTTGGTCCTATCGGATATATTATGCATGTAAATAGTATGTGCAATGTAGTGCACAACTGTCGTGTTTATATATATGCTGACGACACATGTTTAGTGTATTCTAATAGAAAATTAAATATTATAGAGGAACGTGTCCAGGAGGATTTCACCAACATAATTAAATGGGCTCACGACAACGGCATAATAGTCAATACAAATAAAACAAAATGTATGCTTGTTAGATCTCCTTATCTTAAATCTATGGTGCGACTACCGCGCATTGTAGTACACAGCTACGAGTGCTTACATGCCGACGGTATGTCGGCGTGTGCGTGCGCCTGCATTGAAGTGGTGGGTGAATATAAGTACCTAGGAATACTAATAGACATCAATTTCTCTTGGAAAATGCACATAGTGTGTGTAGGAGACAAACTTAGAGCGGCCTTAGCAAAATTCCATCATCTGAGGGGTGTACTGAACAGATATACTCTTTACACGGTGTACTACGCGCTGGTAGACTCATTGCTCGCTTATGGGCTGGCGTGTTATGGTAAAACCTTTAAGACATACATGGATAAGCTAAAGGCTATACAAATTAGGTTTATGAAACTTTTAGTAGATAAAAAAAATATAGGAACATTGTAAAAACACCAACTACGACAAGTTGTTCCTAGAATGTAAAATGCTGCTGGTCCACGAGCGGGGATATTATGACTGTGAGCATGATAAGTACTTTTGTTGTGGTAGGTACCTACCTTGTCAGCCATATCGTTCGGATACGGCTGACAAAGACGATAGTTATAAATTAATACAGGATAAATTATGAATATTAACACCAATGTAATACGTTGTTTTATTCAGGCATATGAATCAGCATAATAATAATATAAGTACATATGATAATGTGTCTAATTTTTTATATCTAATTTATATACTGTATCTAGTTTTGGTAAATAAATAATGGAAAATTTTGTGAATAAATCAGGGAGCTTCATCTGCCATCTGGCAGAAGAAAAATTATTGTAATAATGCTAGTTTTCCGTGAATAAATTTTATTTCATTTCATTATTTCATTTCATTTCACGATATCGTTCGACGCGGTGAGTCGCCTCGCCGGATCGCCACTGTGAATCTTGGAAGTGAGATTCCTTTCGGTGCTATACCGGTTCCGAAAAGCGGCGCTGGAGCAAGGTCACGATCCCGAGCCCGAAGAAATTCGGGCCGTGAGATCCTGGCTCCGCAGCGACATGGTGGCGGAATGGGAGCTACAACTTGGACGACCAAGCGCAGGGCGCGCTGTAGTAGCGGCGGTAAGACCCATCATGGGCAGCCTCTCGTACCGTCTGATGCAGATGATCACCGAACCTGTGCTTCGGGCAGTATCTGCGTCGGATGGAGAAAGAGCTAACGTCCGAGTGCCATCACTGCGATGCGAGCTGCACACGCTCGCCGAGTGTCCGGCGTAGGAGACGATGAGACGGGAGCTGGTGGCGGCCCTGGGAGTGAGAGTTCTCACACTCGCCACCTTGCTCGCGGTTATGGTTCCCTGTGCCTATGCGTGGGCGACCGGCACCTCCTTCTGCGAGCAAGTAATTTCCGCCCAATTGAGAAGTCCGACTGGGGAAGTACCTCTACCCTACAGAATCCCGTGATTATAATAACTTCGTGTTGTGTTCCCAGCGGTGAGTTGTGCAGCCAGAGCTCACTGGAGAATTTATGGTGTCAGTGGGATAATTAAAGGTTTGTCCTGCTTTGTCCTTTACACCGACGGCACAAAACGGCAAGCTGCCCGCGTACGAAGGCAACTCGGGCGTCGCCGCGTCGGGGGTCGATGGATGACCTATGTCTCCCATGAGCGCAAGCCTGCGCGTGACGGGTAGATCTGCCTGTCATCCTGGCAGAAGTAGGCTGCGGCAGCGGTGCACCTCGCGCGCCTTGGGGATTCTGTGCTCCCCACACCCGAGAAGAGGGCCAGATCGAAAGAAATGGCTCTGGGTCGGCCGGGGTGCGAGGGATATATCTGTTAACCTCATCTTTGAAATTTCAATGTATATCTCAGTCAAAATATACACATACTACGTAGTATGTCAATATAATATATCTATACAATACATAATATTTACAATGTATACTACTGAGTATCCATGTTATATCGTACACAATATATATATATATATATAATAATAATAACATCACAAAAGCATCTTGATATTTTAGTTATAATTTTATAGGCACTTAAATCAGTAGTATTTTTATTATTACTGAGCGAGTATTGTTGCACACACATTGCATGAATGTTTCTCGTATTGGAATTTTTCCTCCCCTTATTCTCATGATTAAAATAACATGATAATTTTATTTTTAACTGTCAACAATTGGATGTGTTGTGCTTTCCACACGGTTAATTAACAACTTTTTTATTTATTGTTTTTTATTTATAAAAATGAATCAACAACTTACAACTATTATGAGAGCGCATATTATTACTTTGCATGAGCAAAATATTTGAATACATGAAATATCTCGAAAATTGAACATATCGGTAAGTAGTGTTTTCTGCAATTTATTATTATGAAAGTTATTTGATCTTATAATCATCATCATCCTGGAGAATCTATACATCTCCCAATACTAATAATAAACAAAAATTTTACAGAATTTTATCAAGGAATTTTATTACTTTTTTTCATTACAGAGGGAAGCTGTGCAGCGGTGAGTGCGCCGATATGGCGATTCAGGCCCCATAGACCGTCTTCGGCCTGGCCCCAAAGCCTTTGCCTTTGCCTAAGCCGATGCGTGTTCTTTGCATAAAGAGGTGGTTGAAAAACATATTCAAAACCCCTTCCACCCGTGTTATGGCCACCAAACACCATGTTACATTGCAAACAGTAAGGAACCATCTTCGGGCAGCTGGGCTGGGATCAGATGTCGCAGACCGGCAAGAAAAAATTTGACGTCGGATCTTCATCGTCGAAGTAGGTTTAGGTTTGCCAGGGGATATTTAAATTTTGACTGGTGCAACAATATAGTAATATTTAGTGACGAAAAATGTTTTAAATCAGACAGGGATGGACGCAATATTTTATGGAGAAAAACGGTGAGCGATATTGCCAAAAAAAATATTCTACCGTGCAGGTCTAGTGGTCATATTACTTGAGGGTATTGGAGTTGGATGTCCTCGATGGGTCCTGGTGAGTTGGTTGAAGTAGGGGATCGTAATAATAGTCAAGGTTACCTCGAAATTTTAAGAGATGTCATGCTACCAACTGTGCGCATTGCTTATCCACACGAGCATTTTTATTTTGTGCATGATAACTGTGCTGTGTATCGTGCACGTCTAGTGCAAAATTGGTTAATAACCAAGAAAACTTGACCTTTATTAAATGGCCTCCTAAAAGTCCCGATTTAAACCCCATTGAAAATTTATGTTGTCACATGGTGCTTAACTGGGATCCTTCGAGTGTGAGGTCTAAAGCTTACTTAGATGAATTAGTTAACTCAACTTGGGAACTTTTCGTAGCTCGAATCTATGTAAGAAGTAATAGATAATGAAGGTGGACCTATTCACTATTGAATTATTTCTGTTTAATTATATTGTAAATCTGAATTTTAGAAGTTTCAATTATACTTGGTATATATGCTTCGGTATAGGTAACTTGGAATAATTCAAACCACTATATACTATCTAAGTATAGGCAAATTTAAGCAAATAAATGACTATTATTATCTATTATTTTATTGTTCATATTTATAATAAAAGTTGGAATTTGTTACGCCATTTCTTCTCCACTAGTGCCTAGGAACTAAAAGATGTAGATAATTATGTGGCATCATTTTCGAGAAATAAAGAAATTGAACTGATAATAAGTGAGTGATGTTATTGTTAACGAAATGAGAAATTATTATAGTTGCATATAGTATAATTTCTAAACGTTAACATGGTGATTCACTACACTTTAGTTACTGAAAGTTAATTAGTTTACCTGCGTCTATGCTTGTCTGATTTAAACATCCAGAGGGATAATATTGAATAACCTATTTATTATATAAAGAATGTGTAATGTATAAACCTAAACCTGTTGCACTCGGCTACGACCATACTATTTATTAAAAATGTTTATCAAAATCTGTCTAACTGTTTAGAAGGAGTTTAGTTAAAAACATTATGACACGTGATTTTATATATATTGTGCATGATAACTGTGATATATATATATATAAGCATCTAAAAAATCACGTATATATATATATATATATATATATATATATATATATATATATATATATATATATATATGTGTAGTTCTACGACACAACACAACTAAATTATTTATTTACTGAACAATCTTACTTTATTATTATATCGTTGAAACAATGATGTTGTTTTATTTTCCATATTATTTTTGCGACTACGGAACACTAAGTATAAAAGTCAACTGTATGGTTCCTTAATATAACAAACAAAATAAAGAACAAAAACAAAACTATTTATTAACCAAAACTACTACATCAATACAGTCGTGGTTCGAACTCGCTACCTTGATAATGCCATTACGCCTATAATACCACTCAACTACGTAAGCCTGTGCTAGAATCATGAAATTTACCTTCTCATTCGATGGCAAGCAAATCACTCACTAACACATATTCAATCGTTCACGATTCATGATCGTGCACACTGGCACACATAAACATAATATACTAATACGCCTGTAACGATGACGCACACATGTGACTTCAAAGCAATGAGTTATTGTTTTTAACTGTTCACACACATATGTAAAACATACGGGTGCTTCCACTTGACCCAGATCATAAATAGATAGATAGGCTATCGTTTTTGTCTTGTGTACCTACATCCATGCCTATATTCGTATATAAACAGTACAGGATAGAAACTAGCTCATTTATATTTGAACAACGTCTAACAAACATGAAAATGAAGAGAGTGTACGTGTTCGTGATTTTAACTGTCTTATCAACGTTGATTTCTGCGCGACCATCAGACTTGAGTGCTGCGCGACCATCAGAGTTGAGTGCTGCGCGACCAGAATTTTTTAAGTCAAATCTTCTCGAAGCCTACCGAGTCAAAAGACAACCTATAGTGAATATAACATGTGTAAAGATGAAAGTATATTGGAAAAGAAAATGTATCCCTTGCGAACTGTAAGTTGTAATGCGCTATTTCTGCCCCAAAATTTCTTGGAGTGTGTGGGGGAGCGACACCAAAGGCCGAGGTGATTTAATACCCACATTTCACCAATCATTGTATTCAGCCCCACGTAATAGGGATAAGCTTATTGCCGTACTCCGAGCACTATAGTTGACTCGATCTGATCTGATCTGAGGCTGAGTCTGAGCTGTATATATCTGTATGATGTTAAACAATCCTATCCCTTATTCACCTTATACGACACCGCATGGGAAAAGATGGGGTGGCCCAAATTGAACTTTGCCGGGAACCATGAGGGATAATACGCCTACACGAGAATTATATATATATATTATAACATGAATATGGCCAATTGCAATTTAGGAACCATTCTAGGTTGTAATAACATGAGTAGGCACCATGATGCTTGGAATTTGTGGTTTTTCTTCCCTAGTAACAGTATAGATTGACTACTTTATAATTTAAACCAACTTTTTGGTACAATTGTTTTAGATTTTAAAGAATTTAAAAATAGAAATCAATTCAGGCAGGATTCGAACCCCCGATATCTCCCTTATAGGGAGAATTTATATCAACTTTTTGGTAAGACGGCGATATATAGGAATGAAGTGATTCAATATTTTCAATTTTATATCTCAATAGATTTTTGATATAAATTATACTTTATAATTTAACAACCCCACCCCACCCCCTCACCGGAGCAGGTGGGTGAGGTTATGTCAGATTCAAACTGTCTAAAACGCACGGCGTCTGCGTGCGTTTTTGGTTACTGGAGGCCCGGTTGGCAGGAATATCCCTCGCACCTGATATGTGGATTAATCGACCCTTCCTGTGACCATAGGGCTGGCGTTTACCTCGCTCAAAGAATTGGCATCACCATTCAGCGTGGTTCTTCTCTTATCGATCAATCTTAATCAATTTGAATAGTTAGCATACTAAGTGCTTTAAATTTTCATTCAGTAAATAAAAGGAACATTAGATATTTAAAAATAGTCTTTCTCTTTATGTCAAAAAAACATGAATATATTTATTTATTTATTACACACATCTTACACTATAATTACAGAATAGTCCAATGCGATAGTGTAGACATAAAAATTAAAAATAAATAGAAAACAAACACAAACACAGCCAATGTGTAGGTACAATACAAATCACAAATATAAAACAAAAAAAAATAAACAAGAATCAGAACTAAAAATTAAATAATACATCTCATAATACAATCAATTAGAATTATTTAATACATTAATTATAAATCAATTTTATTAGTCAATCCAATTAATATCACACGTCATTACGCAATACGTGGCTTTTGTGAACTCATTAAGACAAATTTAGTACTAATCGAATAACCCACCCCTGATCGCTCCTGGTACAAAGGTGCCCATCACACTTGCCGGGTTTCCACGCTGGATTGCGATGGCCAGCCTCTGCACCAGGAACGATCCGGAGCGGGAGTTACCAGTGACCTCTATGAGTCTCTGCCCAATCGCCTTTACAAGGATTTTGGTCTCTTTGCCCTAACTACCTAGGGTTTTCACTGCTATTGGCACCAACCACCAACTACTTAAGTCCTTGAATATTAAATATTTCCTATATTAATCGTTCGTCTTCTTTTGGGCAAAAGAAGACATAGACAACTATAGACCAATTAGTTTGATGTCCAATATATACAAAGTATTTACGAAAATCATCCTTGGGAGAATAACCACAATATTAGACGAAAACCAACCCATGGAGCAGGCTGGCTTCAGGAAAAGTTTCTCCACAATAGACCATCTACATACAGTGAAACAAATTATAGAAAAACACAAAGAGTATAATAAATCTCTGTACATGGTCTTTATAGACTACACCAAGGCTTTCGACAGTATCAGTCACAAAGCCATCTGGGAGAGCCTAGAGAAACAGGGTATCCCCTCCACCTACATCAGAATCATACGAAGCATATACTACCATAGCAAAGGAAGAATTCAATTGGAAACTTTGGGTGACGAGTTCAGAATAGGAAGAGGGGTCAGACAGGGAGATCCACTGTCTCCCAAGCTGTTCTCCGCGGTATTAGAAAATATATTCCGTAAACTAGACTGGGATCAATACGGCCTAAGCATAGATGGAAGAAAACTCAATCATCTGAGGTTTGCGGACGACATCGTCCTATTCGAAAGAGATCCATATAATCTAGAGAAAATGATTGAAGAACTAAGGAAACAAAGTGAAAGCATCGGACTATACATGAACCTGACCAAGACAAAATTACTAACAAATAGTATACATCAAGAGATTAAAATAAATAACCACCCTCTCGAATACGTAGAAGAGTATACCTACTTAGGACAAACCATCTCACATGCAGACCAATCAACCAAAGAAATAAATAGAAGAATAGCCAACAGCTGGAAAAAATACTGGTCCTTGAAAGAAGTAATGAAATCCATAGACATCAGCATAGGAATCAAACGGAAGGTCTTCGATACCTGTATCCTACCTTGCCTCACATACGGATGTGAAACCTGGTCACTCACTAAACTCCAAAGAGACAGTATAGTACACTGCCAAAGAGCCATGGAGAGGAGCATGCTTGGCGTAAAAAAGCAAGATAGAAAAAGACACACCTTCATAAGATCAAAAACAAAAGTAACAGACGTGCTAGATAAGATAGATCAACTAAAGTGGAGGTGGACAGGCCATTTAATGAGATGTCCCCAGGAAAAATGGAGTAAGATATTAACCGAATGGTATCCTAGAGATGGAAAAAGAAAGAGAGGAAGACAAGCAAAAAGATGGGAAGACGAAATAAAACTAACAGCTGGACCCAACTGGAGAAGAGTTGCAAAAGATAGAAAGCAATGGAAAATGTTAGAGGAGGCCTATGCCAAGAGGCACACTGAACTGAGAGACATTCTGTGAGAAGACACTAATAAAATAAAAAAATAAAAAAAAAATAAAAAAAGTTCAGGATAAAAGGCTGATTGATTGATTGATTGATTGATATTAATCGTTCGTAATTGCAATTTTGAATTATAGTTCAATTATAATTAAACATACATACGTACAGCATACATAAAATACAACGTATTCTTGACTGTCTGTACCTATAACAGTAGACAATTCACACGTGACACCTTTGAAGTGAATATTTATTCATATATACATACATACAATCACGCCTTTATCCCCGGAGGCAGTTAGGCAGAGGTGAATTATCACCCAAATTTCACCAATAATTGTATTCGGTCCCACGTAATAGGGGTGAGCCTATTGCCGTATTTCAGGCACTATTGTTGACACGATGCATGCATCTGAGGCTGAGTCTGGGCTGTATATATGATATGTGTGCGATGTTAAACAGCTCTATCCCTTAGTTGCCTTGTACGACACCACACGGGAAGAGTCGTCGGTCGTCCCACTTCAACTCTGCCGGGAACCACGCGGCCTATATATAATTAAACAGTAGTTGAATCAAACTTATGAGTATAAGTGAATCGACTGTACTTATGTTGAAAATAGGTAAAATGAAGGTCAATTTAATTACTCCGTATTTTTAAACTGGTAATTAAATATCAACCTTATAGCTATTAGGACAAAGCGTAAAATGGTATGCAATCACACGTTACAGTCTTGTATTATTGCACATTATTGAGCCGTGTTCAAATGGAATAGAGCTACTTAATTGCAGGCCTGGGGGTGACGGATGGAGTCGCCTGTCACCCTGGCAGAAGCAGATCGCGGCAGCGTCGCGTCGTGTACGGGGCCAAGACTCTGTGGCCCCCACACCCGAGGAGAGGGCCAGATCTAGAGCGATGGACTTGAATCGGCCGGGGTGCGAGGGACTATACTTAATTAACAATTTCCTTTGTCTGAATTTACCCTGATTTAATTTATAGAGTTATGAATAGTGTATGATCCATACCTAATAAGACAGTGACTAAGTATAAACTAGGTATCTAAGGCATTGACAATTTATACGTATTTATGTGTAAATTAAAAAGATGATTCACTTAACCGATCGGTATTACCTAAAATAATATAAATAAATGTCACATACGGATGATGCTGTTCTTGAATAACGTCAATAAAAATCAGTAATGACTCCTGACTGGCTATTCTTTTGTGAACCATCGTGCAGTGAACACGCCAATCATGAGAATATTGTTTGTATTGTCAGTACTAACACTGGCTCTTGCCCTGAGTTTGCCTAACAGTGAGACCAGTCAAAGGGTTAAGAGACAGTCTATCATATATTACACAAAATGTCCAACTCACACGGTTGCGAGATTTGTGACAGGTTATCTAGATTGTACACCGTGTGATAAGTGAGTACCTAGAGTTAATCAAAAAAGTCTAGTCAAGTGCAACTCGAATTCGCGCACATAAAGTGTTACCTAACTAAATTGGGGGAATGTAATATAAATGGCAATATCTTTTTATTGTGTTGACCTAGAAGTTTGATTTCTTCACAGCTGTAAGAGGTTGCAGTCTTGATTATTTGGTATGAATATTAACTGGATCCATCTACACATTCTTGAGAAAATGGTCTTGACTGACAGACAGACGGACCAAGAATTGTTCTATAAGGGTTTTGCTTTTTCTATTTGAGGTTCCGATCAAAAAGAAAACTAGTAGCTTAAATAACTAGTATTTCTTTTAACCCCTCCAGTTAAGCTAATTTGCTCATATTACTGGTGAGTTCATGAATCGTGAAATTAGCCGATGCCCAGAGCCGCGGGCATGGGATTTCGCTTTTGGTTGCCGAAGGTGAGGTTCACAAGCATATCCCTCGCATATCGGCTGACCTCGATCTGGCCCCAATCGGGTGTGAGGACCACAGAGTCCCAATTCATTCCCAATTAATTCCGAAACAAGAATTCCTTGTTACTGACTTAATTTGTGATTAGTTAGGTTATGTGAATCGTTATTAAGTATAATGCCATATGACAAGATATAAATAGTTTCAGTTTGTTTAACATTAATAGATACAAAAAGAATTGTAGTTCGGTGATGACAAACACATGATGGGTTTTTAATGGGTTTTAAGCATGATTTTACCATTTGTTACGGATGCCTAGATCATTCACGTGACACTATGTAGGGCGAAAGTGTTATGTTTCTTTTGATGATCTATTACAACTATTTCGGTCGGGCACTACTCGTGTATCGACACTTTCCTGCTGCTTACGCGTTTAGCACTCATTAAAATAATACTTAGCCGCGTGGTTCCCGGCAGAGTAGAGTTTGGACCACCCCATCTCTACCCATCTTTAACATCAGACAGATATGTACAGCTCAGACTCAGCCTCAGATGCATGGTTTGAGTCAATAATAGTGACCGGAAGACGGCAATAGGCTCACCCCCTATTACATGGGGCCAAAAACAATGATTGGTGAAATATGGGTGTTAATTTACCTCTGCCGAACCATATGGGGATAAAGGTGTGATTATATGTATGTATGTATGAATAAATATTCACTTCAAAGGTGTCACGTGTGAATTGTCACAATTTGTCTACTGTTGTAGGTACTGGCCGTAAAGAAAACAAAAAAACAACAAAATAACTTGTCAATCGTACGTATTTGGTATGGGTTATACGAGTATAAGGTCTTTCTCGAAATTTTCTTACAGAAGTAAGAAGAAGATTGTAAGAAAATTGGAACTATCCATTATTTATATTTGGTTTGAAAGTTGATTTTAGGATTTTATAACTGTATTAAATTTTGTTTTTATTGGCCGCTTGATAAATTAAATTCGATCTTCAAAAACAGTACTTCCTAAATGCTATCCATTTTTTCTATAAATTTCGTATTACTTTTTTATAGCTGTCCTTTTTTAAAAATGTAATAAAAATGTTTGTTAGCTTAATGTTGTCTCATTCATATAGAAAAAAAAAAACAAAATTTTGGATTTGTCATTCCGAAACAAAATGGTAAAAATGTTAGTACTGAAAATTGGGTTTCCTATGTAACGACCTATTATTTGTCAAAGGATGGTATTTAAATGTATATCAAAAAGAGTACATTTTGTACGACAAAATAATCTAAATTCACATCAAAAATACTGATTGAGCACCAACAAACTACTGCAAGTAAATAGTTAGCAACCATCCAACCAACCAATTATAAAAAAAATTACCACAAAGACATAAAGCGGGAACTCCGCTTCGCTTCGCTCCCGCCTTAGTCTTCTAACCTAACCTATCCATTTCGGGGTGGGTGGTGATCATTCTGAACTTAATTAGATGCACAATCAGTATTTTTACATGATGTATTTTTGAAACGGGGCAGTAAGTAGTTACAGCATTTTTCCTGCTGACTGTACGATTTTGTCTGAATCTGTGACTGGAGATCAAAATATCTCAAAAAGTTAGAGGTCTCCTACACGCTGTATTATAAAATTATTTATTTTATTTTCAGGTATAAAGAAATTGAGGGTCAAGACAATAGGTGGAAATACTACTGCGACCGCAAATCAGGTATTAAGGGATAAAATCTTCTATGATTTGAGATCGTCATGGTCATTTACATTAAATTTCACCGGGTTATTTACCATGTTTTTTATTTTATATCAGCATCGAAATATCGGATAGGTACCAAAACATAAAAGCTTGCTAAATATCCCGGTGATTAAGTATAAACTCTTGTTCTGTACAGCGTTACCACATATTCTGTACACTTTGCTTTTTCTGTTTTCCCGATATGTAAAGAATAAACTCTTACAGTAAATAAGGTTTTAATTTTTGATTATAATCCCATAAACCCCACTGGACAAAAGGCGTGTTTGTTTGGATTTATGTAGGTATAACTCCGATCAAGTCGTCACTCTTGTTCCCATCATTAGAGCTTTTTCCCAATTTAGTGGGGATCAGCTTACAGTCTTACGTAGTGTCGCTATGATGTAGGTAGTCGAAATTTTCTGTCAAGCAATTACAATTTGACCTCCACAACCCTAAAGATATCCATAATGGTGCTGAGCCAAATGTTTACAAACGTTAGTAAACGTTGTTTATAAAACATTTAATCACAAGTTTAGAAATCATTTTCTTATGTCTTCATGTCAGGTAATGTTGGTAAACTGTTCTAAACAAAATTGTTGGTAAACAAAATATGTAAGGGTTGGCAGCGCGAGTGTGATGCCCCTGGTGTTGCACACATCTATAGGCCACGGTAACCACTTCCCATCAGGTGGGCTGTGTGCTTGTCTGCCACCTAAGAGGTATAAAAAATGTAACAAAATAAAACATTTGCAAACATCAAAATTTCATAGAACGGCTGATAAACTCTATGCCTAATCGTATGAGATCTGTCGTAGATGCCCATTTTTTTTTTTTTTTTTTTTTTTTTTTTATATAGGACACGTCAATTGGACTTCGCCTTGCCTGATGGTAAGCTGAAGGCAAAATCCCAGAAAAGAGGGTCACCATTACTTACACATACCTTGTGACAATGGTGACACTCAGCTTGACGGCCTTATCATATGCTTTTTCACGCCCCGCTTAAAGGACCCGGGACTGTAGGAAGAAGGAAACACGTGAGCTGGTAATGAATTCCAGGCCTTAATGGTGCGACAGAGGAAAGAGTCTCCGAACCGCTTGGTTCTTGATCGGATGTTTTGCACCGTGTGCGAATGACATTTAAGACCTGCACGCGTGGTCCTGTGTAGGAAAGGGGAGGGTGGGACTAATTGGAAGAGCTCATCAGAACACTCACCATGGTACAGACGGTAAAATACAGCCATGGACGCAACATCTCTACGCAGCTGTAAAGGTTCTAGGGTGTTCGTGATCTCGGGATTCCCAATGATGCGGACCGCACGTCGCTGCAACCTGTCGAGAGCATCTAGTAAGTACTTTGCTGAACCATCCCAGAGATGCGAGCAGTACTCCACACAGGAGCGAATTTGTGTCTTGTATAGAAGACACCGCTGCTCCGGCGTGAAAAATCGTCTCACTCTGTTCAGGACTCCGAGTTTTCGTGAGGCTGTTTTGATGATGCTTTCGATGTAGTTTTTGTTATTCAGGTTGCAGCGAACATCCATACCTAGGATATTGAGATTGTCCTGCAGCGGCAGTGGCGTGCTCTGAAGAGTGGGGAGGGGAAGGAAAGAAGATACTTTTGCTGTAAACGCACATGCCTGCGTCTTCTTGGCATTGAACTCAACCAGGTTCTCAGAGCCCCATTGAGAAATGTGACTCAGGACCCCGTCAAGCTCACTGACAAGAAGCTGCCTTTTCTCTGCGATATCTGACTGCTTGGCCGCTGGATGTCCATGATAACTCCCATGTAAAGTGCTATCGTCTGCATAACAATGAACATTGCCGGTAGACAGCATGTCGTTGATATGCAGAAGAAAGAGAGTGGGTGATAAGACGGACCCCTGGGGCACGCCAGCATTAACCTGCAGAAACTCCGAAGCTCGTCCGTCACAAAGGACGCGAATACGGCGCCCCTGCAGGAAGCTAGCAACCCAGTTGCACAGCCTAGAAGGCAGACCAAAGGCAGGTAGCTTAGAAAGAAGCGATTTGTGCCAGACTCTATCGAAAGCTTTGGCGATGTCAAGACTAATTGCCAGTGACTCGCCGTGCTTGTCCATAGCCTCACCCCAAAGATGGGTAACGTATGCTAGAAGATCACCCGTTGACCGTTTCGGCCTGAAGCCATATTGCCGGTCATTAATTAAGGAGTGATCCTCTAGGTGCCGCATGAGCTGTTTGTTAATTAACACATGGAGGCAACACGCGTTATTAAATTAAACCTTTATATGATAAAATATGTTTTATTAAAAACCTGACTTGTTAGGCGTAGCTCCATGCAGTGTGGTATTCTGAATTCAAATTGAAAACAATACGATCGAAGAAGATGGTAAAATGTATCAAGTTTAAAACTGCATCAATAGTTTTTGTTCAATCTAGCAATCATATTTAGGTTGGGGCCGTCGAAACCAAAACTCTAAGGGGCCCACCTTAGAGTTTAGGTTTCGATATGTTAGTTGTGTCCACAAGTGTATATGAAGTGGAAGATGATGATGCTGAATATTAAACGATTTAGAAGCTTAATTAGAATATTTATAATAATATGTATGATATTTTGTTAATATCCTTCTATTCTTGCAACTAATTAAATGTATTTAATCAAGGTTTTCCCTATTTGCGTGATATTGTGTTATTACAATTTGAAATTAATTTCTTTTCCTTAAATGCATATAGGTACCTACATCCATGCCTATATTCGTATATAAACAGTACAGGATAGAAACTAGCTCATTTATATTTGAACAACGTCTAACAAACATGAAAATGAAGAGAGTGTACGTGTTCGTGATTTTAACTGTCTTATCAACGTTGATTTCTGCGCGACCATCAGACTTGAGTGCTGCGCGACCATCAGAGTTGAGTGCTGCGCGACCAGAATTTTTTAAGTCAAATCTTCTCGAAGCCTACCGAGTCAAAAGACAACCTATAGTGAATATAACATGTGTAAAGATGAGAGTATATTGGAAAAGAAAATGTATCCCTTGCGAACTGTAAGTTGTAATGCGCTATTTCTGCCCCAAAATTTCTTGGAGTGTGTGGGGGAGGGACACCAAAGGCCGAGGTGATTTAATACCCACATTTCACCAATCATTGTATTCAGCCCCACGTAATAGGGATAACCTTATTGCCGTACTCCGAGCACTATGGTTGACTCGATCTGATCTGATCTGAGGCTGAGTCTGAGCTGTATATATCTGTATGATGTTCAACAATCCTACCCCTTATTCACCTTATACGAGACCGCATGGGAACAGATGGGGTGGCCCAAATTGAACTTTGCCGGGAACCATGAGGGATAATACGCCTACACGAGAATCAAACTTATTTTTATATCCATTATGACATGAATATAGCCAATTGCAATTTAGGAACCATTCTAGGTTGTAATAACATGAGTAGGCACCATGATGCTTGGAATTTGTGGTTTTTCTTCGCTAGTAACAGTATAGATTGACTACTTTATAATTTAAACCAACTTTTTGGTACAATTGTTTTAGATTTTAAAGAATTTAAAAATAGAAATCAATTCAGGCAGTATTCGAACCCCCGATATCTCCCTTATAGGGAGAATTTATATCAAATTTTTGGTAAGACGGCGATATATAGGAAGATTTGTATGGATTCAGGCAAGGTTCGGTGGCTTAGTGGTCAGAGCGTTCCCCCTGTAGGGGAAAAATTGCGGGTTCGAATCTCGCCTGAAGTGATTCAATATTTTCAATTTTATATCTCAATAGATTTTTGATATAAATTATACTTTATAATTTAACAACCCCACCCCACCCCCTCACCGGAGCAGGTGGGTGAGGTTATGTCAGATTCAAACCGTCTAAAACGCACGGCGTCTGTGTGCGTTTTTGGTTACTGGAGGCCCGGTTGGCAGGAATATCCCTCGCACCTGATATGTGGATTAATCGACATTTCCTGTGACCATAGGGCTGGCGTTTACCTCGCTCAAAGAATTGGCATCACCATCCAGCGTGGTACTTCTCTTATCGATCAATCTTAATCAATTTGAATAGTTAGCATACTAAGTGCTTTAAATTTTCATTCAGTAAATAAAAGGAACATTAGATATTTAAAAATAGTCTTTCTCTTTATGTCAAAAAAACATTAATATATTTATTTATTTATTACACACATCTTACACTATAATTACAGAATAGTCCAATGCGATAGTGTAGACATAAAAATTAAAAATAAATAGAAAACAAACACAAGCACAGCCAATGTGTAGGTACAATACAAATCACAAATATTAAACAAAAAAAAAATAAACAAGAATCAGAACTAAAAATTAAATAATACATCTCATAATACAATCAATTAGAATTATTTAATACATTAATTATAAATCAATTTTATTAGTCAATCCAATTAATATCACACGTCATTGCGCAATACGTGGCTTTTGTGAACTCATTAAGACAAATTTAGTACTAATCGAATAACCCACCCCTGATCGCTCCTGGTACAAAGGTGCCCATCACACTTGCCGGGTTTCCACGCTGGATTGCGATGGCCAGCCTCTGCACCAGGAACGATCCGGAGCGGGAGTTACCAGTGACCTCTATGAGTCTCTGCCCAATCGCCTTTACAAGGATTTTGGTCTCTTTCCCCTAACTACCTAGGGTTTTCACTGCTATTGGCACCAACCACCAACTACTTAAGTCCTTGAATATAAAATATTTACTATATTAATCGTTCGTAATTGCAATTTTGAATTATAGTTCAATTATAATTAAACATACATACGTACAGCATACATAAAATACAACGTATTCTTGACTGTCTGTACCTATAACAGTAGACAATTCACACGTGACACCTTTGAAGTGAATATTTATTCATATATACATACATACAATCACGCCTTTATCCCCGGAGGCAGTTAGGCAGAGGTGAATTATCACTCAAATTTCACCAATAATTGTATTCGGTCCCACGTAATAGGGGTGAGCCTATTGCCGTATTTCAGGCACTATTGTTGACACGATGCATGCATCTGAGGCTGAGTCTGGGCTGTATATATGATATGTGTCCGATGTTAAACAGCTCTATCCCTTAGTTGCCTTGTACGACACCACACGGGAAGAGATGGGGTCGTCCCACTTCAACTCTGCCGGGAACCACGCGGCCTATATATAATTAAACAGTAGTTGAATCAAACTTATGAGTATAAGTGAATCGACTGTACTTATGTTGAAAATAGATAAAATGACGGTCAATTTAATTACATACATACATACATACATAAAATCACGCCTGTCTCCCATAGGGGTAGGCAGAGATCACGGATCTCCATTTGCTACGATCCTGACATATTACTCTCGCTTCATTCACTCTCATTACATTCTTCATGCATGCTCGTCGGTTTAGAGTACTCCTGACCTGCCCCTTTTCTAAAATTTCCCCGATTTGGTCCAGGTATGTGCGCCTAGGTCTTCCCCTTCCGACGGTACCATCCACACTCGCCTCATACACCTGTTTCGTTAGTCTTCTTTAATTTAATTTAGTTTAATTAAATATCAACCTTATAGCTATTAGCACAAAGCGTAAAATGGTATGCAATCACACGTTACAGTCTTGTATTATTGCACATTATTGAGCCGTGTTTAAATGGAATAGAGCTACTTAATTGCAGGCCTGGGGGTGACGGATGGAGTCGCCTGTCACCCTTGCAGAAGCAGATCGCGGCAGCGTCGCGTCGTTTACGGGGCCAAGACTCTGTGGCCCCCACACCCGAGGAGAGGGCCAGATCTAGAGCGATGGACTTGAATCGGCCGGGGTGCGAGGGACTATACTTAATTAACAATTTCCTTTGTCTGAATTTACCCTGATTTAATTTATATAGTTATGAATAGTATATGATCCATATCTAATAAGACAGTGACTAAGTATAAACTAGGTATCTAAGGCCTTGACAATTTATACATATGTGTAAATTAAAAAGATGATTCACTTAACCGATCGGTATTACCTAAAACAATATAAATAAATGTCACATACGGATGATGCTGTTCGTTCTTTTGTGAACCATCGTGCAGTGAACACGCCAATCATGAGAATATTGTTTGTATTGTCAGTACTAACACTGGCTCTTGCCCTGAGTTTGCCTAACAGTGAGACCAGTCAAAGGGTTAAGAGACAGTCTATCGTATATTACACAAAATGTCCAACTCACACGGTTGCGAGATTTGTGACAGGTTATCTAGATTGTACACCGTGTGATAAGTGAGTACCTAGAGTTAATCAAAAAAGTCTAGTCAAGTGCAACTCAAATTCGCGCACATAAAGGATTACCTAACTAAATTGGGGGAATGTAATATAAATGGCAATATCTTTTTATTGTGTTGACCTAGAAGTTTGATTTCTTCACAGCTGTAAGAGGTTGCAGTCTTGATTATTTGGTATGAATATTAACTGGATCCATCTACACATTCTTGAGAAAATGGTCTTGACTGACAGACAGACGGACCAAGAATTGTTCTATAAGGGTTTTCCTTTTTTATTTGAGGTTCCGATCAAAAAGAAAACTAGTAGCCTAAATAACTAGTATTTTTTTAACCCCTGCAGTTAAGCTAATTTGCTCATATTAGTAGTGAGTTCATGAATCGTGAAATTAGCCGATGCCCAGAGCCGCGGGCATGGGATTTCGCTTTTGGTTGCCGAAGGTGAGATTCACAAGCATACCCCTCGCAAATCGGCTGACCTCGATCTGGCCCCAATCGGGTGTGAGGACCACAGAGTCCCAATTCATTCCCAATTAATTCCGAAACAAGAATTCCTTATTACTGACTTAATTTGTGATTAGTTAGGTTATGTGAATCGTTATTAAGTATAATGCCATATGACAAGATATAAATAGTTTCAGTTTGTTTAATTTTAATAGATACAAAAATTATTGTAGTCCGGTGATGACAAACACATGATGGGGTTTTTAATGGGTTTTATGCATGATTTTACCATTTGTTACGGATGCCTAGATCATTCACGTGACACTGTGTAAGGCGATAATGTTATGTTTCTTTTGATGATCTGTTACAACTATTTCGGTCGGGAACTACTCGTGTATCGACACTTTCCTGCTGCTTACGCGTATAGCACTCATTAAAATAATACTTAGCCGCGTGGTTCCCGGCAGAGTAGAGTTTGGACCACCCCATCTCTACCCATGCGGTGTCATGGCGACTTAGGGAGAGTGCTGTTTAACATCAGACAGATATATACAGCTCAGACTCAGCCAAGACGGCAATAGGCTCACCCCCTATTACGTGGGGCCAAAAACAATGATTGGTGAAATATGGGTGTTAATTTACCTCTGCCTAACCATTAGGGGATAAAGGTGTGATTATATGTATGTATGAATAAATATTCACTTCAAAGGTGTCACGTGTGAATTGTCACAATTTGTCTACTGTTGTAGGTACTGGCCGTAAAGAATACAAAAAAACAACTAAATAACTTGTCAATTGTACGTATTTGGTATGGGTTATACGAGTATAAGGTCTTTGCTGAAATTTTCTTACAGATTCAAGAGTTCGTTATTCCTGTAATTTAATAGCTAGTTCCATTATTTATATTTGGTTTGAAAGTTGAATTCAAGATTTTACAACTCTGTATTAAATTTTGTTTTTATTGGCCGCTTGATAAATTAAATTCGATCTTCAAAAACAGTACTTCCTAAATGCTATCCATTTTTTTTATAAATTTCGTATTACTTTTTTATAGCTGTCCTTTTTTAAAAATGTAATAAAAATGTTTGTTAGCTTAATGTTGTCTCATTCATATACATAGAAAAAAAAATACAAAATTTTGGATTTGTCATTCCGAAACAAAATGGCAAAAATGTTAGTTCTGAAAATTGGGTTTCCTATGTAACGACCTATTATTTGTCAAAGGAAGATATTTAAACGTATATCAAAAAGAGTACATTTTGTACGACAAAATAATCCAAATTCACATCAAAAATACTGATTGAGCACCAACAAACTACTGCAAGTAAATAGTTAGTTAGCAACCAACCAACCAACCAATTATAAAAAAAATACCACTTTTTACGCTTCGCTTCGCTCCCGCCTTAGTCTTCCAACCTAACCTATCCATTTCGGGGTGGGTGGTGATCATTCTGAACTTAATTAGATGCACAATCAGTATTTTTACTGAACGCGAAAATATTATCTTTTGTCAAATAGGCAACAAGGCAAATGCTTTGTCCAATACACTGTCCGCACATGGTAACTGTTTGTTTAATATTCCAAATACACAAATACAAATAGCCAGGTGAAGATACAATTATTATTTTTTTCTATAACACTGGCATTAGCCTAGTATGGAGTACATTTGTCATGTCTAATATAACCTTAAGTCAAATATTTTTATTTTCATAAATATTAATAATATAAAATATACATGATGTATTTTTAAAACGGGGCAGTAAGTAGTTACAGCACTTTTCCTGCTGACTGTACGATTTTGTCTAAATCTGTGACTGGAGTTCAAAATATCTCAAAAAGTTAGAGAAGGTCTCCTACACGCTGTATTATAAAATTATTCATTTTATTTTCAGGTATAAAGAAATTGAGGGTCAAGACAATAGGTGGAAATACTACTGCGACCGCAAATAAGGTATTAAGGGATAAAATCTTCTATGATTTGAGAACTCACCGGGTTATTTACCATGTTTTTTATTTTATTTCAGCATCGAAATATCGGATAGGTACCTATTCTAAAAACATAAAAGCTTGCTAAATATCCCGGTGAGTGTTATACTATAAAAATTAAGGATATAATCTTGTTCAGTCCAGCGGGACCACATATTCTGTACTCTTTGCTTTTTTTGTTTTCCCGATATGTAAAGAATAAACTCTTACAGTAAATAAGGTTTAAATTTTTTACTATCATCCCATAAACCCCACTGGAAAAAAGGCGTGTTTGTTTGTATGTATGTAGGTATAACTCCGATCAAGTCGTCACTCTTATTCCCATCCTTAGAGCTTTTTCCCAATTTAGTTGCGATCAGCTTACAGTCTCACGTAGTGTTGCTATGATGTAGGTAGTCGATATTTTCCGTCAAGCAATTACACTTTGACCTCCACAACCCACCAGCCGTAATAAGTAAATATCAAAGATATCCATAATGGTGCTGAGCCAAATGTTTACAAACGTTAGTAAACATTGTTTATAAAACATTTAATCACAATTTTAGAAATCATTTTCTTATGTCTTCATGTCAGGTAATGTTGGTAAACTGTTCTAAACAAATTTTTTAGTAAACAAAATATGTAAGGGTTGGCAGCGCGAGTGTGATGCCCCTGGTGTTGCACACGTCTATAGGCCACGGTAACCACTTCCCATCAGGTGGGCTATGTGCTTGTCTGTCACCTAAGTGGTATAAAAAATGTAACAAAATAAAACATTTGCAAACATCAAAATTATTATTACGCGTTATTAAATTAAACCTTAATATGATAAAACATGTTTTTATTAAAAAGCCGACTTGTTAGGCGTAGCTCCATTCAAATTGGAAACAATACGATCTAAGCAGATGGTAAAATGTATCAGGTTTAAAACTGCATCAATAGTTTTTGTTCAATCTAGCAATCATATTTAGGTAGGGGCCGTCGAAACCAAAACTCTAAGGGGTCCTCCTTAGAGTTTAGGTTTCGATATGTTAGATGTGTCCACAAGTGTATGAAGTGGAAGATGATGATGCTGAATATTAAACGATTTAATAGCTTAATTAGAATATTTATAATAATATGTATGATATTTTGTTAATATCCTTCTATTCTTGCAATTAATTAAATATATTTAAGCAAGGTTTTCCCTATTTGCGTAATATTGTGTTATTACAATTTGTAATTAATTTCTATTCCTTAAATGCATATAGGTACCTACATCCATACCTATATTCGTATATAAACAGTACAGGATAGAAACTAGCTCATTTATATTTGAACAACGTCTAACAAACATGAAAATGAAGAGAGTGTACGTGTTCGTGATTTTAACTGTCTTATCAACGTTGATTTCTGCGCGACCATCAGACTTGAGTGCTGCGCGACCATCAGAGTTGAGTGCTGCGCGACCAGAATTTTTTAAGTCAAATCTTCTCGAAGCCTACCGAGTCAAAAGACAACCTATAGTGAATATAACATGTGTAAAGATGAGAGTATATTGGAAAAGAAAATGTATCCCTTGCGAACTGTAAGTTGTAATGCGCTATTTCTGCCCCAAAATTTCTTGGAGTGTGTGGGGGAGGGACACCAAAGGCCGAGGTGATTTAATACCCACATTTCACCAATCATTGTATTCAGCCCCACGTAATAGGGATAAGCTTTTTGCCGTACTCCGAGCACTATGGTTGACTCGATCTGATCTGATCTGAGGCTGAGTCTGAGCTGTATATATCTGTATGATGTTAAACAATCCTATCCCCTATTCACCTTATACGACACCGCATGGGAAAAGATGGGGTGGCCAAAATTGAACTTTGCCGGGAACCATGAGGGATAATACGCCTACACGAGAATTAAAATTATTTTTTATCCATTATAACATGAATATGGTCAATTGCAATTTAGGAAACATTCTAGGTTGTAATAACATGAGTAGGCACCATGATGCTTGGAACTTGTGGTTTTCCTTTGCTAGTAACAGTATAGATTGACTACTTTAAATTAAAAACTTTAAATTAAAATAATTTTAATTTAAACCAACTTTTTGGTTCAATTGTATTAGATTTTAAAGAATTTAATATTAGCAATCAATTCAGACAGGATTCGAACCCCCGATATCTCCCTTATAGGGAGAATTTATGTCAACTTTTTGGTAAGACGGCGATATATAGGAAGATTTGTATGGATTCAGGCAAGGTTCGGTGGCTTAGTGGTCAGAGCGTTCGCCCTGTAGGGGAAAAATTGCGGGGTCGAATCTCGCCTGAAGTGATTCAATTTTTTCAATTTTATATCTTAATCGATTTTTGGTATAAATTATACTTTATAATTTAACAACCCCACCCCACTCCCTCACCGGAGCAAGTGGGTGAGGTTATGTCAGATTCAAACCGTCTAAAACGCACGGCGTCTGTGTGCGTTTTTGGTTACTGGAGGCCCGGTTGGCAGGAATATCCCTCGCACCTGATATGTGAATTAATCGACCCTTCCTGTGACCATAGGGCTGGCGTTTACCTCTTTCAAAGAATTGGCATCACCATTCAGCGTGGTACTTCTCTTATCGATCAATCTTAATAAATTTGAATAGTTAGCATACTAAGTGCTTTAAATTTTCATTCAGTAAATAAAAGGAACATTAGATATTTAAAAATAGTCTTTCTCTTTATGTCAAAAAAACATTAATATATTTATTTATTTATTACACACATCTTACACTATAATTACAGAATAGTCCAATGCGATAGTGTAGACATAAAAATTAAAAATAAATAGAAAACAAACACAAACACAGCCAATGTGTAGGTACAATACAAATCACAAATATTAAACAAAAAAAAAAATAAACAAGAATCAGAACTAAAAATTAAATAATACATCTCATACATAATACAATCAATTAGAATTATTTAATACATTAATTATAAATCAATTTTATTAGTCAATCCAATTAATATCACACGTCATTACGCAATACGTGGCTTTTGTGAACTCATTAAGACAAATTTAGTACTAATCGAATAACCCACCCCTGATCGCTCCTGGTACAAAGGTGCCCATCACACTTGCCGCGTTTCCACGCTGGATTGCGATGGCCAGCCTCTGCACCAGGAACGATCAGGAGCGGGAGTCACCAGTGACCTCTATGAGTCTCTGCCCAATCGCCTTTACAAGGATTTTGGTCTCTTTGCCCTAACTACTTAGGGTTTTCACTGCTATTGGCACCAACCACCAACTACTTAAGTCCTTGAATATAAAATATTTACTATATTAATCGTTCGTAATTACAATTTTGAATTATAGTTCAATTATAATTAAACATACATACGTACAGCATACATAAAATACAACGTATACTTGACTGTCTGTACCTATAACAGTAGACAATTCACACGTGACACCTTTGAAGTGAATATTTATTCATATATACATACATACAATCACGCCTTTATCCCCGGAGGCAGTTAGGCAGAGGTGAATTATCACTCAAATTTCACCAATAATTGTATTCGGTCCCACGTAATAGGGGTGAGCCTATTGCCGTATTTCAGGCACTATTGTTGACACGATGCATGCATCTGAGGCTGAGTCTGGGCTGTATATATGATATGTGTCCGATGTTAAACAGCTCTATCCCTTAGTTGCCTTGTACGACACCACACGGGAAGAGATGGGGTCGTCCCACTTCAACTCTGCCGGGAACCACGCGGCCTATATATAATTAAACAGTAGTTGAATCAAACTTATGAGTATAAGTGAATCGACTGTACTTATGTTGAAAATATGTAAAATGAAGGTCAATTTAATTACGCCGTATTTTTAAACTGGTAATTAAATATCAACCTTATAGCTTAATAGCTATAAGGTTGAATGGTGATACCATTTTACGCTATTGAGCCGTGTTTAAATGGAATAGAGCTACTTAATTGCAGGCCTGGGGGTGACGGATGGAGTCGCCTGTCACCCTGGCAGAAGCAGATCGCGGCAGCGTCGCGTCGTGTACGGGGCCAAGACTCTGTGGCCCCCACACCCGAGGAGAGGGCCAGATCTAGAGCGATGGACTTGAATCGGCCGGGGTGCGAGGGACTATACCTAATTAACAATTTCCTTTGTCTGAATTTACCCTGATTTAATTTATATAGTTATGAATAGTATATGATCCATATCTAATAAGACAGTGACTAAGTATAAACTAGGTATCTAAGGCATTGACAATTTATACATATGTGTAAATTAAAAAGATGATTCACTTAACCGATCGGTATTACCTAAAACAATATAAATAAATGTCACATACGGATGATGCTGTTCGTGAATTACGTCAATAAAAATCAGTAATGACTCCTGACTGGCTATTCTTTTGTGAACCATCGTGCAGTGAACACGCCAATCATGAGAATATTGTTTGTATTGTCAGTACTAACACTGGCTCTTGCCCTGAGTTTGCCTAACAGTGAGACCAGTCAAAGGGTTAAGAGACAGTCTATCATATATTACACAAAATGTCCAACTCACACGGTTGCGAGATTTGTGACAGGTTATCTAGATTGTACACCGTGTGATGAGTGAGTACCTAGAGTTAATCAAAAAAGTCTAGTCAAGTGCAACTCAAATTCGCGCACATAAAGAATTACCTAACTAAATTGGGGGAATGTAATATAAATGGCAATATCTTTTTATTGTGTTGACCTAGAAGTTTGATTTCTTCACAGCTGTAAGAGGTTGCAGTCTTGATTATTTGGTATGATTGTATGAATATTAACTGGATCCATCTACACATTCTTGAGAAAATGGTCTTGACTGACAGACAGACGGACCAAGAATTGTTCTATAAGGGATTTGCTTTTTCTATTTGAGGTTCCGATCAAAAAGAAAACTAGTAGCCTAAATAACTAGTATTTCTTTTAATCGCTCCAGTTAAGCTAATTTGCTCATATTAGTAGTGAGTTCATGAATCGTGAAATTAGCCGATGCCCAGAGCCGCGGGCATGGGATTTCGCTTTTGGTTGCCGAAGGTGAGGTTCACAAGCATACCCCTCGCAAATCGGCTGACCTCGATCTGGCCCCAATCGGGTGTGAGGACCACAGAGTCCCAATTCATTCCCAATTAATTCCGAAACAAGAATTCCTTGTTACTGACTTAATTTGTGATTAGTTAGGTTATGTGAATCGTTATTAAGTATAATGCCATATGACAAGATATAAATAGTTTCAGTTTGTTTAATTTTAATAGATACAAAAATAATTGTAGTTCGGTGATGACAAACACATGATGGGGTTTTTAATGGGTTTTAAGCATGATTTTACCATTTGTTACGGATGCCTAGATCATTCACGTGACACTATGTAGGGCGATAATGTTATGTTTCTTTTGATGATCTATTACAACTATTTCGGTCGGGCACTACTCGTGTATCGACACTTTCCTGCTGCTTACGCGTATAGCACTCATTAAAATAATACTTAGCCGCGTGGTTCCCGGCAGAGTAGAGTTTGGACCACCCCATCTCTACCCATGCGGTGTCATGGCGACTTAGGGAGAGTGCTGTTTAACATCAGACAGATATGTACAGCTCAGACTCAGCCAAGACGGCAATAGGCTCACCCCCTATTATGTGGGCCAAAAACAATGATTGCTGAAATACGGGTGTTAATTTACCTCTGCCTAACCATTAGGGGATAAAGGTGTGATTATATGTATGTATGTATGAATAAATATTCACTTCAAAGGTGTCACGTGTGAATTGTCACAATTTGTCTACTGTTGTAGGTACTGGCCGTAAAGAATACAAAAAAACAACTAAATAACTTGTCAATTGTACGTATTTGGTATGGGTTATACGAGTATAAGGTCTTTGCCGAAATTTTCTTACAGATTCATGAGTTCGTTATTCCCGTAATTTAATAGCTAGTTCCATTATTTATATTTGGTTTGAAAGTTGATTTCAAGATTTTACAACTCTGCATTAAATTTTGTTTTTATTGGCCGCTTGATAAATTAAATTCGATCTTCAAAAACAGTACTTCCTAAATGCTGTCCATTTTGATTATAAATTTCGTATTACTTTTTTATAGCTGTCCTTTTTCAAAAATGTAATAAAAATGCTTGTTAGCTTAATGGTGTTTCATTCATATAGAAAAAAAAAACAAAATTTTGGATTTTTCATTCCGAAACAAAATGGCAAAAATGTTAGTACTGAAAATTGGGTTTCCTATGTAACGACCTATTATTTGTCAAATAGGCAACAAGGCAAATGCTTTGTCTAATACACTGTCCACACATGGTAACTGTTTGTTTAATATTCCAAATACGCATTTCTTTTCCATAACACTGGCATTAGCCTAGTATGGTGTACAATTTTGTCATGTCTAATACAACGTTAAGTCAAATAAATATATTTTCTTTTATTATTTTCATAAATATTACCTAATAATATAAAATATACATGATGTATTTTTGAAATGGGGCAGTTTTTTTTTTTTTTTTTTTTTTTTTACGTGCGCAAAATCCCCACGGATACCTCCCCACCGGAGCCGGTGGAGGAGGTTATGTCGGACTCGAACCGACTAAAACGCACGCCGCCTGTGGGTCGTTTCGGTTGCCGAAGGTGAGGTTGACAGGCATATCACTCGCACCCCGGCCGACCCAGGGCCATCTCTCACGATCTGGCCCTCTTCTCGGGTGTGGGGACCACAGAGTCCCCAACTCGTCCCCGGAAACGGGGAGGCGCGCCACGCGCGCCGCCGCCGCGGCCTGGTTCTGCCAGGGTGACAGGCGGCTTCACCTGTCACCCCCAGGCCGGCGCTCATGGGGGGCGGAGGTCGTTCATCGACCTCCGACGCCCGAGTTGCCTTCGTACGCGGGCAGCTTGTCTTGCGATCCTTCGTCGCTCCCGCTGCCGCTCCCGCCCCGCCTCCTCCTTCACGAGCATTACTTGCTCGCAGAAGGAGGCGCCGGCCGCCCACGCATCCGCGCAGCGAACCATCGCCGCGAGCAAGGTGGAGAGCGTGAGAACCCTCACTCCCAGGGCCGCCACAAGCTCCCGCCTCGGCGTCTCCCACGCCGGACACTCGGTGAGCGTGTGCGGAACTGAGTCCTCGCTCGCGTCGCAGTGATGGCACTCGGACGTTGGCTCTTTGTGCATCCGACGCAGATACTTTCCGAAGCATCCGTGCTCGGTGATCATCTGCGTCAGACGGTACGAGAGGCTGCCGTGTGGCCTCTCTAGCCACTCCCCCATGATGGGTCTTACCGCCGTTACTACGGCGTGCCCTGCGCCTAGTTGCCCAAGTCGTATCTCCCATTCCGCCACCATTTCCCTGTGGAGCCGGGATCTCACGGCCCGAATTTCTTCGGGCTCGGGATCGTGACCCCGCTCCCGCGCCGCCCTTCGGAACCGGTATAGCGCCGAAAGGCATCTCGCTTCCAGGATCCATGGTGGCGATCCGGCGAGGAGACTCGCCGCGTTGAATGATATCGTGCGGTACCCCCTTATGATGCGGCACGCCAGCTTCCGCTGCGGACGCTGCAGCAGGAGCATGTGCCGATCACTCAGGGTGTCCGCCCACACGGGACACCCGTACAGGGCCATGGACCGCACGACACCCGCGTAGAGTCTCCTGCAGGAGTCCTCCGGGCCCCTCAGGTTGGGCAGTAGCCGCGCCAGAGCGTTGGCTGTGCCCGCCAATTTGGGGCCCAGACTTCGGAAGTGCTTCCCGAAGTCCCACCGGCCGTCGAGCACGAGCCCCAGATATTTCATCTGGGGCTTGATGCCGATGAGAGTGCCTCCCACTGTGAGACTGGAACCAGGTGGTGGCGTGCGCCGAGGTCCATGAAAGAACATGGCCTCGGATTTATGCAAAGCCACCTCAAGACCCAGCCGCCGGATCCGTTCCACGACTTGAGCAACCGCGGTCGTGGCCCTCAGGATTGCTTCGCGGTGTGTAGCCCTGAAATGGGGCAGTAAGTAGTTAAAGCATTTTTCCTGCTGACTGTACGATTTTGTCTAAATCTGTGACTGGAGTTCAAAATATCCCAAAAAGTTAGAGAAGGTCACCTACACGCTGTATTATAAAATTATTTATTTTATTTTCAGGTATAAAGAAATTGAGGGTCAAGACAATAGGTGGAAATACTACTGCGACCGCAAATGAGGTATTAAGGGATAAAATCTTCTATGATTTGAGAACTCACCGGGTTATTTACCATGTTTTTTATTTTATTTCAGCATCGAAATATCGGATAGGTACCTATTCTAAAAACATAAAAGCTTGCTAAATATCCCGGTGAGTGTTAGACAATAAAAATTGAGGATAAAATCTTCTTCAGTCCAGCGGGACCATATATTCTGTACACTTTGCTTTTTCTGTTTTCCCGATATGTAAAGAATAAACTCTAACAGTAAATATGGTTTTAATTTTTTATTATAATCCCATAAACCCCACTGGAAAAAGGCGTGTTTGTTTGTATGTATGTAGGTATAACTACAATCAAGTCGTCACTCTTGTTCCCATCATTAGAGCTTTTTCCCAATTTAGTGGCGATCAGCTTACAGTCTTACGTGGTGTTGCTATGATGTAGGTAGTCGATATTTTCTGTCAAGCAATTACAATCTGACCTCCACAACCTACCACCCGTAATAAGTAAATATCAAAGATAGACCAAGCGAACCATTGCAGAGAGAGTCAGAGAACATATCGCAGCTGTGAAAAACCGTCAGTACAACAAATCGGCAGTAGCAGAACATCTTGAGTCCGGTACCAATCACTACATAAACCCAAAGTCCTCTCCACTGATCGCCACTACTATTCACGGATTGTGCGTGAAGCCATTGAAATCAAAAAATATAAAAAGTTCAATAGGGAAGATGGATTCAAACTATCCGGAACGTGGAATCCAGTGATTAAGACTAAAACCAAAAAACACAGTGCCATTAAAAACTGACATAATGAGTGTAGTCTGTCGCCAGCCTAACCGTTCATAATAAGTGTAATGGTGGGTAGGTAGGCGCTCAAAAAATGTTCCCCGCATACCTCTCGACGCTCGAAGACTAGTCAAGTCGTGACCACGAGTGCTGCAACGCATCCGAAACATTGGCAGAAATAGTAAGTTCCAAGATATAATTCGCGAGAAGAATCGATATCTTGTATAATTATTATGAACATGGCAAATATCTAGATTGCTTTAAGACTAAAGTGCTGGAAAACCATTATGACATGATAACTCTTACTGAAACGTGGGTAAATCATGATTTACATGATTGCGAAATCCCTGTAAGGGTAGGCAGAGGTGATTTAACCCCTACGTTTCGCCAATCATTGAATTCAGTCCCACGTAATAGTGGTGAACCTATTGCCCTCTTCCGGGCACTATTGTTGGCTTAAGCCATGCATCTGAGGCTGAGTTTGGGCTATATATATCTCTCAGATGTTAAACAGCACTAACAGACAACACCGGGAACACTTGGCATTATTTTTATATTTTTATTAGTAGATTTTTTGGTTTTAATTTTTAATTTTCAATTGACTATTTGACACTTACTGCACCAAAAACTATGTTGACATGTTGTAAGTAGATTGAAAGTACGATTCAGACATTATTTTTGTATGACTATCAGCCAAAGCTATGCTATCTATAATTGGTGTAACATAACATAACATAAACTCACGCCTATATCTCCGAAGGGGTAGGCAGAGGTGCTAGCACCCACATTTCGCCAGTATATGTTTAGGTCCCAATGTAATAGGTGGCGACCCTATTACCATTAACCGGGCACTTGTAAACCTGCGATAAATACACACATAACTTCGAAAAGTCATTGGCGTGTGCCATGGTAAAACCTGGGCTCGACGCGAGACCTCGTAGCATACCCATACCACTATGCTACCGCGATTATTGGTGTAGCACATATCTAATAATATCTTGCCATTGCTACTCATGATACAATACTTGTATAAACAATGTTAATATACCTAGATAAATAAATAAAGACAAATGACCCCATTTCATAAATAATTATGATAAAAGACAAATGAAGGTGAGTGTTCTGATGAGCTCTTCCAACGAATCCCACCCTCTCCTTCCCTACACAGGACAAAAGGCTTAGATAACACCCTCACACTGTGCAGAATATACAAGCAAGAACCAAGCGGTTCGGCAACATTTTTCTTTGCCGCACCACTGAGATCTGGAATTCATTACCAGCTCACGTGTTTCCGTCTTCCTACAGTCCCGGGTCCTTTAAGCGGGGCGTGAAAAAGCATCTGATGAAGCCGCCAAGCTGAGTGCCACCATTGTAACATTACTTAGTGTCTGTTATGGTGACCCTCTTTCCTGAGACTTTGCCTTTAGCTTACCATCAGGCGAGCTGAAGTCAAGTTGGTGTGTCCTAGAGGATAAAAAGAGTTGTCCAAAAAGAGTAAAGATTACATAAACGCTTTCTTTCATATAACTCTTGAGTCATCAAACTAAATGTCCGAATTCTTTTGTAATTTTTAGTGCGTGCTAAAAGCGTCTTTCTTAGTTTATTAAACTTATTATTTTTGTTTTATACTTTTTAGTCTTCTTATTATTCAAACTTGATTTACTACTTATTAATTTAAAATATTAATAGGTATTTAAAGATATTTATTATAAACCTAAATCATAGGGCTGCATTTCAAATAGCCAATCCGCCACCTTGGGACGGCCGCCATGTTGGATTTAGGTCACGTGACTAGTTTTTTCATATTCCTAACAGCAAACCCTTTCATTTGATACCCAGATCATGGGGATGGGTTTCAAACAGCCAGTTCGCCATTTTGGGGAAGCCGCCATATTAGATTTGTAATGACGTTTCTTAGCTAATCATGTATTGTCATCATAACACACAGCGTGTGCAAAATTTCACCCTAATTGAAGACCGGGAAGTGGGTTAAAATAAGAGTTCAAGATTTTCTCACATACATAGTTAGTAACAAGTGAAGCTAATAAAATCGTGTTAAAAACGCACAAATATTATAAATGTAAAAGTTTGTAAAACAATTTGCATGTGTGTTAATCTATGTTAACTCTCATAGAACCTAGAATCCTAAGCATAATAACCTATTAGATGATAGACGCGGTTCAACATGAGTGGATGGTGGTTATCGCTATTTTGTACATATCTCCGTAATACTATTATTTATTTTATTAAATCTCTGGTTGCACTCAACCGAATGCGGCCGAACAGATTTAGACCTCAGTCTAAGATTTTAAATCTGACATTTCTTATAAAAACCATTGCAGACAAACACGCAGCCACCGACACTACCCGACAGTGACCACGCAATGCCTGATATCCATATCAGGCAACGCGACGTCCGTGCAGTGCTGCAATCACTCGATGTCCGGAAAGCCAGTGGTCCGGATGGTATTCCAGCGGTGGTTTTGCAAAAATGTGCAGCGGAGTTGTCTCCAATGCTTACGCGCCTGTACCGGCTGTCCTACAGTTCGGGTACAGTGCCTTTGGCTTGGAAAGAGGCGAATGTTCAGCCGAATCCCAAGAAGGGGGATCGCTCAGAGCCAGCCTACTATCGACCCATAGCCTTCACTTCAGTGCTATGCAAAGTGTTTGAGCACATAATTAACAAACAGCTCATGCGGCACCTAGAGCCCCTAGAGGATCACTCCTTAATTAATGACCGGCAATATGGCTTCAGGCCGAAACGGTTAACGGGTGATCTTCTAGCATACGTTACCCATCTTTGGGGTGAGGCTATGGACAAGCACGGCGAGTCACTGGCAATTAGTCTTGACATCGCCAAAGCTTTCGATAGAGTCTGGCACAAGTCGCTTCTTTCCAAGCTACCTGCCTTTGGTCTGCCTCCTAGGCTGTGCAACTGGGTTGCTAGCTTCCTGCAGGGGCACTGTATTCGCGTCCTTTGTGACGGACGAGCTTCGGAGTTTCTGCAGGTAAATGCTGGCGTGTCTCAGGGGTCCATCTTATCACCCACTCTCTTTCTTCTGCATATCAACGACATGCTGTCCACCGGCAATGTTCATTGTTATGCAGACGATAGCACCTTACATGGGAGTTATCATGTACATCCTGCGGTCAAGCGGTCAGATATCGCAGAGAAAAGGCAGCTTATTGTCACTGAGCTTGACGGGCTCCTGAATTACATTTCTCAATGGGGCTCAGAGAACCTGGTTGAGTTCAATGCCAAGAAGACGCAGGCATGTGCGTTTACAGCAAAGTATCTTCTTTCCTTCCCCTCCCCACTCTTAAGAGCACGCCACTGCCACTGCAGGACAATCTCAATATCCTAGGTATGGATGTTCGCTGCAACCTGAATAACAAAAATTACATCGAAAGTATCATCATAACAGCCTCACGAAAACTCGGAGTCCTGAACAGAGTGAGGCGGTTTTTCACGCCGGAGCAGCGGTATCTTCTATACAAGACACAAATTCGCTCCTGTGTGGAATACTGCTCGCATCTCTAGGATGGGTCAGCAAAGTACTTACTAGATGCTCTCGACAGGTTGCAGCGACGTGCGGTCCGCATCATTGGGAATCCCGAGGTCACGAACACCCTAGAACTTTTACAGATGCGTAGAGATGTTCCGTCCATGGCTGCATTTTACCGTCTGTACCATGTTGAGTGTTCTGATGAGCTCTTCCAATTAGTTCCAACCCTCCCCTTTCCTACACAGGACAACACGTGCAGGTCTTAGATGTCACCCGCACACTGTGCAGAACATCCGATCAAGAACCAACCGGTTCCGTGACTCGTTCCTCTGTCGCACCATTAAGGCCTGGAATTCATTACCAGCTCACGTATTTCCCTCTTCCTACAGTCCCGGGTCCTTTAAGTGGGGCGTGAAAAAGCATATGATGAGACCATCAAGCTGAGTGTCCCCATTGTCACACGGTATGTGTAGGTAATGGTGACCCTCTTTTCTGAGACTTTGCCTTCAGCTTACCATCAGGCAAGGTGAAGTCTAATTGACGTGTTCTATATATAAAAAAAAACACAAAAATTACAACAGCAAAATGTTATTGTGTTTTTAATGTAATATAACTTAAACGATCACTTTACAATTATATAATAATAGACTTGCGGACACATCTATTGGCCCAACTTGCATTTTCAGTTTCGTTTAGTCCTAGCTAAAAATTTATATTAGGTCGAGCAAAAAATTTTTATGCAGTTTTGAACCAGACACATTCATAATTTTATTCAATAGTCTTTTCTAGAATTTCGAACACAGAATTTAAAGAAACCAAAGACAATTTGGAGCCTGTTCGTTGATATCAAACAATCAAATACTAAGAAAACTTGATTTTATTGGTTTACTTGGATTTAATTCTTGAAAGTGTGATTATTCTCTTTGATTTTGCAACAAACATTACTTATTCTTAACATTAAGGCGAGGTTCTATCAATAATCTATGGATACTTCGCCTGAAGTCACCGCTCAACCTGTGGCACTTATTCAGGCCGGATACAGCCAAAGAAATGTGAGAGTTCAACTTAATTTAAGTCGATCTGCGGTCCGAAATGTTTATCGGAGGTACCTAGAGACTGGCTGCTTTGTTCGTCGCCAAGGAAGGCCACGATCTCGGGTCACAACTGAAAGGCAGGATAGATTCATCGTGACGACCAGCTTAAGAAATCGTCACCTTACCTCTATTGAGATACAAAACCAACTTCGCGACTTCCACGGAGTATCTGTGAGCGCTCAAACTGTTCGAAGAAGGTTAAAAGAACGCGATATGGTACCACACAAACCAGCTGATGGTTCCAAACTAACGCAAGCCCACCGAACATCGCGTCTTCTTTTCGCGCGCACTGGAGCCGTGAACTCTTTTCTGATGAGCCTAAAATTGCGTTACATGGCAAAGATGGAAGGAAGATGGTCTACCGAAGTAAGGGAGAGCGTTTTGCACAATGCTGCTTTCAAGAGAGGGTTGCTTATGGCGGTGGCTCATGGACTGTCTGGGGCGGTATATGCGCGAGCGGCAAAACTCAACTTGAAGTTGTTACGGGAGCACGGCTGCCAATATTAAATGCAGAAAGGTACATTCGTGAGTGCTTAGAAACTCACGTGATGCCATACGTGGACCATGTGGGCCCAAATTTCCTTTTTATCTATTGTCTAGCAATCATATTTAGGTAGGGCATTCAAAGCATTCGAAGCTTATAGGAAATATACTTATTTATAGATAAGCAATTAAATAATAAAACAATTAACAATTAACATAAAGGTATAAAATTTTCTCTTCTTTTATGCCCTGTGCAATGAGGGAGAGAGAAAGCGAAAGAGAGAGAGAGAGAGGCGAGAAATGTTTATATCAATAGAAAGAAAGTGATCATCGTCACCCATATCAGTCGTGGGTTACCTGAACCTTGGAGAAGTCATAAACTTCTCCAAAGTTAAAAATAATTTTAGAATTTCACATTTGCTCCGTTAATTTATATTCCTTAGATAATATGTTTAGATATTTTTATTCAATCTTTCTTCAACCACTGGTATGAGCATGATTGAACAACAAACATCCAAACACTTTTACAAACTTTCGCGTTTATAGTGTAGCTAATTGCATTTCTTCTTCCCGATTTTTGGGGATCCTGCCGTTTGGCAAAATATGTTTCGTCAAATTTCACTTCCCAAAAAACTTCTCGCATAGTTTCATTTCCCACAAGATTCTTTAGCAAATTTATATTTCGCATTTTAATCACTTCGTCAAATATTCATTTGGCAACTTTTTATTTGATCAATTTTCATAAAGTCAAATACATAAAGCAAATGCTTTATTTTGTAACAAAAATATTCCAAAAGTAAGTTCGTTCGTGATTATAAATAAAGTAAAATACATTATTTTCATATAAGTTACGTAGGCTAGATCGGAACTGCCAGAAAAATGGGTTAGGTTAGGTTAGAACTGTGGCCCCAATAGAGCGCGAGCCGAGCGAGCGATGCGAGCATGCTGCGGCAGCGGCTGGCGAAGCGCCCGAATTGATTTGTATAATAGGAATATAATTATTATAGAAGTTAATGATCTTACCTGTAAATTATTTGTCCATATGTTATGCCAAACCATATTTGACTACCTAATACTTGGTAGAATGAAATATTGCCATGTAATTATTTGTTAAACAATAAATTGCCAAAAGTAGTATTGCTAACTGTAAAATTGCGAAAAATTGTTTTGCTAAATGTTTTTTTCTCAAATGAAAATTTGGGAAACATACTTTGGCATGTGACACTTCGGGAAACGTTTTTTGCCAAACATAAGTAAACCCGATTTTTGCAAACGCCTATAGCAAGAGGATCTTCAAGAAAGGCATTTAGAAGGCTTCTAAAAGCTTGGCAAATTATAATATGCTTACGCATCAGCAGCGCGAGTGTGACTCCCCTGGTGTTGCACACGTCCATAGGCCACGGTAACCACTTTTCAACAGGTGGGTCGTGAGCTTGTCTGCCATCTAAATGGTATAAATATATGCTTGTGAGTAGAAGTGACTCTTGTATCCATTTATAAAGGTTGTTCTCAATAAAATCAACATAGAACAAGAAATATTTTAATAGATTTCCTAATAAACGTCATTGTTTTATGATCGAATGATCAATTCCATTAGGTTTTGCTGATAGTCCTTGAGCTGTGGACCTCGAGGACTTTCACTTCTGACGCCACCTTCTTTACCCACGAGCCAGAAGGTGTCCATACAGCCTTTACCCTGAAAAATAAAGGTTTATTTAAGCAAAATCTGTGATCTTAATTTATGAATTTATCTATCCTACTATTCGTGTTTGCATACATACATATATATAATCACGCCTTTAGCCCTGGAGGGATAAAGGCGCGGTTATATGTGAATATGTGAGTGACAGAGGTGAATTAACATCCACATTTCACCAACAATTGTATCCGGTCCCACGTAATGTAACGCGGGACCGGATACGGCAATCCGTATTTCGGGCACTATTGTTGACTCGGGCGATGCATCTGAGGCTCAGTTTGGGCTGTATATATCTGTCTGATGTTAAACAGTCCTATGTTTTGATGTTTGTTATTCAATTATAGCTGAACGAATTTAGCGAAAATTTAATACAAGGATAGGTCATAATCTGGAATAACATATGCTCTGGCATTCGATTGCCATGGGTAGCGGAAACGGGGTCTATCAAAGTCAAGACTGTAAACCATTATTGGGACTAATCTAGAGGCAACACTCTAACCGATTGAAATACCTAGGAATACTCGATTCTGCTAGGTTAACTGAAGTTAAACAATCTTGTGGCGACTTTTTATAAATACACAAATTAAACAAATAAACTAGGCTAGCTAACTGACTAACTAGTAGTTCAATTTCGTACTTTAGTCTTTAAAATGAGATCCTGAATAGAAAAATTCTAATAAACTGAGTTTTTAAATAAAACACATTTAAAAAGACACATCACGATTGTTTACGTTCAGTTAAGCACCTAACCGAAATAAATATAGATATTTATATATAATATATTATATAATATATAATATATTATATTATATATTATATTTATATATAATATAATTATATATATATAAATATAATATATAAATTATATTTATATAATATAAATATAGATATAGAAAAAATTGAATCGGTTCAGGCGGGATTTGAACCCGCTATCTTTCCCTTACAGGGGGAACGCTCTGACCACTAAGCCATAGAACCTTACTGGATTACCGAAATCCTCGTCTATGAAAGGGCGATGGTCTCTATTTAAATTTATAGGGCGTAAAAGTATATAGAAACTTTGTTATAGTTCATGAAACGTTTTTTTTTATTTAACACACGCCAACTTGACTTCACCTTGCCTGATGGTAAGCTAAAGGCAAAGTCTCAGGATAGAGGATCACCATTACAGACACTAAGTAATGTTACAATGGTGGTACTCAGCTTGTCGGCCTCATCAGATGCTTTTTCACGCCCCGCTTAATTATTCGATGTGTTTGTATGAACTGACCGCAACATCCAGTGGTCCTCTCGACTTAACTTTGTATTTCCCGAACTCGTCGAGTGCGGTCTTGGTTGTGAATGATATGTGGATTTTCATTGCTGTTGACAAAGAAGGAAGGAAGTAAGTAGTAACATATTCAACATGTTCAACTTTAACACTAACATATCAAGGACGAACACTTCGCCTGCGCTGCTGCTGTATCAGCGAAGGCTCAAACGGTGCAAATACACCAATTTAACTGGTAATTATATATTTGAGGCATTTGGAGTCGAAACGTTGGGTCCACGGGGTCCAAGCGTGCGCGCGCTATTCAAAGGAATAGCGAAGGGACTAATCGACGCTTCCCGTGACCATAAGGCTGGCCTTTACCTCGCTCAAAGAATCGGCATCGCCATTCAGCGTGGTAATGCCGCCAGCCTTTTGGGCACGGTACCAAGAGAGATCGATGGGGAGGAATATTTCGATGCCTAAAGTTGCAGTCTCCCTCTTTTTTTCTATTTCATTTTTGTATATATTGTATAGTTAGCATAGTTTTTTATAAATTTATAAGTAATTGCATATATTTTTTCTGTAATTATACCTAAAAACATATCAGTGGAATTAAAAGATATCTTTTCAGTGCTATTCCTGATTGCTTCAGAATAGCAATAGTTCGCTTGTTAGTTTGTATAACGTTTACGGGTGCGACTGCCGTCTGACCTTCTAAACCAGTGCCAGATCCTCGTCCGTTAATCAACAGATGTACCGATTAGAAGGTGGGTTGATTAGAACTTAAACGCAGTTTAAAATTGCTCATGTTGGGACTACAAAGTCAGACCGCTTCTATAACGTGGCGGTAGTGGACGCAACTGTTGCGTAGGGGGCACGAGTTCGATTTCCACTCAGTGCAAAAATTTGGATGCGTGAATATGTCTATTTGCATTGGGTATTTCCGTATCTCTGACAGCAAGTTAAAACATCGGTCTCGGTTGCCATACATTAAAATATGGGAGTCGTTATAGGTAGTTGGGGCCCTCAAAAGTCTTAACTCCATACTTGGATATTGCCAATTGGCTGTGGAGGTCAGATGACTGCTCTTCCACGGAACATATTGAAGTTCGGCAACATCACAGTTGGATTGCAAAGTCAGCCCTAACTGAGTTGTTAAGGCTCAGAGGATGATAAATGGAACAAAAAGTTTTAATATGGATGCGTATGTCATTCTACTGCAGTGTGTTTTTAATATAATGAATATTTTAAAAAATAAGTTTAAAAAATATGACCCGACTACTGAAAAATCACCATAGAACAACCGCCTAAATCTGCAATCGCTCAACATTTATTGGTGTCAGATGCTCTCGACAGAACGCCACTATATACCAAGACTGGTTATGGAAGCGATTGAAATCAAAAAGTATCAAAATTTCAATCATGGTTCCAACTGCCGAACCTCTGGCATCCAGTGGTCTGTCTTTGCAAAAACAACTGGGAACAAGCCAAACCAAAATCGCGAGTGGATACAGTAAGCAAGCGTAGTGAACGTGATCAAGATCGGGTTCGAGTTTGTAGTGAGAGTGAAACCAGTAGTAGTGCAGATACGCGTAGTAAAAAAACTCGAAAGAGGGTAGATCGATATAATTACACCTAGAAACCGCCACTCCTCCAGTTCCTCCGTGATCATGGTGCTTGCAACAGCGCCGAAATATCGGAAACTCAAAACAATGAAACATGGTAAATATCCCGATTACTTTGATTCTGATTAAAAATCACGCTTTAAGAAGTATTAAACAAGAAAATACCAAGGATAGCCGTGGTCATATACCACTTTTCCCTACAATGTATTGTTTTGTTAGACTAATACATTTTAGGTACGAAATAAATGTCCTGAGCAATACCTTCTCCGGTGCTCTCCATCCGACTGGCAGTATTGATGGTATCGCCGAAGAGGCAGTACCGAGGCATGGTGGTACCAACAACACCAGCCACGCAGGGGCCTGTGTTGATCCCGGCGCGGATCATGAGTGGTGCGTCAGGCTTGTGAGGCACACACGCGCCCTCCAGACTCCGCATCAACGATAAAGACATATCGGCTATTTCGGACGCGTGGCGATTACCTGCAATATTAAAACGATCTCTCATTATGAAGGGTGCTTTTTTAATACCACTTAGATGGCAGATAAGCACACGGTCCACCTGCGGCTACGGTAACCTGTGGACATGTGACGTAGCCTATGAACTGATGATTTTCGGTCCCACGTTTTATAATGCAGACTTACAGTTTTACAATACAGACAGATCAACATGAATCTACTGCTTTGTGTTAAAATTACATTGTTAGTTCACATACAAAACAAAACACACAAACACAGTGTAATGCGTGGTGCTCCACAGAGTAGAATTTGGGCCACCCCTTCTCTTCCGATGAGGTGTTGTACAAGGCGACTAAAGGATAGGGCTGTTTAACATCAGACAGATATATACAGCCCAGACTCAGCCTCAGATGCATGCCTCGAGTCAACAATAGTGCCCGAAACACGGCAATAAGCTCACCCCCTGTTACTTGGGACCGAATACAACGATTAGTGAAATGTGAGTGTTAATTCACCTCTGCTTAACCCTCCGAGGATTAAGACGTGACTATACCGTCACGTCATATCCTTATATCGTAAATTTGCATACATCAATTTATAAACAACTTTACACCTAATTACCATGCCTCGTAAATCCCCTCCACAAACACGCCAAATGGCACAATTGCTATCAACTAGAACAAAACGTGGTTGGTGAAGTCATGATTGTGGGAGTGGCCTAAATTACAGTAAAGAACTGTCGTTAAGGTGGGTCAACACTCACGAGTATTATTCTGAATGACATTGGATTTCAAACGCACTCGTAACGTGAGGAGACGGTAGATTTCGATTTGTTTATATAAAAGATAGAACTGGCGAAAAACTAGATCGACTTATGTGTCGGGTATTACGAACGCGCAAAGTTACGAAACGGGTTGTCATTCAGAATAAGGGGCCCTTATTGGGACGTATCGTAACTACCCACCTTCCTAAAGGCCAAAACGTTTTAGTTTGTCTAGTCTAACGCCAGCTCTCTCTTCTATGTTAACCATTTGTAATCGAACGCAGTCGTAACGTAAGATCAAACGCAGTCGTAACGTAAGAAGTTACGTTACGACTGCGTTTGATACTCGAATGTCACTCAGAACAATGCCCGAGCTTAGATTAGTCACATGTACCCTGTATATTGACGTCATGTCAACGGTTGACCATTAAAAATGTAAAATGTGACGCTATCTTGCATATTTATCGGTAGGCGTCACCTACTATTATGTATTGCTTATCTTCCAAAGGATCGTTACTTGGTACAAGGTGGAAGGGACTGAGCTGTGTATGAAAGGCGCACGCACATAGAGTCACGTCTCTTGCTTCCGCTCGTTATATTCTTGGTATATTTAAAACTGACAAGCGGAGGCAACTATGGCGTTGGAGGTCGCTGAACGACCTCCGTCTCCCATGAGCACGGGCCTGGGGTTGATGGGTGAAGCTATCTGTCACACTAGCAGATGCAAGTGGCGATGGCGTTTTTTTTTTTTTTTTACGTGCGCAAAATCCCCACGGATACCTCCCCACCGCAGTCGGTGGGAGAGGTTATGCCAGTCATGCCGCCGCCGCGGCCTGCTTCTGCCAGGGTGATAGGCGGCTCCACCTGTCGTTTTAGTCGGTTCAATTACGACATAACTTTCCCCCACTGGCTCCGGCGGAGGGTTATCGATGGGAATTTTTGGAATAATAAAAAAAAGGTAGGTATACTCGATACTACCAAGCTACTACTTGGTAGTAGAAGTCTTTGGTAGTATTGTGTATTACCTCAAATATTTATATATTTATCTTTTCGGGTCTAACATTTTTTTTTACACCGCTTAAGTGGCAGACAAGTACACGGTCCACCTGATGTATAGTGGTTACCGTGGTTTATGGACGTGTGCAACACCAAGGGAGTCACACTCGCGCTGCCGAACCTGCATGCATATTATACTTACCCTAAATCATCATAATCATCTAAGCTCCAGTTCCAGTATGGCTTTTTTTAGCAACCACAAATACTAACATTCCCTCTGACCTCTCCAACTCAGCTAAATTGCTTCTGCTAGGAGAGGGTTAACGTCGATAGTGTAAAGGCCAGGATTGAAACCCGGGACCTCTCGCTCGCAAGGCTGACTCCTTGACTTTGAAGCCCAGCTTGCTCTTCTACTTCTGCTTGCCATAATTAGGTTAACAGTGGCTTTAATGGCCAGTTTTTTTTTCTCAGGCTCTTGTTTGACCTTGATTTTTTTTTACGTGCGCAAAATCCCCACGGATACCTCCCCACCGGAGCCGGTGGAGGAGGTTATGTCGGACTCGAACTGACTAAAACGCACGCCGCCTGTGGGTCGTTTTGGTTGCCGAAGGTGAGGTTGACAGGCATATTCCTCGCACCCCGGCCGACCTAGGGCCATCTCTCACGATCTGCTTGTTTGACCTAGTAAGGTAAGTGATAAAAGTGAGTGCTCACCATTTCTTTGTGGAAGCCCCGACACCACCATATATGCATCGCCAATTGTTTCTACCTTGTACACATCGTAGTGGGTGATTTTCTCATCGAACAACCTGCAACGAGTATTTAAATAGATATTGTACAGTCTTGTACTGTGCATATTTGGCTGACGCAGCAACCTGCCTGTGTCACTATTACATTTTCATGTATAAAACAGACCAGTAGTACAATTACTGCCACGCGGTAAACACATTCGAGAAAGGAAACGCCAACTCACCTTTATTTGTATAACCTTTACATTACTACGTAATTAATGTGTGTGTGAACCAAGGTATCTTTTCTCTAAGCACTCCTCAACAACAAGCTTAACAAGCAGACGAATGTAGAAACTCTACAGATATGAATGATCCGGTATACTTGTTGAGCATTAGGAGAGCGAGCGGCTGACGTCTGACCTGCGCCAGAGCCTCCTTGCAGAATGAAATCATTTTTTTTATATCACTTAAGTGGCAGACAAGCACACGGCCCACCTGATGGAAAGTGGTTACCATGGCTTATGGACGTATGCGACACAAGAAGAGGCGCACTCGAGTTCGGCAACTCGAGTGCGCCTTCTCCCTAATAGAGAGGTTCTGTGCCGTCAGTGTAGAAGACAAAGCAGGACAAGGTATTTGTCTTCCCACTGACAGCACAAAAACTGTCCAGTGAGTTCTGGCTACTCTACTCACCGCCGGGAATACTACACGAGGTTATTATGGCTGCGGTATTCTTTAGAGCGGAGGTACTTGCCCAGTTGTTGTAAATGTCTCTTGTCGTGCGTAAACCACTGACGTTTTGGTAGTATACTTCAATAGAATCTAATTTTGTTTTATAAGCTAATAGTGGTAGTCTTAAAATGTACTGTCTATTGGGAATTCTTTAGGGCTAAGGTACTTGCCCAGTCGGACTGCTCATTTGGACGGAAATACCGTCGTGTTCTACCTCCTCCTAACACTTAATAACACTTTTTTTTTACTTCTTTGGCGATTCCAACGATTCCGCCAACAACTCAGTTTTTAAACTGATCGAAATAACATATGCAAGTACAAGTAATAATAATAAATAATAATAAATATTCCACGACTTTCTACACAACGCTATCTAGACCCATGGTAAGCATAGCTTAACTAGCTTGTGTTATGGGATCTAGAATGCGGATATACATACTTAGATACTTTTTTTTTAGTAAATACATACATATTATACATAGAAACACCCAGACCAATGCAAATATACATATTAATACATACAAATATTTGCACTGAGCGGTAATCGAACCCGTGCCCCCTGTATAGCAGTCGAATGCTCTACCGCTGCGCTACGTAGGTCGTGTAAAATGTTCCATACAAACAGATAATTTTGAATGGTAGCCAAAAGGTTTTTAGTAACACAATTCATTAAAAAACATTACGTAACATCTTGTCAAGTTGCATTGAATAGTAGTATTAAATGTTCACGTCACTTTAGTGTGCAATGCATTATTATTCCTAATGTGTAGGTACATTCATTCCAGTTCAATTGCCAAACAGATAACATTTATGTGTACAACTTAGTTCAATATCATTTTTTTTTATAACACTTAGGTGACAAACAAGCACACGACCCACCTGATGGAAAGTTATAACCGCGGTCTATGGACGTGTGCAAAACCAAGGGAGTTTTCTTGGTTATAGTTGAATAACTAGATAAATAGACAGCCGCGTGGTTCCTGGTAGAGGAGAATTTGAACCACTCCATCTCTTCCCATGCGGTGTCGTACAAGGCGACAAGGTATAGGGCTGTTTAACATTAGACAGATATTATACAACCTAGACTTTGCTATAGATGCAAGTCAACAATAGTGCCTGAAAGAAGGCAATAGGCTCAATGTTATTTCGCCTCTGTCTTGCTCTCCGGGGATGAAGGCTTGATTGTTATGTATGTATAAATAGATAATATCAAAAATTATATTAAGAAAATACTCAAAATCAAGAAAAAATAGGTGTTACGAGACTCGGATAATGATGAGCAGTCCGACTGGGGAAGTACCTCCGCACTATAGAATACCGCGGCCGCGATAACCTCGTGTTGTGTTCCCGGCGGTGAGTATGGTAGCCAGAGCTCACTAGAGAGTTTTAGTGCTGTCAGTGGGAAGGCCAAAAGCTTGTCCGCTTCGTATTTTACGCTGATGGCTCAGAAACTCTCTGTTTACAGGATTGGCAGCGCTAGTGTGACTATCTGCCACCAAATTGATAAAAAAGAGGATGAGGTAAGTGGAACTCAGACTTGCCCACGTAAGAACAAAATATAACGCCAGTAAAAATTAATTATTAAAAAACCCGACTGCAGTCCAAAAGATCCAAATAAGTTTGTTAGAAGGCGATACACATTCGCCAATCATAAACCAAAAGAAAATGAATGGACTGCAGGAGGATGTGTCGGACTTGAACCGACTAAAACGCACGCCAACTGTATGAGCTGCAGGTTGCCGGAGCTGAGATTGTCTGTCACATATCTCTCGCACCCCAGTCTTAAGACGGGCCTCTTCGGGTGTGGGGACCACATAGTCCCCATCTTGTCCCTGGGTATGGGGAGGCTCGTGTCACCAGTTATTCTGCTAGAGTGACAGGCGACTCCACCTGTTATACTCAGGCCCGTGCTCATGGGATACGCAGGTCATTTTGTGACCTCCGGCACCCGAGTCGCCTTCGCTCGCGGGCTTCGCGGTTTGCGAGTCTAACCGACTACATCATATAACAGTAAAACAGCTTCCCTGGGTCGGCCGGGGTGCGAGGGATATGCCTGTCAACCTCACCTTCGGCAACCAAAACGACCCACAAGCGGCGTGCGTTTTAGTCGGTTCGAGTCCGACATAACCTCCTCCACCGGCTCCGGTGGGGAGGTATCCGTGGGGATATTGCGCACGTAAAAAAAAAAAAAAAAACAGTAAAACAGCTTATCCAATATACCCACTCATTGGTCTGTTCGGTTTGTTCAGTGCATAGTTACCACGACAAAAGTTTGAATGATAAATTAAATAGAACAGATGACAGCTGTGTTGTGCCAATTTTAATTTATAATAAGTACCTCTCCTTCGATTAGAATTGCAAAAGCCGAGCGCTATGTGTAAACAATTTGTTACTTCACACTATACAAAGATAGGAATTTGTGCATTTGTTAAAACATATTTATTATAATATTTTAGAATAATAAATATGCGGATCCAAGTTGTCTTGACCGAATTGAACAACTGGATTTCTGTTATGTATAAATTGATAATACCTATATTATATTCGTCAAATTAATACAAAAAGTCATTATTGTACAATAAGCAATACTTAGTCTATTACTAATCAAATAACCCGCCCCTGATCGCTCCCGGTGCAAAAGTGCCCAGAACACTTGCTGCGTTGCCACCTTGGATGGCGATGGCCAGCCTTTGGACCAGGAACGACCCGGAACGAGTGTCACCAGTCCCCTCGATGAGCTGAGTCCGATAAATTAAATATATATAGTATATTTGTGCCTATTGTCTGGGGTATACATATTGTATACCTTTTTATATTTAATCAACACTTTCATGGTCTTTGCCTCTCGTATTGCAATTCGTCTGTGTACTCCCGGGTTTACTGGAAGAGAACTCAACTTTGAGTTAAGCTCGCCTTTGTACATTACATCTCATCTTTTTGTATAAAAGTCATTTATGTGTACAATAAAGTATAAATAAATAAAATTGTACTGAAAAATATAGTCAAGTTTAGGAAGTTCCACAGTCTGTCAACTCGACCGAAGAGAGCTTCTCTTGCAGTTGCTTGAGATGCATCTCCTTTCAAAAAAGTAAGGGTATTGGCGGATGAAGTGCTATTGTTTCTACCAACCCCGGAGAGAAATAGACGTATATATATAATATGTAGGTATGTATGCACCTCTTTTTATGCGGCTCGTGCAAGACATAAATGTAGTGGAATCTTTTTATTTTTTCTTTGTTGGCTTTCGTTCATAATTATTACGTTCACTCTTTCCAGTTTGGCTTATACCATTTTTAATTCAGCGCCAGCCATCTGCGTACTTCCTGAAGTCCCACCGGCCATCGAGCACGAGCCCCAGATATTTCATCCGGGGTTTGATGCCGATGAGAGTGCCTCCCACTGTGAGACTGGAACCAGTTGGTGGCGTGCGCCGAGGTCCATGAAAGAACATGGCCTCGGATTTATGCAGAGCCACCTCAAGGCCCAGCCACCGGATCCGTTCCACGACTTGAACAACCGCGGTCTTGGCCCTCAGGGTCGCTTCGCGGTATGTAGCCCCGCTCGCCGTCACTTGCGTGTCGTCCGCATAGCACGTGACGGCGGCCCCGTCCGCGAGCTCACCGCGAAGCACCCAGACGTATCCAATGTTCCACAGGAGCGGCCCTAGAACCGGTCCCTGTGGAACACCGCACGACATCTCACGCCGATCGATGCCGGTCGCACTTGGGTAGATGACGGCTCTCTCCGTCAGGTACGCCCCGACTATGCGGCGGAGGTAGATAGGCACACACCGTGGTACACGAGTGACTGCCAACTACTAGAGCCGCAATCATCAATGAAGATTTGGTGGTGAAGAAACATGTATTGGACTATACTCTATCTACCATCAGGCGGGGTACAGTCAATTTGACAACCTAAATATTAATAAAAAGTAAGTTAACGAACCTGTATAACATATTGAGCATATTTATCACATCCATAGGAGTACTATAAGCAGATATAGAGGTGAAGCCCACTATGTCGCTGAAGAATATCGTGACTGCGTCGAAGGCTTCCGCAGGAACTGCTCGCTGGGCCCGCAACCGGCGCAAGACGGGCACCGGCAGCATGCGAGACAATAGCAAATCGCTTTTCTGCTTCTCTGCTACTAGTTTCTGCGTGCTCTGTTCTATAGAATGTGTGAAAGTCTGTAATCAAAAAACATAATTGGTGATTTGACTAACTAGTCAAATTAGTTACTATTTATTAAACGTCAAAACGATAAGATAAAAGAAAATTGTTATGGAATGATATGTTGTGACGTCATAATATTGAATAGTCAAATCTTCGACTGTTATAGGTTAAGTGAATGATTAAAAATAAATAAAAACTATTAAATAAGAGCAAACGCAACTTTTACCGCTCTTTTAACATTGTCAGTTAAATAATCTGAATTAAATAATTTATTTAAACTACAGGATAATACCCAATTCTATTTGAATCTTTGACTATAAATAACTTCGCGATCCCGAGAAAGGTAAGTAAAAAGTTATACACTGAACATTATTGTTTATTACTAAAAATAAAACATTCGAATTTGGAATCCATTTTTTTTTCATATCCAGGCTTTGTTAAGTGCCAGTAACTTGGCTATGAAAATCATAATGAAGATAAATCGAAACCACCACCATTTTTTTTTGCAAAGGATATTATAATTATTTAAACTATCATGGTCACTGACATCAGTATCAGAATAAACGGGATATTTACCATGTTTCATTATTTTGAGTTTCCCATATTTCGGCGCTGTTGCAAGCACCATGATCACGGAGGAACTGGAGTAGTGGCGGTGAACAAAGAAAAAGTTTTTTCTTCTAGGAGTAATTATATCGATCTACCCTCTTTCGAGTTCTTTTACTACGCGTATCTGCACTACTATTGGTTTCTCTCTCACTACAAACTCGAACCCGATCTCGATCACGTTCACGACATACGATGCTCACTGTATCCACTCGCGATTTTGTTTTAGCTTGTTCCCGGTTGTTTTTATGTACATATGTGAAACATGGTAAATATCCCGTTTATTCTGATACTGATATTATAATTCTACATTGGGGTAGTTCCTGATTCATCTCCCATTCCTGATTCATACAGTTTCGAAATTTCTTAACTCATTCGATTTTTATTCAGCATTAACACTGGCCGTTTGAAAAAAAAAGAGGTAGTCGCAATAATTCGTGAAGTTTTGAAGTTTTCATACTGATGACATTGCAATAGGCGCTCTATGATCATATAGATAGATTTCAAATTCATGTATTCAACAATTCCGTGAACTGAAAGAGGCCGCAGCTTCTCCTTCAACAATTTAAAATTGTCTTAATTTGCAACAAAACAGTGTGTATTTGACAGTGACAATCGTAGTTTTATATTTTTGCCATTTCACGGATTCGTTAGTTTTAATTTATTCTGATATTTTTTCCTGATTCTGATTGTTTACTTAATGATTAAAAAGAATATCATTTCGTAACAAAAATTGAATGCTGAGTTGAAATAACTCGTATTGCATTAAGGCCTTGACCCAAACGTCCTAGAATCTCGACGAGTTGTCCAACAAGTTTTGCTATAGGTAATAATGACAGTCGATTGTCAACTCACACCATTTTTTATTTTGTCACTACGGTATGTTCTTTGGAAACTTGTTCGTGATATATATCTATTTATATAATAATATATTAAGGTATGAATTCGAGTTATTGTTAAACGATTTATCCACTATTAATATCTGAAAGGAATGAACTTCCCCCCTTATCCCCCATTTTTCCCATTACCACAGAATATAATTATAATAATATTTTTATTCATATGTAGATTGTAGTACATAAAACACACAAAATAATATAAAACAAGTACAAAGATAGATACAATATTTCTACAATTTGTGGGTACAGTTCCGTTTCCCCGTTGGCCTGTGTGAAGGAGTTACAAAAGAATGCTCCCGAAATAGAATAAAATAATATATATACCGAGTTTGGTTAAAATGGTTAAGAAATGCGCCCTCTAGACCGGAACCGACCCATCCTTAGAGATAAATGAGGCCAAAAGCAAAATCGAAAACATTGTCGAAACGTAGACTCGCTTATTTTGCTCGCTCGGTCAATAAGATGAATGAATATACACTTCTTCTATACCATATTTAATAACTTTAAAATTATCCCCTAACGTTTTGCCCCAAACGGCTCAAAAACGTAATTAAATATAAATTGTTAATTAACTTAATACTTCATTGTTTTTAATTATTAAAATAAAATTACTTAATCAATTTATTTTCAATAATGCATTCGAATGTTATCACACATTTTATGAACTATATCATCACTACAAGCTAACAAAGCGTGATAACATTACGTGTGATGAGCCCATAGTGCAAAGCCTTCAATGGAATTCACATGTCACCTGTCGTGATCACATAAATGTATCGGCGTAAGATATTTGCGTCAGTCGCCATCGGAACCTTAAATTAGAAAGTGATCGCAGATATGTTTCGTTTTGTTATATTAATATTATGTGTTTGTTTATATACAGTTACTTGTTTGGTTATCGACCGAAGAGATCGCATCGATATATTAAGACAAGATGAAGATGTTTTTGTGTTGTTCAACTTTGGAATGAACTCTCGTGATATCGAGTTTGCTCAAAATCGATATGACAGACAGAAAAGGCAAATAATTACCGGTCGCGGTTGTCCTAAAGGCAGAGTGTGGGTTATAAACCAATGTGTGCCTTGTGACGTGTGAGTATTTTTAATATTTTAATAAGTGGCTTTAAATATCGTATTCTCTAAACATATCCAGATACGCAACTCACCATTTTGTCTCAAAATATCAGAAGCATTTATAAAAATATAAATGCCCTACAAATTGAATGGAGCGAGCTCAAGTTTGAGCTGAATTTTATAATTCTCAGTGAATGTCAACTTAATGCAAACAAAAACATACCTCAACTTGCAAATTATCAATCCTACTTCACTACTGAACAAGTAAACAAATGTGATGGTACGGTTGCTTACATAAAGAACGCGGGTGTGGCTAGTGTAAGAGAAATAGTACTGACCCATGCATCATGCCTACAAATAAGGATGCAAGACACTGTTATTCTAGGTATTTATAGATCCCCCTCTAACACACATGTGAACATGTTCATACGATCCCTCGATAATCACTTGTCCACTTTAAAGACTTGTAGAAATATTATAATAACGGGTGACATTAATATCAATACTATTTACCATGAAGAGGAGTAATCCCATGAACAAGAAAATAGGTTAAATTACCTAAACATGATGGCTTCTCATGGCCTATTACCAGGTCACTCGTACCCTACGAGACTGGGTAAGTGCTTGGATCATTTCATGATTAAAATCAAAAGAAGTGTTAGTTCCTCAATTTCCGTGTTTGATGCCACTATCACGGACCATTCTCTGATTTTCTTAAGATTATCCAATACAAATAACCTGTATAAGTGCCAGAAAACTACTCAAGTTGTTGACTATGAGAAGGCCCTAACTTGTCTTAAAGAAACCAACTGTAAAAACCTACACTTGATTGAAAACGCAAACACATTAGCTACTCAATTGATCAAAAAAATTCAGCACTACCTGATAAACAGCACCACCATAAAAACAGTTTCAAAAAATTACCGCCCTATTAAACCTTGGATCACTGCAGGTATACTCAGATGTATTAGAAATAGAAATAATATCCAACGGGAACTACGCTTAAATCCAAATAACGAAATACTTAAAATAACCTAAGATATATATCGGTCATCATCATCATGTCAGCCACACATAGTCCACTGCTGAACATAGGGCTCTCCCATAGACTTCCAGAATGACCGATCTAAAGCAGCCCGCCTCCAGTGCTTCCCGGCGACCTTCATCAGGTCGTCCTTCGACCTGGCCGTAGGGCGTCCTACGCTACATTTGCCCGTACGCGGTCGCCATTCCAGAACTTTTTAGCTCCATCGGCCATCTGTTCTGCGCGCTATATGTCCCGTCCATTGCCACTTCAACGAGCTAATCCGCTGGGCTACGTCGGTTACTTTTGTTCTCCTACGGATATCATCATTTCTGACGCGATCTCGTAAGGAAATACCGAGCATAGCCCTCTCCATAGCTCGTTGAGCGACTTTGAGCTTTTTCAGGAGACCTATAGTGAGGGACCACGTTTCAGATCCGGAAGTCATCACTGGTAACACATATTAGTTAAAGACTTTCGTCTTCAGGCACTGAGGTATGTCGGACGAGAAGACATCCCGTAGCCTCCCGAACGCTGCCCAGCCGAGTCGGATTCGTCGATGTACCTCGTCTGGAATTTTCTACCTGGATCAGTTGACCCAAGTAGACGTACTCTTCAACAGCCTCTAAAACTGAGTCCCCAACATGTACCGGTATAGGCGCAACATGGACATTTGACATAACCTTTGTCTTGTCCATATTCATCTTAAGGCCCACCTGTTGGGATACTCTATTGAGGTCTTCGAGCATAGTGTTTAAATCTTCCAGCGACTCTGCCATAATGACAATATCATCGGCAAACCGAAGGTGAGTGATATACTCGCCGTTTATGTTGATGCCACGTCCTTTCCAGTTCAGTAGCTTGAAGACGTCTTCCAAGGCGGCGGTAAACAGTTTCGGAGAGATAACGTCTCCCTGTCTAACGCCCCTTTTCATTGGGATTGGCTTCGTGCTCTGTTCCTGTACTCGGACCGACATAGTGGCGTTCTGGTATAAGCACTTCAACACTTCAATTTACCGGTGATCTATCCGGCATCGCTGGAGAGACTGTTGCACGGCCCATATTTCGATCGAATCGAAGGCTTTCTCATAGTCCACGAATCCTAAGCAGAGGGGCCGGTTATACTCTTTAGTCTTCTGTATAACCTGCCGCAGCGTGTGGATGTGGTCCATGGTACTGTAGCCTTTTCGGAATCCAGCTTGTTCGGGTGGTTGGAAGTCATCAAGCCTGTTGGCGAGACGGTTCGTAACAACCCTCAAAAACAGCTTGTAAATGTGGCTCAGGAGCGCGATGGGCCTATAATTCTTCAACAAAGTATTATCGCCTTTCTTGAAGAAGAGGACCACCACGCCCCCGTTCATGCTTCCGGCGTTGTGCCCTCATGAAGGACGGAATTAAAGAGTCTCTGAAGGACCCTTAGTACCGGCGTTCCGCCTGCCTTCAGAAGTTCTGCTGTAATTCCGTCCTCACTCGCCGCTTTGTTATTCTTCAGCTGTTTGAGGGCCATTCTAATCTCGTACAGGCTGATGTCCGGGATGTCTTCGGTATGATGTCGGGTAAGCTTGGCTCTTGGACCTCTAACCATGTCAACGGGCTGTATAGCAGATGTATATAGCTGTCCATAAAACCTTTCGACCTCCCTAAGTACCTCTACCGTTGTCGTTGCCATGCCACCATCCTCCGTCTTTAGCTTCGTCAACCGGCTTTGTCCAACGGACGTATTCCTCTTAAACACTTTGGAGCCTTTGTTTCGCTCTATTGTCTCCTTAATATTTTTAGTCTTATAGGACCGAATGTCGTGTCACAAGGATTTTTGTATGCGTCTGTTGAGCTGCCTATATGCCTCAGCATCGACGGAGGTTTGTAGCGGCATAGATCAACGTTTGGTCATGAGATCAAGGGTCTGGGTCGAGATCTTCTGAGGTTTTTGTTTATGGCGAGACCCAAAGAATTTAGATCCCACCTTTCGGACAACTTCTACCAGCGCGTTGTTTACCTCGTCCACTGAAACGCGATCCTGCAGACAGTCGAAACGATTGGATAGTTCAAGTTGAAAGCTCTCGGAGTCCTGGACATCGGCATGTGACGGTCTGAGTGTTGACTTCATCAGACGTGACCTTTCTAGTCTAGGGTTGATATTCAATGTGGCCCTTACGATTCGGTGATCGCTACCGATTTTTACACGGCTGATCACAGAGACATCATTGAATATTTGCCTCTTTGTCGTCAAGATGTAGTCAATCTCATATGCCATGTTTGCGGGGCTCAGCCAGGTCCACTTTCTCTGGGGTGGCTTTTTGAAGAAAGAGTTCATCGCAAAGAGACCCTCTTTCTCCATAAAGTCCGCCAGCATGTGACCTCGGTCATTTCGCTGCCCATATCCAAAAGGCCCCACTCTCAACTCCCCATCGCTTCGTCCGCCCAGTCTCGCATTGAAGTTCCCCATAACAACAGTGAAATAGGTTTTGGAAGCATGTATGGCCCTACTAATGTCCTCATACACTTCCTCAACCTCTTCATCGGAGTATGACTTGGTGGGCATGTACACCTGGATGACCTTCAACAAGTATCTTTTGGATACTCGGAGGACCAGGTATACCACCCGACTCGAGACACTCTCGATGGATATGACGTTGTTAGTAAGGGACCTGTGGACGAGGAACCCGACACCATGCAGTGACTTTCTATCACCCTCCCGGTGGTAGAGTAGATGGCCGGATTTCAGGGTTGTCGTGCCTTCCCCCGCTCTTCGTACTTCGGACAACCCCACAATGTCCCAGTGCAACCTACTCATTTCCTCTTCTACCTCGAGAAGCCTCTCGTCAGTCCTCATCGTGCTAACGTTGTGCGTTACCAGGGCCATTTTTCGTTTGAGGTGGTAGCCAAATCTCTGCCGGGGATTCTTCGCACCCCCTGCCCCGCCGTTACCATGACCGCTACCGGAGCCAGGAATAGCGGGGCTGCCGGGGACTAGGGGCCTGGTCTTTTTCTTTGTGTCCATTTGGAGGTTTTGTCATACTCGGGTTGGCGAGCGCGGTTGTTAGGTAAGGATATATTACAAAGGACGCCGCTGCCCATCCTTTAGTGTTCTCTTTGTCGCCTCTTACGACATCCACGAGAAAAGATGGAGTGGTCCTACTCTATGCCGGAATCCACACAGCCAAAAAAAAAAGATACATAGTTCATGTGAAGATATATCTTTAGGCCAATCAGTCATTACATATTGTATACCTGTATTGGGTGGGGCGGGCAAGACGTTGATTCTTGATCTTGAGAGAGCCCAAAGACCCCTGCTCAAGGTCATGTATTTTAAACCTTTCAGAAATCCTACCGAAAACCTATACGTTACCTGTAATCTTTTTACTATCAGGAAACTATTTATCCTAAAGGCAACGCTACGGTTATGTCGGACTCGAACCGACTAAAACGCACGCCGCTTGTGGGTCGTTTTGGTTGCCGAAGGTGAGGTTGACAGGCATATCCCTCGCACCCCGGCCGACCCAGGGCCATCTCTCACGATCTGGCCCTCTTCTCGGGAGCCGCGGTAGCCTAGTGGTATGTGTAATGGACTGCTGAGACGAGGTCTCGGGTTCGATCCCAGGTTTTACCATGCCACACACGAATGACTTTTTGATGTTTTTTGAAGTTATGTGTGTATTTATCGCAGGTTTATAAGTGCCTGACTAATGGCAATAGGCTCGCCACCTAATACATTGGGACCTAAACATAAACTGGCGAAATGTGGGTGTTAGCACCTCTGCCTACCCTTTTGTGGATATAGGCGTGAGTTTATGTTATGTTACATGGTGGTGTAATTGACAAAATCAAAATGTATTCAAATGTATTTGTAACTATAAATAATTGAAACAAAATAAAAATACCGTTTACAAAAATGAATGGATCAATATTAAATGTTGTGTTCCCAGCGGTGAGTGGTAGCCAGAGCTCACTGGAGAATTTGTGCCGTCAGTTTAGAAGACAAAGCAGGACAAGCCTTTAGTCTTCCCAATGACAGCACAAATTCTCCAGTGAGCTCTGGCTACCTACTCACCGCTGGGAACACAACATGAAGTTATTATAGCCGCGGTATTCTGTAGGGCGGAGGTACTTCCCCAGTCGGACTGCTCAATTGGGCGGATATACCGCCGTGTCCTACCTCCTAGATAAAATAGATTCGCGATTATGTCGCGTCGAACAATCCACTCCGCATCGGCGCAAAGGTACCCATGATGCTGACCGCGTTGCCTCACTAAATCACTTTAGATATTAGAAAAAATCATTAGCGTTTAATCTACTCTAACCGTCTATCTATGAACAGGTGTAGTGGGTTGAATACTATAACGGGCAAAGGAAAGATGGAAGATCTGGAAAGATTAGCTGCTGTCCATTAGCCTGGAATTTAAATCCTGTTTCTTTTTTTAACCACGTAGATCGCAGACAAGCATACGGGCCCACCTGGTAATCGATTCTGCTAAAGCAAAACCACTGTCATACCACGGGCACTGCATAAAAATCCATTAAATTTTAAACATAACACAAACTCACGTCTTTATTCCCGAAGGGGTAGGCAGTAAAACCTGGGATCGAACCCGAGATCTCGTCTCAGCAGTCCATTACCCATACCACTAGGCTACCGCGGTTTATTTATCTCAAATTGAAACGAATATTTGAACAAAGTAGGCATTGAACTCTAACACTATTTACATCAACAGTGTAGTAGTTAACGATAGATAACGATAGATAGATAAGTTAATTTTTTTGGAATAACTAGATACTGCTGCAAATCGAGAATCAACGATAGGCTCTTAGATATGGATTACAGAACTACTGAAGAATTTCTACGCACATTCAAATCACATAACACTCACCTAGTCCCACGTACCACACATACCCACAAACACACACACATTCACACACACCCACACGCACATACCTACACACACTCACATAAAATAATAGTGTTAATAGTTATAATGATAATAAGGAAATTTAATGTAAACATGTTTAGTTAAATTTATGGTGACCCGCTAATGAGGACTGGTCTTCACGACACAGGAAATCCTAGTATGAAGATCCAGTGATCAAATAGTTTTAAGGGCCATGTAAACAGAATTTCAATAAATGTTGCCTGTAAGATATTGCTGCAGAGCGATAAGGCCGCCATCTGTACATACCACATACCTTGTATCTCATATTGTAATGTAATATGTTACTGGTGTACAATAAAGACGTTTATTATTATTATTATTAAATGTCTCAAAATGTTGTGTGACGAACGATGATTCAGTTCAAGATCCTTAGTCATAGGTACCTTCACTAAGATTGTTATTGAAGAAACTTCGAAAGGATAATACATTTCTCCATGACTCCTTGGCATAATATTAATTGTTATAACTAACACAATGAAGAATGGAATTGAATATACTTTATTGCACACTATAAAGGATTTCGAAATGCAAAATTTATCTCGAACGTTTTGAATTGCAAAATTATTACATATTTCAAATTTATTGTTCACTATTAATAAAATATACATAAAAAATGATATTTTGAACACTATGAAATCAAAAACATGTTTCAAACATTTCTAATTGCAAAATCAATATTTCCAATTTATTATGTAACTAATATCACACTAATATAAGATTTTTTTTTTTACATTTTATTGATTGCCATGTATTTATACTGTTATGATTTCTACACGAATTATGTTTCTTAAGAAATAAATGAATTGAATTGAATTTAGCATTGGTATTCCTCTATTTTAATATTTAAAAGTTGAGATTGAGAATCAATATTATTCTTTCTTTGGTCATCATTTCCGGTGGCATCAGAGGCTTTGATCTCGGAGCTTGGGTTCCGTTAACTCCTTTTGATTTAGGTTATACCTAGTAGTTAAGACTTTTATGAGAGCGACTGTCGTCTGACTTCCTAAAGCCGAGAGGAAAATCTGCGTCAGACCCTTAACCGTTAATCAGTAGCTGTACTGGCTTACAGGTTAATGGTTTGGTTCTGAACTCTGCAGCACGCAGTAGTGTAAGCAGACGCTAAACGCGTACCATAAAATAGACTTGAATATGATAATTTTGTTAATTATTTTAATTCATTACGTCTTTTCATTGGCACCGTTTATGCATATTCAAATTTAACAGGTAATGTATGTGACAAAATGTAAATGTATATTTATACAAATGAGTTTAATGCTGGACTGATTTTCTTTTATCTCTAAGGACCATTTAAGAGTGGTCGTATAACGTGTCGTCTCTTCGCATACATTACTTGTTAAACTTCGCTACGTATAAACGGCGCCATTGAGAAGCCGCAATGAATTAAACAATAAACAAAATTATCATATCCAAATATCAGACCTTCGGCAGACCTTGACTATACGTTGAACCCCTATTTAAAGGACAAGGGAACATAGGTCAAAATGTGTCCTACTCAATTTAGCCGACTTCACGAAAGGCGGAGGTTCTCAATTCATCGAAATATTTTATTTTGTTCAGTGATGTCCGCCGTTTACGAACTTTTTTTCTTATTGTTACAGATATATAGATAACTTTGGACCACCTTGTCCAGTCAGACAGTAAAGAAGAAGTGATGTCATAATATTATACCATGGGTTTCCTTATAAACTCACGCCTATTATATTTCTAAAGGCGTATACAGAGTTCTGAATCGTCAGCTATATTTTTGGTTCAAAATGATAGAAGGTTGGTCGAAGGATTGACAGAAAATCTCAACAAAAATGCATAATTTGGGAATCGAACTCAAGTATCCAAGAATTTATGACCGCGAAGAACTTAAGTGTACTTACCACTTGACTATGAAGATGTTTATTTATACAAATTAAGAATTTCTTATACCAAGAACTTGGTAGCAAATAAACTCTACAGAAATACTCGAATTAGGAATCGAACCCAAGGTCCCAAGAATTCACGACCACCCACCACTGAACTACAAGACAGTTTATTCATGTATATCACTAATATGGGCACTTTTTGTAATTTGTGACCCAAATGGAAGTTAAGATGGCAGAAAAAGGAATTGTCTACAAGACTGATTGTAATAAGCTGATGATATATTGAATAAAGAGCAGATTAGAATCCTGCTTATATCTTTTTTTATTGTGCGAAAAATCCCTACGGATACCCCACCACCAGAGCAGGGGAGGTTATGTTGGATTAGAGTCGACTAAAATGTGCGCTGACTGTGTGGGCTGCAGGTTGCCAGATGTGAGATTATCTAAGATATACTCTTCGCACCCCGGATAGAGTCCCCCATCTCGTCCCCGGGAATGGGGAGGCACGCATCGAACACCGCCGCCGTGACCAGCTTCTGCTAGGTGTGACAGGCTGTTCCACCCGGCCCACGCTCATGTTATGCAACCTCACCGATCGCCTGAACCGATTAAGAAATTTAATCTTTTCAAGCGGGATTCAAACCCGCGCTCTTTCCCTTGGGAAGGGGGAATGCACTAACCACTAAGTTACCGAACCTCGGCTGAAGCAATCCAAATTCAAAATAATCAAAATCCAAATAAAATAAATTTATAGCTTCAGGTGAGGTTTGGTTATGTAAGGGAAAGATCATGAGTTCCTAAAATGCTAAAGTGATTCAATTTTTTCTCATTTTTATTTTATGCAACTTAGGTGGCAGACAAGCACACGTCCCACCTTATGGAAAGTGGTTACCATGACCTATGAACGTGTGTAACACCAGTGGAGTCACATCCGTGCTGCCGACCCTGTAAGAACAGAGATTTTGTGCCGTCAGTATAGAGGACAAGCCTTTGGTTATCCCACTGACAGCACAAAAACTCTCCAGTGAGCTCTGGCTACCCTACTCACCGCCGGGAACACAACACGAAGTTATTATAACCGCGGTATTCTGTAGTTATCATACTAAATGCTTTAAAATTTCATTCAAAGGTTTTAATTACTTAAATAAGATGTGTACTTAATGACATGACAGCGTCTGTGGCGTGGCGGTAGTGAACGCGACCGATGCGCAGGAGGCGCGGGTTCGATCCCCGCTCAGTGCAAATATTTGTATGAATGAATATGGGTATTTGCATTGGTATGTTCGTGCCTCGGAGAGTACGTTAAGCCGTAGCTCCCGGTTGTCATACGAAAATCTTTCTTTGGCAGTCGTTACGGGTGATCAGAGTTTAACACCTGGTCTAGCTGCAATGCTACAATATCGACTTTGGTTTTTGGATATCATATGCCAGCCGCTTCACGGAAAATATCTAAGCTCAGCCAAATAAGCAGTTAGAGTGGTAAAGCGGAACTCAGACTCCGAGGAGTAAGCTTCTTCTTTATCCAAATCTTTCTAGGTATATATGTGTATATCCGTCTTAACATCAGACAGATATATACAGTCCAGACTCAGCGTCAAATGAATGGCTTGAGTCAACAATAGTGCCTGAAAGACAGCAATAGACTTACCTTCTATTACGCTGGGGAAATGTTCAGTGGGTGTTAATTCACCTCTGTCTAACCCTCCGGGGATAAAGACGTGATTCAATCAATCAATCAATCAACTAGCCCATCGCAGTCCACTGCTGGACTAGGCCTCTCCCAATGTTGGGAGGCTTTGGTCTACTGTTTCCACGCTGGACAGACGGGTTGGTACAGGGTTTTATTTCGAGTTTTCCTTCTCTCGCAGTGATATGGTTTGCCTATGTTTCCATTAGCCGCCTCTTACGACACCCTTCGGATGTGATGGGGTGGTGATACTTACAGGCGTGATTATATGTATGTATACGCGTCTTACGGTGACGGAAAGGGAAAGATCACGCGTTTGAATCCCACGTGAATTGATTCAATTTTTTCCTATCTTAATCCATTTGAAGTAAAATTAGTTATCATACTAAATACTTTAAAATTGCATTCAATTACATATAAAAATTAAAGAGAATTTGAGGCTGAGAATGCCAATACATTCAACTGATTTTGTTGATAAGTCATTCTCAGTAAAGGCTGTGCGCTTATGGAATGCATTGCCATTGAGTATCAGACGAGCAAAATCCCTAAACGTATTTAAAGCAATGGTAAAGGACTACTACCTATCATTTTGAACACTGTGACAGCTCACAATTAATATGTTTACTATTTTCCTTTTTTATTAGTATGTACTATTTACTTCGTATTATGATATATCATATTATGTCTATGTGCTAAAGTTGTATATTTACTTTACTTTATTTGAACTACTCTCAAATCTTTCTTTCTTTTTGTTCTTTTTAATAAACTTTGATTCTAGTTTATTTGCTAACTACACCAAATCTTTTGCTTTATTACATTACTGTCCATCCCAAGTTTGCGTGGAAGAAATCGCTTCCAGCGATAATACCACCCAATGAACATTAAACTGTATGCATGCTAACTACAAGTTTTACTGTAATCTATTGGTGTACAATAAAGAATTATCTATCTATCTATCTATAAAAGATTGTTAAAAAATGCTTATAAACAAATTCAAATAAATAGAAATATACCCTTACATTATTGTTAATTGCAATGCATTGTAGTATTATTTTTAATCCCAACAGTGGCACAGTCAAAGGAGGGTTATGATTTTGACTGGCTCTTTATTTATTCGATCGTTTCGACGAAATTCAATATTTAATCCTAACAGCCATATTTCAGCTTGTCACTTCTCTACCTTACCAGTAAAGCAGAAACCTCCTACACCAACTTTTAATCTCTCCATGATATCATCATCTACATGGAGAAGTATTTTTCACCGACTTCCAAAAAGGAGGAGGTTCTCAAATCGATCGGTATTTTGTTTTTTAATGTATGTATGTACACAGATAACTCTAAGATTAGTGATCCGTTTTACGTGATATTTTTGTAATCATTCAGTTTAGGCACATAAAGTTCGTCAAATTAATACAACATCTCAAAATTGTACAACAAGCAATGCTTAGTCCCATGTATTAATCATATAACCCATTCCTGATCGCTCCCGGTGCAAAAGTCCCCATAACACTTGCTGTGTTGCCACGTTGGATGGCAATGGCCAGTCTTTGGGCCACGAACGACTCGGCTACACCGGTCGCCTCGATGAGCCTTTGTCCGATTTCTTTAGTTTTAATTTTAGCTCGATACAGCCATAGTAGCTCTGGCAAAATTGTCCCCTAAATTGATTTCATATGTTGCCATCCAAAAAAAAGAAGAAAAACTATAGTAGCCATTTGGTTCCAAAAAAATTGATACATTTTGGATCAGTAGTTTTGGTTTTTATAAACATTTATGCGTGTTTTGACATATACATTTTTAGCCGACTTCTTCTCCATGTTCTTCGATATTTCCGTCGTTTTTCAACTGCTTTTAAAAATTCTTTTTGCATTAGATTCGGTATAGCTCACAAGTAGTTTCATATAAATTTCATGGGGATTGGACCTTGGTCTCCGGCGATACACCAGAGAACTCCTCGAAATCAAATAGAAAATGGAAAATGATTGCTTCTTAGTTAGTTTTTTGATCCTGTGACACGGTAGACGACATTACGAAGGTCAAGGGCGTGTTAGAAATACCAAGTCTTGAGCAATGGAGGCAGATAATAGAATTTCTTAATGATGTATAGCATGAATGTCTCGTTTAAGTTATTGAGAGCATTAAATCGAAAATTATCGGCATGCTGGACTGTCCACTAAAATGGGGTCAAAAATAAATTTAAAAACTACCTTTTACAGTCACAAAAAAGTAAAAAATATAAAAAAAACAACATACATATATACATACATACATAAACTCACGCCTATATCCCCGAAGGGGTAGGCAGAGGTGCTAGCACCCACATTTCGCCAGTTTATGTTTAGGTCCCAATGTAATAGGTGGCGAGCCAATTGCCATTAACCGGGCTAACTATGTTTAAAAACCGACTTTAAAAATTAAAAACTATAAATTAACAAAATAAAGATAAGAAAAAAATTACTGAAATTACAAATTTACTGATTGTGGTCAAGTGACCACAATCGGTGCTGCAACGCATCCGAAACGTCGGCAGAAATAGTAATTTCCATGATTTAATCGCGAGAAGTCCCGATATCTTGTATAATTACTGATTGCATCCGAGGCCAGGAAACCCTCGGAGCTTCTAAGTTCTCCAGCTGTTCCTCCTTCACTTCACACGATTTTGGGCTTCCATGGTAATGAGACCATTCGCACGCATATCACCCTCTGCGACGTCAGGCCAAGACTTCTTGGGTCTGTGCTTTCTACCTGGACCCGGTGGGGGCGCATTTCTTACCCACGTAGCCTAGCGGTTGCCGCAAGGAGTGGCCGCACCAGCGGAGGCCCCTCTCTTGCATTATAACTGCGACATCACGGACATGAAAGCTGCTATGGATGCGAGAGATCCGCACGTGATCTTTACGCGTGATTCCGCTCATCCACCGCAGCATTTTCATTTCCGTGACACGCTGTTCCTGCTTATGTCATGCTAGCACCAGCCACGCCTCACGATCCTCCTCCATGATATACAAAAGTAGGGCGTAAAGCGAAACCAGTCAGGTGTAATAATAAACAAATACTATGGAAAAATTACAAGTGTATTTCTATATGTTTAACAACAAATTCCACCAAGGAATTAACGCGATCCCGGTAAAGCTACATGCACACCTTTGATATGCCTGACGTTTTGACGAGGTTACACCAGTCGTGGTCACAAGCTGTGTACCCTGGTTGAAACGTATGAGTACCTACACCATGATCGCGTGAATTACCGTAAACATTATTGTAAAGAAACCTGCTATTTAATAAGGTCGATAGCTACGGCATATAATAACTGTTAAGGTTTAATATGTACTGCACTGATTCTAATATTACAACCCTTTTTAGCCCATTTCAACTTGCCTTTGATGAGGTAAAAAAAAGTGAATTAATGTAAAATGTCAGATGTCTCACACCAAAAACATTTGTGAAACTATACAAAACATATATAAGACCACTGCTGGAATATGCATATGTAGTTTGGGATCCCTACTTTAAGAAGGATATTTCACTCCTTGAAAATGTACAAAGGAGAGCTACTAAAATGGTTGGAGTATTGAAGTACAAATCTTATGATGAACGCCTTAAGTTCCTTAGCCTTACATCACTTGAAAAACGGAGACAGAGAGGAAGTCTCATCGAAACTTACAAAATACTCCACGACTATTATGATATCGATAACATCCATGACATATACAGCCTCAACGAGAACAAGCACCTGAGGGGTCACCCACTAAAGCTATGTACAATGCGATCCAGACTTGAACCTAGGAAACACTCTCTACCTAACCGTGTCGTTAGAGAGTGGAACAGTCTACCTGAAAATGTTGTTTTGGCACCCAGTGTTAATAGTTTCAAAAATAGACTTGACAAAATCTCCGGATCATGAGACACACACGCATCAGCCTAATGGCTGCTAGTGTGTTCAACATAAATAATAATAATAATAATAATAATAATAAAACAACTGAACACAATTTAACAATTTATAATTAAACTAAATTCATTGACAAATTAGTCCATTATTTCCAAGTTGTGACTCTCGGCTCCCATTACTGTGAAAAAGTAATAAAAGTATAATCAACATTTGCAACAATAAATTGACATAATTCATACATAATAAATATAAAAAGTTTGACTTAGTTTTAAATGTTTAGTATTAAATCCCAAATACGTTATATTTTCTATGCATATTTTCTATGTAAGTAATAGGTTATATTATGCGCATGCGCAACTATTTTTTGCTGCGGAACAGAACTCGAACCGACTAAAACGCACGGCGCCTGTTGGTCGTTTTTTGTTACTATGCACACAATACACAATAATCAATGTATGGTATTGATGTAATTATTATATTTATAACTACCATAGAGCCAGCCTTTACCTTTCTCAAAGAATTGGCATCGCTATTCAGCGTGGCAATGCCACCAGCCTTTTCGGCACGGTACCAGTAGAGATCGATGGGGAGGAATTTTTTGATGCCTAAAGTTGCAATCTCCTTCTTTTTAATTCCCGACGCAAAAACGACGGGGTGTTATAATTTTGACGTGTCTGTGTGTGTGTGTGTGTCTGTCTGTGGCATCGTAGCTTGTAAACAGGTGAACCGATTTGTAATTTTTTTGTTGGAAAGGTATATTAGTTGGTAGTGTTCTTAGCTATGTTTGAAAAAAAAAACGATCCAAGATGGCCGCCGCTACAAAATGACGGAGTACATATTTTTTCTCAACTTCCTCAATATGGGTATCAAATGAAAGGGCTTGACTAGTAGATCAGTGTAAAAGTGGAAAATAAAAATTAAATTAAAAATTAAAAAACCCCCGTCACGAAAAACAACCCCCAAAAAGTCGTAAATAAGTTGTGTTAGTTGGCCATATAACTTTGATATACTTAGTAATACATATTTTGAACCAAACGTTGTCATTGTCGGGGGGACCTGGGATCGTTACGATAATTTGACGTAGTGCTCTACCAGTTAGGGGGCCACGACATGACAAGGCTTGAATCAAAATATGTTTTAATAGGTATATCAAAGTGATATGGCTAACTAAAGTTTTTGGTGTTGTTTTTTATGACGGGGGTTTTTCTCTATTTCATTTTTGTAAATATTGTATAGTTAATTGCAATACGACTGTATATTCTTATTTGCACTTTATAACAGTTGTAAACATAATATATGTCAACATCATACATTGATTACACACTTCTACTCACGTTGTGCGACTGTCCTAGGGGGTAAGTATCACTTACAAAGTTTGATTTCCAATTGCAGCAGATAACTTATAAAGTGATCTGACAATTATCATTGTACATTCTGCAAAACAATTGACGACCTCCGTGGCGTAGCAGTAGAGCATTCGACTGCTATGCAGGGGGCGCGGGTTCAATTCCCGCTCAGTGCAAATATTTGTATGCATGAATGTGTATGTTTACATTGGTCTAGGTGTTTCTATGTATAATATGTATGTATTTACAAAAAAAATGTATCAAAGTATGTTTATCCGCTTTCTAGATCCCATAACACAAGCTAGATAAGCTATGCTTACCATGGGCCTAGATATAGCGTAGTATAGAATTTCGTGGAATTTAAAAAAAAATCAGGAATATTACAACAGGGCGGCAGATAGTGTATGTAAGACAGTGACAGTGTATATTATGAATATTTAACACTTACATTGTGGTTTCGTATGCAACGATCATTAACTCTAATATGACCAGGTTGACATTCATTCCCATCAATAGTTTTCGCAATGCAGAGAATGCTGAACATGACAATTATAGATAAAACAAAAAACACGGTGTAACACTTCATGATGATGTTGTTTCTCTTGTATTCCAACTGGTAGTGGAGAAGTTTTAGCGTATTTAGTTAATATATAGGTACGGCGTAGCTATTAAAATTCAAGTTGTGTTACTGGTAGGTCAAATTTTAGCAATCTGATTTTTATATACTCAAGAGCTGAAGTCCGTGGCTCTGCCGATGTGAAAATTTGATCTATAAGCATAGTCTACCTATAGATATTATATTTCGGACAATAACTAAATTGAATAACAAACATAAAATACATACAAACATCCAAACAACTTTACATACTTTCATAATAATAATATTTAAGTGAGATAGCTATAGCTTCTATATGGACAAGCTATTTAGGGCAAAAAATTGTGTCACGGTACCTGGATGAGACAGAAAGGAATTTTGGTACGAGACGAAGAGACTAGATAAACCTATTATTGAATTTTAATATCTGTCTGCAAAGGCATAGAATGCCTTTTTGTAATGTCATCTGTCTAGTAGCTTAAAACTCAGGGGTTGCACAAGGTAGCATTTTGGGTCCTCTGTTGTAATTTCTGTACCTTAATGTTTTATCGAATCATGATGATGATGATGATGAAGATATGTATATTTTTTGTTGATAATAATGCTCAGCATATAAAACACGACCACGAAGCTGTCATGCACTAATCAATAACGCGTTATATTGAATTAGAAACCCTCCTTATGTGCAATGACAAATTTGATTTATATAGCAACCAAGATTCCTAGTCGTACTATTCGCGCCACGCGTAGACGGTTGCCTCCAGGCTATGCGTCTCCCTCTACCACATAAGTACACGCACGGTGCGTATGCGGTTAGTTCGACACACGGCCGCAAGATGATAATTATGTGTGAGAAGATAGAAGGTTCCTCAAATTGCGAATTTTTAATCTCAACTTCTACATTGGCAACGTGACGCACGAATAAATAAATAATAAAAAAACCTTGAACTTTAAAGACGTATCGAAAACAAGACATTTACAGTCCTATCTAGAAACGTAGTAACCATCTGCATTACTAGCTCATTTTAGAAGTTGTTTGTTTTTTATTGGTGTCATTTCAAGTCTCGTTTTGGATATTGCTTATTGTTATGCTATTCACTCACACTTCGTGCAAATCATATTATTTGCACACAACAGCTCCATCTGTTTTGATTGTGACCAGGTATCAGATAAGAGAACTATGTGATCAAAATGTGGTGTTTTAATAATATAATATTATTTATACTGTTGATTGATGGCACTTGGTGGAATTTGTTGTTACACATATTGATAACTCACTTGTACTTTTCCACATTACTTTATTGCTTATTACACCTGTCCGGTTTCGCCTTACGGCATCCTCAAAGGTTTACAATGACATTTAAGAACATTCCTTTAGAAACATTGCGACACTCAAACATAATATTTCACATGTGGGTAGTTGTAAAATTATGTACACCAGTATATTTTTTTTTCCCAAAACTTAGGGAAACAATATATTTATGGTCCTAAAGATATTTCGAATTTATGAATTATTACTATTATGTATTTAAGTTATAATGTCAATTAAACAATTATATAAAATTATAAGAAATACTTATAAATGTTGAAATAATAATTTCGGATTAAAAAATTAACAATGTCAAATATTTTATCAAATTATACTAAATTAAAAGATTAAATCAAATAAAGTGAAATAAATAGTTATGTAGATATCATCATTATTGCAATAGAGGTGATGGGCTTAAATCTAATTGCTGATTTAATATATTATTTCTGTATAATACTACTAATACATAATAGTAGTAATTCATAAATTCAAAATATCTTTAGGACCATAAATATATTGTTTCCCTAAATTTTGGGAAAAAAATTATACTGGTATACATAATTTTACAACTACCCACATGTGAAATATGTTTGAGTGTCACAATGTTTCTAAAGGATGCCTTTGAGGATGCCGTAAGGCGAAACCGGTCAGGTGTAATAAGTAATAAAGTAATGTGGAAAAGTACAAATGAGTTATCAATATGTGTAATATAATATTGTTTTGACAACTGTGCGTACACGTTTCTAAAATAAGAGATTTAATCTCAGTGATGTCCCCTTACCTGAATTAATAGTGTTGTGTGTGAAGTAAAACTCGCCAGGATATTTGTCATGTTTATTATTTTTTCTGAGTTATCGATATTTTGGCGCTGTTATAAGCACCTTGATCTCGGTATACTAACGACCTCGGCAGTCGTTCATACTCCCACTTACAAACAATAAACATGGTAAATATCCCGGCGAGATTTACACTATTAATTTTAATGACCATGTCAATCTCAAATCTTACCTGAATTGTGTAGGCGATATGTCGGAGTAATAGTAACATTACAGGTGCAGCCATTAACACGAGCACTAATATACCCACTGCGATGGCTAGAGTCCGTCTTGCAAGCCATACCACCTGACGTGCATGCTCGCTGTAGAACAAATAACATAACATTAGAATTTGAATTGACCTTAATTTTAGATTTGGTAAGAATATATTTACGTTGAACGCGACCCCTACGCAGGAGGCGTGAGTTAGATTTAATGCGTCGGTAGATAGATAGATAGATAGATAGATAATTCTTTATTGTACACCAATAGATTACAGTAAAATTTGTAGTTAGCATGCATACAGTTTAATGTACAATGGGCGGCCTTATCGCTGGGAGCGATTTCTTCCAGGCAACCTTCGGATGGACAGTAATGTAATAAAGCAAAAGATTTGGTGTAGGCAGCTTAGTAGTTGATCGAGAGGTTCCGGGTTCGAATCCTGAACATTACACTACCGACGTGAACCCACTCCTAGCACAACCAATTCAGCTTAGTTGGAGGGGTTAAAGGGATTATTAGTAATTGCGGTTGCTAATATTCTTTTAAAAAAAAAAGCAAATATTTGTTACGTAACTACGGGTATTTGCCTTGCCTTCGCCATCGAACCCGGTTGCCATAGGAACATCTATCGTAGCCGTTACGCGTATTTAGAGACCTTAAAATCCCAATCGATCGATCCCAAACGCTGTTCCCGGCAGAGTAGAATTTGGGCCACCCCATCTCTTCCCATGCGGTGTCGTACAAAGCGATTAAGGGATAGGGCTGTTTAACATCAGACAAATAAATACAGCCTTGACTCAGCCTTAAATGCGGGACTCGAGTAAACTATAGTGTACGATATACAGCAATAGATTCACCACCTATTACGTCGGACCGAATACAGTTATTGGTGAATTGTGGGTGTTAATTCACCTCTGTCTAACCCTCCGGGGATAAAGGCGTGATTTTATGTATGTATGTAAAATCCCAACAATTGGTATAACTGCAATGTGATGAAAGTAATGTTGTAAGGAAGGCACTAACTATAGAAATGGATGGCTACAAGGGGAGAGGGAGACCTAAAATGAGGTGGATGTACTGTGTGAAAGATGAAATGGTTAAGAAGGGAGTGAATGTTGAAATGACAGCAACTAGAGATGAATGGAAAAAGAACACATGTTGCGCCGACTCCAAATAATCTTGGGATAAGGGCAGGAGGATGATGATGATGGTATAACTGCAATGCTCCGAAATCGTGGATGGGATGGTATGGTCACAAGGCAGATGCTTCATGGAAAACATCGAGGTTCAGCCACATCTGAAGTTAGAAAAAAAGCGGATCCTAAACTCCGAGGTGAAAGCGTTAGTCGCCTCGTACGACACCAACCGGATGAGATGGCATGGTGATACTTGTATTCTTTCGCCGTCACCACCCGGATACTGCTAGAGATACTCGTATTAGATGCCTCCCAGGTTCCAACTTTATTGTGTTACTGTACTGTATGTACTGTGTAACTTATTGTCTAAAATGATTACTAAGAGGAGGTAGGACACGACGGTATTTCCGTCAAATTGAGCAGTCCGACTGGAGAAGTACCTCCGCCCTACAGAATACCGCGGCCATAATAACCTCGTGTCTTTTACACTGACGGCACAGAAACTCTCAATGCTTACAAGGTTGGCAGCGCGAGTGTGACTCTTGTTTGTACGCGTCCATAGACCACGATGACAATTTTTCATCATCATTTTTCCTATAGAATACCGCGGCTATAATAACTTCGTGTTGTGTTCCCAGCGGTGTGTAGGGTAGCCAGAGCTCACTGGAGAATTTGTGCTGTCAGTGGTAAAACTAAAGGCTTGTCCTGCTTTGTCTTCTACTGACGGCATAGAAACTCTGTACTTACAGGGTTGGTAGCGCGACTATGACTCCTCTGGTGTTGCAGACGTCCATAGGTCACGGTAACCACTTTCCATCAGGTGGGCCGTGTGCTTGTCTGCCAACTAAGTGGTATAAAAAATAAAGGTGGGCCGTGTGCTTGTCTACCCACCTGAGTGGTATAAAAAAAATAAGTTACTTACCCCACAAAACCCCACAAGTTGGTTTGAATAAATTTCAGTCGATCCAGGTACTCTGGACAGTCTATAATACACAGGTTTAAGTTGCCACTAAGCTCGATGTTTGACTGGTTCACGTATGCCAACTGCGTCAGTCGTTTGAAACTGAAAGAAACGTTTTTAAGTAACAAGTGACCTAGACAATAGGCTATTTGAATACTGTATAATAATATCATGAACTGCAAACAGTTATGAAGCAATGTAATTTTGAAAATTCAATTTCTCGCGCCGTGCGAAAACGCTCCATACAAAATTGTACTTGCGAGTGACGTCACACGCCAATGGAGTGCAAGAGAATATCGCATTTATCTCGGTCTACGTTGCGTTTACATATCCATAGTTCTTAATTAGTTATATATATATATAGTTCAATAAAGAAAATTAAATGTTAAATGTTGCAATGCCTGGAAAAGGCGATAAGTTTTTAGTACTGACATATAAATGCAATAATTGATAGCAATAAATGATTTAATTTGATTTGATTTTATAAACTAGTTTCAAATTTAATGAGAAATCTAAAAAAGTTAAAAACTGTGATTGTTTATATTTTGACTTACTTTGGTAATTAAAAATTATGAAAAATCATAGTTTCAATTTAGTTAGGCAATATCTTATGTTGCAAGGCATATCTTTTCAGAATAAACTAACATATGAAGCAGTATTGGGAATAATCAGACGACCTTGTCAAATAGCTTATTGGAATATAACAAAACATAATATTAAAATGGAAAGTAAGAAACATAATGTTTCTGTTAAGGCATAATTCCGAAGGCAACTGTATACGACATCTGCAGACGCGTACCGTGAAGTAGAGTTGATATGATAATTTTGTTTATCGTTTTCATTCATTGCGGCTTCTCAATAGTGCTGTTTATCTGTATCGAAGTTTAACCAGTAATGTATGAGAAAAGACGACACGTCATCCAACTGCACAAAAACATTCCATAGAAATAAAAGAAAATCAGTCCCGCAATCCGCTGATTTGGGTATAACTATATATTTACATATTTTCATATACATTACTTGAAAATTTTCAATGAATTAAAACAATAAACCAAATTATCATATTCAAGTGTATTTCCCGGTACGCCACGCGTTTGCAATTGTCGTAGTGGCGCCTTCACGACCAAACCTTTACTATGATATCCTGCTAATATTATAATAGTGACAGTTTGTGAAGATGTTTGGATATTTGGATGTATGTTATTCAATCACGCTCTAACGACTGAACGAATTTCTCTATTCTACTACAGCAAAATCACTCTCATACCACAAATACTGTAAAAAATTACATACAATTTTGAACTTTATTTCTATAAGATTAAAGTCCAAAAGTAAATGAAAACAGTATCATTACACTTTTTCATTCTCTCTTCATAAAGCCTTTTAATTTTGAACATTAATCATTGCTTTAAATTCTAAAATTAAATAGATTTTTAGCAATGTGCGTAGTATAACATTAGTTTTGCATTAGCAGAATCGTGGTCTTGGCTGAAATTTGGTACATTGAAATTTGGAATAACATATGCTATCTTTTACTCCAGGATTGGATTTTTTCCATGTATCAGAACCACAGGTTCTATGGGAACGGAATCAAAACTCCAGACGGGTGAAGCCGCGAAGTTTTCTAAAAATTCACCATCAAAATCTTAGCCTTATTTTGGTTGCATTCAAGGCTTTCACCGCAGAAGTAAATAGTACACTGACTAATTAAATTCACTATTCTTCTTCATCTTAGCGTTAATTCCAGTTGCATCCGAAACTTTCACCTCGGAGGCTGGGGTCCGCTTTACCAGTCTAACTGCAGATTTGGCTGAACTTCAATATTATTTCATATTTAATTAAACTCACTATTATCAAGTAACAACCAACAACGCTAAGATGTAGATGAATCATTACTTTTAAAAGGTTATTATAGAAACAATGAATATCTCTTCGATTACTTACGAATACTTACAAAAGTGAAATGTCTTCCAACATTTTGTTTTGAGACATAATTTTTTCCGCTTCTAAGTATTGAGCTGTAACGTTTAAATTATTTCTACTAAAATCTAAATGTGTTTTGAAGCTCGTTATGGTGGTAAATTCTAGTCTGCTGGTACTTGAAGACATTGTTGATGTCAATATACCTAACGATAAGTGTTCTCGGCCTTTTAATAGCTCCGATGAGGCCGATAATAGTCTGAAATCATCATAAATCACTAGTTAGTACATTGCCTCTTTTTGTATACCTCGAGACATATAACTTGGATCCAAAATGTGCTCAATACGCGCATTACACGTTCCTTGGATGTCTTTTAAGTACAGGAGGGTGTGCTGCGGCAGTGGACGAGCTTAATATCACCAATTATAGGACATTACAAAACTATTCACGTGCGCCAGGGTCTCGTTTGTCTCACGACATAGGTCCAAGTTATGTGTCCCGATCCCGAGGTAAACGATTATTATACAGCTTAGACAAACATTTTGGGACGAAATTTCTGTCGGGCGTGGATGAGATGGGATGGAATTAATTTTGAATTTGGGACAGGCAGAAATTAAATGGGTCGATAAACTTCAATAGTTGTTAATATAGGCGTAGCGCGCTTTAGACACTCCTTAATACTACTCGAAGTCAGATAACATGTGAAAGCGACAGGTAATATTGAATATAAAATTGCCATAACAAATTGTATAAGACTTTTTCAACGACGCAGAGTAACATCTATTTGTATCAAGTTTAGGGGAAACGATATTTAGAATAAATTGACCCATATTTATTTTTCTTCTTTGTCCACGATGACAGCCTTATATAAGGTTCTATGGAGTAGGTATCTTTTGTATGCTTTCCCAAGTAAAGTTCACTAAAATTCAATGAAAAAGCACCTATATGGTTTTGTAAGCATTTCTAAGTAATGTTGCTTATCATTGAAAAAGCAACAGAGTTATTAGATTCACGATAAATTGTATCGTGAAATCGCAATGAAAAGATGCTGAATTTCTATTTGCGTATAATTAGTTCACTATTCAAATAAAAATAGTTATATTCTTCTCAGAATTTTTTCTCTTATTTTTATTTTGCCGTCCTAATTTTTTTTTTTACTTTTGAAAGAAGTTTACATAATATGTACTTAGTTTCCAATGTTATTAAGTACATTAACAGTATTGTTATTTATTTTATTATTATTTTATGTATTTTTTCATTCTATCCTTCTGCTCCAATTTTAATAGCATCACTGAATTTTTGAGTATATACACAAAAAAAGTTTTTTCGACCCATAGATGCTAAATAATATATTTGACATAGTCAATCGTAGAACATATTGTACGTGCACATGACATGGTATGACATGCCTGTTAATTGGCGTCCTGCTTTTTTTTTTACGTGTGCAAAATCCCCACGAATACCTCCACACCGGAGCCGGTGGGAGAGGTTATGTCGGACTCGAACCGACTAAAACGCACGCCGCCTGTGGGTCGTTTTGGTTGCCGAAGGTGAGGTTGACAGGCATATCCCTCGCACCCCGGCCGACCCAGGGCCATCTCTCACGATCTGGCCCTCTCCTCGGGTGTGTGGGAGGGATGCACAGATTGTAAAATGAAGGAGTAAAAGTTGGAAAGCGGACCTCGGTCTAGAGATGAAAATGTTGGATGTAACAGGGACCCAAAATTGAGCTGATCATAACGCCTGTAAATAGTCGATAGTGACTTACCGCCATAAGGACGACACAGTTTCTTTTACAAGTCTTGCAATGTATATTAATAAAACAGCATTGATATCTTCATATATTTTCAAACGTTTGAAAACCTCTTCATTGTTTAAATTCCTGAAACGAAGATATTATTAAATTTTACTGTGTTTCAGAAATATATTTTATCAATCAAGCTTATCGCAGTTCACTGCTGGACATAGGTCTCTCCCAATGTTGGGAGGCTTTGGTCTACTGTTTCCACGCTGGCCAGACTCTCATAAAATTTTATACGACACATCAATACGACTCCATCTCGCCTGATAGTAATCTGAAGGCAAAGTCTCAGGAAAGAGGGTCACCATTATAGACAACTACAATTTTACAATGCTGACCTCATCAGCGGCTTTTCATGCCTCGCTTAAAGGACTGGGGATTTTAAGAAGAAGGAAACACGTGTGCAGATAAAGAATTTCAAGATTCATAACTAAACAACGGTTTGGGACTTCGCGAGTAAATCATGGAACTTACTATTTATACCGAACCGTTGTATAATTATGAATTCACACCGCGATAGTTTAAAAATATCAATTTAAAGATTTTATGGTATGTCAAGGAGAACAGTGACCCAACCGTTTCGTTCTTGATGAAATATTCTGCACCGAATGGGGGTGATTTCTAAACAATTTAACGCTCAAGCACTCGAGTTGTTGCTTAAAAAAACAGGATACCGTACTCTTAGTATTCACATAAAAATAAACCTTCTCATAAACACGGTAAGCAGTTACAAGTTGTCCAATTACAAGGAAGTAGTAAATACTCATAATTAAAGAACTTCAGCACAGCTCCTACGGATTAAACTTTTTTGTTACCTCTGCGAAAAACTTCACAGCTCGAGAATCTGACTGGAACTCGTTAAACTATCTATAATTATAATAATTTCACAAATTATCTCGCTCGTTTAACTTTAAAAGGAAACTTTATTCAGTTGAATTGCGAGAGGGTCGGTAGTACTTGTACTAACGATATAGGTATGATTCCGAAACCAACCGCAAACCACAGCAGCAGACCATGCAGCAAAACAGCATACGACGAAATAGATTTAAATATATTATTGTTTTAATTCATTGCGGCTTTTGAATAAAAATTTAAAGGATTTAGTATGCTTACTATTCAAATCGATTAAGATATGGAATAAAATGAATGAGATCAGGTGGGATTCGAATCCGCGATCGTCCCCTTACAGGGGGAACGCCCTGCCCGTCGCCGTAAGAAGGATGTTATGTATAGAAGAATTTGGATGGTTTCGGGCGAAGGTACTGTAGCTTGGTGGTCATTGCGGCTTTTCAATGGTCCATTTTATCCGTATCGAAGATTCAGCAGCAGAAGAGACGACAAGTTATCCGACCGCAAATAAATAGGTCATAGAAAGAAAAAAAAAACATTTCCACAATCATTTCCGCTCACTTGACTTTAACTATACATTTTTAATAATATACATTACTTGTATATTATTAAAAAATACATAGTTAAGTTCAAAGCCGCAACGAATTAAAACAATAAAGAAAATTATCATTTAAAAATCTTATTCGCTGTACACACTGCGTGTGCTGCTGCGGTCTGCGGGCGGCCTCAGAATCACACCTTATCACAGAATGATAGATGAAGAGTTCAAGTAATGGTCAGAAGATAACTTTACAGAGGATGAAATTGAATTGGTTTTGATTCTAGTGACGTCATTTAGTTGAAAGAAAGGTCGCTAACAGATATTAATATTATTTTCTCAATGTTAATGTACCTACTGTTCAGTGAACAACGAAGGTCCCTCAGCGAATTCCAAGTACAAGAAATATTTGTGTAGCAAAATGATTGTAAACATTGTTTCGTAATCAAAAATTATTATTACAAATTTAAATTTGCATTCCATTTTCATTCTACAAATCGACAGTATACACTGTCGATATTAAAGGTGCTATTTTATTTAAGATGCTGGGCTAGAATAATTCTATTAATAATTTTTTTAACATTCCATTTTGCTTATTCAAATAAAACCTCTTTTTAATGGATTCTATATAGATTTATTGGTTTTTGATTTTCTTCTTTTTAAAAAAATTTCGATAAGTAATAATTGCGTAAACCTCAAACAGTATCATTCAACTTTGCCCCTATCAGTCAGGACGCTTAGTGAGGCAAAGCGGAAGCACCCTACACTTTATGAAATGAAAATAGCAATGTCTCACTTTCTTTAATTTTACTACCCGGAGTTACAGCAACTCCAGTTATAACTATTGTTATTCAATGAATGATTTCATAACAGCACTTACATACTAGTGTACACCTTAATTGTAAAGTTATAATACTAATTCCAATAATAGCATTAGAGTCCATGACACAGTGCCAGGTTGACGGCAAAAGACACTACCTATATTACATAGGACCGAATATCATATTGGCGAAATATGGAAAATAACCCCGTGTGCCTACCCCTTAGGGGTTTACAGGCGTCAAAATGTAAGTACTCGTTTCTTTGAAGGATGTTAAATAATGAGGTTATTTCACCGTCATAAAAAGTGTATTGCTAATAAAACCGTTTTTTCCAGATGTACAGTCGTGAACACAAGGAGATCTTAGTTTCTAGATAAAACCATGTGGAAAAAAAAAGAAATGCCCGCTGAGTTTCTTGCCGGAGTCTTCTCAAGTCGGGGCCGCGTTTTGAACCGGTGGTCCATTTACTAAACTGATATTCATGTTCCTTTTTTGTTGACGTTTTGTAAGTGCCGATATAATGTTCTATATAGAATAAATGATTTTTGACTTTGACACTGCGGTGCGCGATACGTGCCTCCCCATACCCGGGGATTAGATGGGGACTCCGTGGTCACCACACCCGAAGAGGGCCGTTTTATAAGAGACGGTCCTGGGCCAGCCGGAGTGCGAGGGATATGTCTCAGATAACCTCACCTCCGGCAACCAGCGGCCCCCACAGTCGGCGTGCGTTTTAGTCGGTTCAAGTCCGACATAACCTCCCCCACCGGCCCCGTTGGTGGTGGGTATCCGTGGGGATTTTGCGTACATTAAAAAAAGAATATCTAGTTTAATTGTAAAGGGTGATACTTACTTGATATTCATCAGGTCTTCCCTAAAATGGCTGCTTGTAAAAAGTGAAGTTTTTATGTAGGTATTTAAATAGGTACATACAGTATCAGATCAGTCTTGACTAGAAAGTCCTCAAAATTATTTTAATTCCTTGATATTCACCCTTTCCTGGTGACTGAATATTCTGATATATCGTACTCTCTATATTGAACGATAATATAATTTAAATCGATTTTTTTATATAGGTTACGCCAACTTGACCTCACCTCGCCTGATGGTAAGCTAAAGGCAAAGTCTCAGGAAAGAGGGTCACCATTACAGACACTAAGTGTAACAATGGTGGCACTCGGCCTGGCGGCCTCATCAGATGCTTATTCACGCCCCGCTTAAAGGCCCCGGGACTGTAGGAAGAAGGAAACACGTGTGCTGGTAATGAATTCCAGGTCTGCCACTAGAACGACTATCCTTGATATTTTCTTGTTTAAAACTTTTTCAGTAGTCGGGTTTTAGTTTCAAACTCATTTTATTATTTACTTCATTTTGGGGCCAGCAATAGATATAATTTATACAGATTTGACATGTACTAATTAAGCCATTTCAGTTAATACTAAACACGACATGTTTATCTCAAATTTATTTCTTCACGCAGTACTTTATGACCGCTAGATGGCGCCACATAAGATTCAGTGACACGTTATACAGCCTATAACCAGCTGACGACTAAGACGCGTCTAATAGCACCTCATTTATTCAGTTCTATTAAGTGGTTGAGGAGTTATGAGGGAACGGATGAGCGTACATACATAACCTGTCGCCTTCTCCGCAGTCGAGTAAAACAGTATGCTTCTACACATTGTAACATCATTAATAGGTATTAAGATCGTATTGAAATGCTAGTCAAGATCGATCTAAAGCTGATTGAACATTGAAGTTTTGTGTAGCAGTAAAACTATAGCTATATTATCTTGTACAAAAGTCATCATCATCATCCTGCCCTCATCTCAAGTTCATTTGCGGTCGGCGCAACTTGTATTCTTTTTCCATTCATCTCTAGTTGCAGTCATTTCAATATTCACTCCCTTCTTAACCATATCATCTTTAACACAGTCCACCTCATTTTAGGTCTCCCTCTCCCCTTGTAGCCGTCCCCTTCCACAGTTAGTGCCTTCCTTACGACATTACTTTCATCCCTACGCATTACATGTCTGAACCAGGACAAACGATTTCCTCGTAACTTTTCAGTGGTTGGTGCTATTCTCAAAAAATTATTTAATACCTTGTACGAAAGAAAATTTTCTCAATTTATTACCTCGTAGGAAAGTAATAAAACTATTAAATATTTTACCTTTCATCCTTAATTTTTTTAAACATAACTTAGGTGGCAAACAAGCACACGGCCCACCTGATGGAAAGTATTACCTTGTTTTATTTATTTAGCTTAGTCGCATTACCAATTTAATTTAGCCCTTCCAGTCAATAGAAATAATATATACCATTTCAGTTGTATGCCATCAAAAAAACAAACGAAAAGTTCTTCAATATTATACTAATACTAGCTGACCCACCCCATCTTCGCCCGGGGTATATTTTGACGCTTCATATCCCTTTGAGCCCGTATGTTTTAGTCTTCAAAATATGTATGAAAAATTGCCGGATTTGTTAACATTTATTATCAATGCTCCGCTCCCTTAAGTAGTAGCGTGATGATATATAGCCTGAAACCTTTCTCGATAAATGGACTACCCAACACTGAAAGAATCATTCAAATCGGACCAGTAGTTCCAGAGATTAGCGCGTTCAAACAAACAAACAAACTCTGCAGCTTTATAATATTAGTATAGATTATAAAGTTGAAGAGTTTATTTGTTTGAACTAGCTAATCTCAGGATCTCAAGGTATGAATATAAAAGATAATTTTGTGTTGAATAGTCCGTTTATCAACGAAGACTTTATTTTATATCATCACGCTACTACATAAGGGAGCGGAGCATTGATCATAAATGTCAACCATTCTCATGCATTATTAGAAAACTAAAGAAATACGATTTCAAATACGTAATATGAAATTTAGAAATATGGCACAGACGAAGCTGGGGCGGGTCAGCCAGTACAATATATAACTACTAGCAGCATCTAGTAAAATACAAAACTACTTCGTATGCGAGGGCCCGTTTTACCCACATAGAGGTAAAGTTCCGTAAAATTTGTTCTTAGCAGATGTGTACACCTATAAGGACCCTACCTGTCATATTTCAAGTTTGTACGTGTTTTTTATATCATTTAGGTGGCAGACAAGCATTCGGCCCACCTGATGGAAAGTGGTTACCGTGGCCTATGGACGTGTGTAACACCAGAGGAGTCACACTCGCGCTACCGCCCCTGTAAGCACAGAGACTTTCTATGCGTTCAGTGCAAAAAACAAAGCAGAGCAGTGAGCTCTGGCTACCTTACTCACCGCTAGGAACACAACACGAAGACTGCTCAATTGGACGGTAATACCGTCGTGTCCTACCTCCACAATACAGTAGGTGTAGTAGAGATTTCGTGTTTAATTAGTGGGCGATATTTCGCTTATATCTTTATAAATATAGAGATATTATAAATTGTAATTCAAGTTACACAAATACACTTGTACTTTTTCCACAGTAAGTACCTTGAGGAAAACCTTTGAGGATGCCGTAAGGCAAAATCAGTCAAGTGTAATAATAAAAATAATACGTTTGCTGGGAACTCTTATTTAGTTACTTCGCCTTTGTATATGTTTCTCTTTTTGGTGTACTGTTTGTGTGCAATAGAGAATCAAATTATATACATTAAATTTATATTAAAATACACTGGTACTGAAAAAGTACAAGTGTATTTCAATATGTGTAACAACAAATTCCACCAAGTGCCATCAATCAACAGTATAAATAGTCTGTAATTCAAGTAATTCAATTTGATAGCGTCTAAGGCGCGGTGGCAGTAAATGCGGCCGCTGCGCAAGAGGCGGGAGTTTGATCCTCGCTCAATGTAAATATTTGTATGCACGAATATTCATATTTGTATTGATCTGGTCGTGTTTCGGTGAGCACTTTAAGCTGTTAGTCCCTGGTTGCCATACGAATATTTATGGCAGTCGGGGAGTTGGAGCCCTAAAAAATACACTTGTTGGAAAGTGGTTACCGTGACCTATGAACGTGTGTAACACCAGTGGAGTCACATCCGTGCTGCCGACCCTGTAAGAACAGAGATTTTATGTGCCTTCAGTGCAGAATACAAAATCAGGACAAGCCTTTGGTCTTCCCACTGACAGCACAAAAACTCTCCAGTGAGCTTTGGCTACCCTACTCACAGCCACACAACACGAGGTTATTATAGCCGTGGTATTCTGTAGGGCGGAGGTACTTCCCCAGTCGGACTGCTCAATTGGACGGAAATACCGTCATGTCCTACCTCCGACAATAGGTGTAATAGTTCCTGAGATTTCGTGTTTAATTAGTGGGTGATATTTCGCTTATATGTAGGTTTTTTTTTTTTTATACCACTTAGTTGGCAGACAAGCACACGGCCCACCTGATGAAAAGTAGTTACCGTGGCCTATGGACGTCTGTAACACCAGAGGAGCCACAGTCGCGCCGCCAACCCTGTAAGTACAGAGTTTCTGTGCCGTCAGTAGAAGACAAATCAGCACAAGCCTTTAGTCTTCCCACTGACGGCACAAATTCTCCAGTGAGCTCTGGCTACCCTACTCACCGCTGGGAACTCAACACGAAGTTATTATAACCGCGGTATTCTGTAGGGCCTCCGCCCTACAGAATACAGTACTTCCCCAGTCGGGCTGCTCAATCGGGTGGATATACCGCCGTGTCCTACCTCCTACAATATAATACAGGTACATAGAGATATTGTAAATTGTAATTCCAGTTCGAGAACTGGTCGTGCCTCGGGGAGCACGATAAGCTGTCAGTCCTTGGTTGCCATACGAATATCTATGGGAGTCGATACGGGTAGTTGGAGCCCTAAAAAATTCAATAATAACTGGTCTAGCAATAATGTTTCGATGTCGCCTTTGGGTTACACTGGTAAAGCGGACCCCAGACCCCGAGGTAAGCGCTTCGGATGCGACTGGAATTAACACTAAGAGAAAGAATCTTGTATTGTAAATTGTAATTCAAGAAAAGTCTAATTTATCAGAAAACACAGACAATGTAATGGAAATGAGATACATTTTTTTTTACTCGAAACAAATTGTTTTGCCTCTGGGCCTTTTAGTTACACATTTTTTTAAGGTATTACATTCTACGAGCCACTTTGAGATTGTTTATTAATATCGCAAAATTAAATACTGTCTGTTTCAGTAGGTACTGTTTAATAAACATTGCTATTTATTTGTCAACATAATTATGTATACAGATACATATAAAAGTGTTAAATATATGTGTATGTCCGCTATGCTATGCCGCAAATGCAGTTGTGCAAACTGATAAAAAATAGAGTTTTAAGTGACCGTATGGTTCCTGGCAGTGTATATTTGGACCACCCCATCTCTTCACATGCGGTGCGGCGTACAAGGCGACTAAGGGATAGTGCTGTTTAACATTAGACAGATATATACAGCCCAGAATCGGGATTATAGGGGAAATTTGGGTGTTAATTTACGTCTGTCTAAACCTCCGGTTATAAAGTCGTGATTATATGCATGTAACATAACATAACATAAACTCACACCTATATCCCCGAAGGGGTAGGCAGATTTCGCCAGTTTATGTCCCAATGTAATAGGTGGCGAGCCTATTGCCATTAACCGGGCACTTATAAACCTGCGATAAATACACACATAACTTCGAAAAGCATCGATAAGTCATTGGTGTGTGTCATGGTAAAACCTGGGATCGAACCCGAAACCTCGTCTCAGCAGTCCATTACCCATACCACTAGGCTACAGCGGTATGCGTGTAAGTAACCTTAAAATTTTATTTTTATCAGTATTTTTCATTTGGTATCATAATTTCATCATAATTAATTTTATTGGTAATGTAATATAGAGTAGCACCTTATTACACACATTACATTATTAATATATTTATTACCAGGAAGTGAACAAATAGAGGTGCATTTCTTTGTCCAGAAAGTAAGTCTCGCACTTCATGCTGTGAGCCCTCTATGAGTCAACTAACTGTGTGTGGAAGTGCTATACTGCATTGCATACAAATACTGCATTTAAAAACTTCAGGTTTTCTGTACTTCGGATTCGGAGAGCACGTTTAGCATTTGGTCCCAGTAATCTTATAAACGTCTATGACTTAAGAGTATTTGGAGCCCTAAAAAGCCCGATAAATCTAACTTCGCCCTATAATTCTAACTTGGCGTGTCCTATAAAAAAAAAAAAAAATTAAAAAAAAAATTTTGACATGTATTCATGGAAAATACCGAAGTTCATCTGCATTACAGACCGATCCCAATTAAGTTGAAAAAATACCCAGAGAATGATAATTATAGTGTATTTTAACAAAAATATTCTTGGATCGTTTCTAAAGTGTTTTCGGCGTTGTGCTTCACCATGTCGGGGGGACCTGGTAAGGAGGCCCTTACCAGGTTCCCACGGCATGGTAACGTTTAAATAAAAATATTACTAGGCTTATCAAATCAAATCAAATCAAATCATTTTATTGTGAATTTTATTTATCAAAGTTAAAGGGCACAATTTATTTTCAACTTTTTGGAGGGTGTATTTTGTAAAGGGGGTTTTTAATCATTTTAATTTAATTTTTATTTTACCACTTTTTAAATTGATCTACTAGTTAAGCTGATTGATTTGATACCCATATTGAGGGAGTTGTAAAAAGTTTTGGTATCATTAAAAGTTAAAACTTTAAAGAACATAATTCCAAATTCAAATTAGGAAAATGTGTGATTTTCATTTGTTTTTCGTATTGTCAAGATGAGTGAATCTAATGAAGAATATCGATACATTTTAAAATTTTGTTACAAAAAAGGTAATAATGCAACGCAAGCCGCGAAAAAAATTTGCGATGTTTATGAACCTGGTGCCTGTAAGAGTAGCACAAATTTGGTTTAAGCGTTTTCATTCCGGAAATTTTGATGTCAAAGATGCACGTCGCTCTGGTCACCTATTATGGATAAAATGGATGCCATTTTTGAAAAAGTGGAGCAAGATCGGCATATCAGTAGTTACAACGTAGCTGAAGAACTGGAAAATGACCACAAAACTGTTTTGGCGCATTTGAAAAAAACTGGATACTCAAAAAAGCTCGATATTTGGGTACCTCACGACCTCACTGAAAGAAACCTAATGAACCGTTTACTCATTTGTGATTCTTTATTACGATGAAGAAGCTGATAACTGGTGATGAAAAGTGGATCACGTACAACAAGAATGTGCGAAAAAGGTCGTGGTCAAAGGCCGGTCAGGCTTCACAGACTGTGGCGAAACCCGGGTTAACTCGCAACAAGGTGATGCTGTGTGTGTGGTGGGATTGGAAGGGCATTATTCATTATGAGCTGTTACCACCAGACAAGACCAACGATTCTGAACTCTACTGCGGACAACTGATGAGATTAAAGCAAGAAGTTGAGAGAAAGCGGCCGGCATTAATCAACAGAAGGGGTGTGGTTTTTCATCATGATAACGCTAGACCTCACACATCTTTAGCCATTCAGCAAAAATTAAGTGAGTTTGGCTGGGAGGTGTTAATGCATCCGCCGTATAATCCTGACCTTGTACCTTCAGATTTTCACCTGTTTCGGTCTCTTCACAATTCTTTAGGCAATGTCAGGTTATCATCACGAGAGGACTGCCAAAACCACTTGTCGCGGTATTTTGATCAGAAGTCCCAAAATTTCTATAGCAATGGGATCATATCCCTACCTACAAGATGGCAAAAAGTTATCGAACAAAATGGTACCTACATAATTTATTTAAATGTAAATAAACCGTATAAAAAATGTTTTGAACTTTCTTAAAAATGCTAAGAAACTTTTTCCCCAACCTATCATATCATGGTGTTTCGTACTTTATTAGTAACGCCCTTTCATTTAATGCACATATATTGAGGCAGATGTGAAACAATATCCACTCCGACACATTGTGGCGGCGGCTATCTTGGACCGATTTTTTTCAAACTTAGCTAAGAACACTCCCGACTAATATACCTTTCAAACGAAGAAAACTAAATCCAAATCGGTTCCTCCATTCAGAAGATATGATACTATAGACAGACAGACACAGATGCACGCACACACACACAAATACACACATGCACGTCAAACTTATAACATACATACATACACACATAAAATCACGCCTGTCTCCCATAGGGGTAGGCAGAGATCACGGATCTCCATTTGCTACGATCCTGACATACTACTCTCACTTCATTTACTCTCATTACATTCTTCATGCATGCTCGTCGGTTTAGAGTACCTACTCCTGACCTTCCCCTTTTCTAAAACTTCCCCGATTTGGTCCAGGTATGTGCGCCTAGGTCTTCCCCTTCCGACGGTACCATCCACACTCGCCTCATACACCTGTTTCGTTAGTCTTCTTTCATTCATTCTTATAACACCCCGTCGTTTTTACGTCAGAAGTTAATTATAACATCCCGTTGTTTTTGCGTCGGGGCTTAAAAATAGGACAAGCCATTTTCCATTACACACTAAAGCATATTAAACCCTAAGCATATTAACTCAATTAGCATACGAACACGTACTCTTACGATCATTTCGAGGGCAATATGAGCTCATGTGAGAAAATGTAAATTAATTATAAAGGCTCACTTAGACGGGGAGAGTTACTCACCTGCAAGATATAGAAAAAAGAAAAAGTTGCTTCGACAAAACACTCGCGTAAACAGTACCCGCTCTTTCTTCCACTTTAGTGACAATTGTGACAAAACTGATAGTGTCCGTCTAAACAGAATTTTAAAGTAATAATCATAATTCGTGATAAGGCAATGAGACGTCATTTAGACGGTGAGTGTTTCTCCAACATTTCGGTTTAAGAAATTGTACGCTACTATTACTAGCCATAATTGCCTTTTTTTACGTGTGCATAATCACCACGGATACCCCCCCACCGGAGACAGTGGAAGGGGTTATGTCGGACTAGAACCGACCAAAACGCCGCCTGTGGGTCGTTTTTGGTTGCCGAAGGTGAGGTTAACAGGCATGTACCTCTCACCCCGGTCGACCCAGCCATAATCGCCTTACCATTTTCGTATCAAAATGTTTATACACAAGCAAACACTTCATTCTCGCCAACGATTGCATCATAGGAGATTCGCAAATGACACATCGCTTTATGTCAAAAAGCGATTCTTCTTTATCATCTAAGCGTTAATCCCAGTCGCATCTTTCACCTCGGAGTCTGGGGTCCGCTTTACCAGTCAAACTGCGGATATGACTGAGCTTCGGAATTTTTGGTGAAGAGACTCCCATCTGACCTCCACAACCTAAAGGCAATATCGAAGCCTTACAGTTAGACAAGCCGTTGTACGTTTTAGGGCTCCAACTACCCGTAACGACTATCATAGATGTTGGTATGGCAACCGGGACAAACGGCTTAACGTGTTATTCGCGGCAAGACCAGACCTATACAAATACCCATATTCATATATATGTGGAGGAACGAGGTGTGATGTTCCTCCAACAACCTGGCGGGCCGCGGCCCAACGATTGTCGTTGGGTTGAAGTGTACATGTTGTCCCAATGCGAGAACTTTACTTGCGCGATGTAGGATTCGTAGTTTACGTAATAGTTCTGCTTACTGTCGCTAGATGGCGCTGGGTACATGTGGCATCGCCGTATTTACAAATATTTGCATTGAGCGGGGATGGAATCCATGCCTCCTGCGTAGTAACCCTGTTCACGGCCGCCTTGCCACAGAGGCTGTCAAATTGGATTACTTGAATTACAAACTATTTGTCTGTATTTGTCTATACTCTACTACTGTTGATACCGTTGATTGATGGCACTTGGTAGAAGTTGTTGTTATACACATATTGAAATATACTTGTACTTTTTCTATAGTACTTTTTATGAATGTGTAGACGAAACCATTTTTTAAAATCTCGTCTAAATAAACCTAAAATCTCGTTTGTTATAACCGCAGGTAAGAATTTACTGTTCGACTGTATAAGAGTAGCTTATGATTTCTCGAACGGAACGGGCGAGTAACTATCCTCGTCTAAACAGGTCTTAAGCATCACATGTAGAACAATGGCATAATTTAATGCAGAATATCTCAAATGACATACGATAGGGTGAGCTATAAATTTTGTCCTTGAGATGAATCTACCCCTCTCACACCCTAATATTCCTATAGGTATATTATAGTCATAATAGAAATGAAAATCAGATTACCTACTTATGAATATATACATATGTACAGTGCAGTAGGAGGTATGACACGACGGTATTTCCGTCCAATTGAGCAGTCCGACTGGGGAAGTACTTCTACCCTACATTATACCGCGGCCATAATAACCTCGTGTTGTGTTCCCGGCGGTGAGTAGGGTAGCCAGAGCTCACTGGGGGTTTTGTGCTGCAGTGGGAAGACCAAAAGCTTGCCCTGCTTTGTCTTTTACACTGATGGCACAGAAACTCTCTGTGCTTACAGGGTTGGCACCGCGAGTGTGACTCCCTTTGTTTTGCACACGTCCATAGGTGACGGTAACAACTTTCCATCAGGTGGGCCGTGTGCTTGTCTGTCACCTAAGTGGTATAAAAAAATGTATATGCGTAATCTGTATGCCGATATGTGAACACATACTAAAGGAGTTTACATTATGTTACTAAAGGCTACTGTTCAAATTCAGACTCGACCTGTCAAAATCGAATTAAATGATTGAAATTTGCTAGGAGATTTTGGCCTATTCTGATCTATAATCATGGTAATTTTCATATTTCAATGTATCCCCCGACAGGACTACGCTTGAATCAAAATATCTAACTAGGTTTTATAAAGAAAAAGGGTCAGGTCAATGACCACGTTTTATATCAAATTAATTTAAAAAAAAACTAAGAGTAGAAGCAGAATTTGGACAACCCTATTTCTTCCCATGCGGTGTTGTGCAAGGCGACTAAGGGATAGGGCTGTTTAACATCAGACTGATACATACAGTCCAGAATCAGCCTCAGATGCATGACTCGAGTCAACTATAGTGCCCGGAATACGGCAATAGACTCACCCTCTGTTACGTAGGACCGAATACAATTATTGTTGAAATGTGGGTGTTAATTCACCTTTTTTGTGATGTGAGTTGAATTCATAATATATTTTTCTATTCTTTCTTTCTAACCTTTTTTCTTCTTTCTTAGTACTTTAAGAGAATAATTATATACTCACTACAAAGTCATGATGTGGTCTTGAATTTCTTGCTTAGAAACAAAGTTCAGGCAGTGTTCAGTCATCGCGAATGCTTCTTGTAGCATGGCTCTGTAACAACATAAATTAATCAAGTGTAAATATTCTTTTAGTCCTATCATATTATTGGAAATTGGCAATGGATGAGCACTTGAGCAGCCTGCGGGGACCGCAGTTTGATCCCCTAACCCAAGGATCATTAAACTCAGAAATTATTTATATATTTATAAATATATGTTAAATTAGTATACAGTATATTTATGTGACGATCTCATTGAAACGCACTTACGTGTCGGCGCTAGATGACAGTAGATACTGTGTGATGATATGTCGCTCGTCTTGTATGCTGATCACCAGTTCTTCTAATGTCAAAATTGTGTTCACCTGTGAGAAAAAACATTCATTAAATGAAAATAAGGTAAGTTACACATTTTATTTTATAATATACATAATACATTCACATAATAATATTCATTCATTAATGTATACATTTTTATTTAAAAAAAATTAAATACACAAAATTGACTTGCGATCGTATCGTTCCCGGCGCAAAGGTGCCCATGATGCTGGCCGCGTTGCCTCGCTGAATCGCAATGGCCATTCTTTGCCCCAGGAACGAGCCAGAGCGGGAGTCACCGCCTTGGTCGTGGATTCGGCGGTCAATTTAATTAGATAAGTTTGTAAACGTATAAACTCTGATTATTTATCTCGACTGACTGAATCAACAAATCAGAGCCTGTACCATTGATAAATAAGCTTGAAATTTTAACAAGTGATGCATTTTATAGTGTAAGAATTAACTAATAAAGAACTACTAAAGGGGGCCAAATAGGCGAAGAACGGTCATATGGAGAGCACATACAGCACTCTTTTACAAAATTATTATCGGGCGAAGCAGGGAGACGGGCCGCTAGTCGACATATAAATCTCTGTTTCCTCCGATTTTATTAATTTTTGAGGCTGTACTCCATACAATCCATGATAAAATGGCCGCTTGACGGCAAAAGACTCGGCTCTTGGAATGGAATGGAACGTGGGGCTGAAAATTATAGTTGGTGAAATGTAGATATTAGACACTTCTGTCTACTCCTTTCGGGGATTTACAGGCATGAATAATTTAAATTTTTCTAACATTTTGCAGAAGATTCTTTCGAAAAGAATTTTTAATAAATTTACACAGTGAATTGGAATGATTTATGCTTACAAGCGGATGGAGCTGCGGGTTATAGCTAGTATACAATAAAAACCACAGATTATTTCTTCACTGACAAATAAATACCTCCTATATTCACATTTTTGTAGATATTTCAAAACCACCAGTTTTTGTCTGAACAATATCAACGCGGTACAGCTTACGAATTCCTTTGAAAACCACTTCACCGCATTAAAAGGAACATCTATTGAACAATATTTAATATAAACCATCCTTCAATAATAAGGAAAATATTATGGCAATATTCTGTTTCAAAATCATTGATTATACCAGAACCATCACGCTCGTATTGGTAAAATATATAACATTTCGTTGTTATTAAAACATACCGGTGCTACGTTTATGAATACGAAATTCGTTAACTATCTATATTAGAAACCAGCTAAGTTCGAGTTGGACTCATGTTCCGTAGGTACCATTTAGTGTAAGCATTTATCCATACTAATATTATTTTGAGCCACGTGGTTTCCGGCAAAGTAGAATTAGGGCCACTTCATCTCACGGTGTCTTTCAAGGCGACTAAGGGATAGGGCTGTTTAACATCAGACATATATACGGTCCAGACTCAGCCTCAGATGCATGGCTCGAGTCAACAATAGTGCCCGGAATGCAGCAATAGGCTTACCCCCTATTACGTGGGACCGAATAAAGCCTCGAAAAGGGGGGGGGGGGGCATAACACAAACCCACGCCTATATCCCCGAAGGCGTAGGCAGAGGTGCTAGCACCCATATTTCGCCAGTTTATGTTTATGTCCCAATGTAATATAGGTGACGAGCCTATTGCTATTAAACGGGTACTTATAAACCTGCGATAAATACATACATAACTTCGAAAAACATCGAAAAGTCATTGGTGTGTGCCATGGTAAAACCTCGTCTCAGCAGTCCATTACCTATACCACTAGGCTACCGCGGTTATTATAATATAATATTATAATTAATAAAATGGAATTTTAAGGATCTGCAATTTTGATAAAACATCGTTTTTCATTTGGTGTATTTTTAGGCCGAATACAAACAACACTTTTGCTGCTTGTGCCTAACAATAACAAAATAATAAGTTTGACGACTTGTCACCGACGCGTCACGCTTAATAGATAGATGAGTTTCCTTTGAGTATACCAACCCGTTTAGCCAGCGTACAAACAGTAGGTCAAAGCCTCCCAATATTAGAAGAGCAGTAGACTATGATAGGCTTAATTGATTGATTGATTGATGCTACAAGGGTGAGATTTTTACAAATATAAAGAGAAATTGATAGGTTACGTCATATTGAGACGAAAATCGTTACCTACTATTGATTTGTCTATGACTGTAATGCAATATTGAAGTACATAACGATATCGTTCACATGTATTGTTTAGAAACTATTAGACTTAAACTGCATCATTGTAATCCTCCTATGAAACTGCTTGGCGTAATAAAATTGTAATATGCCGACTGGTTGGCAAAGTATAACTGTTGTTGATCAAAAATATTTGAGACTTAAATAGTTACAAGCTATTGAAATCATATCAGCTCCGAAACAATACTGGAACAATTAGTTTTTAACAAATGCAAATTAAAGACTCATCTTGTAGTTATGATGACCTAGTAAGAAGACCCATTTAGTGATAAAAGTGTAATTAGCTCATTAAATGAAGCATTGATATCTTACATTGCAAAAATGAGCATGGTTCGAAAATAGTAACTTTAAGTGATAGTTGACAGTGGTGACCAAGTGATGACAGCAATAATTGCTGGAGCATCTGCATACCAGCTTGACACCTTCGACTCAGTGCAAAGACGGGCATTGAGGCTGGTTGACAATCCCATACTCACAGGTAGTAATAATAATAATAATAATAATTTATTACCAAAAAAACACACATACAGTTACATTTCCGGTGGCCCCACACTAGGCCTAGGCCTGTCCTGTGGGTGCCTGTTACAATACTGGTTTACAATATTTCAATATTAGTTCGGTTTACGCTGTAATCGGTAGCAAGAATATATATGTAACAAAGTTTTTCATTTCCAATTTTAGAAGGCAGGTAGTAAGAAGAATAATATCTATATATATAAACATACACACATACACATATACATATGTCATAATTACAATAATAAAGATAATATATTTTAAATACATATAATATATACATACATATATATATATATATATAGGTAGATATTGAAGTGAATCCTACGCTAGGTGTATCAGTAGACTCTCTGTGAGGCGATATGTCAAGGAACCTAACCAGTCTGTGACTTTTAGTCTGGCCTCCATTACTGAACACTGCTTTATGTCGCACCACTTGGTCACCTTGTTATAAATGTAGGCGTCTTTATATGGACTGAAACGTCTGGCAAAGCTAGTGTTGGTTTGTGGCACAGGTAATTTGTAGACACGACGTTTAAGGAGATTAGGGTATTCCTCAGAGTTAAGGACCTTTCGGTGCGATTTTAGAGATGTACCCCGGAGAAATAGCTGGCGTATATTCAGAACTTTACATTCCTTGTACAGGCTCGTAGTGGAATATCTAAAGGGTTTCTTGAGCATAGTTTTCAAAACCGAGCGTTGGGCTATTTCAGCTTTCATCATAAAAGTTTTTAGCGCGCAACCCCAACACGTTATGCAGTACGTTATGAAGGACTGAGTGAGGGCAAAGTAAACCTGTTTCAGGACTTTTGTTGATGCTGAGCAACGAAGCAGTTTCATGACGTTGACTGTTTTTCTAACTCGAGTGGAGACGTGGGTTATATGCGCTTTAAAACTGAGCTTCTCATCAAACACTATACCGAGGTACTTTATGGTGTCCGTCCTCAGCAGTTCATCACACCTGGTCCGTGCACACATGTGAATGAATTTTGTAATTGGCCTTTGGGGCTGACACTGCGGTTTTATGAAAGCACATGTACTTAGTTTTCTTAGCATTCAAGGTTAGTAGATTGCGTTTCAACCAAGCTATCACCCGTGTCATGTCTGTTTCAGCTTTCAGGAACACCTCGTCCCAAGTGAGACCTTCATAAATCAACACCGTGTCATCTGCATAGCAGATAATTTCTGCATTTGTACTGTCATGTATGTCGTTTATATATATGATGAACAGTGTTGGGCCCAAGATGCTTCCCTGTGGAACTCCGAAATTTACAGTATTCAGTCCACTTTCGTGACTTCCAACTCTGAGACACATTTTTCTTTCGGTGAGGTATGTTTTGAACCAGTTCAGAGCCAAACCCCTCACTCCAAAGTGAACCTCCAATTTTCGCAGTAGGATTGGTATTGATAGGGTATCGAAAGCCTTCGCCAGGTCCAAGAAGATACCTATGCTAGCCTTCCCTCTGTCAAGGTGAGATGCTATTTTTAATGTAAGCAACTCTACTGCATTTTCAGTTGATTTCCCTCGCCTAAATCAAAACTGCCTGTTGGATATTAGATTGTTGGATTCGATATAATCAACAAGCCTTTTGTTAACTATTCTCTCCAGTAGTTTGGAGAAAGTGGTAAGGAGAGAGATGGGGCGGTAGTTTTCCGCACAATCCCTGGGCCCATTCTTATAAATTGGTGTTATTCTAGCTGTCTTCCACGAGTCCGGAAAAATGCCGAATTGTAAACTTAAGTTTAGAATAGCAGTAAGTGGTTGTAAAATTACACTTTGAATACGTTTCAAAACCGCGTTTGTAAGACCGTCGATTCCAGGTGCCTTATCATTGTCCAGCGAGAGTATTAGAGATTCAACCTCGTGTTGGGCCGTAGGTTGCAAAAAGAACGAGTTTTTTATTTGTTTATTTTCTACTTCACCCGAAAGTTTCTCCTGGCTTGAGTTAAGCTCACGCAGGGTATCCTCTGCCAACTTTTCACCGATAGAAGAAAGATAGGTATTGCATAGGTCCAGAGATTGCTTGGTATCCGAACTACCATGCAGCGTCAGGAGTTCCTTTGGATCCATGTTTGGTTTGGACAAATGACATAAGGATTTTATTGTCTTCCACAACTTTTTAGTATTGTTTGTGCTGTTAGAGAGCTCTTGGTTCTCGTATTCTGTTTTCAGTTTATGCAACAAATCATTACAGAAATTTCTGTATCGAGAATAGATTAAATGCAAACACTGATCATCTGGATACTTACGTGTTTGCATGTGTAGTTGGTCCCGATGTTTCATACATCGTATTAATCCTGGTGTAATCCAGGGCTTAATGGTAAACTTCGAGTGACTTACGGGGACTTTTTTCGTATGCTTGTTTAAAATCTCAGTGAGCCGACTGCAAAAGGTGCTGACAGCCCGATTTGTATCCACAACATCAAGTAATACTGGCCAATTTACTTGAGAAAGCTCATTTTCAATTGCTTCAACGTCCCGCTTAAGTACTGTTCTGTTGATGTGTGTTATTTTCTTAGTAGCCAGGCCGACCATTATAATGCTGTGGTCCGTTATGTCGGAGCAACACACCACTCCTGTGACTTCGCGCGTTGTATTCACAAAAATGTGGTCGAGACATCTAAGGCCTCTTGTCGGTTTCGTTATAGCAGGAAAGAGTCCGAGTTTTGCAGTGAGGCATTGATATTCTAACTCTTGAGAGCTTCTTGCCTCCAACAGATTAATGTTTATATCACCTACCAGTATCAAAGTACTGTTATTGTATGAGTTTCTTTTCAGAATGTGATCCAGGGAACAAAAAAAATTATAGAAGTGTGGAAAGCATGGGGGGCGGTATTCTCCAATAATTGTTATGTCGTTACACACGACACCTGATCTCCTGCTGCTATGTCGTCATTGATCACTGATAATGTTTACAGTTTTATATACTAATCGGCTTATAAATTTTCCGCTTGATTGATAGTTACTTGATTGAAGTCCGAGCAATGTCGCGCAAATTCTAGGGCCGTGATTAAAAATGAATTGACTTGTTTTATGTAGATTAAGAACCCAGCTACATAATATTTGTTTATACGATGGGTTACGTATTATAAATAAAAAATATTGCAATAGTAATAATGAAGTATTAGGTGACTGTACAGAAGTTATCAAGTACAGAGCATGCCCTTCAATATATGTAAAGTAAAATACGTAATAGTAGTATAGGTATAACATTATAAAATATCGAATAAATATTACAGGAAAATGTATGTATATCAGAGTTATAAAGTTGATAATACTTAAAGCTAAATATTCGTGCAAAAAATTGAAATATTGCGTGAAGAACTCAGTTGCCGTTGCCCTGTCCGTTGCCGCCGTTTACTGCCGTTGCCATCGGGAGGGTTGAACATGCGCGACAGATCATCACTCGTGCGTATGATTAAGGAAGGCTTACCTTCCCGCTGCTTGAGGAATGTGTTACCTTGGGCATCCCAGCAGTAGGCGTAGCCATTCTCTTTGGCCTTCGCATGAGCAGTTCGAAAAAGCAGCCTCTTTTCCTTAGTCAGCCGTTCGTTATAGTATACTTTTTGTAGTGACCCCGGCACGTTTAAGTTGAGATCTGAGGTGGTGACGTTTATTCTGGAACTCACAGCTTTAATTATTTCGTTTCGTTTGCTCCGCCGAAAGAGACGTACCACTATAGGCCTTGGAAACTTTGAACCAAAGCCGGTCCACGAGTGATTTCTACCAATTTCACTAATGACATAGTGAAATTGGTAGAAATCACTCGTGGACCGGCTTTGGTCACCCAGTCAATATCACCGTCCTCCAGACCAACCCCAACCTTTCTGGCGGCCAGAAGTGCTATGTGGTGCAGGCTTTCAGTGTTGTCCTCTGGAATACCAGCCAGTTCTAGTTCATTCCGCAGGTTATTTTGTGCTTGTGTGTTTACTTCCTGTTGAAGCTCCGTAACTCTCAACTCTAACATCTTGTCCTCACGGTCACGACCCTCAAGGTACTTGATACGCGCTGTATTTGAGGCCATAGTACAGCTCAGTTCCTCAAGTTTAGTTTGACAGCTAGATAATGATGATGTAGCATCTTCTAGGCGTTGTTTGAGTGAAGATATCTCTCGTGTAAGGCAACGTACTTCTTCGGTGAGCTCTTTTACGTCAGCATTTAAGCTGATATCCACAGTTGTATCTGGTTTCTTTCTCATGGTGATGTTTTCTTCGATGGATCGTACAGGTGTGGAGCTGTTGTCTCCTCCCTTTCTTTGATTTGCGCAGCAATCTGGACATTTCCAAGATTTCTTCTTCTCAACGGTCATTGTGGCTATGTTAAGACACAATAAACAGAAGCTTTTGTCACACATCGATGAGGTACATTTTATAGTATTAGCGTCTTTCGTATTCTTCAAACACCCAGAACACTTCATTTTGTCGCAGAATATAGGATTTTGCTTATGAACGTTTTGTTCTACAAACTTAAAGAAATTACAAAAAGAACTTATTGCGACGTAGGTACTCAGATCGGTACCCACCACCCTTTGGTTCAACTTGCGCTTAAGTTGCAGTGATTGCCCGCTGCGCGACCAAGCTTATAGCAAAAGTTGTTAAAATTAGTAATCACTTTCTAAGCTACGCAAAGTTGTTATCTCTTCTGTTGGTGATAGGTATGTTTTGACCTTGTCTTTTGTATTTCAAAGTCAACGGCACACGGCACTAATCACTTTCAACGGAATATTTTGAACACTAAAATGTTTATAATTTTGCCGATATATGTAGTAACGAATTTATATTAGCACGGTTTTATTTGTGATATTACTGTCTACACACTGATATAAGTTTTATCCTGAACAATAAACTTTGTACTAGTTTTCTAAAATAAAATATGCTGGAGCACACAGTAACATTACCGCCTTTGACAGCCATCCGAACGACGATGTGAGTGTGAGTGTGGAACCTCTTAGCCTTAGGAGGGATTTTGCCCTCACTGTGTGTGTTCTACCGCCTATACAATGGTTTGTGCTCAGATGAATTGTTTGACATGATGCCCGTAGCTACATTCTATCATCGCACCTCTCGCCATAGGCAGGGAATTCATCCTCACACATTGCGACCTGAGACGGTGCGCACTGTGCGCTATGAAAGAAACTTCATCCCACGCACACTCAAGCTGTGGAATGACCTCCCTGCTGCGGTTTTCCCAAGCGCCTACAATATGGGGTTCTTCAAGAGGGGCATCAGAAAGTTTCTTCATGGTCGGCAGCGCGACTGTGACACCCCTGGTGTTGCATACGTCCATAGGCCACGGTAACCGCTTCCCATCAGGTGGGCCGTGTGCTTGTCTGCCAACTAAGTGGTATAATAAAAAAATCTACTAATATAAAATAACATTTAGTTTTTCTCTTAAATGCAGGATTTAAAAATTATTATCTAACTAATGTCCGATTTCTAATTTTAGCTGCTATATGTCAGCGTAATTTGAAATATAAAGGTTTTTAATTTGGAATAAAAAACCAACGTTCATATAAAAAATGGACATCTCCTTTGGTTTAGATATAGATTAGATCTTGGGAATGGACATAGCGCTATTGGGCGCCATAATAACAAAGCACTGATAGCTGAGTTATTTAGATGTCGGCCTTATGGTCGAGAAGTCCCGTGTTCGAATCTTGGTCATTACACTACCGTCGTGAACCCACTTCTAACACAAACAATTTAACTTAGATGGAGGGATCAGCGGAAATAATAAAAATTGCTGTTATTAATATTCTACACTAGCATTTTCTCGCGGCTCCGCCTGCTTGGATGTCGGTTATCGTGACCAAACATAGCCTATGTTCTTTTTCTCTCTTTCTTTCTCTCTTTACTCCTAAAATCCATCAATAGTTCAGCCGTGAAAGTATAACACACAGACAGACAGACATATTTACTTTTGCTTTTTTAATATTAATATGGATTCTATTTTCCTGATTGTATCGGTCCGCCCTCCGGTTTTTCCTCCTCTAATAAAAACGAATCGTCCAAATATTAATGTATGCTCATAACTTCCGAACAACTGCGCTAAATTTGTATAGGTAATTGAAATAATATTGAACCGAGGGACGTTTTATCAATTTACCAGTCATACCTCTGTGTCTAAGTATAATGAAGAGTCGAGTGTCTGCGACAGCTGCGCCATGATGGAGCAGTTCTGTATCACCAGGGCAACGTGTGGTACAAAGCAGACTATCAGCATCTGAAGAAGGAAGGTTCTTCTACCGCGTCTGTAACAAAAGAAGAACGTGACACTGTCTGAAGTTTCCGCGAACCTCATTCATTAAAGTAATCCATCGTTAGTCATATGTGTGCCCAAATGTATTATGTGTGTATCAAAACCAAATGTATTACGTCGGCCCAAATGTATTATGTGTGTATCAATAAATGAATGAATTAAAGATCGAATGAATGAATGAATGAATAAATAAATAAAAAATAACAAAACCAAATAAATCGCGATAGGATCCGTAGTAGTTTTATTTCAACATAGATTTTTGCATGCTTTGCATGACATTTTATTAGAGCATGAATGTTTAGAATTTGAATTAGTGATGATTACACTTAAACATTTCAACACAATGTAAACATTGTTCAGAAATAAATAAATGAAATGAAATGATCTCTCTCAATTTGTACTATAACTTTCGATCCCTCATAAATCATTCTAGCGTTAATCACTATTTTCAGACTAACTTTGACTGAAGTTCAATGTTTTCCTTGAAGCGACTGCCGTTTGACCTCCACAACTAATTGGCGTTATCGAAGTTTTGCAGTTAGATCAGTTCTTAAACTTTTTAGGGCTTAAACTACCCGAACTGTCATAGGTGTTCGTATGACAACCGGTACTGAACGTGCACTCCAAGCCACGACCAGACTATTGCCTATAGACATGCATACAAATATTTGTATTGAGCGGGAATCGAAACTGTACCTCTTGCGTAGCAATCGGGTTCACTACCACCACATACCAGAGCTCCCGATCCTCACCCTTAATTTTTTTATACCACTTAGGTGGCAGACAAATACACGGCCCACCTGATGGATAGTAGTTACCGTGGCCTATGGACGTGTGCAAAACCAAGGAAATACACTCGCGCTGCCAACCCTGTAAGCACAGAGAGTTACTGTGCCGTCCATGTAAAAGACGAAGCAGGACCAGCTTTTGTTCTTCCCACTGACAGCACAAAAACTCTCTAGTGAGCTCTGGCTACCCTACTCAATTTCTTGTTCAGGCAAAATATAATTATATTTCTTTTTTTTATTTTTAACAGCAGCTTCAGCAGTACTTCTATTCCACTGGGTGTAGTCGTGTAAAATTATTCAATGGAACCGAGAACACAGACGGCGGAATGTGGAAGCCGTGAATGCAATATATATGAATTATTGCAAACTTTCTAACAGCTCTCCGATCCCAGACTGGAATAAAAAGTAATAAAGTATCGAAGGAACGAGGGGAGAACTTTTGAGCTGGTACGAGTGTAAATTGTTCGCAAGTTTCAGTCTCCCAAGGTTATATGATGCGACACATTTGTTTCTGAAACATATAATCACGCCTTTATTCCCAGAGGGTTAGGCAGAGGTGAATTAACACCCACATTTCACCAATAACAGTATTCGGTCCCACTTAATAGGGCTGTTTAACATCAGACAGATACATACAGCCTAGACTCAGCCTCAGATGCATGACTCGAGTCAACAATAGTGCCCCGAATACGGTAATAGACTCACCCCCTATTACATGGAACCGAATACATTTATTGGTGAAATGTGGGTGTTAATTCACCTCGGCCTAACCCTCCAGGGAAAACGCGTGATTATATCGGTCCCCCGTAATAGGGCTGTTTAACATTAGACAGATACATACAGCCCTGACTCAGCCTCAGATGCATGACTCGAGTCAACAATAGTGCCCCGAATACGGTAATAGACTCACCCCCTATTACGTGGAACCGAATACAACTATTGGTGAAATGTGGGTGTTAATTCACCTCGATCTAACCCTCCAAGGATAAACGCGCGATTATATGTGTGTGTGTAATAGGGGGTGAGGCTATTGCCGTCTTCCGGGTACAATTGTTGCCTCGAGCCTTGTATCTGTATCTAAGTCTGAGCTGTATGTATATGTCTGATGTTAAACAGCCCTATCCCTTTAAATGAAATATAATCGTATTTTGCCTTTGTTTGTGAAACACATTGTACAATCGTGGGTAAAGAACCTGATTTTTAATTTGGCACGTCCCCGGCAAGAAAAGTGGAAGTCCCTCTAAAAGCTCATTCTATTATTTCGAAACCTTTTTTCAAGAGTCGTGTTTTATGACGGTGGATTTTTATCCTTCGTGATTGACCTGTCCATAATCAATTCTTGGCTCCGCTATAAAAATATAAGCTGGCAGCTTTGATATCTCCAAAAAAATACGGCCGATTCACGCTTCAAAATAGAATTGAGCCTACACTAATGCTGACAGTAACTCATAACGGTTTCAGAACAAATAACCTGACACCACGAATCGTAACATACAAGAAACAATGGATATTGTAAACTTAATGAGGATTTACGATTTTTTTTATATTTTTATATAGGACACATCAATTAGACTTCGCCTTGCCTGATGGTAAGCTGAAGGTAAAGTCCCAAAAAAGCGGGTCACCATTACTTACACATACCGTATGACAATGGTGACACTCAGCTTGACGGCCTCATCATATGCTTTTTCACGCCCCGCTTAAAGGACCCGGGACTGTAGGAAGAAGGAAACACGTGAGCTGGTAATGAATTCCAGGCCTTAATGGTGCGACAGAGGAAAGAGTCTCCGAACCGCTTGGTTCTTGATCGGATGTTTTGCACCGTGTGCGGATGACATCTAAGACCTGCACGTGTTATCCTGTGTAGGAAAGGGGAGGGTGGTACTAATTAGAAGAGCTCATCAGAACACTCCCCATGGTACAGATGGTAAAATACAGCCATGGACGCAACATCTCTACGCATCTGTAAAGGTTCTAGGGTGTTCGTGACCTCGGGATTTCCAATGATGCGGACCGCACGTCGCTACAACCTGTCGAGAGCATCTAGTAAGTACTTTGCTGAACCATCCCAGAGATGCGAGCAGTATTCCACACAGGAGCGAATTTGTGTCTTGTATAGAAGACACCGTTGCTCCGGCGTGAAAAATCGTCTCACTCTGTTCAGGACTACGAGTTTTCACATGGGTATTTGTATTTGGCATTGAGAGAGGCCTGGTTCAGTAGTGGACTACGATGGGCTAATTGATTGATTGGGTGATTTAAGATTGACATGGTCATTCACATTTATAGTGTAAAACTGTGTGTTTTGTACTGTACACCGTGATCATGGCGCTTGCCGAAATATTGGTTACTCAGCGAAAATAATGAACATGGCAAATATCCCAACGAGTTTTAGACTATTAATTGCTATTGGGTGTTTGTTGATTTGCCAAGATAGGTATTTGCAAATATGTGAATATAGACAAACACAATATATCTGTCTGATGTTAAACAGCCCTATCCCTTAGCCGCCTTGTACGACATAAGGTGAACCAAAATTCTACTCTGCCGGGAATAAACTTAATAAAATGTTATATACTAAACTTTGTTCATATCTCACAATACAACAGAGAATGTTGTAATAAACAATTCGAAAATTTTCACTTAGTTGTTATGTCGAATACTAAATGAAGTACACACTCGGGTACAATATTGATAAAAGTTTGTAAATTAACATTACATTCTGTCTATTTATACTGTTGAACACTTGGTGGAATCTATTGTTACACATATTGAGAACGCACTTATACTTTTCCACAGTATTGATTATTGAACCTGACCGGTTTCTCCTTACGGGATCCTCAAAGTTTATTGTTCAAGAAGAATGTTCTTAACTGTCGTTGTAAAACTTTGAGAGTGCCGTAACGTAAATCCGGCCAGGTTCAATAATATATACTGTGAAAAAAGTACAAGTGTGATCTTAATATGTATTTATTACATTCTGTATTTGTTATAAATGTTAGGTCTTTACCTGTAAAATTGCCGAAATTTTCTTACAAATTCATGATTTATATTTTCATTTTTTATTTTTTTCCATTATTTATATTTTGATTGAAAGTTAATTTCAAGATTTTACAACTCTGTATTAAATTTTGTTTTTATTGACCGCTTGATAAATTAAATTCGAACTTGAAATACAGCACTTCCTAAATGCTATTCATTTCGATGATAAATTTAGTATTACTTTTTCACAGCTGTCACTTTTCAAAAATGTAATAAACGTGTTTGTTAGCTTAATGTTGTCTCATTCATACACAAAAATAAAATAACAAAATTTGTTTTTGTCAATCTTAAAAAATTGCAAAAATTTTAGTACTGAAAATTGGGTTTCCTCCAATTTCTTCAAAAAAAACGGCAATTTCATATGTATACCTATGACCTACGACCTATTATTTGTATACCTATTCTCAAAGCGGTAAGCGGGTTATATTACACACCAATATTTAGCCACCTTCTCCTCCGAGCGTTATCCCTACTCAATTGGCGTCAGTTTCAGTCTAACTAAATACAAAACGTCCGAACTTCGTTATATTTTGTAAAGAGCCTGCCATCTTACTTCCACAAAGCATTGGCGATATCAAAAGTGTGAGTACTGTGTTCTTAATGCGTAGTGACGAAAAAAGAACACAAGTATCACCACCCATCTCATTCGACGAGTGTCGTAAGAGGCGACTAACGGAAAAATACGCAGACGATATCACTGCGAGAGAAGGAAAACTCAAAATTAAACCGGTACCACAGTGTCTGGTCACACAGTAGGCCATAGCCTCCTAATTTTGGGAGAGGCCTGTAGAGACAACTGGAATAGGACTAAGAGCGAGTCCCTCGAACGAGCGCTTAATGGTACGGTTATCGATGTATTAAGCGGTGTGATTTCTCGAACAATAAAACCACATGTGTTATTTAGAATAGGTAATATTGTTCGAAAACATCACACTTAGTACATCGAATAACCGTACTACTAAACTACTAAGCGAGTGGCTTGCGCGCTTCGCTCTTAGTGTCTGTCCGCTCTAACCTGGTGGAGGTAGGACACGACGGTATTCCCGTCCGAATTGAGCAGTCCGACTAGGGAAGTACCTCCACCCTACAGAATACCATAGTTAGAATAGCTATAATAACCTCGTTTTGTGTTCCCGGCGGTAAGTAGGGTAGCCAGAGCTCACTAGAGAGTTTTGTGCTGTCAGTGGGAAGACCAAAGGCTTGTCCTGATTTTGTGTTTGCACTGAAGGCACATAAAATCTCTGTTCTTACAGGGTTGGCAGCACGGATATGACTCCATTGGTGTTACACACGTTTATTGGTCACGGTAACCACTATGTATCAGGTGGGCCGTGTGCTTGTCTACCACCTAAGTTGTATAAAAAAAACCTGAAGTGCATATATTGCAAATTCCTGTTGTCCCTACAGGCCTATTTCCAGCAGTACACTGCGTTGGGCCAAAATATTAAATTAATTGATGTGCTCTCTGAATAATGAAGAGGAAAAGGAGGTAGGACACGGCGGTATTTCCGCCCGATTGAGCAGTCCGACTGGGGAAGTACCTCCGCCCTACAGAATACCGCGGTTATAATAACTTCGTGTTGTGTTCCCAGCGGTGAGTAGGGTAGCCAGAGCTCACTGGAGAATTTGTGCTGTCAGTGGGAAGACTAAAGGCTTGTCCTGCTTTGTCTTTTACTGACGGCACAGAAACTCTGTACTTACAGGGTTGGCAGCGCGACTGTGACTCTCTGGTGTTACAGACGTCCATAGGCCACGGTAACTACTTTCCATCAGGTGGGCCGTGTGCTTGTCTGCCAACTAAGTGGTATAAAAAAGGTCCCAATGTATTAAGAATGGTCACCTATCCTAAGACTGGCCCAGCTAATGTTACTTAACCTTCCAATCTGCTATCACACTATGTTAACTCTTATTCACAAGCTCCCAAAGTCTTAAATGGTATATTAACAAATGACTTACTTTGATGCTGGATTTATATGGAAGCACCCAACCTTGACTGAGACGATATTGTCTTGTTTGTCTGACGGAGTGGTGCAGTGCGAAGAGCAGTTATCCACCCTTAGCGTGTTCGATTTCATATTATTACTGAAACAAAAGACATTAAACATATTTAGTACGTAACTAGTAACATCAAACTCTCACATCCGTTGGCCTTACGTTTAATAATAGGTCCTTACATATAAAATTGCCGTATTTTTTTAAGAAATTGGAGGAGACCTCTCAGTACGTTAGTACAGCACACACACTTTTATACATTTTTTTAGGAATTAAAAAATGTATTTGTCGCAGGTTTATAAGTGCCCAGTTAATGGCAATTTGCTCGCCACCTATCACATTGGGACCTAAACATAAACTGGCGAAATGTGGGTGCTAGTACCTCTGCCTGCCTCTTCGGGGATATAGGTGTGAGTTTATGTTATGTTATGTCCAAATTTTATGATTTTTTTTTGTGTATCAATGAGACAACATTAAGCTAACAAATACTCTTCATTACATTTTTGAAAAGTGACAGCTGTAAAAAAGTAATACGAAATTTATCATCAAAATGGATAGCATTTAAGAAGTACTGTTTTTGAAGATTGAATTTAATTTATCAAGCGGTCAATAAAAATAAAATTTAATACAGAGTTGTAAAATCTTGAAATCAACTTTCAAACAAAATCTAAATTATGGATATAGCTATTAAATTACAGAATTAACGACTTATGAATCTGTAAGAAAATTTCAGCAATTTCAAATCTAAGGACCTAATATATATTATTATTTATTTCCTTGAACGTGTACCTATGAAGTCTGTTGATAAAAACATAAAACTTGTGTTGACCTTGTTTACTCTGAAATAATAAAACAGAAAATATATTGGCATGTTGATGTCGGACCATGAGCCCCAGGCTTGTACAGAAAAAAAACTACTACTAAATTTGATTACCAAAAATAATACCCCGAGTACGGTACTGTAAATTGTGAAAATGTACATCTGATACTAAAAATTTAATCATTTTCATATTTTCCGCTTAAATAATTATTGCCCGCGGCTCGGCCCCTGTGGAGTTCCTATCCCTTCCTACAACCCACTGATTAAAATAATTTACTTCAATGTAGTGTTCCAGACTAAAATAAAGTAAATCTGTACTGTAATTACCGTACCACATGACACGATGATAATTCCGTCCAACTGGGGAAGTATCTCCGCCCTACAATATACCGTGGACATAATAACCTCGTATTGTGTTCCCGGCGGTGAATAGGGTAGACAGAGCTCACTGTAGAGTTTTTGTGCTCTCAGTGGGAAGACCAAAGGCATGCCCTGTTTTGTCTTCTACACTGACGGCACAAAAGCTTTCTGTGCTTACAGCGTTGGCAGCGCGAGTGTGACTCTCCTGGGGTTGCACACGTCCATAGGCCACGGTAACCACTTTCCATCAAGGGACGTGTTCTTGTTTGCCACCTTAGTGATATAAGAAAAAAAACCTGTACCAAAGTTCAGCCAGATTCATTCAACTATTTGATCGGGATTAAGTAACAAGCATTAAAACATTTCCTTACTCTTTCACATATTTTATAAAATTAATTAGGCACTGTTAATACTGTTAATTGAAGGCACTTGGTGGAACCTGCTACACATATTGAATAAGACACTTTGTACTTTTCCAATGTATTTTACTTTTCACCTAACCGGTGAACCACAAATACATACGTTTGAGAATACCGTGAGGCGAAATCGGTCAGGTGAATAATAAAATACAGTGGAAAAGTAGAAAGTGTCTTATTCAATATTAAATAGGAAGTTAAAGGAAGTACTTTTCAAGTTGAACTCCTGTTAACTAACCGCAAGATCATTCTGTTGATATCCATTTAATAAATTCAAAAGGATACAACCCCTAAATGATAATTATCTCGGGCTCCGGGTTTCATTTAAGTTAGGGCCCAGAATAGATAATAGTGTTTGGGTCAGTAAGGTATTCCCATTTGGAGAACTAAACGCATTCCTGAAGTCACCCTTCAAGGTGACCTCACATTTGTGATCTTATATATATTACTTCCTGGAGGTAGAGACTAAGAAAAAAGAGGCACGTTTTCTAAAACAACACTCAGTCTTGAATGTCGATGTATCTGAGAATAGATTTTATACCCAGATTTTTTTTATAGGACACTTCAATTAGGCTTCGCTAATGGTAAGCTGAATGAAAAGTTTCAGAAAAGAGGGTCACCATTACATACATATACATAGCGTGCCGGCCTAATCATATGCTTTATCACGCGCCGCTTAAAGGACCTGGGATAGTGAGCTGGTAATGTCGTCTTAATGGTGCGACAAAGAAAGAGTCTCTAAACCACACGGTTATTGATCGGATATTCTGCACAGTATGCGGGTGACATCTAAATCCTGCACGTGTTGTCTTGTGTAGGAAAAGAGAGAGTGGGACTACTTGGATGAGTTCGTTAGAAGAGTCAATGTTTATTGTCTATAATCTGTCCTCAAATAAATCTAGATTCATGACTGAGTGCCATTTTAGAATACGGGCCTAGTAGAAGTATGGTAGATTCGACAGAAGAAGATTAATTAATTCCGAGTGAAATATATTTTGTACTCGTAGCTCATGGAAACCTATTCTCCATCAATCCATCATCATAATCTGTTTGTTATCACAGGCTAATTATTGAGTGCCTACTGAAGTATTAAAGTTATTGGGAAATTTACCATTTGTTTTTTATAGTCCACTTACGTGACAGACAAGCACACGGCCCACCTGATGGAAATACCAAAGCCTATGGACGTGTGCAAAACCAAGGGACGCACTCGCGCCGCCAACCCTGTAAGCACAGAGAGTTTCTGTGCCGTCAGTGTAAAAGACAAAGCAGGACAAGCTTTTGATCTTCCCACTGACAGTACCAAAACTCTCCAGTGTGTATTGTTCTCAATTTCCGACAATTCGCGCTGTTGCAAGCACCATGATCAGGGACGAACTGGAGTATTGGCGGAAAATTTTTTTTTTGTTATGTCGGACTCGAACCGACTAAAACGCACGCCGCCTGTGGGTCGCTTTGGTTGCCGAAGGTGAGGTTGACAGGCATATCCCTCGCACCCCGGCCGATCCAGGGCCATCTCTCACGATCTGGCCCTCTTCTCGGGTATGGGGACTACAGAGTCCCCAACTCGTCCCCGGAAACGGGGAGGCGCGCCACGCGCGCCACCGCCGCGGCCTGCTTCTGCCAGGGTGACAGGCGGCTCCACCTGTCACCCCCAGGCCGATAACTTTAATACTAATGTTCACTCACATTATATCTTGATATACCATGATAGTTTAAATACCTATATTGCGTACTGAAGGACTGGGATACTAAGTACATATATAAGATAGGTACGTGTAAGACGATAGGTAAAACGGGGTTGATCTCGCAAAATCTATGATGTACACTGACCTGTAAAAGAAGGTCACTCATAAACGTGACGATAACTTCAGTACTATTATATTTATGATAAAAACTTGAAATAAAAAGTATTTATTCACTCACGACGGAAGAACTGTTCTAAATGTTGTTCTTTATTTCAAATCACTAATTTTAATAGCTTATGAGAAAATTTAATTCGAAAACTGTTATACCTTCTTTTGCAGGCCAGTGTGTTTGATTGAAAACTCATTAAAAGATTTAAAGATAAAAAAGTTAGTCAAGTGTATAATTACAGCTGCGGATAAAATGATAAGAAATTCCTCGACATTCTTCACAGCGTTACCTGGCCCCATTTCGGAAAAAGAAGAAATATAGACATATTTTTGCTTTAATAAAACTAATCTGACAGGCTGTCGTGGGTCCCTTTCCATATCAACAGAGATTACGTGGACCGAAAGTGATATGCGAAATCTAATTCTTTTGACGTAATTCAAACGCGTTAGAAGTGGACCTGGTGCTACAGGTACCTGATGAGTATGCAAAAGGTGAAAACTGATAACTAAGACTGGATTTATTTATTTTTAAATACACGTTAGGTGGCAGACAAGCACATGGCCCACCTGATGGAAAGTGGTTACCGTGACATGTGTAACACCAGAAGAGCCACACTCGCGCTGCCGACCTTGTAAGCACAGAGTTTCTGTGCCGTCAGTGTAGAAGATAAAGCAGGACAAGCCTTTAATCTTCAAACTGACAGCACAAAATCTCCAAGTGAGCTTTGGCTACCATACTCACCGCCAGTAGCACATTCCTATATCAAATAATTACAAAATATCATTATGTTGCCGTCAGGTATTTAAATGGCCGCGTGGTTCCCGGCAAAGTAGAATTTGGACCACCCCATCTCTTCCCATGTGGTGCATACAAGGCGACTAACGGATAGGGATGTTTACCATCGGACAGATATATACAGTCCAGACTCAGCCTCAGATGCATCGCTCGAGTCAATAATAGTGCCCGTAATACGGTAATAGGCTCACCCCCTATTACGTGGGACCGAAAACAATTATTGGTGTAATGTGGGTGATAATTCACCTCTGCCTAACCCTCCGGGGATAAAGGCGTGATTATATGTATGTATGTGGGTATTTTAAACCCATTGCAAAAAACTCCACTGCAACATTTTTAAGACGTTTTTTTTTACGTGCGCAAATCCCCACGGATCCCGCCGCCTGTGGGTCGTTTTGGTTGCCGAAGGTTGACAGGCATATTCCTCGCACCCCGGCCGACCCAGGGCCATCTCTCACGATCTGGCCCTCTTCTCGGGTGTGGGGACTACAGAGTGCCCAACTCGTCCCCGGAAACGGGCAGGCGCGCCAGGCGCGCCACCGCCGCGGCCTGCTTCTGCTAGGGTGACAGGCGGCTCCACCTGTCACCCCCAGGCCGGCGCTCATGGGGGGCGGAGGTCGTTCATCGACCTCAGACGCCCGAGTTGCTTTCGTACGCGGGCAGCTTGGTTTGAGATCCTTCGTCGCACCCGCTGCCGCTCCCGCCCCGCCTCCTCCTTCACGAGCATTACTTACTCGCAGAAGGAGGCGCCGGCCGCCCACGCATCCGCGCAGCGGACCATCGCAGCATTTTTAGACGTTAAATTAAAGTGGACGAATGTACAGTTTGTGTCATCTATATTTATAATAGAAAGTCGTGTTAGTTACACTATTTATAACTCAAGAACAGCTTTACCGATTCGGCAGAAAATTTGTGGGGATGTAGCTTAGAAACAAGAGACACAATATGAATATATGAAAATAGGTATAACACATATGTTCGAGTTACAGGAGTAAACTTATCTTAATACACACATCAACAAAGTCTAGGGAACAAGGACATTTCTAGTTTTTATTTAAAAACCCTTTCTTGTAATAGTGAGTGTTTTATATCAATAGAAGGGTATTTTTATACCGTTTTTAATTTTAATTTTAATAAAAACATTTTCATTCCAAATTTTTTTTAAGAAAGAATTGAATAGTGCCAATATTGAGTATTACCACCTTCTATGATTAGGCACAAAAATAACGAGGTAGTAAGAAATACAGTAATTAACCGTACTTTAAACGTTTTTAATAATCAGTAGGACCTCCTAAAGCATTAGCAACAGTTCGACAACGGCGTGGCATACTTAGTATGAGAATGTCAAACATCGTCTGTGGAATATGGCTCCATACACTGCGAAGGTGTAAAAAAAGTTGTTCTTCAGTGTTCAGATTTTCCAAAGAATCACTGAAAGCTCTTCTCCCAAGCAAATCCCAGGCATGCTCTATGGGATTGAGGTCGGCAGACTGAGCAGGCCATTCCAACGTCGTCATATTGTGCTCGCTTAACGCATTGACCACTACCCTCGCGGTGTGTGACCGTGCATTATCTTGCATGAACATAAAATCTTGACCGAACTGCTGTCGATGAGGGATTACCATGGGGTGTATAACCTCCTGAATGTATTGGTTTGCATTCAAATTGCCCTGTATCCAAACGAGGTCGGTCCTTCCACCAAGGCGAATTCCAAGCCCATACCATGATTGTTCCACCTTGGTAAGGATGAACTTCTTGCGGATTCTGGAGACGACTCAGACGTCCAGGAACTCGCCATATACGCACTCTTCTCGAATCAGGATGAAAACCGAAGCAAGATTCGTCGGAAAACAGAACCCGTGCCCATTGATGGTCGGTCCACTGTAAATGTGCGTTAGCCCACAATAAGCGACGACCTCGATTTCCACGTCGAAGAGCTGGAACCCTAAGCGGTCTGCGAGCATTAAGATTGGCTTTGTGTAGTCTTCTTCTGACAGTTTGATCGCTAATAACCACTTGATGCTGAGACTGGAGGCCTGCGACCAACTGACGAGCAGTAATCGTGGGTTGCCGCCTTGCGGAATTTTGCAAGAAACGATCTTGTCGCGGGGTAGTAACCCTATTTCGTCCCCTGTGACGTTTGTCAACATCCCCTGTAGACCTGTAGCGTGCCCATAATCTGCAAATTACGCTTGGTTGGGTGTTGACAGCATCCGCTACGTCGCGTTGAGTTCGTCCAGCTTGCAGCATACCAACAGCCCTTAACATCCCTTCGCGACTTAAATGACGACGTGACATGATGACTACAGTCACAAAAATGCACAAACCATAAGTAAAAAACGTATTATTGATAATAAACGTTATTTACAATCAAAAAAAAAAAAATTTATTTTGCCTCAGAGAAACTGCACAATCAAACACTTTTAAAAGTTTTCCCTCCATATTCGAAAATCATTACTTATTTAAATTTATTTTTAAATTTCGAACAACTCTGTAATCTACTTTATTCTATTTTTATTTATTTGCTGCCAGTTATTTGCAAAACAAGATTTACACGAAAAAAAATAATTGGGGTCATCTTGTTCCCTAGACTTTGTTGAGGTGTTTATATTCTGAACGTAACGCGGACGAAGTCACAGGCAAAAGCTAGTGTTACAATAAACAATAGGTAATTATATAAAAAACATTACAACAGAATAGTTAATCGAAAGATAAATTTGGTAACAGAGAAGTCACGTAGCATTTTGATTTTAGGGACCTGCGCCTTACTCAAGCCAGACATTTTTATCTTACAGGTAAATTGACTGTCCTAGCTGTCTACATTAGCAGATGGCCCCCTTCCCTTCTTCAATATATTCTTCTTTTTTTATACCACTTAGGTGGCAGACAAGCACACGGCCCACCTGATGGAAAGTGGTTACCGTGGCCTATGGACGTTTGTAACACCAGAGAAGTCACACTCGCGCTGCCAACCCTGTCAGTACAGAGTTTCTGTGCCGTCAGTTTAGAAGACAAAGCAGGACAAGCCTTTATTCTTCCCACTGACAGCACAAATTCTCCAGTGAGCTCTGGCTACCCTACTCACCGCTGAGAACACAACACGACGTTATTATAACCGCGGTATTCTGTAGGGCGGAGGTACTTCCCCAGTCGGACTGCTCAATTGGTTTATGATATAATATTCGATTGGTTTATGACATCCGTAATATACTATCTTGTAAATAATCCCTCCGCAAATATGAAAACGTTTCAATAATCAATCTTAGTACATATATTTATAAAAGAAAGTCGTGTTAGTTACACTATTTATAACTCAAGAACGGCTGTACCGATTTAGCTAAAAATTTGTGGGGATGTAGCTTAGAAACAGAAGACAGATATAGGATACTTTTTATACCGTATGGTTGCGCCGATAGTAGAATTTGTATTTTTCCGCTCAAATAGTAGTTATTCAAATCATCTCTCAATTGATTGACACTGAACACACGCTTCCTGTACCCATCTCCCTCCCGCACTACCTTTAAAGTGAGATAGCAATAGTTTTCGCCCCGCTCAATTGTCGAAATAGCCGCATCTTGACTTCCGTTTGAACTAGCAAGCAGCAATGGCGGCGGCGCGCGCGACTCTCAGAAATTAATAATGTTTGTTGGATTTTAACCGCTTTCATAGACCTTTACTGATCGGATTGTGCCTCTCGTGTCCCTCAAGTGATTTAGTGATGTGGGCAGCAACTCCTGAGCCAGGAAGAGAAGACCGGTGCATCGGCTCCGACAGCACGTGGCGTCATAAAGGTTAGTGCATCCTCTCCTAATTTCTTGGGTTGCATTCACTGCCTAAACCACCTCCGCGGCAACCCGATCATCTATCTTGTTTGTTGTGTAAAGTGTCATATGAAACATTTAGCTTCACACCCCCGTAAAATACAGTCCACTAGCTCAGGTGGCATGAGAATCGCGCCACCACCGTACGACCGCGATCCCATGTGACGTGACATAAAACCTCAAAGAGAATATACTTTAAAACGTGGTATAACAAAAAAAAACTCATCTGACTTGGAATAACAAAACGCAAATAACAGTTAGAAGGATTTTGCCTATGATTAAATATGGTTGATTTGATAATTATAAATTTTTGTCAGAAATCGATTAAAATTAATAATCAATGATATCGGTAATACATCATCTTGTAGATATATTATGTCTATAGGAGGTAGGGCACGGTGATATTTCCGCCCAATTGAGCAGTCCGACTGGGGAAGTACCTCCGCCCTACAGAATACCGCGGTTATAATAACTTCGTGTTGTGTTCCCAGCGGTGAGTAGGGTAGCCAGAGCTCACTGGAGAATTTGTGCTGTCAGTGGGATGACTAATGGCTTGTCTTTCTTTGTCCTCTACACTGACGGCACAGAAACTCTGTGCTTACATGGTCGGCAACGCGAGTGTGGCTCCACTGGTACTACACACGTCCATAGGCCACGGTAACCACTTTCCATCAGGTGGGCCGTGCGCTTATCTGCCACCTAAATGGTATAAAAAAACTCTTTACAAATTTGTAAACGTTTCAATAATCAATTTTGTCTATTTAGAAACTTTGTCGCCGTTTTACTAAATTAAAATTCATTACTTTCGCCTGCCTTACGCAAAAGTTATGAATACCAAAGTAAGATAAAATTTTAAGATCCTTGAAGGTTACAATATGTCAAAGTTTCAACTCTTCATATTAATTAAAACGGAACTTAGTTAAGCTTTCGAAATTTCGCGTGAAAACCACGTTCCTTTTTACCCGACTACGAAAAGGAGGGTTATGTTTTGACAGGCTATGTATGTAAGTTCATCTGTTCCCTCACAGCTCCTCAAGCACGTATTAGAACTGAACAAATGTGGTATTGTTAGAAGCGTCTTAGTCGTCCGCTAGTTATAGGATATGTAACGTGTCACTGAGTCGATTGTGGCTCCCTCTAGCGGTTATAAAGTACTGTGTTAAAAAATAAATTTTAGATAAATATGTCGTGTTGGATATCAACTGAAAGGGCTTAATTAGCACATTTCAAATATGTATAAAATATACATATTGCTTGCCCTAAAATAAAATAAGTTTAAAACTAAAACCCGACTACTGAATAATCACACTATAAAAAGTGTTAAACAAGAAAATATCAAGGATGGTCATACAATGTATCGGGACTTCTCGCGAATTAAATCATGGAACTTACTATTTCTGCCGACGTTTCGGATACGTTGCACTACGACTTGACACGGGTGCTGCAACGTCGGCAGAAATAGTCAGTTTCATGATTAAATTTTTTTATTTTTTTTTTTTATGTATAGGACACGTCAATTGGACTTCGCCTTGCCTGATGGTAAGCTGAAGGCAAAGTCCCAGAAAAGAGGGTCACCATTACTTACGCATACCGTGTGACAATGGTGACACTCAGCTTGACGGCCTCATCATATGCTTTTTCACGCCCCGCTTAAAGGACCCGGGACTGTAGGAAGAAGGAAACACGTGAGCTGGTAATGAATTCCAGGCCTTAATGGTGCGACAGAGGAAAGAGTCTCCGAACCGCTTGGTTCTTGATCGGATGTTTTGCACCGTGTGCGGATGACATCTAAGACCTGCACGTGTTGTCCTGTGTAGGAAAGGGGAGGGTGGAACTAATTGGAAGAGCTCATCAGAACACTCCCCATGGTACAGACGGTAAAATACAGCCATGGACGCAACATCTCTACGCAGCTGTAAAGGTTCTAGGGTGTTCGTGATCTCGGGATTCCCAATGATGCGGACCGCACGTCGCTGCAACCTGTCGAGAGCATCTAGTAAGTACTTTGCAGAACCATCCCAGAGATGCGAGCAGTATTCCACACAGGAGCGAATTTGTGTCTTGTATAGAAGACACCGCTGCTCCGGCGTGAAAAATCGTCTCACTCTGTTCAGGACTCCGAGTTTTCGTGAGGCTGTTTTGATGATACTTTCGATGTAATTTTTGTTATTCAGGTTGCAGCGAACATCCATACCTAGGATATTGAGATTGTCCTGCAGTGGCAGTGGCGTGCTCTGAAGAGTGGGAAGGGGAAGGAAAGAAGATACTTTTGCTGTAAACGCACATGCCTGCGTCTTCTTGGCATTGAACTCAACCAGGTTCTCAGAGCCCCATTGAGAAATGTGATTCAGGATCCCGTCAAGCTCAGTGACAAGAAGCTGCCTTTTCTCTGCGATATCTGCCTGCTTGGCCGCAGGATGTCCATGATAACTCCCATGTATAGTGCTATCGTCTGCATAACAATGAACATTGCCGGTAGACAGCATGTCGTTGATATGCAGAAGAAAGAGAGTGGGTGATAAGACGGACCCCTGGGGCACGCCAGCATTTACCTGCAGAAACTCCGAAGCTCGTCCGTCACAAAGGACGCGAATACGGCGCCCCTGCAGGAAGCTAGCAACCCAGTTACACAGCCTAGAAGGCAGACCAAAGGCAGGTAGCTTGGAAAGAAGCGATTTGTGCCAGACTCTATCGAAAGCTTTGGCGATGTCAAGACTAATTGCCAGTGACTCGCCGTGCTTGTCCATAGCCTCACCCCAAAGATGGGTAACGTATCCTAGAAGATCACCCGTTGACCGTTTCGGTCTGAAGCCATATTGCCGGTCATTAATTAAGGAGTGATCCTCTAGGTGCCGCATGAGCTGTTTGTTAATTATGTGCTCGAACACTTTGCACAGCACTGAGGTGACGGCTATGGGTCGATAGTTGGCTGGCTCCGAGCGATCCCCCTTCTTGGGAATCGGCTGAACATTCGCCTCTTTCCAAGGCAAAGGCACTGTACCCGAACTGTAGGATAGCCGGTACAGGCGCGTAAGCATTGGAGACAACTCCGCTGCACATTTTTTCAAAACTACCGCTGAAATACCATCCGGACCACTGGCTTTCCGGACATCGAGTGATTGCAGCACTACACGGACATCGCGTTGCCTGATATGGATATCAGGCATCGCGTGGTCACTGTCGGGTAGTGTTGGTGGCTGTGTACTACAATCATCGATTCGGGAGTTGGCCGCAAAGAGATTAGCCAGCAGATTTGCCTTCTCTTGCGGCTCATGGGCCAGGGATCCATCAGGGTTACGCAGCGGAGGCAGCGAAGGCTGACAGAAGTTGGTTTGCACGGCTTTAGCCAGTCGCCAGTAGCTACGGCTTCCCGTGGGATGCATCACTAGCTCTTGACCAAGCCGCGCTATGCGCAGGGCATCCGCTCTGACGTAGGCCCTTCTACAGACCTTTGTGGCTCTGTTGTACGCCGCCTTGAAGTGGCCCAGATTGGGATGGCGCGTGGCGCGCGCCCTTACCCAAGCGCGGTACGCAGACTGTTTTTGTTCAACAGCTTCCGCGCACTCGCGCCCGAACCAAGGGCGCACACCGCGGTCTCCGGTGATATCGGTGTATGAGATATAGTATTCCATACCCAGACCGATCTCACCGGCGACAGCAGTAGCACAATCCGATGGGTTCTTACCTTCAAAGCAGCGCTCAACCCACGGGATGGACGCAAAATAATCACGAAGTCCATCCCAGTCCGCTGACGAGTAGTGCCAGAGACGCCGCTTCCCCTGCACTGGTCGTGGGGGCGCTAAAATAGGCACCGTGGAGCAGACCAGGCAGTGGTCGGAGTTGCCTAAAGCGGCTCGCACCGATACACTGTACCGGTCCGGATCACTCGTCAGCAGAAGGTCTAGCAGAGAAGGTGCTAGGCCCGACCTTCTTGGTATCCTAGTGACCTCGTGCACCAATTGGGTCAGGCCGTGCGCCAGAGCAAATGCGTGGGCGGCTCTTCCCGCATGGTCTGTTTTGGAGGAGCCCAACCAGATCTCATGGTGGGCGTTAAAATCCCCCAAAAATACCATTTCGGCATTCGGAAATCGCTCCTGCGCATCATCTGCCGCCTGACTCAGATATTCAAAGAGTCGAGTTGTCTCAGCATCTCCTGTATGGGAACGGTAGAGGCACACATAGATCTGACTCGTAGGGCCATGGTCTACGTGTACCCAAAGGATGGAAGGATGGGTCCTCTAGGCAGCGCAAACGGCGACAGCAAACATCCGCCCTAACAAACACGCACACCCCGGCTTTTGCACGAAAACTTTCCTCTAGAACATAGCCAGGGTAGAGCAAGTAGGTCGTGTCGTCAGGGCGGTGTATTTGCGTCTCCGTTAGAAAAAACACGGCAGGTTTCGCCGTCTCAAGGTGTTGGTGGACGGCGTTGAGGTTTGCATGGAGCCCACAGATGTTAGTGGACTCCACCTCAAATAGCAAGCTTTTGGGAGTGTGACGAGCCGCTGTGTTGCCTATTTCTCTAAATTGCGCTGCCATGAGTTTGGGTGGGAGAAGGCGTGAAAAAAGAGGTGATTGCCGCCGCAGCACCGTGTGACAAAGCGTGAGATATTGGTTTTATCTATGAATGTGAGGCATGGCCGGAGCCGACGCGCCGAACGGAAGGGCCCCCGTACCCTCCCGAGTATGGTCGCCGGGCTCCCAAATCCGGTCACCAACCGGCACGACAAACCATATCGGGATTATGCGCGGCCTGGTGAGGCAGCCTCCCAAGGTGGTTAACCCCAGTTGGGCCCCTGTACTATACCGCGGGCGGCCAGCGGCACCACCGTTTCTACAGGTCTCCCTGTTCGGCGCATCGCCCCGCGCCATCCCCACTAGACTACGCCAAGACCCACTGGTAACACTAGTGCTGCGACAACCACCACCTCTGCGCGAGTAGTCCCAATACCTTGTATAATTATGAATTCACACCGCGATAGTTTAAAAATAACATCAAGGATGGTCGTTTGCCACTTAGTCTAACAAAACAATATTTTAAGTATAAGTGGCATACGACCACGGCTATCCTTGATATTTTCTTGTTTAATACTTTTTATAGGGTGATTTTCCAGTAGTTTTTTATATTTATCATCGGTCTACTGAACCTATTAATGTCCACTGCAGCTCTATCCATTTTTTTTTGAAAACAATCTTTTCTAAATTTTGCTTACTAAAGTACACTCAATGATAGAAGTAGCTTTACAAATTAGAATTTGTTGATTACTATATAGCTGTCAAACCGATCATAAAATAATAAACAAAACACAAAATAAATTAACTTTGTCCTCGGGGGATTCTGAAACAAATTTTACATTAACTGTGTAGGTATAGGGCGTTCCAATGTCAAAAGGATTTATAAATATTTTTGTGTTAATCAACTTTTGTCGGTGACTGTATCTATAGCGCGAAAGAAGCTATCGGATATATATCAATATATGTTAAACTTAATTTTTCGGTAGTCGGATTTTTTATATTTATCATCGATCTACTGAACCAATAAAGGTCCACTGCAGCTCATTCCATTTCTATTTTGAAAACAAATTTTCTAATTTTTATTACTTAAGAACAGTCAATGACAGAAGTAGCTTTACAAATTAGAATTTGTTGATTACTATAGCTGTAAAATCGATCATAATTTAGATTAATAAACAAAACATAAAATAAATGAACTTTATCCTCGGGGGATTTTGAAACAAATTTTACATTAACTATGTATATATTATGTGCGTTCCAATGTCAAAAGGATTTGTAAATCTTTTTGTGTTGATCAACTTTTGTCGGTGACTGTACCTACAGCGCGTACTATGATAGAAGCTATCGGTAATATGTTAAAATATGTAAAACTTATGATTCAAATTAAGTTAAAAAAGAAACCGTGGTAGCCTAGTGGTATGGTTAAAGGACTGCGGAGACGCGGTCTCGGGTTCGATCCCAGGTTTTACCATGGCACACACCAATTACTTTTCGATACTTTTCGAAGTTATGTGTGTATTTATCGCAGGTTTATAAGTGCCCGGTTAATGGCAATAGGCTCGCCACCTATTACATTGGGACCTAAACCTAAACTGGCGATATATGGGTGCTAGCACCTTTGCCTACCCCTTCGAGGATATAGGTGTGAGTTTATGTCAAATTAAGTAAAATGACTACTATCGATTGGAATATCCGGCACTCAATTTAAAAAAAAAACAAAAAGATAGTGAATATCCCTTTCAAACTATTGCCACAATAGTTGTCCGTGTAGTTATGCGTGTGGTCACGGAGAAAGAATACAAGTATCACCACCCCATCTTATCCGAAGGGTGTCGTGAGAGGCGACTAACGGAAATGTACTCAGACGATTTTTTTTTTTTAAATTTATTTATTAGGTCTACCATCAACGTTTTACATTAAAGCATACAATAACAGTAATTACAACCAACTTATTACAATGCAAACATCACTTAAAGGTAAACACCGCATTCAAAGAATGACAAAGAGAAACTTATAGAAATAATTTAATAGAGACTTAAAACTAAACAACTTTACGTAAATATGAATAAATAAATATGGGAAAAGGAAAAGAAACAAGCTTACGTGCACTTAACTAAGAGACAAACTAAATATCTATATATCTAACTAGATAACACTAATAATACTTAAAATACGTTTTAGTTTAGGATGGGTATCAAATTGAAAGTCAATCCTGTCACTGAGACTGTTCACAACTCTAGACAGTCTCGCGCATGGAGAATTGGAACCCAAAACTGTTCTTCTTAGAGGGGGGCGATATCACTGCTAGAGAAGGAAAACTTGAAATAAAACCCTGTACCAACCCGTCTGGCCAGCGTGGAAACAGTACGCCAAAGCCTCCCAACATTGGGAGAGGCGTAGTCCAGCAGTAGTTGATTAATTGATTGAAACAATAGTTAGACAAGTTCAGAAGCAGGCGGCGATTTTCCAAGGAGTTTGCCATTTCACAAGATCTTTTGTTTTCTCAACAACTTCGAGGTTCAACTTTCTCAATGTAAGTTTACATTATAACCACGAGTAGTTGCACTGTGGGTTAAAACTAAAAGTAAATTAATTAACAGATGCTACTATATTATAAATGAGAAACTTTGTGAAGATGTTTGGATGTTTGTCTTTCGGATTTGGCTGAGGTTCAATTATACGAGATTACAGTCTGAAATAACATTATGGGTTACTTTTTATTCCGGGAATAGGGTCATATTCGTTGCGGGAATGCTTACTAATTTATACAGTAGGTAATCCAGTAAATGCAACGTTATTCAAAACAACAAAAAATATTTCAATTTTCAGATTAGGCATGGAACTGTGGGCTTACCGTGCAATCTTATAGCAGGTCAATAATTTTATTAAACAGCTATCATTTACTAAATGCATAAATAACTTTGTAATCCCATTTAAATATATAGAATTACAAAGTTACATTTGCAGTTGATAGTACGTCAGCAGTTTAATTATTGACCCTGTTTTAAGCGTTCATGGTAAGGGCTCAGTTTACAACAAACTCCACTGTGACATTTTTTAAGACGTTAACTTACAATCTTTTCTTAAGGTTAAAATTGGAAGAATGTACGTTTTGTGTCATATAAATAAACAATAGCGTTTGAATAATCTTATATATAAAATTCTCGTGTCGCGGTGTTTGTGGTTAAACTCCTCCGAAACGGCTTGACCGATTCTCATGAAATTTTGTGAGCATATTGGGAAGGTCTGAGAATCGGACAACATCTATTTTTCATCCCCCTAAAAGATAAGGGTTGTCCACCCTTAACATTATATGGCAAAACAACGTTTGCCGGGACAGCTAGTAATATATAAAAAGCAAACACGAACAGCCAAGTGAAGTGACACCATTATATAGCTAAGTGAGATGTTATATCGATGTTCATATGTTTGGTTGTAGGAGGTAGGACACGGCGGTATTTTATTATTTATTTATTCATAACAACTTTTAGATTATGTTGAATTTTGAATTACATTGTATTAAATTGTAGGAAGAATAGCAATTAATGAAGCATGTCATGAAAAAATTATACAAAAAAACCATTATCAATGTCAATCATAAATGTCAATGTCAAAATAAAATTAAATATCACAGTATCAATATTATCTTATATACCTACCTACATATACAGCATATACATTACAATTCAAGTCAATTAGGTACAGTTCATAAAGTCATCTAAAGAATAATAACAGCCTTCTAGCAAAAACTGCCTTAATTTAGTAATAAAATCCCGTTTGTATAATAACAATTTTAAGTCATCAGGAAGCTTGTTGAAGATTTTTACTGACATGTGTCTAGTACCATGTCTAACAATGTCAAGGTGTGGAATGCAATTAGTTTGGAAGTCTTTCCTTCTAGTACTTTTCCAAAATTTTCTTTCCTCTTCTGTTTCGAACTCATGTACATATTTAATAAAGTATTTCATTAGCATAAGCACATACAACGATGGCACAGTGACGATATTTAGATCTCTGAAAAATTCCCTACATGATTCTTGCTGGCGAATACAGACTATGGTGCGGATTGCCCTTTATTGCAATACAAAAGCCTTATTTAAGTTATATTCATAACTGCCTCCCCATTACAGGATACCGTATCTTAACTTGGACTCTATTAGTGCGAAATACACCATCCTGAGTTGTGGTATGTCAATTACATTTCTTAGGCTATTATATTTCCGCCCAATTGAGCAATCCGACTGGGGAAGTACCTCCGCCCTACAGAATACCGCGGTTATAATAACTTCGTGTTGTGTTCCCAGCGGTAAGAAGGGTAGTCAGAGTTCACTGGAGAATTTGTGCTGTCAGTGGGATGACTAAAAGTTTGTCCTGCTTTGTCCTCTACACTGACGGCACAGAAACTCTGTTACAAAATCGGCAGCGCGAGTGTGGCTTCTCTAGTATTACACACGTCCATAGGCCACGGTAACCACTTTCCATCAGGTGGGCCGTGCGGGTATAAAAAAATTTAGAAAAGAAAGAAAGAAAATACATTTATTACAATTTACTGTCTGTAATAACGTTTGCTATTGCTATTTTTTTAATCCTGTAATAAAAGGGATCAGAATACCAGGACGGTGGAGCCGCGAGCTTTATTTATAAATGTTTGAAATTCGAATGAAACACGGTTCAGTCATGTTTTAAACATGGCAGTACAAAAAAATGTGTAAATTTAGCATAACCAAATTTCACGTCCGAATTTAGCCACTGGGGTCGTCAAAAATAGTTCAGAACTCCATCATGAATTTTGCTCAGCTGCTGAAATAAAAACCAAGGGACTAAATAACATTTTTATGGTACTAGCACGGTACTAGCTTGAATAGTAAATGGGAGGAAATAAAAACCGTGCAAGCGAAAGTCGGACTTGTGCGCTAAGGGTTCCGTTCCATTTGGGTTTTACTCTTTTTAGTATTCGTTGTTATTGCGGCATACTAATACCTCTACTAATACGAGGTCTCCGGTTCGATCCCAGGTTTTACCATGACACACACCTATGACTTATCGATGCTTTTCGAAGTTAAGTGTGTATTTATCGCAGGTTTATAAGTGCCCGGTTAATGGCATTAGGCTCGCCACCTATTACATTGGGACCTAACATAAACTGGCGAAATGTGGGTACTAGCACCTCTGCCTACCTCTTCGGAGATATAAGCGTGAGTTTATGTTATGTAGTTATGTTATGTTACAAATACGTGAAAATTTCAACTATCTAATTATCACGGTTCTTGAGATATGGCCTGATGACAGACAGACAGAGGAGTCTTAGTAACAGGGTTCCACTTTTATCCAATGGGTACGGTACCATAAAAGACATGGTTGTATAATACGGCAATAGGCTCACCCCCTATTACGTGGGGCCGAAATCAATGATTGGTGAAATGTGGGTGGTAATTCACCTCTGCCTGACCCTTCGGGGATAAAGTCGTGATTATATGTATGTTTGTATTATAATACTAGCCAACCCTCCCCGGCTTTGGTCGTGCAGTAAGTTTACCTTTAAGCCGTTTATGATTTTGCACTGCACCCTTGGTTAGTATCAGAAAGCTGAAGAGTTTGTCTCTCAAATGCGCTTATCTCAGGAACTACTGGTTCAAATTGTTTTTTTTTTTATTGAGTAGTCCGTTTATCTACGAAGGTTTTAGGCTATATAACATCACGCTACTACTTAAGGGAGCGGAGCAATGATCATAAATGTCAACAAATCCGGCAGATTTCAATACATTATTTGAAGACTAAATAGTTTGAGATTCCTAAATATGGCACAGGCGCAGCTGGTGCGGGTCAGCTAGCTTACCTATAACTTTAACTAACTTTTAAACTTTCGCTTTTCATGATATACAATAATGCTTACGGGAACTAACGCGATCATGGTATAGGTTCCATGATCACGCTAAAAGGCACGAACACGAAGACGGCCGTCCTGCATCTCTAAAACAGTCATCCTATGACCACGGCTGGTGTAACCAGGTCGAAAAGTCAGGCAAACCAAAGGTATGTATGTACCTATACCATGATTGCATTAATTCCCGTAAACGTTATTGTGTAAAGCAGTTCCTGGCAGAGTAGAATTTGGACCACCTCATCTTTTCCCATGTGGTATCGTACAAGGCGACTAAGGGATAGAGCTGTTAACATCAGACAGATATACATAATACAGAACAGAATTAGCCTCAGATGCATGGATTGAGTCAACAAAAGTGCGCGGAAGACGACAATAGGCTCACGCCCTATTACGTGGGACCGAATTAAATGATTGATGAAATGTGGGTGTTAATTTACCTCTGCCTAATCCTACGGGGTTAAAAGCGTGATAATATGTATGTATAACCTTGCTCGATAACCGGACTATTCAACGTAAGAATAGTTATTTCATTAAAACAAGTAGTATCTGAGATTAGCCCGTTCAAACATATAAACAAACAAACACTTCAGCTTTATAATCTTATATATAAAATTCTCGTGTCGCGGTGTTTGTGGTTAAACTCCTCCGAAACAACTTGACCGCTTCTCATGAAATTTTGTGAGCATATTGGGTAGGTCTGAGAATCGGACAACATCTATTTTTCATCCCCCTAAATGTTAAGGGTAGTCCACATTATATGGCAAAACAACGTTTGCCGGGACAGCTAGTATTAGTATAGATTTCCATAGTGGCTACTAGCTTTGCTAGTAAGTAAGATGAATGCAGTGAATTAGTGTGACACATTACAGCACTTTGTATGCACCACGCATTCTACATTATTGATGTGTGTTGCCTGAGAGGTATTGCGAGAGAGGTATTCCCTGAAAACACGATAAAGGTTAATAAATACCATAATATGTAATGATTTAGTCTAATGGTTATTTGTGTTTGCTATTGGGCGTTTGTTGATTTGGCAAAATATTTGACGCATATGCAAACATTTAAATACACTTGTGGATCTATTGGCCCCACTTTGCATATTCAGTTTCATTTAGTCCTGGCTAATAATTTATATTAGGTCGAGCAAAAAGTTTTTCTACAGTTTTGAACCAGGCACATTCATAATTTTATTGATTGAATTTCGAACACAGAATTTAAATAAAGAAAAGACAATTTGGAGCCTGTTCGTTGACATGAAACAATCGAATACTTTTTTTTTTTTTTACTTGCGCAAAATCCCCACAGATACCTCCCCACCGGAACCGGTGGAGGAGGTTATGTCGGACTCGAACCGACTAAAACGCACGCCGCCTGTGGGTCGCTTTGGTTGCCGAAGGTGAGGTTGACAGGCATATCCCTCGCACCCCGGCCGACCCAGGGCCATCTCTCACGATCTGGCCCTCTTCTATCTTCTTCTTACAATCGAATACTAAGAAAACTTGATTTTATTGGTTTACTTGGATTTAATTCTTGAAAGTGTGATTTTTCTCTTTGGTTTTGCAACAAACATTACTTATTCTTAACATTAAGGTGAGATTCTATCAATTATCTATGAATACTTCGCCTGAAGTCGCCGCCCAAGCTGTGGCACTTATCCAGGCCGGATACAGCCAAAGAAATATGAGTGCTCAACTTAATTTAAGTCGATCTGCGGTTCGAAATGTTTATCGGAGGTACCTAGAGAATTGCGGTTTTGTTCGTCGCCAAGGAAGGTCACGATCTCGTGTCACAACTGAAAGGCATGATCGATTCATCGTGATGACCAGCTTGCGAAATCGTCACCTTACCCCTATTGAGATACAAAACCCACTTCGCGACTTCCACAGAGTATCTGTGAGCGCTCGAACTGTTCGGAGAAGGTTAAAAGAACGCGATATGGTACTACACAAATCAGCTGATCGCCCCAAACTAACGCGAGCCCACCGAACAACGCGTCTTCTTTTCGCGCGCACACATTTAAATGGACTCAGCAGCATTAGAGCCGCGTACTCTTTTCTGATGAGTTTAAAATTGCGTTAAATGGCAATGATGGAAGGAAGATGGTCTACCGACGTAAGGGAGAACCTTTTGCACGATGCTGCTTTCAAGAGAAGGTTGCTTATGGCGGTGACACATGAACTGTCTGGGGCGGTATACCCGCGAGCGGCAAAACTCAACTTGAGGCTGTTACGGGACCACGGACCACGGCTATAACCTCACGTGATGCCATACGTGAACCATGTGGGCCCAAATTTCCTTTTTATGCATGATAATGCAAGAGCCCATTCGGCCGCCATCGTCAGGGAATATCTTCAAGATAGGAACATCACAGTTATGGACTAGCCAGCCAGAAGCCCAGACATAAACCCGATTGAGCACATATGGGACGAGCTAAAAAGAAGTATTAGGGCTCGTCAACCAGTTGCCCAGACAACGCCGGCGTTGAAAACTGCAATAGAAGAGGAATGGGAGATCCCTCAGAATTTCATAGAATGGTTGATAAACTCTATGTCTAATCGTATGAGAGCTGTCGTAGATGCCCATGGAGGCAACACGCGTTACTAAATTAAACCTTTATTCGATAAATAAACCTTTATTTTATAAAACCTGTTTTTTATTCAAAAATCTTCAAAAAGCCTTCATCAAAGAGCATACCCGACTTGTTAGGCGTAACTCCATGTCGTGTGGTATTCTGAATTCAAATTTAAAACAATACGATCGAAAAAGATGGTAAAATGTATCAGGTTTAAAACTGCATCAATAGTTTTTGTTCAGTCTAGCAATCATATTTAGGTAGGGGCCATCGAAACCTAAACTCTAAGATGGGCCAATAGATGTGTCCACAAGTGTATAAATAAATATAATTCACTTCACAAAAAGGATTCATTTGAAAGCGGTATCACATGTGAATTGTCACATTTGGTCTACTGTTAAAAGGTACTGGCCGTAAAGAATTTAAAAACTAAATAACTTTTTACTTAATAATATACATAACGTATTTCATATTGGACATATTTGTCAAATAGGCAATAAGGCAAATGCTTTCTACAATAGACTGTTGACACGTGGTAATTGTTTGTCAAATATATCAAAAACACAAGTGTAAATAGCCATGTGAAGTGCCGCCATTAGTCGCTCCACATATATGTAGAAACTATTTAATAGAAAATAATTAGGGTCGGCAGTGCGCGGTCGGGGTGCGAGGGCTATGTCTCAGATAATCAAACCTCCATCAACCTGCGGCCCACACAGTCGGTGTGCGTTTTAGTCGGTTTAATTCTGACATAACCTCCCCCACCGGGTCCGGTGGTGGTGGGTGTTACCGTGGAAATTTTGCGCACAATAAAAAAAGGTGGGCCGTGTGCTTGTCTGCCACCTTATTTTTATACCACTTTGGTGGCAGACAAGCATACGACCCACTTGATGAGAAGTGGTTACCGTGGCTTATGGACGTATGCAACACCAAAGGAGTTACAATCATGCTGCCGACACATAAAAACCTTCTAATAGCGTTCTTGAATGGTGTAAAAAAAGATACGTTTTATTTGATAATATTAGTTGTGTATGTATGAGTGGCAATTTTCGTAATACCTAAAATAGATTAATAAAAAAATTCAGTCTCGACTTCAATCTCCCAAGTATCAAAAGCGATCACTGTTCCCTCTTTTACCGAGATCCCGAAAATTATTTGCTCTTGATTCCTCTCGAAATTTAAGAACTTGTACAGTCAAGGACAAGTCACTTAATTTTATTTAAATCAAGGTTTTATAGAATCAAAGAATAATTTTTTTCGTTCAGATTAAGCACATAAAGAGCATAATCATATGAACGTCGAAATTTTACAATTATGTCAAGAAATATTATAAATAAAATAAGTAAAATAACCAAATTCGCTGGTTCGGTAGATTAGTATGAAGATACCAGCAAGAAACGCAGAGAACTATATTAGAACTAGGTTATATTTTTTGAAATTCATAACTACTTATATTATTATACTATACTTTTTTTATTCAACTTAGGTGGTAGATAAGCACACGGCCCACCTGATGGAAAGTGGTTACCGCGAACCCGACCCTGTAAGAACGGAGAGTTTCTGTGCCGTTTTTTTTAGGGCTCCAAATACCCGAAATGAGTACCATAGATGTTCGTACAGCAACCAGGACCCACCGTACTTGACGTACGCATGTATGGTTCTCAGTATCTTAAGAATGGTAAACCTTCGTAAGACCGACTTAGATAGTATTGCTTAACCTTCCAACGTGAAAACCTAATGGATTACCACCTAGCTACGAGCCCGCCAGGAATAAAACATATTTTTTCGGCATTGTAAACTCGGAGTAAACAGACTTTTTTCACGCCTGAGCAGCGGTGTCTTCTCTATAAGACAAAAAATCACTCCTGTGTGAAATACGGCTCGCACCTCTGGGATGGATCCGCGAAATACCTACTAAAGGCTCTCGACAGGTTGCAGCGACGCGCGGTCCGCATTATTGGGAATCCTGAGGTCACAAACACCCTCGGGCCTTTGCAGATGGGTTGAAATGTTGCTTCATTGGCTGTATTTTACTGTCTCTACCATGGTAAATGTTCTGATGAGCTCTTTCAACTAATTCCACCTACTCCTTCCCTACACAGGACAACACGTGCAGGGCTTATCATACACCCTCATACAGTAGAAAATATGAGCAAGAACCAAGCGGTTCGGAGACTCTTTTCTTTGCCGCACCACCTAGACCTAGAATTCATTATCAGCTCACGAGTTTCCTTCTTCCTCCAGTCCCGGGTCCTTTAAGCGGGGCGTGAAAATGCATCTAATGAGGCCGCCAAGCTGAGTGCCACCATTGTAGTGTTACTGAGAGTCTGTAATGGGGACCCTCTTTCCTGAGACTTTGCCTTTAGCTTACCATCAGGCGGGGTGAAGTTGAGTTGGTGTGTCCTAGACAAAAAAGCACCTGCCCGTTTACGGGGACGAGTTAGAAGACTTCTTGTGTATCTCACAAACCGGTGGGCGCAAGCCATCGAGAATCGAGGAACGTGAGGTACTAGTGGTCAGACTCGATATAGCAAAGGCCTTCGATCGGGTCTGGCACAAAGGTCTTCTTACGAAGTTGCCGTACTATGGACTCCCTGAAGGACTATGCGAATGGATCGCCAGCTTTTTGTCCAACAGAAGCATCCAAGCTGTCGTCGACGGTAGCTGCTCGGACCGCATGAACATAAACGCTAGCGTCCCACAAGGCTCCGTGTTTTCTCCGACCTTGTTTTTGCTGCAAATCAATGACATGCTTAATGCATACTCTCCCCGTCGGTCTGATGGCTCCATTCATTGCTATGCGGACGACAGTACCGGGGACTCGTGTTACACGGGCCGTGCAAATATCCCTCAGTCCGAGGTGGAGAAGAGTTGCGAACAACTTGTATCTAAAATCGAGACTACTCTCTCTGGAGTATCCGATTGGGGACGACTAAACCTAGTCCAATTCAACCCCACTAAGACATAAGTATGTGTATTCACCGCTAAGCAAACCCCATTCATTGTAGCGCCGCAATTTCTGGGCACACCGCTTACCATCTCCTCAAGTATCGGGATCCTTGGTGTCCATATCTCCAGCGACGTCCGATACCGGAGTCATTTGGAGGACAAGGTTAAATTGGCATCAAGGAAACTTGGAGTACTTAACAGGGCGAAGCAGTACTTCACTGCGGGGCAGCAACTCCTTCTTTATAAGGTACAGGTCCGGCCCCACATGGAGTACTGCTGTCACCTTTTTGCTGGAACGCCTGCATACCAGCTTGACCCCTTCGACTCGGTGCAAAGACGGGCAATGAGGCTGGTTGACAATCCCATACTCACAGGTAGAGTGGAACCTCTTTTTTTTTTTTTTTTTTTTTTTTTTTTTTTTATACCACTTAGTTGGCAGACAAGCACACGGCCCACCTGATGGGAAGCGGTTACCGTGGCCTATGGACGTATGCAACACCAGGGGTGTCACACTCGCGCTGCCGACCATGAAGAAACCTTCTGATGCCCCTCTTGAAGAACCCCATATTGTAGGCGCTTGGGAAAACCGCAGCAGGGAGGTCATTCCACAGCTTGAGTGTGCGTGGGATGAAGTTTCTTTCATACCGCACAGTGCGTACCGTCTCAGGTCGCAATGTGTGGGGATGAATTCCCTGCCTATGGCGAGAGGTGCGATGATAGAATGTAGCTACGGGCATCATGTCAAACAATTCATCTGAGCACAAACCATTGTATAGGCGGTAGAACACACACAGTGAGGCAAAATCCCTCCTAAGGCTAAGAGGTTCCACTCTACCTGTGAGTATGGGATTGTCAACCAGCCTCAATGCCCGTCTTTGCAACGAGTCGAAGGGGTCAAGCTGGTATGCAGGCGCTCCAGCAAAAAGGTGACAGCAGTACTCCATGTGAGGCCGGACCTGTGCTTTATAAAGAAGGAGTTGCTGCCCCGCAGTGAAATACCGCTTTGCCCTGTTGAGCACTCCGAGCTTTCTTGATGCCAACTTAACCTTGTCCTGCAAATGACTTCGGTATTGGACGTCACTGGAGATATCGACACCAAGGATCCCGATACTCGGGGAGATGGTAAGCGGTGTGCCCAGGAATTGCGGCGCTACAATGAATGGGGTTTTCTTAGCGGTGAATACACATACTTGTGTCTTAGTGGGGTTGAATTGGACCAGGTTTAGTCGACCCCAATCGGACACTCCAGAGAGAGTAGTCTCGATTTCAGACACAAGTTGTTCGCGACTCTTCTCCACCTCGGACTGAGGGATGTTTGCACGGCCCGTGTAACACGTGTCCCCGGTACTGTCGTCCGCATAACAATGAATGGAGCCATCAGACAGCATGTCATTGATATGCAGCAGAAACAGCGTCGGAGACAACACGGAGCCTTGTGGGACACCAGCGTTTATGTTCATGCGGTCCGAGCAGCTGCCGTCGACGACGGCTTGGATGCTTCTGTTGGACAAAAAGCTGGAGATCCATTCGCACAATCCCTCGGGGAGTCCATAATATGGCAACTTCGTAAGAAGACCTTTGTGCCAGACCCGATCGAAGGCCTTCGCTACATCGAGGCTGACCGCTAGTGCCTCACCGCGACTCTCGATGGCTTGCGCCCACCGGTTTGTGAGATACACAAGAAGGTCACCGGTAGAGCGACGGTGGCGAAAACCGTACTGTCGGTCGCTCAGTAGATCGTTTCCTTCAAGGTACCTCAGGAGCTGTGTATTAATAACACGCTCCATAACCTTCGAGAGAAGGGAGGTTATAGCGATAGGCCTGTAATTGGTCGGATCTGTCCTGTCACCTTTCTTAGGTACAGGGTGCACGAACGCAGTCTTCCACGAGGCCGGGACCTGCCTCGCGGAGTATGAGAGTGCCTTAACTTAGCCTTAGGAGGGATTTTGCCTCACTGTGTGTGTTCTACCGCCTGTACAATGGTTTGTGCTCAGATGAATTGTTTGACATGATGCCCGTAGCTACATTCTATCATCGCACCTCTCGCCATAGGCAGGGAATTCATCCCCACAGATTGCGACCTGAGACGGTGCGCACTGTGCGGTATGAAAGAAACTTCATCCCACGCACACTCAAGCTGTGGAATGACCTCCCTGCTGCGGTTTTCCCAAGCGCCTACAATATGGGGTTCTTCAAGAGGGGCATCAGAAGGTTTCTTCATGGTCGGCAGCACGAGTGTGACACCCCTGGTGTTGCATACGTCCATAGGCCACGGTAACCGCTTCCCATCAGGTGGGCCGTGTGCTTGTCTGCCAACTTAGTGGTATAAAAAAATAAAAAAATCCTCACACATTGCGAACTGAGACGGTGCGCACTGTGCGGTATGAAAGATACTTCATCCCACGCACACTCAAGCTGTGGAATGACCTCCCTGTTGCGGTTTTCCTAAGCACCTACAATATGGGGTTCTTCAAGAGGGGCATCAGAAGGTTTTTTAGTGGTCGGCAGCGCGAATGTAACACGCCTGGTGTTGCATACGTCCATAGGCTACGGTAACTACTTCCCATCAGGTGGGCCGTGTGCTTGTCTGCCACCTAAGTGGTATAAAAAAAAGAGGTGCTAGCACCCACAAGCCTATTGCCATTAACCGGGCACTTATAAACCTGCGATAAATACACACATAACTTCGAAAAACATCTAAAGTCTGTGATGTCTGCCATGGCAAAACCTGGGATCGGACTCGAGACCTTGTCTCAGTAGTCCATTACCCATGCTCTCTAAGGTTAAAGTTAAAGTCTAAGGTTACAAACATCTGTTACTTACAATATGTTAGTTAAAAGAATAAAATGTTTGTCAAACGAATTTAAAATGTCAAATGAATTCCGTCCGTCTTTTACGAATTTGTATACGTACAATGTATTGTGTATCGTGTACGCTGTACTTAATTTTACTTTTAAAAGGTATTTCGAAGTTTTCTACGGTAGTCTCTGTCCTGAATTTGTGGGGTACACAAATTACTTTCGAGGACTCAACGAAGTTTCGCACGGAGACAATATTTTAGAATAAAACTGACAATCTCCCACTGGTATGAAATTCAATTTTGTGTCGTCCCACAAAATTTAATACAGATGAAATAATGTAAAACAACTTTATGCATAAATATTGTATAATGGAGAAGTGAATTTTTAAATAATGGTTATAAAGTGAAATCACAATGAATTTCTGTACCTATAATTGAACAGGTTTTTTCTTCTATACAACGTAAGTGGCAGACAAGTACAAGACCCACCTGATGGAAAGTGGCCACCACGACCAATGAACGTGTGGAACACCAGGAGAGTCACATCCGTGTTATCGACCCTGTAAATACAGAGAGTGTCTGTGCCGTCAGTACCGAAAACATAATCAGGATTTTGATTTGGTCTTCCCACTGACAGCACAATAACTCTCCAGTGAGCTCTTGCTACCCTACTCACCATCGGGAACACATCACGAGGTTATTATAGCCGTGGTATTTTATAGAGTGGAGGTACTTCCCCCATCGGACTGCCCAATTGGGACGGGAATACCGTCGTGTCCTACCTCCTTTCAGTAATTTTTTTTTTTATACCACTTAGTTGGCAGACAAGCACACGGCCCACCTGATGGGAAGCGGTTACCGTGGCCTATGGACGTATGCAACACCAGGGGTGTCACACTCGCGCTGCCGACCATGAAGAAACCTTCTGATCTCTCTTGAAGAACCCCATATTGTAGGTGCTTGAGAAAACCGCAGCAGGGAGGTCATTCCACAGCTTGAGTGTGCGTGGGATGAAGTTTCTTTCATACCGCACAGTGCGCACCGTCTCAGATATACCGTTTTAGACATACATAGTAGTTTTGAAACGCATTACATAAATAATTTTCATGTACCTATACCTACCTAGTTATGTAAGTATTGCGTATCGTATCAAAATCCTCTTAACATTAGTCCCGGACCTCAACCCGTATCCTTTCCGAGGGTCTCAGAATCCGCTTACGCATTTTCCTACTTTTATATAATACTAGCTGCTGCCGGCGGCTTCACCCGCATGGAATTATAAACCCGTTCCCACAACCCATGGGAACCTACTCCCAGGATGTATGAGGATGTTATTTCAGACTGTATATTACAATATACCAAATTCCTGTACCAAATTTCAGCTAGATCCATTCAGCTGTTAAAGCGTGATTGAATAACAAACATAGTAACAAAAATACGACTGCTGTCTAAAAGATTGAAACTACATAGTTTGATAGCCGGCGGCACTATCCATTTAACATATACTAACACATACATACAATACAACATATAATCATAAACCGAAAGAAAATTAATGGGTACCGCCTGCTATCAAATGTGTTTCGAATCTTTTAGTCAGTAGTCGGGTCTTTATTTTTTTAAAGAACATAACTTAAACTCACGCCTATATCCCCGAAGGGGTAGACAGAGGTGCTAGCACTCACATTTCGCCAGTTTATATTTAAGTCCTAATGTAACAGGTGGCGAGCCTATTGCTTAGCCTATTGTAAAAATGATTGCAACATCATTCATTAGTTCCGATAATTCGTACGAATGTCGGTAAATGGCACTTAACCGTCGTCGTAAGACGGATATATGTATAGAAGACTTTGGATGGTTTCGGGCGAAGGTTCTGTGGCTTAGTGGTCAGAGCCTGTTAGGGAAAGATCACGGGTACGAATCCCACCTGAACCGATTCATTTTTTTCTAAATCTTAATCGATTTGAACAGTTAGAGACTTTGCCTTCAGCTTACCATCAGGCAAAGCGAAGTATAATTGACGTGTTCTATATTAAAAAAAAAAGTTAGCATACTAAATACCTACTGCTGAGGCGAGGTCTCGGGTTCGATCCCAGGTTTTATCATGGCACACACCAATGACTTTTCGATGCTTTTCGAAGTTATGTGTGTATTTATCGCAGGTTTATAAGTGCCCGGTTAATGGCAATAGGCTCGCCACCTATTACATTGGGACCTAAACATAAACTGGCGAAATGTGGGTGCTAGCACCTCTGTCTACCCCTTCGAGGATATAGACGTGAGTTTATGTTATGTTATGTTTACTAAATACCTACTTTAAAATTTCATTCAATTATTGTAAGTGTTAACGTAATTATTAATATCCACCGTTAGTTGATTACTTGGTGACTCTACAGTCGCTCCCACTCCGCTCTGAGAGCGGTACTCACCTTTAGAAACTCAACACTAAGCAATTATATTAGTATTGTTTGAATGCGGCTTTGTATAGGTAGAAGGTGTTCCAATTTCGTACCTACGGAAAATCTCATTACGTCCTAACAATACACGAAACATGTACAAGAAAATTGTTTCTTACTAACTGATTGAGGTGGGTCAGCTCGCGTGAATATCACGTATTCAGAGCCTATAGAAACTACTCTAGAGATTAAAAGCATCTTTTGCGATCCCTGTACCTTCAGTCAGAGCTCACTGGAGAGTTTTTGTACTGTCATTGGGAAAACTTAAGGCTTGTCCTGCTTTGTCTTCTACACTGACGGCAATTAAGAATTAAAAATTATACATTTATATATATATATGAATATATATATATAAATGTGTATAAATTATGCCGCCGCGTGATTCTCGGTTAAGTAGAATTTGGACCACTCCATATCTTCACATGTGGTGTTAGTTGTGCAAGGCGACTGAGGGATAGGGCTGTTTAACATCTGACAGAGATATACAGCCCAGACTCAGCCTCAGATGCATGGCTCGAGTCAACAATTAGTGCCCGAAATACGGCAATGGGCTCACCCCCTATTACGTGGGACCGAATACAATTATTGGTGAAATGTGGGTGATAATTCAACTCTGCCTAACCCTCCGGGGATAAAGGCGTGATTGTATGTTTGTATGTATGTATATAAATTACCGCGGTAGCCTAGTGGTATGGGTAATGGACTGCTGTGACGAGGTCTCGGGTTCGATCCCAGGTTTTACCATGGCACACAGCAATGACTTTCCGGTGCGTTTCGAAGTTATGTGTGTATTTGTCGCAGGTTTATAAGTGTCTGGTTAATTGCAATAGGCTCGCCACCTATTAAATTGGGACCTAAAGACATAAACTGGCGAAATGTGGGTGCTAGCACCTCTGCCGTGATATAGGCGTGAGCTTATGTTGTTATGTTATGAATTACTTGTAACCTGCTCAACATACTAGCTAATAAAGATATCTGTATAAAGTAGCGAGGCTTTCTCTTAAAAAGTAATTTAATTTTAGATTTTAAAGCAATGCTAATAAACTTCGAAATTGAAATATTTTTTGCAGAGTGAATGAAAAAATAGAATGATACTCTTTTCATTTAATTTTGAACTTTAAACTCGTAGATATAAAGTCTAAAATTTGATATCATTTTGCATTATCTGTTGTATAATGTTCAAGTTTTGTCGCGATAACCGACGAAACATGACCTTTGTCCTTTCTCAAAGTTAATCCACTCATAGGAGTAGTTAGACCAAATCGCTGAACCAATTTCGATGAAATTTTTAGAGCGTGAAATCGTAAAATACAGACAGACAGAGTTAATTTCGCAGTTATTATGTTAGTATGGAGTACTATAGCATAGTAAGCTTTTGATATTTTATTGAATATGAGTTATAAAAGATTAATCTGTTCAGAATTAAATAACATAACATAATATAACATAACATAAACTCACGCCTTTATCCCTGAAGGGGAAACAGAGGTGCTAGCACCCACATTTGGCTAGTTTATGTTTAGGTCCCAATGTAATAGATGGCGAGCCTATTGCTATAATTTCGAAAAGCATCAAAAAGTCATTGGTTTGTGCCATGGTAAAACCCGGGATCGAACCCGAGATCTCGTCTCAGCAGTCCATTACCCATACCACTAGGCTACCGCTAGGAATTAAATAAATAGGCCTCAAGATGCCACAGGCTTTGAGGTGCAAGTTCTCATATGCAATCATAATCGTCGGTATGTATAATAAGCGTCGGTGGCTCAGTGGTTAAGGAGTCGGCCTTACGATCGTGAGGTTCTGGGTTCGAATCCTGACCATTACACTACCGACGTGAACCCACTCCTAGCACAAGCAATTTAGCTTAGTTGGAGGGGTTAAAGGAAAAATTAGTAATCATAAACATAACATAACATAAACTCACGCCTATATCCCCAAAGGGGTAGGCAGAGGTGCTAGCACCCACGTTTCGCCTGTTTATGTTTAGGTCCCAATGTAATAGGTGGCGAGCCTATTGCCATTATCTGAGCACTTATAAACCTGCGATAAATACACACATAACTTCGAAAAGCATCTAAAATTCATTGGTGTGTGCCATGATAAAACCTGGAATCGAACCCGAGACCTCGTCTCAGCAGTCCATTACCCATACCACTAGGCTACCGCGGTATTATACGCGGGATATTAGTAATCGCGGTTGCTAATATTCTTTATAAAAGAAAAAATGCTAAAATATTTTGATGAATAAGTCGCTCCACAAAATTTGCATACGGTTCAAACAATTTCATCAAGAGCCAAGTGGTTCTTCGTCTCTTTTCTTTGTCACTCGATAAAGTCTTGGAATTCTTTGCCAGCACACATGTTTTCTTCTTCCCATAGTCCAGATTTTTTAAAGCAGAGCGTGAAAGGTTACTATAAAGTGGATGAGTATCTTAATGATGTTAATGCGTGGTCAACATAAGTCTCTTGCTTGCTCGCACAAAATAAATTGTAAACTAAAGCAAATTTAAAAAAAGAAAAATAATCTAGTTCTAATATAGTTCGCTGAGTTCTTGTGATATCTTCTCAGTAGAACTAACCTACCGAACCAGCGAATGAATCATTTTCCAATGGTTTATTTGTACATTATTTAATATTTTTTTATTATTTCTTGACATACCCAATTGTAAAATTTTAACGTTCATATGTGCTCTTTGTGTGCCTAAACTGAATAAATGAAATTGATTCTTTGATTCTTTGACAAAGTACCAATTAGTGCCACCAAGCTGAGGCCCACACTTGTATCATCACTGTAACAACAGTGTCTATAATGAAGACCCCTCATTCCTGAAACATTGTTTTTTTCATCTTAGCGTTAGTCCCAGTTGCATCCGAACCTCGGAGTCTGGGGTCCGCTTTACGAGTCTAACTGTAGATTTGGCTGAACTTCGATATTTTCCGTGAAGTGACTGCAATATAACCTCCACAATCCAACGAAGATATAGAAGCATTGTAGTTAGATCAGTTAATGAGCATTTTTGGGCTCTAATTACCCGTAATGACTGCCATAATAGTAATAATAATAATTTATTTCATTAATTCAATAGTATATGTTACATAGTTTCATAATCTATTGCTATACTTTATACTTATTGCATACTTTATACATAAACTCAACAATAATTGTCAAATTAATCTTACGCTATAGTTATTAAGCTATGCCACATGAGTATTCTACTCATATGGCTGTGCTACATAGATTGTGCCTGAACTAGGTAATCCTGTTCAGGCTTGTAGTGCAATTTTTACATTTTAAATAAAGAAATAAAAAATTCATATGTATAAAAGTTACTTACAAAGTGATACAAGATCAGTATCAAAATAAACGGGATATTTACCATGTTTCATTGTTTTGAGTTTCCGATATTTCGGTGCTTTTGCAAGCACCATGATTACGGAGGAACTGGAGTAGTGGCGGTGAACAGAGAAATTTTTTTTTCCTAGGAGTAATTATATCGATCTACCCTCTTTCGAGTTCTTTTCCTACGCGTATCTGCACTACTATTGGTTTCACTCTCACTACAAACTCGAACCCGACCTCGATCACGTTCACGACAACAGCGCCGAAATATCGGAAACTCAAAACAATGAAACATGGTAAATATCCCGTTTATTTTGATACTGATGTGAGTGACCATGATAGTTTAAATACCTATATGATACATAGATGATATTAGGCTTAACGTGCTCTCTGAGGCACGAACACATCAATGCAAATACCAATCATTCATACAAATATTTGCACTGAGCGGGTATCGAAACTTGCGTAGCAACACGCCACAGAGGCTTCGACCCCTATTTCCTGAAACTTTATCTTCAACAAACTGTTTTATTTAATTTCGAATTGAGACGGTGCGCACTGTGTGGTATGAATGAAACTTCATCCCACGCACTCTTAAGCTGTGGAATGACCTCCCTGCTGCGGTTTACCCAAGCACCTACAATATGGGTTCTTAAAGAGGGGCATCAGAAGGTTTCTTTATGGTAGGCAGCAAGAGTGTATCACCCCTGGTGTTGCGTACATCCATAGGCCACAGTAACCATTTCCCATCAGGTGGGCCGTGTGCCACCTAAGTGGTATAAAAAAATAAATTCAATGTATATTTCTCTACTGATAAATTTCTAAGTCATGGTATATTATTATTGTGTGTTTCTATTGCATTGAATCACAGAACAAAAGGGTAGTCCAACCATTAAAGTTGACTTAGAAACTTTGTTCAATCTACGGGTATAGGCTTCACTAACAAAGGCGATTAGATAAACACCCTCATCAGGCTTTCAACGGTACAACTTTATTTATACTATTACTGGCTTTGCCCCTAGTCTAACTTACCGTAAACTGTTCAATTATTTTATTAATATTCACAAAACAAGGACGATTACATTATTAAATCTTGATATTAATTTGCTAAAATGCAGATAGTATCTCTGCTTGGTTTCGAAAAAAGAGTCATATGACCCGAACATTGCTATACTGATTCTTGTTTAATTTTATCGTCAGGTAACATAAGATAATGTAAACAAAACTATTTTGTGTCAATTCTGTGTCAATAAAGGTTATTATTATAATTATTACACCAAACTTTGCCTCTCCCTGGATTGCATTTCCTCGAAGAGAACTCAACATTGAGTTAAGCTCGCTTTTGTAAGTGTGCAACAAAGAATAAATAAATACATACATACATATAATCACCCACATTTCACCAATAACTGTATTCGGTCCCACGTAATAGGGGGTGAGCCTATTGCCCTATTCCGTGCACTATTGTTGACTCAAGCCATGCATCTGACGCTGAGTCTGGTCTATATATATCTGTCTGATGTTAAACAGCCCTATCCCCAATGACAGTTTTAAAAAAGGCTATCCCTTAGTCGCCTTCTACGACACCGCATTGGAAGAGATGCGGTGACCCTAATTCTACTCGATCGGAAACCACGCGGCAAATAAATAAATGAAAACAATATAAAAAGCTTTTACTTTGTGGTGACGGAGAAAGAATACAAGTATCACCATCCCATATCATCCGGAGGGTATAGTAAGAGACGCCTAACAGAAAAATACGCAGTGATATCACTGCGAACAAAGGCGTCATAAAGTCTTAAGAATGGTTGCCAGTCCCAAGTTTGACTTGGCTAACGTTGTTTAACCATGAAATGTGTTAACGTCCTGGGTTACCACTTAGCTACGAGCCCTTTATCGCTGCCTGTGTATAACTAATATTGAACATCCCTTAAACGAGCAACCAAACTCTTGTTTATTATAACTGTAGCTATAGAAAGGTAGGTGAAACTTATTGACCGTTATCTAAAGGATATTGTTACTGAACCGCCAAGTAATTGGTCAATTGAAAGCGGATTTATTATAGAGCCTGTCTGTTGCTGACATTTTCCGGAAATTATCTTCGGAATTAGACCGAACTAGTAATTTTATCACACTAAAATCAACTATATATTATTCTAAAACAAGATATTAATTGCAAACATGCAATAATATGTAATACTAGCGACCAATTCATATTAAAATTCTTTATTTCTTAAAATTAAAAATAAAAACTAATATTACCACCGCTTCCTAGGCGCTAGTGGAGAAAAAAAGGCGCAACAAACTCCACTCTAATAGGTTTGGGAATCATTCGGTCAGTCCGGTCAGTCGGGACAAGCAATATATATATTTATATATCACATACCTAGATACACCTACACATACACACACACACATTAGCTCAACACTACCTCAATCCAAAAAATCATTTTTTTAAGGCATCGAAAATACCGTTTTACTTTATTTCTATTTAATGTATTAAAAACTTTCTTATACGTTCTTGTATATAATTTTACGTTCATATTTATTGTGATAATGGTCTTCCCTCAAATTACAGTAACACTTTACAATTTATTTTTTTGAGTTAGTTGGTATTTATGACAAAACAATACTTACATTTGTAAACAAAAGGAGGTAGGACATGACGGTATCTCCCGTCCAAAATTGAGCAGTCCGCCTGGGTAAGTACCTCCGCCCTACAGAATACTCCAGCTATAATAACCTTGTGTTGTGTGCCCGGCGGTGAGTAGGGTAGCCAGAGCTCACTGAAGAGGTGCTTTGCTGTCAGTGGGAAGACCAAAGGCTTAAATTGACCCCACTGACTGGTGGGAGCGTGAAATGTTGGCGCGGTGGTCAGGGAGACCCGGTGAAACGGTTATCCACTGGCCGCCCGCAGGCTGTACGGTTCCCGAATCTGGGGATTACTTAATCTCTGCCCCAGGAGGCTGAACCAGCAGCCGGAGAAGGAGACCGGAGTGGACTCGGCTTCAGTATCTGGGAGGGGACCGGGGGCCCGTCCGCCCACCGCGCCAGCCAATCACACAACCCCAACTTGTCTGTAGGGGTAGAACGCCTTGCTTTGTCTTCTACACTGGAGGCACAGAATCTCTTTTTACCTTCTTCCCCCCCCCCCCCCGTCTCATACATGAAATTACGAAAAAGCAAGAGAAACTTTACCACAGCGGCACCATCATCCACAGCCACCTATGGGCTCTCTCAACTAGTGCATTCTATCACTAGAACACCAGAAATTGAGACCCACAGAAGCTCTATACTGGACCTTCTGCTGACTACGCGCCCGGATGAATACTCCATAAGGGTTGAAGCACCTCTCGGTAACTCGGACCACAACCTCGTCCGGGCGCAAGTGACACTCACGCGGCCTGAACCACCGCGGCCACCTCAGTGGCGGCACGTATGACACTACAAGTCAGCAGACTGGGACGGACTGCGAGAATTCTTCGCGTCGTACCCGTGGAGGCAGCTTTGCTTCACTTCTGATGATCCAAGCTCCAGTGCAACAGCAGTCGCTGACGCGATTCTAGTGGGTATGGAATGCTACATCCCCAACCGCTGGGTCGCGACAGGAGCGAGCAAACGCCCGTGGTTTAATAGGCCTTGCAGGGGAAGCTAGAGACCGCAAGCAATCTGCATACAAGGCTTGGACCACGGCTCTTACCAATAAGGATCCGAACATCGCTGAAGTGAAGCGGAAGTTGAATGCTGCTTCGAGGTCCAGTAAATAAGCAACGTCTAGGGCAAAGTTTGAGTTCATCGGCAGAATTGGCGAACGGCTTGCGCGCTACCCATCTGGCAGTCGTGCATTTTGGTCGCTTGCCAAAACTGACGAGGGAAACTTCAGCCAGTCTTGCCTTCCGCCGCTGCGAAAATCCGACGGTAGTCTGGCCCATGGCGCTAACGACGGGAACGCCGAACCACCCATGATCCCCAGCAGTGGTGCTTCCATGACCGAAGTTAAAATCACGCAACGAGTGGACCGGCGCGGCGCGAGCTTAAGTCCCTAGATGTTCGGAAGTAGAGTAGGCCGGACGGTATACCGGCGATGGTGCTTAAGCACTGTGCCCCCGAGCTGTGCCCTGTACTTCCACGCCTTTTCGCACTCTCGTACTCTGCGAGGCGGGTCCCGGCTTCGTGGAAGACCGCATTCGTGCACCCTGTTTCTAAGAAAGGTGACAGGACAGATCCGACCAATTATAGGCCTATCGCTATAACCTCCGTGTTATTAATACACAGCTCCTGAGATACCTTGAAGGAAACGATCTACTGAGCGACCGACAGTACGGCTTTCGCCACCGTCGCTCTACCTGTGACCTTCTTGTCTATCTCACAAACCGGTGGGCGCAAGCCATCGAGAATCGGGGTGAGGCACTAGCGGTCAGCCTCGATATAGCAAAGGCCTTCGATCGGGTCTGGCACAAAGGTCTTCTTGCGAAGTTGCCGTACTATGGACTCCCTGAGGGACTTTGCGAATGGATCGCCAGCTTTTTGTGCAACAGAAGCATCCAAGCTGTCGGCGACGGCAGCTGCTCGGACTGCATGAACATAAACGCTGGTGTCCCACAAGGCTCTGTGTTGTCTCCGACCCTGTTTTTGCTGCATATCAATGACATGCTGTCTGATGGCTCCATTCATTGTTATGCGGACGACAGTACTGGGGACACGGGGCCGTGCAAATATCCCTCAGTGCGAGGTGGAGAACAGTCGCGAACAACTTGTGTCTGAAATCGAGACTACTCTCTCTGGAGTATCCGATTGGGGACGACTAAACCTAGTCCAATTCAACCCCACTAAGACACAAGTATGTTTATTCACCGCTAAGAAACCCCATTCATTGTAGCGCCGCAATTCCTGGGCACACCGCTTACCATCTTCTCGAGTATCGGGGTCGTTGGTGTCGATATCTCCAGCGACGTCCAGTACCGTAATCATTTGGAGGACAAGGTTAAGTTGGCATCAAAAAAACTTGGAGTACTTAACAGGGCGAAGCAGTACTTCATTGCGGGGCAGCAACTCCTTCTTTATAAGGCTCAGGTACGGCACCACATGGAGTACTGGACCCTCTTAGCCTTAGGAGGGACTTTGCCTCGCTATGTGTGTTCTACCGCCTATAAAATGGTTTGTGCTCAGATTAATGGTTTGACATGATGCCCACAGCTACATTCTATCATCGCACCTCTCGCCATAGGCAGGGAATTCATCCTCACACATTGCGAACTGAGACGGTGCGCACTGTGCGCTATGAAAGAAACTTCATCCCACGCACACTTAAGATGTGGAATGACGGTAACCACTTTGCTTAGGTGGGCCGTGTGCTTGTCTGCCACCTAAGTGGTATAAAAAAAATTTAAAAAAAAATACTAAGTCAAAATAGTAAAGTAATTGATCTTAGTTCATCACAAGTTTGACCACAAACACCAGCATAACTAAAAATAATTTAAATATTCAAAACACGGCTAATCTTCAATAGTCGTCCAATTTGAAATAATCGGATTTAATCGAGAATAGCAAAAATAAGAGATTGTGCAAGCGCAGTCTTAGTGGCAGTGGGTAGGAAATTTTAAAGCCTACGTAGGGACCCTGCCACTGCTATTACTAGTTCTAGAAGATGCGGCCCCTACTATAAGCGACTATCAATAACGATCCCTAGATTTTTAACTTTGTCAGTATGTGGAACTATTGTTCCACTGCAAATCGGGTCCGAACTTTACTTGTATTATTAGCAATCCCTTCAGCTAACATGTCGCAACTGTTAATGCGTTAGTATTGTTGATAAGGGCGTGAACCAAGTAAATCAGCTAAACTAAGTTATAGCACCAATCTTCACATTATTTATGAAACTATTTTGTCTTTTTAGATTATGTAGTTTTGAACGCAAATTATGGTAATGATAAAAAGACATTTTGGAATTATTTTGTGTTGCGCGAGTCTTTAACTAGGTGAGCGATAAATAAACGTTGTTTTGCCGCTATTATCATATTCATAAATTGCGACCGAAAACGGTGCGCACTGTGCGGTATGAAAGAAACTTCATTCTATGCACGCTTAATCTGTGGAATGAACACCCTGCTCCGCTTTTCCCAAGCGCATACAATGAGTTTCTTCAAGAAGGGCAGTAGAAGATTTCTTCGTGTAACGCCACTGGTGTTGCATACGTCCATAGGCCACGGTAACCACTTCTCATCAGGTTGACCGTGTGTTTGTCTGCCATATATTGGTAAAAAAATGGGGGTAGAAAGATGAAAATTTAGGGTAGAATGTATTTTTATCAATGCCAAATCACTAAAAATAAAAAAGAAATGCAAAAAATAAACATACTTTTATAAACATTGGGACTCAAAAGATATTCACGACTGATTCTCAGACGTAAACAATAATGCAAACATATCATTATTAAATATGTGGATAGGCGCTAGGTTAATTAATTTAATATGGTAGATACTATATCCATCCGCGTATACAAAAACCACGGTAGCCTAGTGGTATGGGTAATGCCGAGACGAGGTCTCGGGTTCGATCCCAGGTTTTACCATGGCACACACCAATGGCTTACTACATCACAATTTGACCACTCATTTTCAAAATAAATTGATTTGACTTTGACTTTGACAAAGAATTCATAAGAATCGATCAAGCCATTTCCGAGGAGTTTGTTGACAAACACTTCGATACGAGAATTCTATCTTCTTCTTGCTCTTAGCGTTAATCCCAGTCGCATCGGAAGCTTTCACAAACGAGTCTGGGATATACTTTGTCAGTTTATCTGAGGATTTGGCTACTGACCAGTTCTTGAACTTGTTGACGCTCCAACTGCCCGTAACAACTGCCATAGATATTCGTACGGCAAATGGAGCCGACGTAACGTGCTCTTTGAGGCATGACCAGACCAGTGCAAATACCTATATTCATACAAACAAATGTTTGCACTGAACGGAAATCGAACCTGAGTTTTTTTTTTATACCACTTAGTTGGCAGACAAGCACACGGCCCACCTGATGGAAAGTAGTTACCATGGCCTATGGACGTCTGTAACACCAGAGGAGTCACAGTCGCGCTGCCAACCCTGTAAGTACAGAGTTTCTGTGCCGTCAGTAGAAGACAAATCAGGACAAGCCTTTAGTCTTCCCACTGACGGCACAAATTCTCCAGTGAGCTCTGACTACCCTACTCACCGCTGGGAACACAACACGAAGTTATTATAACCGCGGTATTCTGTAGGGCAGAGGTACTTCCCCAGTCGCACTGCTCAATCGGGCGGATATACCGCCGTGTCCTACCTCCTTCAAGTTTTCTGCATAGCGGTCCATAACCACCACGCCATTGAGCGTGTCAACGTTATTTATAGTTTAAGAAATTAATAACACATAAAACAAATAGATATTCGTATTTAAGTTATCGGGATATTTACCATGTTGTATTGTTATGAGTTTCCGATATTCCTCTCCTTCCGAATGAGTTCCTCCGCAATCATGTTGCTTGCAATATCGCCGAAATATCGGCAACTCATAACAATACAATAGTTTACCTATCGCGATAGATTTAATATTAATGTTGGTGACCATGATAGTTTAAATAAATATATATTCAGTATAATATTCATGCTTGTTAAGTATGATTATTCAGTAGCGCTCTAGTATTCATTAAGTATTCAATATTCGAATATTATTGCAACGTCTATCTATTATCTTAGTTCACTACCAACCCCTTTGTAAACATACGTACATAGTAAAGTGAAAAATAACCTAAAACGTGCGGTGTTGGTATAATTTTAAGATAACTTGTATAATATTTTGAACACAAACAGCAAAATGCTTTTATTAAAAAGTAAAATATGTGGGTAGGCGCTAGATTAATTAATTTAATACGGTACTATATCCATCCGCGTATACAAAAACCGCGGTAGCCTAGTGGTATGGGTAATGGACTGCTGAGACGAGGTCTCGGGTTCGATCTCAGGTTTTACCATGGCACACACCAACGGCTTTTTGATGCTTTTCGTAGTTATGTGTGTATTTATCGCAGGTTTATAAGTGCCCGGTTAATGGCAATAGGCTCGCCAGCTATTATATTGGGACTTAAACATAAACTGGCGAAATATGGGTGCTAACACCTCTGCCTACCCCTTCGGAAATATAGGCGTGAGTTTATGTTATGTTATGCTATATCCATACAAACATATAATCACGCCTTTATTCCCGAAGGGGTTAGGCAGAGGTGAATTAACACCCACATTTCACCAATCATCAAGTCACTACCCCAATCCTGTTCCATCATAAATTTTATTTTTATGATATTCGCATTGTAATTTGAATTATTAAGTATATTTTCTTTTTTGTGTGGAAATTCCTTCGGCTACCCCTTAGGGTGGGGGTGGTTATGTTGAACTCGAACCCACTTATTCCGCGCGCCATCTCTGGTCTTCATATGATATCCGTCATTCTCTAAACCAGACTCATCTCTCAACATCGAGCTGGCTGGATGTGGGTACCACGGGGTTTTTAAGTGCCTAACTGATTGGTACTTAAGAGTATAATCGGTAGCAATTGAAAGTTTCGGGTTCTAATACATTATCAACACAAACGGCACTCCTAGCAAAAGCAATTTAATTTGGCTGAAGAGGTTAGCGAGTATACTCATATTCAAACTCAATTCAATTCAAATAGTTTATTTCGGTAAAGCAATTAACTAGTTCATTTAACTTTTAAACTATTGCGTTCCATGATATACAATAATACATACATACATACATTAAATCACGCCTTTATCCCCGTAAGATTAGGCAGAGGTGAATTAACACCCACATTTCACCATTAACTGTATTCGGTCCCACGTAATAGGTGGTGAGCCTATTGCCGTATATCGGACACTATAGTTGACTCGAGGCCCGCATCTGGGGCTGAGTCTGGGCTGTATATATCTGTCTGATGTTAAACAGCCCTATCCCTTAGTCGCCTTGTACGACGCCGCATGGGAAGAGATGGGGTGGCCCAAATTCTACTCTGCCGGGAACCACGCGGCGAAATACAATAATGTTAACGGGAATTAACCTATACAATGATCATGATAAATTGCCATTAACATTATTTTATAACAATAGTTCATGCTCTAACCGTTCATCTAATCCATATGGAATCATATGGATTATATGATCATCACCCAATCACTTCCGAAGGGTGTCGTAAGAGGCGACCAACGGAAAAATACGCAGACTATATCACTGCGAGAGAAAGAAAGCTCGAAATAAAACCCTGCACCTACCAACCCGTCTGGACAACGTGAAAACAGTAGGCCAAAGCTTCCCAGCATTGGGAGAGGCCTATGTCCAGCAGTATGACGACGAAGTATGACGACCTCCGTGGCGTAGCGGTAGAGCATTCGACTGCTATGCAGGGGGTGCGGGTTCGATTCCCGCTCAGTGCAAATATTCGTATGCATGAATATGTATATTTGCATTGGTCTGGGTGTTTCTATGTATAATATGTATATATTTACAAAAAAAAAAAAAAAAAAAAAAGTATCTAAGTATGTTTATCCGCATTCTAGATTCCATAACACAAGCTAGTTAAGCTATGCTTACCATGGGTCTAGATAGCGTTGTGTAGAATGTTGTGGAATATTTATTTAATATTATACATACATAAAATCACGCCTGTCTCCCATAGGGGTAGGCAGAGATCACGGATCTCCATTTGCTACGATCCTGACATATTACTCTCGCTTCATTCACTCTCATTACATTCTTCATGCATGCTCGTCGGTTTAGAGTACTCCTGACCTGCCCCTTTTGGGTCTCAAATGTAAGGTAGATATTCATCTTCTGAGTTTCAAGTCAACTACGCTGTGGATTTTTATTGGTAAAAGGGAGGTGTCAAATTCAAAAAACCGACTGCTGTCTAAAAGGTCGAAAGAAGTTTGATAGCAGGCGGTATCCATTTACCAATCATAATTTGATACTCTCTACTACAACTGCTACTTTATTTAGACGAGTGACAATACGTTTGTAGAATTGAACAGATTGATTAACTTATGGGATTGACTGTTAATACTGTTGTTGCCGAGTGGATCCCGGCAGAGTATGATTTGGACCACCCCATCTCTTCGCATGCGGTGTAGTACAAGGTGACTAAGGGATAAGGCTGTGTAACATCAGACAGATATATACAGCCCAGATTTAGCCTCAAAAGCATGGCGTGAGTCAATTATAGTGCCCGGAAGACGGCAATAGGCTCACCCCCTATTACGTGGGACCGAATACAATTATTGGTGAAATGTGGGTCATTATATGTATGTATGTATTTACACTCTTTGTTGTACACTTAAAAGGAATATTTTACAAAGAAATGAATTTTATGTACAAAGGCGAGCTTAACTCAATGTTGAGTTCTCTTTTAGCACAGAGGAATTGCAATCCTCCCAGAATTTAATGATTGGTGAAATGTGGGTGTTAATGCACCTCTGCCTCACCCTCTGGGGATAAAGGCGTGATTATATGTACGTAAACAATTAATTAATTAATTAAATTTCATAATTAATTTAATTAAATACATTTAATTTTCTAAATTTATTATATTTTATAATTATTTTAATTAATTTAATGTGATAATGGGAGGATGGCAAGAGACCGGATGGCATGTCGTTAATGCCATGGAAGATGGGTAGGACTCTGGTGTGGAACGCCACATGCGTTGATACCATGGCTCCTACCCATATAACTAGCACGGCTGGCTGTGCTGGTGCTGCTGCTGCTTCTGCAGAGGCTCTCAAGCGGCGCAAATACTTCAATCTCATCGGAGATTATGAATTTGTGCCGTTTGGAGTCGAGACTTTGGGTTCATGGGGTCCGAGCGCTCGCAACCTCTTCCGTGAGATTGCGAAGCGTATGGTCGACGCTTCTCGTGACCAGAAGTCTGGCCTCTTCTTAGGTCAGAGAATAAGCATTGCCATACAACGTGGCAATGCTGCCAGTCTTCTGGGAACGCTACCACAAGAGGCATGCGATGCGGAAGAATTCTACGACGCATTTTAATTGTTCTTAGCTATAAGTTGTATAATAGTTATTTTATTTTTATATTATTTAATATTTATAAATTATTTCTTGATTTGTTTATTAATAAAATGTTTATGTTCATAAAATAAAATAATATTATAATGATTTTAATGTCAATGAGCTTTCTTGTCATGTGATAATGTCACTTGTATAGGGGCATTTGTCCTATCTACACTGTCGTATTATATACCAACCGTAATCTAACTCCTTGACCGTCAATCCACCGAGATAGTGACGTAACCTCCCCACTTGTGAAACTGAAATTCTATCATTTCCTTCATAGAAATAGATAATAATTAAGTCAGTTACGAAATCCTACATCGGCTAGAGGCATCGATCCCTCTTGTGGCTTGCGAAAGAGGTATGAGTGGTAGGAAACGTGTCACCAATGTACAAATATAGGCTATTATAATCAATGGACTTTGATATATAAGTATACTAAGGCTCTCACTAATAAAAAAATACCCAGGGTATATACAGCTGTTGTCAAAATTTCCATTAAAAAATTTGACATAAGAGTTATTATATACCTACCCTGTGTAATTTCTATTAGTAAGGCCCTTATTTTATAATGCTAAAGAGTTTGTTTGTTTATTTGAACGTACTAATCTCAGAAATTCTTTTGCTGTTGATCAGTCCGTTTTTCAAAGAATATTTTAAGCTGCATATTACTACTTAAATAACACGTTACTACTTAAATAAATAATACGACAATATTATTAATATGTATGAATTATGTATTATATTTATATATATATCGATATGTATATAAATATAATACATAATTCATACATAAAGACTGCGTGGCAGAAGGTGGCGCGGGTGCGCAGTGCAAATGTTTGAATGCATGAAAAGAAAAAGCTCGGAGATTAAGTTAAGCCGTTGGTCCCGGTCGCCATACGAACATATATGGCAGTCGTTACGGGGAGATGGAGCCCTCAAAATCCGACCAGTCTAAATAGAACTCCGATATCGCTAATTAGTTGTGGAGATTAGTAGGTCTAAAAGAGCCACTTTAATGGAAATGTGTTGTGTTCCCGGCGGTGAGTAGGGTAGCCAGAGCTCACTGGAGAGATTTTGTGCTGTCAGTGGGATGACCAAAAGCTTGTCCTGCTTTGTCCTCTACACTGACGGCACAAAATATCTGTTCATACAGGGTCGGCAGCACGGATGTGACTCCACTGGTGTTACACACGTTCATAGGTCATGGTAACCACTTTCCATTAGGTGGGCTGTGTGCTTGCCTGCCACCTAAGTTGTATAAAAAGACGTATTAGAATAATATTTTGTCCTGCGGTGATATTTACACGATATTAGGTTCTATTTAGTACATTAATTATTGTGATTAGACTCATATGAGTGACCATTTAAAGAATTTTATAGGAATCTATTAGAATTATTGAAAATTCATAAAGTTACTAGTTTTTAGCAGAATCGCTAAATGTGACCTTTTAGACCCGCAGATGGCATTCGCTTCGCAGAAAATATCGAAGTTCAACCGCGTCACAATTAGACTGGAAAACCGACTGAGTTAGGAATAGATTCAGAGAATGATGATATTTAAATGGATAAGCGTCCATGATTGAATATGCTGCCTGCATTCTTCTGTATACAGGCTTAGACTGTCTACCGATACCTGACTAGTGCACAGGGAGCCTTGTTTCTTGTTACTCGGTTACAAGCTTCTTGCGTTACCTTGTTACGTCGCAAACGTGATCATATAACTATTATAAAGTGATAGTTTAGATGCTATAATATGAAAGTTTAGACAGGTGGCGGTTTGATATATGTTATTAAATTACGTCTGAACGGTTTCGGGGATCTGAAAGAGCTACTAGCTGTTATTGTTTCATGGTACCACTCGCTTGAAATTGTAAGATTTAGTTAATAACAATAATACAAAAATAAAATAAAATTATATCACAATTATAAATTATAACGCAGTTAGTATTAAAATTATCGGGATTTTAACCATGTTGTAATATTCTGAGTTTTCGATATTTTGACACTGTTTACCGCCAATACTCAAGTTCCTCCGTGATCATGGTGCTTGCAACAGCGCCGAAATATCGGAAACTCAGAACAATACCACAACAATAAATATCCCGAAAACTTTTATACTAATGTGAGTGACCATGATATTTTAAATGTGTAAATAGCGCAGTTGTTACATTTTGTATAATCTATTAATTTAGAATGTATTTATTGTGCCGGCAACACCGACAACATCAGGTGGAGAGGAGTAGTAGGTGGCGCACGGCTGAATAAAGTGATATACTCTGTGGACATTTTTAGCGGGATTACATTTTTGGCGCTCGTAGAATTAGGCGATTATTATGAGAATTCAAGAAGTGTAACTCGCATATTCATAAATTAGATACACTTACATGTATAAGTGTATCTAATTTATGAATATACGACTTGACAATATGCTTGCTCTTATTTATTAAAAAATATATTTCTCGAGATCCACAAGACTCTATTCTTGGGATTAAATTTAACAAACGAATTCCAAACCATAATCTATCTTTTTGATAAATGTCATCCAGATCCAAACCTCCATCCATTCACCAAAACTGGAATACAGTAAACAGTTTTGCAATTAGTACGAGTAAGATTATGATTTACATACATACATATAATCATGCCTTTATCCCCGGAGGATTAGGCAGATGTGAATTAACACCCACATTTCACCAATCATCGAATTCGGTCTCACGTAAAAGGGGGTGATCCTTTTGCCGTCTTTTGAGTGTTGTTGTTGACTCGAGCCATGCATCTGAGGCTGAATCTGGGCTGTATATATCTGTCTGATGTTAAACAGCCCTATCCCTTAGTCGCTTTGTACGACACCGCATGAGAAGGTGATGATTTCGACGACCTCCGTAGCGTAGCGCTAAAGCATTCGACTGCTACGCAGGGGGCGCGGGGTTTGGTTCCCGCTCAGTGCAAATATTTGTATGCATGAATATGTATATTTGCATTGGTCTGGGTGTTTCTATGTATAATATACATGTTTTTACAAAAATCAGGTATCTAAGTATGTTTATCCGCATTCTAGATCCCAAAACACAATCTAGTTAAGCTATGCTTACCATGGGTCTAGATAGCGTTATGTAGAATGTCATGGAATATTAAAATTTTTATATTTAATTCAATTTATATATTTGTATAAAATCTTTTCTTACCGTTACAAACGCCTTGTGTCAGAAGATAGCGCTTATACCCCAAACACTACAGATTTTAATATGTCATATCGCCTATATTGCAGTATTTGTAGTTCACTGCTGGACATAAGACTCTCCCAATATGCGTCTTAGCACCCGAGGAAGAGACATCTAACAAATTAAACAAGATTCACATTAGAATATGGAGGCTAACATCCCTGGGGCCTTAGCACCATTTCTTTATAAAGTAATATTAATTCAATCTTACTTCACTTTCATTGTGTACGGACTACGAGTAGGACAGTTGTCATACGTCGATATGTTTGTACTTTATCTTGTAAGAAAAGTCTAAAATCTAATGTCGTACAAGACGACTAAGAGATAGGGCTGTTTAACATCAGACAGATACAAGTATATACAGCCCAGACTCAGCCTCAGATGCAAGGCTCGAGTCGACAACAGTGCCCGGAAGACGCCAATAGGCTCTTTCCCTCACGATTGGTGAAATGTGAGTGTTAATTCACCTCTGCCTAATCCTCCGGATAAAGGCGTGATTGTATGTATATATGTACTTCACATGGCTATTCGTATTTAACATTTGGAGATAATGGACGAAAGAAGACTGACACGAAACAATTTCATGAAGCGAGGGTGAATGGACAATCCGGTAGGGGTCGACGTAGACATACGTATGTCAACCAGATCGAAGGCATTTTAAAGAAAAGACATGTCAAGAGTACCCGAAACTGGCAAGCGTATATGAAAACAATTATAGAAGAAGCGGAAGATGTATGCCAGGATCGTGACAAGTGGAAAACTGTAGTCTCTGCCTTTCCCACTGAGAAAAGGCGTGACTGTATGTATGTATGTGTATGTATGTATGTGTATGTATGTATGTATGTGTATGTATGTATGTGTATGTATGTATGTGTATGTATGTATGTGTATGTATGTATGTGTATGTATGTATGTGTATGTATGTACTTGACTACCAATTACCATGTACGGACAGTGTATGTGTAGACAAAGCACTTGCCTTTATGCCTATTCGACATATTTGACCTATACGAAAAACGTACAACTGCTAAGTTATTTAGTTTTTGTTTTCTTCTTTACGACCAGTAAAGTACCTATAACAGTAGACAAAATGTGATAATTCACATGTGACACCTCTTTGAAGTGAATACCTTTTTGCGAATTAAATTATGTTTTCAGCACATTTGTTCATAGTGGCTGTAATTTCACTGCACTCAGGGACAAAATGTTATTAAACTGTGACTTTATCCTTGCTAATTCACTAGTGAGTTATAGCTTTTTTTAACTTAATTGTTTGTGTTGCTTTGTTCTTAAAAAGTTTCAATGAGAAAAAAATCATGTTCAATAGTACAAATAAATTAATATACCTACTGCTTGCTTATGTTATGCAACTTGTACGTATTTAATAAACAAAACTATGACATCAAAACAGTACATTACATTTTACCAACCGCATATATACTAATTGTTTCTCTAAATAAAATTTTCATCTATGTAGGTACTGTATTATAGTAGTTGATGAAACTGTTGCATAATAAGCCAAACTATATGCAGTTTCATACACTATTCTTCTAATCTCATGAAATACCTAGTTAACATAATTTACGTAAAATTACAAAGTTAGTTTTAGCGCCAAAATTCACCCCAGACTACCGGAAAAAATACATTGATACCTCCTTGAGTCCAGTTCAAATTGAATCGAAAACCGTTTTTTTTTTAATTTATTTTGATACTCTGTGCGTAAACAATGTCATTTAAAATGTTTTTAATTTTCAATGCTTACATTTCAGAATGAAAGTAGATAAAATGATTTTTTGTATTATTTTATTCGCAAGTGTGTTGAAAAACGTCGACTAATACACGTGTGTATTCATTATTACCGTCTTTGGCTCTCTTAAGATCAATGGCGCCTCAGCGGTAATCAACAACTTTACACACTCGTACCACAATATACGTCAAATATTTGCCAAGTCAACAAACGCCCAATAGCAAACACAAATAACCAAGTGTAGTGCCACCATAACAAATGAAACAAATAAATGTCTCCACTACAGTATGAGATAGGTAATGTTTGACCCAGTTTAACCACATAACACTGGTATCCTGCGTATCTTGATGGACGCTCACAGTCCACTTCATACTTTGAAATTTAAAAAACTAAATTAAAATAATACTGCTAAAGATGGTAGTAGCCTCCCTGTCTTTATAACAAATAAAATGTATTCTAAGCAGTTAAGTGAGTAAAAAATTATTTGATCAAACAAGGGTCTTTTCTTAGAACAATACAGATAAATTTTGTTAGACCTCTCACCGTAAAATCTTTACACGCAAGGACGAAACCACTGGGCGGATCAGAATAAACTCAAACAAAGATTAATGACGGGCTATTTCTGCTTACCCTGGGGAGTAAGGCGTGAGTATTTATTTATGTTGATTTAAGTGCTCCAAAATTGAAAAAAAACAGTCAATTGCGAGTCGGACTCACTCGCGCAAGATTCTGTACCATTTCCGTCTTTTTTATACCACTTAGGTGGCAGACAAGAACACGGCCCACCTGATGGAAAGTGGTCACCGTGGCCTATGGACCCTTGCAAAACCAAGAGACACACACTCGCGCTACCAACCCTGCAAGCATTGAGAGTTTCTATGCCGGCAGCGTAAAAGACAAAGCAGGACAAGCTTTTGTTCTTTCCACTGACAGCACAAAACCCCTCCAGTCAGCTCTGGCTACCCTACTCACCGCCTGGAACACAACATGAGGTTATTATGGCCGCGGTATTCTGTAGGGCGGAGGTACTTCTCCAGTCGGTCTGCTCAATTGAACGAAAGACTGTCGTATCCTACATCCTACCGTTCCGATATTTTGTGAAAGTGGCAAATCAAATACATCATTTGTGAACATTTCAACCGCCTGGTTGTGACGGTTCACAAAATACAATCTGGTGACAGACAGACAGACAGCAAAGTCCAAGCCATAATCTCATAGTATCTTTCATTTACTCATAGCAGTAGAGTTATTTTTTTATTTTAGTTATTTACTCTTTGGACACGGAACCCTAAAAACATGTCTATATTATCTGTTGGTTAGTACACGGAGTTTTTCCGAGCCAATTTATTTCTATTAAACTTTAAACCACAGAACAAATCAATTTGTTTGTTTAATAATGTTCAGCAGCAATAGGTATGGTGTATTCATAGTGTAGATAAGATTGCTGAAGCCCTGTACTCTCCTCTTGAAAGAATTGCAGGCGATTTGTTACACCACTGTAAATGTAGAATTCCACTTGTTTGCTGAACTGTGCGGCACTGCAATGCACAGTACGCGACACAATTTTTTTCAACAAACTTGCTTGACTCTAATTTCACCGCAATTAGGATTATTAGGATCGGAAAAAATGGCGCACATTGGGAGAGGCCTATGTCCAGCAGTGAATTGCGGTGGGCTAATTGATTGATTGATTGAGGCACATATTGGCACCTATAATCAAATTGTGACTCTTTCCTTGCTATAACTTCACGAGTGAGTTACCTATAGCTTTTTTTATTGATTGAGTTGCTTTCTTGAAAAAGTTTGTAAAAATACACATAAATTAATATGTAGCTCATTTAATGCAACGTAGTATTTAAATAGATAGTTTCACCTAGTTTGTTTATTAAACCAGTTTAATGAACAAAACCTTCACTCAAAAATAGCTCATGTTTTCTCTGTAAAATCTTTAAATTCCCCATTTTCTACGTTCCGAAAAAAGAAACCTAATTTTTTTAGTCTATGGTCTATGCTAAAAGAGCGCTCGTATTAAAACTAATTAAATTTTCCCGCTATTGCGAAAAACTCGTTTTCACTGTTGAATTTATAGTTAATTATAAATTGAATTGTGTACAAGTACCAGTTATGAAGAAAATGATTTATGCTGTTCACCGCCCGATATATGATGTGAAGCCCTTAATGTTATGGAAAGTTTGCTACTTGAAAATTACAAGGGTATATAGTAATATAATGATATATACGCGCATATATATATATATATATATATATATATATATATATATATATATGCGCGTGTGTTGAAAAACGTGTGTTGACGTCGCGTCGGCAGAGTACAATTTGAACCACCCCATCTCTTCCCATGCGATGTCGTGTACAAGGCGACTAAGGCATAGCGCTCTTTAGCATCTGACAGATATATACAGCCCAAACTCAGCCTCAGATGCATGGATTGAGTCAAAAATAGTGTCCGAAAATCGGCAATAGGCTCACCCCCTATAACGTGGGACCGAATTCAATGATTAGTAAAATGTAGGTTTTAATTCACTTTTGCCTAACCCTCCGGGGATAAAGGCGTGATTATATGTATGTATGTGTGTTGAAAAACGTCACCTGTCGGCTTGGGTCTCAATAGCGCATTAGCACCAACATTACACACTCGTACCATAATATACTATTTCCGGTCGACTCTCTCAAGCAAACAATAACAAATTGTGCGCGATCATTCTAGAAATTTCGCCCACTTCTGTATGCTTTTGTGCACGCACACGTACAGGCAGTGGACTGGCGTTGACGCATACAAACAGATCATTCTGCTCAGTGAACATATTCATGCATAAGTATGCTGAAATATACGCTTACAAAAGTAACACACAGCCTTACCAGCGGATACAAAAGCAAATGTGCTTGGTAGAATTTTAGCTTTCTACCAAACACATTACCAAAACTGCCACTTAATTATAGACTTTCTTAAATGATTTTTAATTCTCAAATTAAATGGTATCTTGTAGAGCGACCTTGTAAGGAGCTTTATTTGCACAAATTTCGTACTTAGAACGGAGTCCTTTTAAATTTAAGCGGAACATAGTATAAGCTGGTCTCGGATTAGTAGATAATATAATTATCTTCTCGATGCAGAGTTCTTGAAGGGGAAGCCGTGACTTAATCCGCGCGTCGTGCTTTTATTTAAATAATGCTGATTATGTAAACTCCAGGGGATTTTCGTCTGTTAATTAATAAGCAGAGAAAACCTCATGTTCGATTTTGAAATCTGTGCATCGTTTTAGTTTTTGTGAGCACAATAAGAGGAGTAAAAATATCTATCTCGTTTTTTAAGTGTTTATTCTGAGGTAATTTTTTTTTTTTTTCAAATATATATCATACAATTAGACATCGTACATCACTACACTACATGGTATAAAACAGAGTCGCTGCCCGCTGTCTGCCTTTATGTATACTTAGATCTTTTTACAACTACAAAATGTCAGTATCAGAATAAACGGGATATTTACCATGTTTCATTATTTAGAGTTTGAGTTGAGAATAATGAAACATGGTAAATATCCCGTTTATTCTGATACTGATGTCAGTGACCATGATAGTTAAAAAACTACAAAATGAATTTTAAAGCAGTTTTCTTTATTAGATAGAGTGATTCAAGAGGTACAATACATGGATTGAATAGATAGATATATATTATATAGATAGATATAGAATAGAGAGATAGATAGATAATAGAATAGACTAGATCTTTATTTGCTAGAACATTGTACGGTTAAATGATAAGGATGTTACAAATTATGTCTTATGACTAGGTATTTCATGTTCTGCCTAAATTGGGCATGCAAATTTTCCTTATTATCTAAACACTTTGGCGTACAAAATGATACGAAGTCAAAAGGAAGCTTATACATTTTATACCACCTAATCACATTTTTATCTATACTCTTTACATGTAACAGATAGATATAGTAAAGATGCAAATAAAAAATTATATATATGTGTGTATAACTTTTACATTCTCATATCTGCACCTACCTCAACTAATGACGTATTCAGTTCTCTATTAGCTTTTCAATAACTAAATACCGAATTAAAACCATTTTTATAGAACCTGAAATGGCTATTTCAAGCTATCCTTAAGAAATAGATAACTTAGGTATGCCATAGCCGCGTGGTACCTGGCAGAGTAGAATTAGGACCATATCTGTCCATGCAGTGTCTAAGGCGTCTAAGGGAATTTTTTTATACCACTTAGGTGGCAGACAAGCACGTGGCCCACCTGATGAAAAGTGGTTACAGTGGCCAATGGACGTATGCAACACCAGGGGTGTTAGACTCGCGCTGCCGACCATGAAAAAACCTTCTGATGCCCCTCTTGAAGAACCCCATATTGTAGGTGACCTCCCTGCTTGGGAAAACCGCAGTAGGGAGGTCATTCCACATCTTAAGTGTGTGTGGCTGTTTAACATCAAACAGATATATACAGCCAAGACTCAGCCTCAGATGCATGGCTTGAGTGAACAATAGTGCTCGGAAGATGGCAATAGGCTCACCCCCTATTACGTGGGACCAAATTCAATGGTTGGTGAAATGTGGGTGTTAATTATTCACCTCTGCCTAACCCTCTGGGGATAAAGGCGTGATGTATGTAGGTATGCCATCACAATTTTTTTTTGTAGACCTATAAAGGAGGAACGATTCCACTATTTTATAACTTTGTTATTTTCTCAAAGGGGAGACAGCGTACTGGATTGAAGCTCTTAGTCAGTCTGATTTCTTTTAACAACTTCAACAATTTGTCATAAATTAACAATTTAATACAAAACAGAATCAAAGATCACACTACTGAATTTAATCTTCCTCTTCAGGCTAAACGTTAATGTATTTCGTATTGTATTTATTCTATCACGATCACGACCAAGGCGGTGACTTCCGATCCGGCTCGTTCCTGGGGCAAAGGTTGGCTATTACGATTCAGCGGGGCAACGCGGCCAGCATCATGGGCACTTTTGCGCCGGGAACGATGCGGAGTGGGTTGTTTGATGCGACATGATCGCGAGTTTGTTTCGTGTACCTATTTATGTTTTAATTACTTTGTATGTGATAAATAAATAAAAAAAAATCTATCATATTATAATTTGTAATGTGACTGTGTCTATACATTGGATGTTTAAAAAAATACTTGAGTTATATCAGGTTATCTATTCCGAACTCTAATTACTCCTCCTAATTAGAGTGCGGAATTTTTCCTTCTAATTCCTTCTTCCTACAGTCCCGAGTCCTTTAAGCGGGGCGTGATAAAGCATCTGATGAGGCCGCCAAGTTGAGTGCCATCATTGTAACATTACTTAATGTCTGTAATGGTGACCTGAAACTTTGCTTTTAGCTTACCATCAGGTACGATGAAGTCAAGTCAGTCGGACTATTCAATTGGGCGGAAATACCGCCTTGTCATACATAAGTTCTACGGATAATATGTGTATATGTAAAAAAAGCCCGCTGAGTATCTTGACGGAGTCTTCTCAGGCCGGAGCCGCGTTTTAAACCGGTGGTCCATTTAAATATTCTACAAATACGTTTTGTAAGTACCGTTTTATGTTCTATACAGAATAAATGATTTGTGACTTAGGAGATTACTTAGGGCCCCTGAAACAGGCACTCATATATATATATATATATGGTGGCGCGATTCTCATGCCACCTGAGCTAGTGGACTGTATTTTGCGGGGGGTGAAGTTAACTGTTCCATATGACACTTTACACAACAAACAAGATAGGTGATCGGGTTGCCGCGGAGGTGGTTTAGGCATTGAATGCAACCCGAGAAATTAGGAGAGGATGCACTAACCTTTATGACGCCACGTGCTGTCCAAGCCGGTGCACCGGTCTTCTCTTCCTGGCTCAGGAGTTGCCGCCCACATCACTAAATCACTTGAGGGACACACGAGAGGCACAATCCGATCGGTAAAGGTCTATGAAAGCGGTTAAAATCCAACAAACATTATTAATTTCTGAGAGTCGCGCGCGCCGCTGCCATTGTTGCTTGCTAGTTCAAAGCGGAAGTAAAATGCGGCCACTTTGACCATTGGCGGGGCGCACTATAAGTTTCCGGAATGAATATGAAAAAATACTATTAAAGGTACAAAATTAATTTATTGTTTTTCAAAATAATCTCACTTGGCGTCTATGCACTTTTTCATTCGATCAAACCAGTTTTGAAAACTTTTGTGCCACTCCTCTGTGGTGACCTCTGAAATGTGTTTTTCATACTCCTCGACAGCCTCTTCTGGTGATGAAAATCGTTGGCCGCGTAATTGGTTCTTAATTTTTGGGAACAGATAAAAGTCACAAGGTGCCAGGTCGGGACTGTATGCAGGATGACTCATGAGTTCTACATTTTTCGCCTTCAAAAAGTCATTTGTCTGTCTGGCCGTGTGAGAACTAGCATTGTCGTGGTGCAGGATGATACGGCGTTTACGGTTATTTTACGGAGTTCGTCAATAACTTCCGGCAAACAAATGGTCGTGTACCAGTCACTATTCACAGTACGACGATTTTCTAAAGCAACAGTAGCCACGTGTCCAGTTTTATTAAAAAAAGAAGCAATCATCCGCTTAGATGCATTTTTCACGCGCGCCACTTTGGTTGGTTTCGGCTCATCTTGAAAGACCCATACGCTCGATTGCTGCTTTGTTTTTGGATCGTAGCAATAAATCCATGTTTCGTCACTTGTTACTATGTCCCACACCAAATTTGACGCACCTTCGTTGAATCTGGTAAGCATGGCACTGCACCAAGTGACGCGGTCCGTTTTTTGATCCTCGGTCAAGTTATGTGGGATCCACCGCGAGCACAGCTTTCTCACACCCAAATGTTTGTGTAGGATTGATTGTATTTGACTCGTGCCTATTTCTAAGGATGCGCGAATTTCATGGTATGTCACATGCCTGTCTGTTTCAATCATACGGCGCACAGCATCGATGTTTTTGTTGGTCACAGCGGCGGACGGCCGACCATCGCGAGATTCGTCACTGAGATTGATACGACCACGCTTGAATTCTGCAAACCAGCTATAAACAGTCGTCTTGCATGGAGCTTCATCGCCAAAAGCTGTTTCAAGCCGAGCGATGCTCTGTTGAGCCGTCAAATTACACTTAAAATCGTAGAAAATCATACTACGAAAATTTTCCCGAGTTAAATCCATGTTGATGCAGACACAATTTTTTAAATGGCGCCACAAGGTAAAAACAAAAGACAGTCAGATGAAACAAACTGTATTCTACAGCCAAAGAGTTCTATTTTCAAATGTTGTAATAAATTTTTAAATATTGTTTATGTAAGTGGCCAGTTCCGGAAACTTTTAGTGTAACCTATGTACATATATATATGTAGGCCAGGGGTCGACTATCCTTTCCGCATTCATACATCACGCTCACTTCCTGTGCCTCATGTGTTGCCATCCGACATATATACTCTTCTATACAGAATAAATGATTTTTGACTTAGAAATTTACTTAGGTCTCCTGAAACAGGCTCCCATGTAATTTTTTTATACCACTTAGGTGGCAGACAAGGTACACTTGGTGTGCAAAACCAAGGAAGTCACACTCGCGCTGCCGGCCCTGTAAGCACAAAGATTTTTTATGCCGTCAGTGTAACAGACAAAGCAGGACAAGCTTTTGGTCTTCCCACTGATAGCACAAAAATTCTCCAGTGAGCTCTGGTATCCTACTCACCGGCGGTAACACAACACAAAGTTTTTATGACAGCGGTATGCTGTAGGGTGGAGGTACTTCCCCAGTCAGACTGCTCATTTGGACGGAAATACCGTCGCGTCCTACCTCCTGGTAAATATACATCGATCTGTGGCAACACTGCTACGAAACACTTGTCTAATTGTAATCTCCGTAATTCGTAATTAAAATAATAAGTTTCAAGTGTGATTAAATTGTGTTGAAAGCAAATTACGTTGTAAACATAACCTCTAAAGTGTGTATCAAGAACCATACCTGCGAAAAACTGTGAGTTTTAGAAATAAAGCGTATTCCAAAACGGGAACTCATCGTGATTCTCACGCACACACTCACAATCAGCTGTTAAACAGCTGTTTCTGCAGTGTAGAGATACACTCACACGCACGCAACATAACAACAAAATTGTTTGAAAAGTTATGAATTTTGTTTGACGGCTGACCGCTGTTATTGCCATTCCAAAAAATACGGATGAGATGATATTCTCGTTCTGAGGATTGCGTTTGCGGAGTTGGCTATAAGTAAGGATAAAAATATCATTGTGGCCCTGATATCGGTCTTTTGGACTAATTTTTATAATGGCAGGTTGCAAAATTAAATGTGCTGGCTGTCAGACGATCATCAAAAACAAAGAATATATGAAATGCACTAAGTGTTCTTCAGTGTACGACTTAGAATGTTCGAATATTTCCACGAAACGACTAAGCTCAATGACAATCGAACACAAGCAGGTGTGGAAGTGTCCTACTTGCCTAAGTGCTGAACCCAAAACTGGAAATACGAACACCCCGATAAGACCTAGCAACATACCTGAATCTGAGGTAAGTAATATCACGCTTCGTAATAAAAACATGAATCCAGACAACAACTATTCTAACTCGGGTTGCCGTATGCCAGATGACTCATTACGTGAGCTTATCCGAAGCGAAATTCAATCTGCTTTTAAAACGGTGGTCGGTGACTTAGTGACAAAACACCTACAAAGCATAAATGATAGGCTGACTTGTTTTGAGAAGGCTCTCGACTTCTATAATGTCAAATACGAAGAGATGAAACTTGGCCTAAATGAAAAGGTAGCGGCAATGGGTAAGTTGGAAAATGAAAACGCACAGCTCCAAATAACGGTCAGAGACCTAAACGCGCGATTAAACACTGTTGAACAGCACATGCGGGAGTGTAACTTAGAAGTAAATGGTATACCGGAACATCAAGCCGAGAACCTTATCAATGTGTTCAACCAGCTTACCAACACAATTAAATGTCCACTTCAGTCAGGAGAGGTGTTAAACGCTACAAGGGTTGCCAAGCTGAATAAAGAGACAAATCGTCCTAGATTGGTAGTTATCAAACTCCAAAACCGGGCACTGCGTGATAAAGTTTTAGCTGCGACAGCAAAATATAACGCTGATCATCGGGACGACAAGTTATCAACCCAACACTTAGGCATAGGTGGCAAGCGGGAGCCCATTTACGTCTCTGAGCACCTGAGCCCTGCAAACAAACATCTACACGCTCTGACAAGACTAAAAGCCAAGGAATTAACCTATAAATTCGTTTGGGTTCGCGATGGGCGAATTTATGTAAGAAAAAGGGAAGGTAGTCAAGCTGTGCATATTCGAGATGCTGGCAGCTTGACCTTACTACATAAAGACAAATAGACAGCACATTTTAAGACAAACATCATTGACTTTCAAAACAAAATTCGATTCCATAGAAGTGTACTACCAAAACGTCCGTGGTTTACGCACCAAAACTAGAGACATTTACAACAAAGTGCTGGAAAATAATTACGACGTGATAACTCTTACTGAAACGTGGCTAAATCAGGGTGTGCATGATCGCGAAATTTTTGATGACCGATACATAGTATATCGCAGAGATCGCAACCTGTCACGTGCTAACAAACTGGATGGCGGTGGTGTCCTGCTGGCAGTGTCTAGACACATATCATCGTCTCGCATCTCAAAGTGGGAAAGCGGCTGTGAAGACATCTGGATCACGATTGAGACTACAAAAAACAAAATGCGCAGGAAAATAGCAATATGTGTTGTGTACTTACCCTCTCCGATTCAGGAGGAGGTTCTACGTGAATTTCTTGCTAATGCGCGCGTGGTGTCGGAACATGTTGACGACGTCTTGATAATCGGCGATTTTAACCTGCCATTTATCAAATGGACCATGGACAGTGACGGATATAACTTAATTCCAACTCTACCAAACAACAATGGTGATAATAAAGAGCATAGATTGATGAAGAATCTTTCTGACTTTATAACTTTATGTGACTTACAACAGCAAGGTCTGGTTGCGAATAGTGACGACAATATACTGGATTTAGTTTTAACCAATGTTAACTGTACTACTAGGAAATCGGAAAGCATATTAAGTAAAATTGATGACCATCACCCTCCACTAAACATTGTTATAAGTCTCAAACCGTGTCCCTTGTCCGTGGGTCAACCTCGGCAGGGTTTCAATTTTTATAAGGCTGATTACAATAAAATTCTACCTCTCCTGGAGCGCTTGGAATGGTCGGAGAGTTTCTCTGGATGCGGCGGTGTGGACGAAATGGTTTCAATTTTCTACGACCATTTGAATAACATCATTAGTGAATGTGTGCCAAAGAGAAAACCGTGTAAATTATCTCATCCCATCTGGTTCACCGGAGAGCTTATCGGTCTTTTAAAAGAAAAGAATAAACTTAGGCACAGATCGCGCAAATATAACAATCCCAGAGATAGGCTAGAGTTTGAGTTAATCAGGAAAAGATGTGCCAAACTTATTTGAGACTGTCACGCTAACTACATAGATTCCATAGAGAGAAACCTAAAAAACAATCCCAGGGCTTTTTGGAGTTACATCAAACATAAAAGATCCGGCTCTAACACCTTACCATCAACAATGCACAACAACAATCAGTCAACATGTACTGACAATTGTGACATTGCAAACCTATTTGTTTCTCACTTCAGCTCGGTATACACACCCGGGGACATTTTCCGACCAAAGCAGAACATTAGTGACTCGGAAGGTGTTTACGATTGCCTGAGCATGGTGCACTTTTCCGAAAATGAAATTCTGTCAAGTCTTAAACGCTTAGACACAAACAAGGGTCCGGGGCCCGATGGAATCCCACCACTTTTTATCAAAAGATGTGCTAATTTTTTAGCGCATCCAATTAAAAAAATAATAAATGAGTCTCTAGCCACTGGTATTTTTCCTACTGCATGGAAAAGAGCCAAAATAGTCCCGATTTTCAAAAAGGGAGACAAAAGCGATGTACGGAACTATCGACCAATAGCGATCCTTTCTTGTTTGTCGAAAATTTTCGAATCGTTGGTATCTTCTCAGCTAACTGCGCATACTAAATCATTAATCTGCGACGAACAACATGGCTTCCTACAAAAAAGATCTGTGCTTACCAACTTGGTCTCATACATCACTCCCATCATGGAACGAGTGGATGGCAGTGAGCAGATGGACTCAGTCTATACAGATTTTGCCAGTGCATTCGACAAAGTGGACCATCAAATTCTTATAGAAAAACTCCATAGCCAGTTCGGAATTCGTGATAGACTTCTTGGGTGGTTTGAGTCCTATTTAAACAATCGGGAATATGTGGTAGTAGTTAATAACGCTGAGTCCAGAAGCTACATTGCTGGTTCTGGGGTTCCACAGGGCTCCCATCTTGGACCGATTCTGTTTCTACTGTTCATCAATGACATAGTTCGACAGATCAAGCATTGCGGCTGCTCACTTTATGCCGACGACATGAAAATATCTCGCCAGATTAATTCCGAGGCTGATGCAGGGCTGCTGCAGGATGATCTTGACCGAATTAATGTCTGGTGTCGGGATAACAAAATGTTATTAAATGCTTCTAAATGCCTTCATATCCGATTTACTAGGAAACGGAATGTAACTGAGACTCATTTCTACATTGGAAATGACGAAATTCCTACATCAGGTCAGGTGAGGGATTTGGGTGTTATCCTTGACTCTAAATTAACCTATATTCCACATTACAACAACATGGTTAACAGAGCTGCTAAAATGATGGGTTTCATTAAGCGTATCTCTAAGGATCTGCACGTTTCTTCAAAAATTTTGCTCTTCAATAATCTGGTGAGAAGTATCCTAGAGTTCGGTAGCGTAGTCTGGAACCCTCAGTACGCAGTCCATTCACAGAGCATAGAATCGGTCCAAAGAGCCTTTACCAGACATCTGGCGTTTGTCACTCCTGGGCTTCATCCTGGACGTCCTTACCAGGAACGGCTGGCGTATTATAAGTTGCAATCTCTCAGGGATAGAAGAACTGCCATTGACCTGTTGTTTCTGCAGGATCTGGTTGGGGGCTTATCGCATGAATTGGGACTTTTGATGCGCACGAAAGTATGTGTTCCGAGACCTAATAGCCGATTTAGGAACAAATTTCCGTTCTTCCATGTGCCGCGGTGCAAAACTAACTTGGGTGCACTGGCTCCCTTAGCTAGGTTAACTGCCACATATAACAGTAGCTGGAGACACCTAGACCTCGACATCTTCCACGACCATCCCAGGCGTTTCAAGGATAAATTGACTCAACAGCCTAAACATTATTCATTGGAGTCATTATAATTTTATATTTTTTATTTTATATTGTGAATCTGTCTTCATGTTATGGTTGAATTCGACTTGACATTATTTTTGTATTTTTTATTATTTAATTATTTGATTTTATATTTAATTGGGAACTATTTTTTTTTTTTGTGAATGAATGAATGAATTTTGATTTAATTTTTAATTGACTATGACTATGCTGACATGTTGTACGTAGATTTTAAGCACTTTTCAGACATTTTCTGTATAAGTTTCAATTATTATATTTTTATTGTATGACAATCAGTCAAAGCTGTGCATGTCTATAATTGGTGTAGCACATACCTAATTACCATCTTACCATCTTACTCATAAGACAATGTTTGTGTATACACTGTTGATATGCCTAAATAAATAAATAAATAAATAAAAATAAATAAATAAATGATAGTCCAAATATATGAGGTGAAATATATTTTCAATCAGAGAAATACTTAATGCTCAACTTACGTACTACTCGTAAATATACTAACCACAAAAAGGAAACGAGATTACATGCCACAACCGATAATTGCGAGACAGAAAAATTCCAATCACGGACGATAAGATTACGTAACTACGGTGACAGAGTTCAGTGACCTAAGTCTCTTTGAGAATGATGATTGTTGTCATTAACAGACAAAGGACTTCTCACCATGCGGAAAGGCACGCAATTAAATAATTGAATTTGGAAATATGTACCTGAATAGTTCGATGAATGAATTTGTGAAGCATGCAAGGTAACTTTTTCTTTAGGGTATGAGTTAAAGTTCACGGTAACTAGTACCTTTCTAACAGGTAATATATTAATCAATTAAAAAATAGAAAATTGAATGGGTTCAGGCGGAATTTGAACCCGCGATCTTTCCCTTACAGGGAGAACGCTCTGTCCACTAAGCGGTACCCGCCTGAACCGATACATTTTTTTCTATTTCATAATTGATTTGTATATAATACTAAATGCTTTAAAATTTCATTGAAAAGGTAATGTAAATTATTCTAGAAAAACTGGGCTGTGGGAACATTTCACATCTAAAGATACCTTCGCTGTTCAGTGCCAAAGTCACTTCATAACGGAGCAGAGAAAAATATATAATACTATAGATAGAGTTTGTTTGATTGAACGCGCTAATCTCAGGAACTACTCGTTTGAATTGAAAGATTCGTATTGTGTTTAATAGTCTGGTTATCGAAGAAGGCTATAGACTAGATATTATCTCGCCACGACCTAAAGAGGCAGAGGAGTAATAATAAACGTTAGCAATTACTTCTCCCGTATATTATTTGAAAATGAATAAATATAGCTTAAAGCGGTGACATGGGGCATCAATATATTCTACGGAGAAGCCGAGAAGGGCGGGCTAGTCAATAATATATTTATAGTATCATATGGATCGCGCCTTAATATTTATATGTTGTCTGTCGAGACCATACTTATCGTAAACATTGCCAAGTTATATGAACTGCCCACATAAACAAGTGGCAATGAAGAGCACCTATTAAAAATTCTGATAGGTGCTCTTCATGTACAAGTCTAGGTACTATTCAGCTGGGTGTTCTAAGTGGACTACATCATTTAAGGCTTTTTTTTACGTGCGAATAATCCCCACGGATACCCCCACTACCGGAGCCGGTGGGAGAGGTTATGAGAGTCGTACCGACAAAAACGCACGACGGCTGTGGGTCGTTTTTGGTTGCCGAAGGTGAGGTTAACAGGCATTTCCCTGGCATCCCAGCCGACCCAGGACCATCTTTTTCGATCTGGCACTCTCCTCGGGTGTTGGTACCACAGAGTCCCCTACTCGTCCACGGGAATTGGGAGGCGCGCCTGCTTCTGCCAGGGTGACAGGCGGCTCCACCCGTCACCCCCTACATCATTCGTGGCTAATGTATTGTAGAATAGAATGATTAATATAGGTATTTAAACTATCATGGTCACTCATATTAATATTAAAGTTATCGGGATATTTACCATGTTTTATCTGCAATCATAGATTTTGTCAATTGTTATGTTAAATCAAATAACCCGCCCCGTATCGTTATCCGCGTAAAGGTGCCCATGACACTGGCAGCGTTGCCTCGCTGAATCGCGATGGCCATCCTCTGACCCAGAAACGAGCCGGAGCGGGATATTTACCATGTTGTATTGTTGTGAGTTCCCGATATTTTTAATTCCAATTAAAATTAGTACAATACTGATTGTTGGTACACATCAGTGTTGAGCAAATTTTAATTGCAATTAAACTTGCAATTAACCCGACTACTGTCTAAAAGATCGAAACATGTTTGACAGCAGGCGGTACCCATTAATTTTTCTTTCGGTTTCTGATTGGCATTAGGATACATCCTGCTGTCAAACTTGTTTCGATGTTATAGTCTGCAGTCGGGTTAGTTGTAAGTTTATTTAAATTTGCACAACACTGATGTACAACAATCAGTGTTGTGCAAATTTTAATTACAATTATACTTGCAATCGATATGTTAGACAGCAAGTCGGAATTTTTATTTCTGAATATTTTTTTATTGCAATTAAAATTTACCCAACACTGCTACATACCTTTAGTTCGCACGATAGAATAATTTAAATCAATAAAACAGTTTGACTTGCTCTTATACCTTTGGTGTTAAGATCATTTTGACACTTTGTAGTATGACAATATTGGCATACGCATCTCATGTGATACGTATACGAGTATATGTGCTATAGCTTGACCACAACCGCTGTACCGCGCCTTAGGTATGTGCGCGGCGAGGCGGGGGAGAGTACCGACCATTCCGTTGTGTCAGTCGGCCGCCAACGCTTACGGCGGTAGCTAGTGTCACTTGTAGCTGACTCGTGTGTGTCGGATGCACAAGTGATTAGTATTGCAAGATGGGTCGTGCGTTATCTCGTGATGTGAAGTACATCATTTTTAAGGTAGCCGAGTATTTTAAGAAAAGAAAAGCAGACAAAGAAAGTTTTGAATTTAAAAGTGATGCAAACATTGCTAAAGTTGTAGCGGATGCTACGGGATATTGCGAAAAACCGTAAGAAATATAGTAAAGGTGGGTAATTCATCAACGGAAAATTTGGGCCGATTAAAAATTAATTCTCAAAAAAAACCAAAAGTTATAAAGAAGAAATATGCTGTTGATGATTTTGATATAGGAGTTATCAGAAGAAAAATTCATCAGTTTTACGAAATCGAAAAACAAGTTCCAAGTATCCGTAAGTTACTATCAAGTTTGAGAAAAGATGGCATACTGGATTGTGGACGAGAATACCTTAGAAAGCTTTTACACACAATGGATTATAGTTTCAAAAAATGCTAATCAAAGAGACATCTCCTTATAGAGCAGCCTAATATTACAGAGTGGCGGAAAAAATACCTGACACAAGTCCGAAACTACACAAGTCCGAAACTACAGAATGCAAAACCGCAACATATATTTCCTCGATGAAACGTATATAAACGCCACTCATAATGTGAGTAAATGTTGGCAATCATCGTCTGAACCTGGAATTCATGCTGATATTGGGAAAGGACGGCGTTTAGTAATTTTACACGCTGGCTGTCGAAATGGCTTGGTTGATGGTGCATTAACGATATTCAAATCAGACGCTAAGACTGTCGACTATCATGGAGACATGAACGGGTCTACTTTTTACAAGTGGGTGGATGAAAAATTAAAAGATAAGTTGCTGCCGAATTCTGTTGTGGTAATGGATAACGCGTCATACCACAGCGTTCAGTTTGAGAAGAAACCAACCATAGCTAACCTCAAAATTGAAATGCAGGACTGGTTACGGCGCCAACATGTTGAATTTTCAGAGACCATGACAAAAGCTCAACTGCAACTTCTTATCAATGATACACAAAAAGAACTCCTGTACAGAATTGACGAACTGCTGAAAACCCATGGCCATACTGTTCTCCGTTTACCGCCGTACCATCCTGATTTAAATCCCATTGGGTTGGTTTGGGCTGATATTAAAAACAATGTAGTCCAAAACCATATCAATTCTTCACTAGATGAAAAGATAAGCATAATGACCAAATTGTTTTCGGAGTTTACGGCAGAAAAATGGAAGAAATGTGACGATCATGTCCAAAAAAATGAAAATACTTATTGGGATCGTGATAATATTATCGACCCTTTCATAATAAATTTGCAGAATGACTCCGACTCCAGTTCCGATGGCGAAACAGAATCTATGTCAGAATAACATTAAATATCTAAACAAATAAATATTTACAATTAATATGACATTTCATTCAATATGACAATTCCCTATTAAATTTAATAATTAAATACGTACGAGTGGCGTGTAAAGTCAAAAATATTTATTAGGCTTTACACACTAGTCGTACATTAAAACTGTCAAATGATATCGTAAGATCCGTCCGACAATGTCAATCTCGTGTGAACTCATGCTCTTTCTTACCCGTCCCCCGCCTCACAGCACATACCTAGGGCGCGGTACAGCGGTAGCGGTCAAACTATACTACATTATTAAAAACGTAATTGCACCGTACGTCTGTAAATAACCATTCACTGTCACTATAGACGATATATGACCATTTTTATTTGTTTTCGTACAAACATAATGATTTATTAACTAATTGTGGGAGAAGCAAAGTCGTGACGACATTGGTAGCCATTTAATCAAAAGTTGTACCTGTAAAGAATCGTTCCTTGCTCAGAATCTAGATAAAAACAAAAGTTTTATTGTGTCTTCATAAATATGGTATGTCAGGATCGTAATGGAAATATGTTATCTTTGCCTACCTAAACAGGAAAGAGGCGTGTTTGTTCGTATACTTAATAAACATATATACTTTCTACCTTTCTAAAAGCGCGCGCTGGGAAAATAAATCAACGTATTCTATTCTGTAGTACCAGACCCTCGTAGGAAGGATAACATCAACATTTCGTATCAGAAATCGACACTGTGAGCGTCTAGAAATAAAATATACAGATTTATTTCCTAGAATTCAAGTAAACAAAGTGTAGATTTGGTGACTCTTTTCTTTGTATGACCAAGTGACCGGTGACCAAGACCTGGAATTCATTACCAGCTCACGTGTAGGAAACACGTGAGCTGGTAATGAATTCTTCCTACAGTCCCGGGTCCTTTAAGCGGGGCGTGAAAAAGCATCTGATGAGGCCACCAAGCTGAGTGCCACCATTGTAACATTACTTAGTGTCTGTAATGGTGACCCTTTTTCATGAGACTTTGCCTGTAGCATACCTTTAGGTGAGGTGAAGTCAAGTTGGTGTGTCTTAGTTAAAAATAAAAAGATGTCTTATAGTTACAATAGTCCATTTACATTCTATCCTTTTTATGAGACAAATATAAATAAATCTGTATTTTCATCACATTATCTTTTAAGCTTTCTCACTAAGACCGGTCCTGAGTATCTTAATCCCCAACGCGCCCATCGAGTTAGACACGATGTATAGGTACCAACATCCATTTTTATACTATGTACGTTGACCTTTATTTCCACGTTATAACGTATAGATTTCTACCGAGATAAAAACAAACCGTCCTCAGGTATTGACCCACCGATGTGTACAGACAGATTGATTTACTGCAAATTTACTGAAACATGCGCGAAAACGAGTGAATATTCGGGCAAACGTGTATGTAACTTGTGGCAAAAAGAAACTGATTACAATACATACATATAATCACGCCTTTATTCCCGGAGGGTTAGGCAGAGGTGAATTAACACCCACATTTTACCAATCATTAAATTCGGTCCCACGTAATAGGGGGTGAGCCTATTGCCGTCATCCGGGCACTATTGTTGAGTCAAGCCATGCAACTGAGGCTAAATCTGGGCTGTTTATATCTGTCTGATGTTAAACAGCCCTATCCCTTAATCGCCTTGTACGACACCGCATGGGATGAGATGGGGTGATCCAAATTCTGCTCTACCGGAAACCACTCGGATTACAATACAAAAATGGATTAACACAAAATATATGGTGAGCATGCAGGCCAGGGTGGTTATATTCTCTATGGAGCCAGGCCATATCCTACTGCTCAAGTTGAGACACGGTGAGTGTTTTTCAGCAAGCCTTCGACGGTAGGAACAAATTTGAAATTTGATCTATCAGCGTCCTAAAATTTACTCTAGCAAAGTACCTAGTACCTATTTTTCCTCATGTTCACTGGTGACGAGTAAACAGTGACTTGTATGCGCAAAATATAATTCACACGTTTGCCGCCAGGTGGCACTAATTCATGTCATACAAACTCGTCACCGGTGAACGTGACAAAACTTACACTAGGCTGCCTGATCTTTGTGTAACAGGTATTATATACAGTTATAGTTATCATTATAAACATAGTAATGATTTTTTACATAAAGTGACTCTAACTTCACCGCAATTAGGCATATAATAGCACCCATAATCAAACTGTGACTTTTTCCTTGTTACAATTTACGAGAAAGTTATAGCTTTTTTTAGTTTTATTGGTTTAGTTGCTTTGTTCTTAAAAAAGTTCCAATACATAAAAGATACTGCTCAATATTACAAATAAATTAATAAACCTACTGCTTACTCATTTTATGCAGTTTCGTATTTAAATAGATAATTTCAACTTAAACAAAACTATTCCATGAAAACAATTCATTATAATTTAACTAACTGCATATTTACTGTTTCTCTAAATAAAATTTTTATCTAAGTAGGTACTATTTATAGTAGTTTATGAAACTGTTGCATGATAAAGGTTCTTAATACAATTTAGGTATATCATTCACAATTTTATCTAATCTCATGAAATACATAAGATCATTCATCACAAGTTATTTTTAGCGCCAAAATCCATTTGCTGTACACCCATATCTGATCCACAGACTATGTACATATAAAATATGCATTGATACCTCCTTGAGTCCAGTTGAAGTTGTATCGAAATGGAAAAAAAATATTTTAACACTATTTGCATGTCATTAAAGTTTAACATTTCAGTATGAAAGTAGATAAAGTGTTTTTTAGTATTATTTTATTCGAAAGTGTGTTGAATAGCACCACAGCGGTAATCACCATCTTTACACCCTTGTACCGTAATACACTATCATTAAACGAATACTAAATATTCTCCGTATGGCAGCCGTTGTAGATTTAATTTACGGCCATGCCGTGGCCTAAGTGGTGAGTTATCACTCGTCGTTGACCATCTGTCGACTGTGGTCTGACCGCTTACGTCAGCGGTGCAATGCAGAGCAATAAATTACCACCCTCCGTATCTTATTCACTTTTAATAATATATAACACCGTAAATAATAGCCGCGTGGTTCCCGGCAGAGTAGAATTTGGACCACCTCATCTCTTCCCATGTGGTGTCGTACAAGGCGACTAAGGGATAGGGCTGTTTAACATCGGACAGATATATACAGTTCAGACTCAGCCTCAGAAGCATGACTCGAGTCAACAATAGTGCCCGAAATACGGCAATAGGCTCACCCTCTATTACGTGGGACCGAATACAATTATTGGTGAAATGTTGGTGATAATTCACCTCTGCCTAACCATCCGGGGATAAAGGGGTGATTATATGTATGTATGTATGTATGTATGTATAATAATGAAAAACATCATTGATTCTATATTTTCAGTATCTCTATACAACGATATCGTCTATCACTCTCGCTATTGTCTTCTTTGCACCAATACAATATTATCAAAACAAGAAAAATAAAATGTCTTTTTATTATAGGCGTCTTCTTAAATATAAATATTTAAGAACTTGCGAAAAAAATTAGGAACATATGATTCCTACACTAATATTATAAATGTAATCGTTTGTATGAAGATGTTTAGATGTTTGTTATTCAATGACGCTCGAACGGCTGAACCGATCTGGCTAAAATTCGGTACAGGAATAGATCATAGACTGGAATAACACATATACTGCTTTTTGCTGCTGATTGCGGGAACGAGATCAAAACTCTTCGGGGGCGGAGTCGCGAGCATCTGTTAGACAATATAAATATCTCGCGCGAATCTTTTCAATCTAAGCGTAATGTGAAATATAATATCTGAGGCTCTTAAGGGTAAATATCGATGATATTATTATCGGGTGGCACACCCCCACCCAACCACCCCAACATTGCAATCATAGCGCGCAAACGTTGTTCAATATGCATATTGATGAGGTTGACACAGTTAATTAAAATCAAAAGCCTTTAGAAATAACAGAATATCAAGTAAATTGATTTTATACGTGTGAGATGCTAATTACTTAGATGGTTAACGAAAATAAACCTTAAAGAAATCAATTTACTTGATTTTAAGTACACAATTATTATTCCAATTCTAATATATCGCATCCCATTCCGTTTTACACGTCCAATTTTTTCAGTCTAAATCGATTAAAGAACCAATTTCTGGGAAGATTAAAGAAGAATATGCAATTACAAATTCGGATACCATTTATTCCGTATAGAACTATAGACCGTCGAATGTAACTTGCTAAAGGTCTAAGAGAAAAAAGATAAAACTACACACACTTAAATGTTTACCATATTGAACACCTGTTCACAACCCGGCTCCTTTCTGAGAAAAAAACTGCGGCAAGATCTCAGCGGAATTTTTGGTGCAGAAAATAAGTATTGTATCTTAAGTATTTTTATCCGCATTATTACTCGACTACGACGAAGCGAAGAAGGGTTATCATTTTGATAGGCTATGTATGCATGTACATATGTAGGTTCATCTGTTCCCTCACAGCTCCTCAGCCACTTATTAGAACTGGACAAATAAGAGATCATTAGAAACATTTTAGTCGTCCGCTGATTATAGACTATATAACGTACCACTAAATCGAATGTGGCGCCCTCTAGCGGTCATGAAGTACTGTGCCTAAAAAATAATTGAGATAAACATGTCGTGTTTACTATCAACTGGAAGGGCTTAATTAGCACATTTCAAATATGCATAAATTATATCTATTGCTTGCCCCAAAATAATATAAATAAAAAAATAAGTTTAAAATCTGATCTGATATCCTTAAAAACGTTACAATATCTTCTGATTTTTAATAGTCCTGGAATTTGCACCAAAAAGTAAAGATGAATCTTTTTTCTCATCTGTTTTTTATAACAAAGTTGACCTTTATGAGATATGTTTTTTTTCACAAAAATCTGCGAGGAATCATGTTCATGAAGAACATATTTAAGAAGAGATTCCGCCAAAAAACCATCGATATCCGTTCGTAAATAAAGCGACAGGAAGCTTCCCCCCTTACTTTCCCCATTTACCTTCCCCTTTTACCATCCCCAATTACCTTCCCCATTTACCTTGAAAAAAAAACTGCCAACAAAAGTCGAATATTAAATCAAAGAACATGTACTGGCGAAATGTGGGTGCTAGCACATCTGCCTACCCCTTCGGGGATATAAGCATATGTTTATGTGTTTATGTTTATTACATGTATGACGAGTTTGCTGAAAATCGCCAAAAAAATGCGACCTCAAGACCAGAACTCACAAATAGACATAGACATGGACAAAAGTAAAATCAGCCACCGAGGGGAGACAATTAGAATCAAATAATACCCATCCTTGACAGTTTTAGTCATCCAGCGGAAGGCAACCGGTTCACGCACGTCGCGTTTTCTCCCGAGCACTGCATAGCAAAACGACTCACTCCATAATCGAACATTCCAGCGTTTAAAATGCCACGCACGCCAACACTGTCTTCGTGGCTGCAGAAAGTATTTGGAGTGCAATGTCGAAACACGAACTTATGATTTTCGATAGAATATTACTAACCATAGTTGCCACACGCTATGATGGCCGTTTTGATTTTGGTTTTGCTCGTTTTCTCTATTTGGTGCGCTTAATATTGAACAACAAACTGTTAGACGAATAGCTAACTAGAAAATATGGGGAGACCGGCATAGATGAAAATAAACTTCACAGACCAATAAAGAGAAAACAAGCAAAACCAGTCGTGTCAAAATGGCCATCATAGTGTACCGCAAGTATAATTAATATTGTAAACTAGCTGATTGGACGAACGCCGTACTTCCTTCCAATTGTGCAGTCCGACTGGGGAAGTACCTCCGCCCTACAGAATACCGCGGCCATAATAACCTCGTGTTGTGTACCCGGTGGTGAATAGGGTAGCCAGAGTTCACTGGAGAGTTTTTGTACGGTCAGTGGGAAGAACAAAAGCTTGTCCTGCTTAGTCTTTTATACTGACGGCACAGAAACTCTTGGTGTTGCACACGTTCATAGGTCACGGTAACCACTTTCTATCAGGTGGGCCGGGTGCTCGTCTGCCTTACCAAGTGGTATAAAAAAAACATTTTTTTTTTTGCCTTGCCTGCGGCCCCCCGCCCTCATGGAATTCAGATCCCGTTCCCACTGCGCCTTCGGTTTATTATAACCTTGAACTGTCAATAATGAAAACAATAAAAAAAAATATGCATATTGATACAGTCATCACATCACATCATATAGATGTTTTTGTAATAGTAAAAACGTAACAACAACAATAAATAAATCCTGACCTGACGTTATCTCTCCATGACATTATGACAACAATACTCTGAGGGCATAATAATAATGTAATTTGCTCTCAGAGAATTATTGTAGTTCAATCGGTTGAAATGATTTAAATAACCAATGATTATGCTGAAATTTCAAACTGTAAATATTCTACAAAGAATATCAGGATGATCCGCGACGCTACTATAATTAAAAAACAACCTAATTTGAATATAGAAAACGATTGAAACTCAATACCAGACCCTCGTACTGAATACATAATTTTAAATTTTCACAAAATTTTACTACTGAATATTACCAGTCTCGGCTGACGTTATTATCAAAGGCTTAAGCCTTCCGAACTGAGCGTCGTTTTAGAAAACGTGCCTGTCTTCAGTTAAACAACTTATTTGAAGTATAGGAAAATACCAAATTGTACAATTAATTTAAAATCTAAAGCCGTGCCTTCGTGTACAAACAGTATTCTGCCAATATTGAACAACTTCAGGCATCTGAGATTATAATTTAATAAACAATACTACCACGCCCTGTGCTGCCGCATTGTACCCGAGTAGAATTCTAAACTCGGTAACAATCGCGACACACTTTCTGTTATTTATTTATAAGGATTATAATGGTAGAATTATTTCCATAGTCATTTTCAGCCAGTCAACTGTTTTTCATTCCATTTAAGTGGCAAATAAACGCACGGCCCACTTGATAAGAAGTGGTTATGCCTATGAACGTGTACACCTGAATATATTTATGTATCCATATGTATGCATTATGTTTATGTATGTATATATATTTGTATGTATGTACGTAGGTGTAATATGTATGCTGTGTATTTATGTTTATGTGTATATATATGTAGCTGTTTAGCTACCCTTCTGTTATCAGAAATTTAACGTACACTTCACATCCCCTACTATGACTGCTTCTCTGCTACTCAAAGATTTGCTGGGAGAGAACTCATATTGAGTTAAGCTCGCCTTTGTACATATTTCTTATATAATTTTTTTGTGTATGATATTTGTACTGATTGTGTGCAAGAAAGAATTAAAATGAAAATAAAATACAATAGTAGGGGTATCACACCTGTGCTGCTTTTCTTGAAGACTTTTATTCATTGTCATTTGAGTGTACCTCGCCTGACCATCGTTTGCTATCATTCTTTTAAGAATACTAAATCAATCAAATCAATCAATTAGCCCATTATAGTCCACTGCTGGACAAAAGCCTCTCCCAATGTTGGGAGGCTTTGGCCTACTGTTTCCACTCTGGCCAGACGGGTTGGTACAGGGTTTTATTTCGAGTTTTCCTTCTCTCGCAGTGATATCGTCTGCTTATTTTTCCATCAGTCGCCTCTTACGACACCCGACGGATGAGATTGGGCGGTGATACTTGTATTGTTTCTCCGTCACCACACAGATAGAATACTAAAACCGAAAACTATTTTTTCTTAAGCTAAATTGTTTGTGTTAGGAGTGGCTTTACGTCGGTAGTGTAATGGCTTTCGTTCGTAAGGCCGACTCCTTAACTATTAAGCTTTTGTACCTTATTCCCTGTATTCTTTGTCATTCGTCGTATGTTAGAGAAAAGTACCAGCTCAGACAAAATTGAATTAATAGTGTTATTTAGTTCAATTTCCCAAGAGTTTCAAATTCAAAGTGTTATAGGATTAAACTCAAGTCAGAATACATCGTAGCTATTGTCTACGAGTGTCTACGCTGTAGAGCAAACCGTAGACCTTGATTATAACTTATCAGAGTTACGTTTGTCCTACTTAATTCTATTAATAATGAGGATGAATTGATTTATATGTATGCGTAGTGATGTGTGTTACTCTTATAGGCAAAGACAACAGAATGGATAAAGATTAAATATGGCACAGAAATAGAATTGTAGTCAACAGCCTTCGTGGCGTGGCGGTAGTGTGGCCACTACGCAGGAGGCTCTCAGTGCAAATATCTGTATGCATGAATATAGATATTTGCATTGGTCTGGTCGTGTCTCAGAGAGCACGTTAAGCCGTCGTTCCTGGTTGCTATACCAACGTCTATGACAGTCGTTGAGGGTAGTTGGATTCTCAAAAAGTTCAACAACTGATCTTTTTTTTTTTTTATTTTTTTTTTATTTTTTTTTTTTTATACCACTTAGTTGGCAGACAAGCACACGGCCCACCTGATGGAAAGTAGTTACCGTGGCCTATGGACGTCTGTAACACCAGAGGAGGCACAGTCGCGCTGCCAACCCTGTAAGTACAGAGTTTCTGTGCCGTCAGTAGAAGACAAATCAGGACAAGCCTTTAGTCTTCCCACTGACGGCACAAATTCTCCAGTGAGCTCTGGCTACCCTACTTACCGCTGGGAACACAACACGAAGTTATTATAAGAGCGGTATTCTGTAGGGCGGAGGTACTTCCCCAGTCGGACTGCTCAATCGGGCGGATATACCGCCGTGTCCTACCTCCTCTAAAACAAAATCCTCCTCTAAAAAAAAAAAATCTCGCTGCAATGCTTCGATATCGTCTTTGGGTTGTGGAGGTCAGATCGCATTCGCTTCACGGAAAATATCGAAGTTTAGCCAAATCTGCAGTTAGGCTGGCAAAGCGGACCTCAGACTCTGAGTTGAAAGATTCAGATGTAGCTGGTAATAACGCTAAGAGGAAGAGAGAGATAGAACTATAGTTTGGAATTACACAAAGGTTTATTATCCCGGAAATAGGTTTACCATTCTTTTCGTGCGGTAATCCCCTCGGATTCCCCACTGGGCAGGAGATATGGTTATGCAGGATTCGAAAAGGCTAAAATCGAAGGCCGTCTCGGGTTCTAAGATTCCTGCGTGTAAGGTGGCATTTCCCTCGTACCTCGGAGACATAGGTATACTTATTACACTTTTGCGGTCAATAGCTTAACACTGAGGAAATTAAAAGACGTGGTACCGGTTATATACGTTTGGTAACAGAGAAAGAATACAAGTTTAACCACCACATGTCAATCGACGGGTATCACAAGAGGCAACTAATGGAAAAATCACTGCAATAGAAGGAAAACTCGAAATAAAACACTGTACCAACCCGTCTAGCTAGAGTGGAAACAGTAGGCCAAAGCCAACCAATATTGGGAGAGGTCAATGTCCAGCAGTGGTTTGCAATGGGTTAATTAATAAATAAATATTCTACAACATTTACACAACGCTATCTAGACCCATGGTAAGCATAGCTAAACTTTCTTGTGTTATTGAATCTAGAATGCGGATAAACATACTTAGATACTTTCTGTTTTTGTAAATGCATACGTATTATACATAGAAACACCCAAACCAATAAAAAATATTCAAATTCGTGCATACAAATATTTGCACTGAGCAGGAATCAAACCCTAAGTGAACGCTACGCCACAGAGGCCGTCTAAATTGATTGATTATTTTATAGATCCTGATAGACACATGAAGAATTCAGAAAGCTGTTAGCAATATAGTCATTTTATCGAGTTGTCGTGACGTCACAAGATTACCCTATTGTTAGCTTTTATCGAGTACGTAAGTCTCATTTGTAACAGCCCCTATTTGTAACATTTACTCGAGGCGTTCGTTCAATATAAATTCTCATTGTTATAACCAATTGCGTTGGTTATCTATGGTTAATTATTGCCGCCAGAAAAAAAAAACACAGCCACCGATTTTTGTTTTATTCGTGTTAAATAAATATAATATTTTTTTTTATACCACTTAGTTGGCAGACAAGCACACGGCCCACCTGATGGGAAGCGGTTACCGTGGCCTATGGACGTATGCAACACCAGAGGTGTCACACTCGCGCTGCCGACCATGAAGTAACCTTCTGAGGCCCCTCTGGAAGAACTCCATTGTAGGCGCTTGGGAAAACCGCAGCAGGGAGGTCATTCCACAGCTTGAGTGTGCGTGGGATGAAGTTTCTTTCATACATATTATTGATATTATAAAGATAAATATATAAAAGAAAAGATAAAGACTTTATATCTGTCTCATTAAAGTCCAAAATAAAATAAAATGAATGTCATTAAACTTTTTCGTTCACTCTGCATAGACCCTTTTCATTTTGGACTTTAACGACATTGCTTTAAAGACTAAAATTAAATTATTTTTTTAACAGTGACTGTGGATTGATAGTGGTTTTGCCTTAGCAGAATTGAGGCCCTTGATGCGTTAGGAAAACGAAATAAAATAAATACACTCATTTGCTTTATGATAAGGATTCTTATTGCCTAAGCTCGGTCCTGAGGTGTTTACAATATTGTATACATTTGACTTGAACTAGACCTGTCAAGACTAACAACCACATGAATTATCTATGAGAGTCGTACGGCAACCTTGCAGAATATCGATAGGAAGTCATTGGCCGTTGGTGGTCGATTTTCCACTTTCTGAATATATTATATGCCATGGCATACTTTGGGTGATGCCTTAGTTTAACAGCGGAATTTGGTAATAGGATGAAATTGTTCAATTTATTTTAATAATGCATACATTAGATTAGGCCTTTATCGAAGGACAAGCTGTTGATTTATAAAAGGTAAACCAAACCGATTGTCAACTTATTTAGTAACTTGTGAACTGAACTGTAATATTAACAGCAAGAAAGGCTCACTTATTGACCGGCGCCTCCTTCTCGGCCGGTGCCTCCTTCTGCGAGCAAGTAATGCTCGTGAAGGAGGAGGCGGGGCGGGAGCGGCAGCGGGAGCGACGATGGATCGCAAGCCAAGCTGCCCGCGTACGAAGGCAACTCGGGCGTTGGAGGTCGATGAACGACCTCCGCTCCCCATGAGCGCCGGCCTGGGGGTGACAGGTGGAGACGCCTGTCACACTGGCAGAAGCAGGCCACGGCGGCGGCGCGCCTGGCGCGCCTCCCCGTTTTCGAACGAACGAGTTTGGGACTCTGTAGTCCCCACACACCCGAGAAGAGGGCCAGATCGTGAGAGATGGCCCTGTGTCGGCCGGGGTGCGAGGGATATACCTGTCAACCTCACCTTCGGCAACCAAAACGACCCACAGGTGGCATGCATTTTAGTTGGTTCGAGTCCGACATAACCCCTCCCACCGGCTCCGGTGGGGAGGTATCCGTGGGGATTTAGCGCACGTAAAAAAAAAGACTTACGTATTTATTTTTATATATATACATTGAATGTATGTATGTGTATGTCTCAATCTATCCTAATCTGACAGATGTCAGATTAGGATAGATTGAGACAAAATCTTTAACATAAATATAACATAACATAAACTCACGCCTATATCCCCGAAGGGGTTGGCAGAGGTGCTAGTAGCCACATTTCGCCAGTTTATATTTAGATCCCAATGTGGTGGCGAGACTATTGCCATTAACCGGGCATTTATAAACCTGCGATAAATACAAACATAACTTCGAAAAGTACCGAAAAGTCATTGGTGTTTGTCATGGTAAAACCTGGGATCGAATCCGAGATCTCGTCTAAGCAGTCCATTACCCATACCACTAGGCTACCGCGGTTATTAACTGTTGCTAATAATACGCCTTCTGCTTCTTCTTCTTTTATAGTCCACTGGTGACCCCGATACGCATCGTTCCTGGTGCAGAGGCTGGTCATTGCAATCCAGCGTGGAGACGCAGCAAGTGTAATGGGCACCTTTGCACCGGGAGCGATCAGGGGTGGGTTATTCGATAACTACAAAAATAATATATTTATACATCGATTTATATTTATTTAAATTATATATTACAAATTAAATTAATTACAATACAAATGTCCAATCATTATTTGCAATCATAGATTTTGTCAATTGTTATGTCAAATCAAATAACCTGCCCCGTATCGTTCCCGGCGCAAAGGTTCCCATGACACTGGCAGCGGTGCCTCGCTGAATCGCGATGGCCATCCTCTGCCCCAGAAACGAGACGGAGCGGGAGTCACCACCTTGTTCGTGGTTATATTTATATATTAAATTAATTTATAAGATGGATTAATCATATAATGACTATTATAATTATTTTCATATTTACTTGTAGGTCGCGAATACTCTTAACCTGGGGCTCATTTATTACTCGTCTATGGCAAAGCAAAAGGAGGGTATGATTTTGTATGTTTTTTTTTTTTATATAGGACACGTCAATTGGACTTCGCCTTGCCTGATGGTAAGCTGAAGGCAAAGTCCCAGAAAAGAGGGTCACCATTACTTACACATACCGTGTGACAATGGTGACACTCAGCTTGATGGCCTTATCATATGCTTTTTCACGCCCCGCTTAAAGGACCCGGGACTGTAGGAAGAAGGAAACACGTGAGCTGGTAATGAATTCCAGGCCTTAATGGTGCGACAGAGGAAAGAGTCTCCGAACCGCTTGGTTCTTGATCGGATATTTTGCACCGTGTGCGGATGACATCTAAGACCTGCACGCGTTGTCCTGTGTAGGAAAGGGGAGGGTGGGACTGTAGGTTCAACTGTTCCCTCAAAGCTCCTCAACTACTTATTAGAACTAGACAAATGATGGTATCGTTAGAAGCGTCTTAGTCGTCCGCTGGTTATAAATTATATTACGTGTCGTTTAATCTAATGTGGCACCCTCTAGCGGTCATAAAGTGCTGTGTTAAAAAATAAATTTGAGCTAAATACGTCGTGTTTGATATCAACTGAAAGGGCTTAATTAGCACATTTCAAATATGTATAAATTATACATATTGCAAGCTCCAAAATAATATAAATAAAAAAGTATATAAGCCGACTACTTAAAGTATTAAACAAGAAAATATCAAGGATAGCCGTGGTCGTATGCCACTTAGTCTAACAAAACAATACATTCTAGGGAAAGGTCCAACCTAACATCGACCTTTACCCATCTACTTAGCGAATGAAATGCCAATAGGGTTGCCCAAAAATATCGTTAAAAAACTAATTATTTAAAATTTTGCAACGTTATTTTTTTCTACTTTCCCTGATTCATATTTTGGGATTTCTAAACCGGGCTACCATTATACATGACCAGATTTTCACATACAACCCTATATTACTGAATTCGCCTCTTCACAGCACAGTTTGATTTTGTAGTTGTACTACTAATGAGTGTTCGATGTACGGGCGAGGAAAGTAAAAAGATAGTGAATTTAAGAATAGCAAAATATAATGTTTGAAAGAAGGTACACAGTAACACTAAGTACAGAAGAATAGAAAGCACAGATACACGAAGGAATAGTTACAGTTTATAGTTATAATAGCTTGCGAAGAAAGAAAAAGGAAATACTCGTAAGCTATCGAAATAATCTTGCGCGGTGCTAATACGTATGTAATTATAATCCGCAAAGTGGTACAGCGTCCGTGTCTTACGGCGGCGAACAATAGACTGACTGGAGGGAGTAGCCTCAGTACGAGCGGCGCGCGCGCGGCCCGAGCGCATCCGAAGATCGCCGAGTGCCGTCGCAGCTGATCCGCTACAATTTCAAAGTCAGTGTATCAAAGTGTGTAACTTTTTTGGCAGACAAGTCAGTGAAATTGGTAAAGAAGAATCACGATTGAAAATTTTAAATTATTAATAACATATTTTTTGGGAAAATATGTTGGTACTAATTATTGAATGATTGTGAAAATGTATTCAGTAACACATTACGAGTATATAATATTTTTCATTCGGTAAACAAATTGGTGAAGGTTAATGTTAATTCGGCTCCTATACTATTAGTAGAAATAAGAACTAAAAATAAATGAATCTTATCTCATCTCATCTCATCTCATCTCATCTAATCTCATCTCATCTCATTTCATCTCATCTCATCTCATCTCATCTCATCTCATCTTAAATTGTCCTCAATCTGATTGACATACATACGTGCGCCTAGGTCGACCCATTTTTTTATCTGAGACATCCCTCGCCCCTTGACCGGACCAAGGCCGTCTCCTATGAGACGGCCCTCTTCAGGTGTGCGGACCACGGAGCCCCCATCGCATCCCCGGGAACGGGGAGGCACGCATCGCGCACCGCCGCCGCAGCCTACTTCTGGTAGGGTGACAGGTGGCTCCCGTCACCCCCAGGACCGCTCGCGTGCAGCGCGGTTTACGAGGCGCCTAAGTCAAAGGGTTGTTCATTCACCCCCGCTTACTAATGTTGCGAATATTTTCCCTCCTATACCATTTATTCAACAGTAACAAATAAAGACCGAAGCTGTGGAATTATGCTTTGATTCAACGATTTCAAATATATTACACTGGTTATTATTCATGTAACGTTGTATTTGCGTAGAACGTTAACAATATTCAAATATTGAAATAATTTGGATTTAACGAGGCAGACTTGACTCGACTAGACTAAACATATACCATCAACTGAATGAATTTTTTAAAGCATTTAGTATGCGAACTATTCGAAACGATTAAGATAGGAAAATATTTAAATCAGTTCAGGCGATCTTTCCCTTACAGGGGGTATCCTATGATCACTAAGCCACTGAACCTCGCCAGATGCCGACGCTTTTACTTCAAGACTTGGTACGAATTAAATTTTTGTATGCTTCCTGCTTATTGTACCCTAAATGCAAATAAAAGACAATTTGACGTATGTATATCAAGCTTAAATTAAAATGTATGGAAATAATGTGCCCGTGAACGAAATAGGGTACATTACATAAATACGAAAACCTTTACTCCCAAAGTTACAATCACGATTTTAATAATTCCGGATGATTCGAAATACCGAAAGTCTAAAATTCGATGTATAATAAATCCTATTCATTAAAAACTAGAATTTCAAAATTCCTAATGTTTATACGTGTAGTAACGAATGTCAGAATGTCGAATTTCAAGATATCGAACAATTACAATTCCGAATCAAATATAATTCGAAATATCATAAATACGAATTCCGATTATCTAAATTCCGAAACGCTTCACCCTTTTTTCGTGGAATGTTATAATTTGAGTGGTTATAAAAAACCACGAAAGCTAATGCGTAAGCTCCGCTCCGCTCCAGCATTACCCTTCTGACTTAAGCTATTCAAGTCAGATTGTGCTATTTTTGAGTTTAATTACACTCCAGGGGTAGGGGGAGAAAAATACCAGATTTCTAGGGATTATAAAAAATACCTGTAGAGGTTCGACAGTTGTATAAACCTACTTATTTAAGTATATTAACCAATTTTCGAAAATTTTAAATTAGGAATAACCTTTTTCGGACTAATAACTCGACGGATTTTAAATTATTTGTACTAATTAAATACGGAAAAAATTAATATCGTGTTATATTTAATAATCGGAGTTATGTTTTTTAGGACTTATAAAATTCCGAATTTACAAAATCCTGAAATTCGGAGTTAGATATTTCGGAGTTAGATATTTCGGAGTTTTTTGAATTTCCCAACAAAATAATGAATGAGGCTCGTAAAAAGAAAATTAATTTTGGCCATAAATTTATCTTATAAATTTGGTATGTGTACGCTCTTAAATCATTTGAAACAACCCATTGCCGGGCTATTATCTGAAAGCCGGTATATCGCAGGTGAGGTTGTCATGACCCCGAAAACATCTAAACTTTGTTTGTAATTACATCTAAAATACAATCCACCTAGAACGCTTTTCAGTTTTATCTGTAGGATATAAAAATAAGTAAAACCAATTAATTATTGTGATCTAAATTTAATTCATTCTGAAGCCTTGCCTTTGTTGAACGTTAAAGTAAATGCCTGTTTAAGTATGACCCAAAAATTTGAATTACTTCAGTCATTTTGATTAAACTTCAGATAAGTTGGTCGCAATCGGGGGTAAAGCTACCTCACTCTTTGATGATGCTTAAAGTATTTTTTATTAGTCTTTCAGACAGATAACCTTCATTACTCTCCAGTATTATTCCCACATTGTACATAGTTCTTCTAGACCTGAAGTAAGCATTTTTTATACCACATACGTCAATTAGACTTCGCCTTGCCTGATGGTAAGCTGAAGGCAAAATCTCAGAAAAAGGGATCACCATCACTTACATATACCATGTGACAATGGTGACACTCAGCTTAACGACCTAATCATATGTTTTTTCACGCCCCGCTTAAAAGACCCGGGACTGTAGGAAGAAGGAAACACGTGAGCTGGTAATGAATTACAGGCCTTAATGGTGCGACAAAGGAAAACGTTACCGAATCGCTTGATTCTTGTTCGGCATTCTTGATTCTGCACCGTGTGTGGGTCATCTAAGCCCTGGACGTGTTGTCCTGTATAGGAAAGGGGAGGGTGAGACTAATTGGAAGGTCTCATCAGAACATTCACCAAAATGGTGAATGTTCTGATGAGCCCTTCCAAGACGGTAAAATTCTGCCAAGGACGCAACATCTCTACGTATCTGCAAATTCTCTAGTGAGTTCATGACCTCAGGATTCCTAAGAACACGGACCGCACTTCGCTGCAACCTGTCTAGAACATCTACTAAGTACTTTTCTAAGCAATCCCAGAGATGCGAGCAGTGATGGAGAGTGGTTTTCGCGGCCTATGGACGTGCGCAACACCAGGGGAGTTACACACGCGCTGCCGACCCAGTAAGCACGGAGAGTTTCTGTCCCATCAGTGCAGAAGACAAAGCAGGAACAAGCCTTTAGTCTTCCCACTGACAGCACAAACACTCACCAGTGAGCTCTAGCTACCCTACTCACCGCCGGGAACATAACACGAAGTTATTATGGCTGCGGTATTCTGTAGGGTGGATGTACTTCCCCAGTCGAAGCTTAACTCGAACAAATGTAACACACTCTAGCAAATAAATAGATAATTCAATCGTTCATGCGAATTTATTTTCCCTGTAAGCAAATACAAACAAGAAATCTCAAAGAATTTAATTCTATAACACTTAAGCTACGACTTCAAACACTAATATGTACATATCTAGATGACAAGTGTGTGTAATCCTATTTAAACACATATTGTATAAGTGACTAAATTTTGATAGTCTTCACTGTGACATTAAAATTATTTATTGATTTACTTTTTGACATAATATAAATTGTAACTTTATTCATCATGATTCATGACCCATGACATTACATTATTTGATATAGAATTAAAATAATTGTATACCTGGTCGACATAATTAAATTTATAAAACTAATTACCTATAGTTACTAATAAATAATTTGCTCGTTTTCTCTTTTTTGGTGTGTGAAGATTTTTTTTTTAATAATATATAGAACACGTCAATTAGACTTCGCCTTGCCTTATGGTAAGCTGAAGGCAAAGTCTCAGGAAAGAGGGTCACCATTACCTACACATACCGTGTGACAATGGTGACACTCAGCTTGACGGTCTCATCATATGCTTTTTCACGCCCCGCTTAAAGGACCTGGGACTGTAGGAAGAAGGAAACACGTGAGCTGGTAATGAATTCCAGGCCTTAATGGTGCGACAGAGGAAAGAGTCTCCGAACCGCTTGGTTCTTGATCGGATGTGCTGCACCGTGTGCGGGTGACATCTAAGACCTGCACGTGTGGTTCTGTGTAGGAAAGGGGAGGGTGGGACTAATTGGAAGAGCTTATCAGAACACTCACCATGGTACAGACGGTAAAATACAGCCATGGACGCAACATCTCTACGCATCTGTAAAGGTTCTAGGGTGTCCGTGATCTCGGGATTCCCAATAATGCGGACCACCGCACGTCGCTGCAACCTGTCGAGAGCATCTAGTAAGTACTTTGCTTCCCAGAGATGCGAGCAGTATTCCACACAGGAGCGGATTTGTGTCTTGTACAGAAGACACCGCTGCTCCAGCGTGAAAAATCGTCTCACTCTGTTCAGGATTCCGAGTTTTCGTGAGGCTGTTTTGATGATACTTTCGATGTAATTTTTGTTATTCAGGTTGCAGCGAACATCCATACCTAGGATATTGAGATTGTCCTGCAGTGGCAGTGGCGTGTTCTGAAGAGTGGGGAGGGGAAGGAAAAAAGATACTTTTGCTGTAAACGCACATGCCTGCGTCTTCTTGGCATTGAACTCAACCAGGTTCTCTGAGCCCCATTGAGAAATGTGATTCAGGATCCCGTCAAGCTCAGTGACAAGAAGCTGCCTTTTCTCTGCGATATCTGACTGCTTGGCCGCTGGATGTCCATGATAACTACTAAGGTGCTATCGTCTGCATAACAATGAACATTGCCGGTGGGCAGCATGTCGTTGATATGCAGAAGAAAGAGAGTGGGTGACGGACCCCTGAGGCACGCCAGCATTTACCTGCAGAAACTCCGAAGCTCGTCCGTCACAAAGGACGCGAATACGGCGCCCCTGCAGGAAGCTAGCAACCCAGTTGCATAGCCTAGGAGGCAGACCAAAGGCAGGTAGCTTGGAAAGAAGCGATTTGTGCCAGACTCTATCGAAAGCTTTGGCGATGTCAAGACTAATTGTCAGTCAATCGCCGTGCTTGTCCATAGCCTCACCCCAAAGATGGGTAATGTATGCTAGAAGATCACCCGTTGACCGTTTCGGCCTGAAGCCATATTGCCGGTCATTAATTAAGGAGTGACCCTCTAGGTGCCGCATGAACTGTTTGTTAATTATGTGCTCAAACACTTTGCACAGTACTGAGGTGACGGCTATGGGTCGATAGTTGGCTGGCTCCGAGTGATCTCCCTTCTTGGGAATCGGCTGAATATTCGCCTCTTTCCAAGGCAAAGGCACTGTACCCGAACTGTAGGACAGCCGGTACAGGCGCGTAAGCATTGGAGACAACTCCGCTGCACATTTTTGCAAAACTACCGCTGGAATACCATCCGGACCACTGGCTTTCCGGACATCGAGTGATTGCTGCACTGCACGGACATCGCGTTGCCTGATATGGATATCAGGCATTGCGTGGTCACTGTCGGGTAGTGTTGGTGGCTGCGTACCACAATCACCGATTCGGGAGTTGGCCGCAAAGAGATTAACCAGCAGATTTGCCTTCTCTTGCGGCTCATGGGCTAGGGATCCATCAGGGTTACGCAGCGGAGGCAGTGAAGGCTGGCAGAAGTTGGCTTGCACGGTTTTAGCCAGCCGCCAGTAGCCACGGCTGCCCGTGGGATGCATCACTAGCTCTTGACCAGGCCGCGCTTTGCGCAGGGCATTAGCTCTGCCGTAGGCCCTTTTACAGACCTTTGTGGCTCTGTTGTACACCGCCTTGAAGTGGCCCAGATTGGGATGGCGCGTGACGCGCGCCCCTAACCAAGCGCGGTACGCAGACTGTTTTTGTTCAACAGCTTCCGCGCACTCGCGCCCGAACCAAGGGCGCACCCCGCGTTCACCGGTGATATCTGATGAGATATAGTATTCCATACCCAGACTGATCTCACCGGTGACAGCAGTAGCACAATCCGATGAGTTCTTACCGTCAAAGCAGCGCTCAACCCACGGGATGGACGCAAAATAGTCACGAAGTCCATCCCAGACCGCTGATGAGTAGTGCTAGAGACGCGGCTTCCCCTGCACGAGTCGTGGGGGCGCTATAAGAGGCACCGTGGAACAGACCAGGCAGTGGTCGGAGTTGCCTAAAGCGGCTCGCACCGACACACTGTACTGGTCCGGGTTACTCGTCAGCAGAAGGTCTAGCTGAGAGGGTGCTAGGCCCGACCTTCTTGGTATCCTAGTGACTTCGTGCACTAATTCGGTCAGGCCGTGCGCCAGAGCAAATGCGTGGGCGACTCTTCCCGCATGGTCTGTTTCGGCGGAGCCCAACCAGATCTCGTGGTGGGCGTCAAAATCCCCCACAAAAAATACCCTTTCGGCATTTTTACTTTTTTTTACGTGCGCAAAATCCCCACGGATACCTCTCCACCGGAGCCAGTGAGAGAGGTTATGTGGGACTCGAATCGACTAAAACGCACGCCGCCTGTGTGTCGTTTTGGCTGCCGAAGGTGAGGTTGACAGGCATATCCCTCGCACCCCGGCCGACCCAGGGCCATCTCTCACGATTTGGTCCTCTTCTCGGGTGTGGGGACTTCAGAGTCCCCAACTCGTCCCCGGAAACGGGGAAGCGCGACAGGCGCGCCGCAGCCGCGGCCTGCTTCTGCCAGGGTGACAGGCGGCTCCACCTGTCACCCTCAGGCCGGCGCTCATGGGGGGCGGAGGTCGTTCATCGACCTCCGACGCCCGAGTTGCCTTCGTACGCGGGCAGCTTGGCTTGCGATCCTTCGTCGCTCCCGCTGCTGCTCCCGCCCCGCCTCCTCCTTCTGATGATGGGTGTTACCGCCGCTACTACGGCGCGCCCTGCGCCAGGTCACCCAAGTCGTAGCTCCCATTCCGCCACCATTTCCCTGTGGAGCCGGGATCTCACAGCCCGAATTTCTTCGGGCTCGGGATCGTGACCCTGCGCCCGCGCCGCCTTACGGAACCGGTATAGCGCCGAGCCATTTCGGCATTCGGAAATCGCTCCTGCGCATCATCTGCCGCCTGACTCAGATATTCAAAGAGTCGAGTTGTCTCGGTATCTCCTGTATGGGAACGGTAGAGGCACACATAGATCTGACTCGTAGGTACATGGTCTACGTGTACCCAAAGGATAGAGAAGGATGGGTCCTCTAGGCAGCGCAAACGGCGACAGCAAACACGCGCCCTAACATGCACGAAAACTTTCTTCAAGAACGTAGCCAGGGTAGAGTAAGTAGGTCGTGTCGTCAGGGCGGTGTATTTGTGTCTCCGTTAGAAAAAACATGGCAGGTTTCGCCGTCTCTAGGTGTTGGTGGACGGCGTTGAGGTTTGCATGGAGCCCACAGATGTTAGTGGACTCCACCTCAAATAGCAAGCTTTTGAGAGTGTGACGAGCCGCTGTGTTGCCTAGTTCTCTAAATTGCGCTGCCATGAGTTTGGGTGGGAGAAGGCGTGAAAAAAGAGGTGATTGCCGCCGCAGCACCGTGTGACAAAGCGCGAGATATTGGTTTTATCTATGAATGTGAGGCATGGCGAGAGCCGACGCGCCGAACGGAAGGGCCCCCGTACCCCCCCGTGTATGGTCGCCGGACTCCCAAATCGGGTTACCAACCGGCACGACGAACCATATCGGGATTATGCGCGGCCTGGTGAGGCAGCCTCCCAAGGTGGTTAACCCCAGTTGGGCCCCTGTACTATACCGCGGGCGGCCAGCGGCACCACCGTTTCTACAGGTCTCCCTGTTCGACGCGTCGCCCCGCGCCATCCCGACTAGACTACGCCAAGACCCATTGGTCCCACTTGTGCTGCGACAACCACCACCTCTGCCAGGCTATGCACTTGCTGAACCCTGAACACAATACAACCGAGATTGAATTGCTATGGAGGGTTTTTCGCGATGGTGCACGGTGCACCCACCCGGTCGAAACTTGAGACAAATTTGTGCCACCAAATTTCTACCACCAGTAAAAGTAAAGTTTTGTGCCAGTCTCGCCATATTTTCTTAAGTTATTCGTCTGACAATTCGTTGATTGGTCAAGATGGAGTGGTCAAAATATTGGTATTTTGACCACTCCATCTCTTCCCATGCGGTGTCGTACAAGGCGACTAAGGGATAGGGTTGTTTAACATTAGACAGATATATACAGCCCAGACTCAGCCTCAGATGAATGTCTTGAATCAACAATAGTGCCCGGAAGACGGCAATAGGCTGACCCCCAATTATGTGGGACCGAATTCAATTATTGGTGAAATGTGGGTGTTAATTCACCTCTGCCTAACCCTTCGAGGATAAAGGCGTGATTATATGTATGCAAAAAAGTGAAAACGAGGAAAACCAGTCGGGTCAAAACGGCCATGATAGCGTGCCACAATTACCGCCAATTACCGCCTTGAGGCGGAGTTTGACTGTAGGTATATATTATAATTATGCTAACACCTACTTTATCTATCCATTTACATAAAATAAATAATTTGAATTTGAAAACTACATACCTTCTCTCAATATTATGACCGCGCATTTAACCTATAAAAGTCTTACATGTTAGTTTCAAAGAAAACTTCAAACGCCGGAAATAGTCATCCAATTATTCTTAACTTATATTGAAGGTAGCAACCATGAAATATTATAACCTTTGGGCCGACACGAAACACGAACGAAAGGGAGGAACTAGAATAAAGTACAGAGAAAAGATGCTTCGTGCATTTAGCTGTGTACCATGAAGTCATTTCGATTTTCTTACGATAAGATTTATGCCCAACCTAAGTGTTATGTATATACCGTCTTCGGATCCAATTTCGGAATGAATGTATTCCATTTTATGGAACCGATTACCCAAAACTTCAATCCGGAACTGCGGATGTTTCGTAGTACGTCTACAGTTTCTTGGAACATACGTGTGCTCCACTAGCTTATATATAATTCGTATTCACTTCACTATCCTATAGAACGGAGTGTTTTATTAATTTTTAATGGACGCAAAAGTAAAAGGTTAGTGAAAAATTAGCTTAGTAGCACTTATTCTGTACTGTACTATCAAATGGAATAGGATATATTGTACCCTCGTGTTTATTTATAAAGGTAGAGAGGTAAATAAATTTAGTTGTTGGGTTCTCGACTAGGAAACACTCGAGGGATATAAATGTAGACTTCCATTATCATGTACGATAAATAGCCTGATGATATAACAAATGTTAGGATAATTTTCGAATGTGGATTCAAGCAGCAATGGCTCCCTCAAAAGGTTTTCTGTTTCAATAATCAGATATTGTTTGTTTGAACGCGCTAATCTTAGGATTTTGAGTTTAATAGACCGTTTATCGACGAAGGTTTTAGGTTATATATCATTACACTACAACTTAAGGGAGCGGAGCAGTGATCATAAATGTCAACAAGTCCGGTAGATTCCCATACATTATTTGACAACAAGAGAAATACGGGCTCAAATCGGTGATATGAGGTTTGAACTGCCGCGTGGTTCCCGACAGAGTAGAATTTGGACCACCCTATCTCTTTCCATGCGGTGCCGTACAAGGTGGCTAAGGGATAGGGCTGTTTAACATCAGACAGATATATACAGCCCAGACTCAGCCTCAAAAGCATGGTTCGAGTCAACAATAGTGCCTGGAATACGGCAATAAGCTCACCTCCTATTACGTGTGACCGAATACATTGAAATCCTCCGGGGGTAAAGGTGTGATTATATGTATGAGGTCTCAAAATATGCCTCAGGCAAAGCTGGAAGGAGGATGGGTTAATATTATCATAACCCAAGTCCGGTTCTACTCAACCAATTGCTATCATAATGACATAAAATGTTCTGTCCAATATCTCTCAAACAATAAAATAAATTATTACATGATAAAAATCTCGACTGCTGTCTAAAAGAGCGGAACAAGTTTGATAGCGGTACCCATTTGTCCAATTAATGGGTTACACCTGTTATCAAAATTGTTTCGATGTTTTTAATGTGCCGCGTGACTTCAGGCAGAGTAGAATTTGTACCACTCCATCTCTTCCCATGTGGTGTCATACAAGGCGATTAAGAGATAGGGCTGTTTAACATCAGACAGATATAAACCATAGTCAATGGTAAAAAAAAAGCCGCTCAAACTCAGCCTAAGTATAGCTCGAGTCAATAAATAGTGCTCGGATGACGGCAATAGACTCAACTCCTATTACGTGGGACCATCATTGATTGGTGAAATGTGGGTGTTAATTTATCTCTGTATAACCCTCCGTTGATAAAGGCGTGCAAGTATGTTATTTGTAATCCCTACTCGATTTATTTCAATGACCTTTCTAACAAAATAAACTTAAAATCATAAATCTGACCAAAACCTTTCTAACAAAAAAAAACTTAAAATCTTAAATCTGACCAAAACCTTTCTTACAAAACAACTTAAAGTCGTAAATCTGATCAAGACCTTTCTAACAAAAAAACACTTAAAATCTAAAATCTAACCAAAGCCTTCCTAACAACAACAACAACTAGCCCATCGCAGTTCACTGCTGGACTAGGCATCTCCCAATGTTGGGAGTATTTGACCTACTGTTTCCACCCTGGCGGGTTGGTACAGGGGTTTATTTCAAGTTTTCCTTCTCTCGCAGTGATATCGTCTGCGTATTGTTCCGTTAGTCGCCTCTTACGATACCCTTCAGATGAGATGGGGTGGGGATACTTGTGTTCTTTCTCGCTCACCACACGGATACTTTCTAACAAAAAAACTTTGAATCTTAAATTTGATCAAAACCCATATTACAAAAAAATACTTAAAATTTTAAATCTGACCAAAACCTTTCTTACAAAAAAAACTCAATACCTTAAATCTGACCAAGACCTTTCTAACAAAAAAAACGCTTCGAAATTCTTTCATCAGTTTTTGCGTCCATAGCGAATAAACATTTCCAATTTACATTTATATAATAGTAATAAGAAGAAGATAAAATAGAATAAGATATAGTCTAATCTTTGCCTTACGCTCCCAAAAACGTTGCGTAAAAATGGAGCTTCAATCGCTACTCTTTGTTTAACTTTAAATATCCTGTTTCTAAACATAAATCAATACCTTTATAAGATCTTTGTCAACAACAATAAAATTTGAATTTGGCTCCGTCGTGACACTATCTTCTCAGCGTCGGCTTTCTTTATGATCATGTTGACATTGGACAGGGTTCCCATCAAAATATTTTGGTCTAAAACTCTCATAATGTCACCAATCTTTCGTTCCATTTATTCAAATTAGTTCAGTTCATGCGTCATATTTTGTAAAGACTACAATACTGATAATATACCAGACCTGATTTTCAAAAGTTTATTAAACTTTTATTCCTAATTGTCTGTAGACTTAATAGCAGTATTTATTTTTTTCCACTAACACATAAAACACATTACTTGTATAATTTATACCTTTGACTTGTCTTTCATTTGTATCCGATTACACTGAAAGTGAGCCAGTGTACAAAGGGTTATTATTTATCCCTTAACCGAGCAAGTTAGTTCGTCGTGTCCGTTTTCTAAGGACAACGTTCAACCTCGACTTCTGACAAGTATTGTCGACCCACTCCTTTTAGTATTTTTTGATTATACAATTGCCGACGCTTTTACTCGAGTAATCTATGCGAATTGAATTATTGTGTGCTTCCAGCTTCTGCCAGCAGATGTGACCAGCCCATTGCCACTTCAATGCTGCAAACTATATTAATAACAAGTTTATATCTCAATCCAGTTGTGTACGGAACGGGACACTTAGTGAACGTGTCCCGCTCACACTTAACTCTACAATATCCTCAACTCTCCCTCTATTCCTAATTACTTAACATCTTATTTTGAACTATTATGTTCCAGGAATGATAGAAATCTTCGTTCTACGGACAATCGGCTCTTTGCGTTTTACTACAATGTAAAGTAAATTAATAAATAAATTACTTTGAATAATGTATCCATCATGCATTGTGTGTGGTCGCAAATAAAATATTGTCTTTCTTTCTTTCTTTCTTTCTTTGTTTAACCGGTATTTTTATATTGCTAGTTTTATTTGGGCACAGTGTCGATATCATAAATCGTCTGGAAGTAATAATTTGGCGAAATAAGAAATTTATTTTACTACCCCATACATTATTCCTTTCACCTGTGAAATATTTTATTATTGTTATTTTTAAACTTTCGCGGTGTGAATTCATATGGTGGAAATACAATGAACTTCGGGTGGTTTCCAATATTCTAAATGTTCCACATCATTAGTGTTTTTCCCATCTTCTAATTTTATTATCGGTTTAAATACAGGATGTATTTAAATATATGATGATTTAATTGTCGTATCGGAGCGAAATACTTTGGACAGCAAAACTGTCTGGGAGTTTTAATTTGGCAAAATATTTTATTTACAATAATAAAATATCATAATTATCCTAGGTATCGACTTCTCGCGTATTATATCTTGGAACTTACTATTTCTGCCGACGTTTCGGATGCGTTGCAGCACCCGTGGTCACGACTTGACTAGTCTTCGAGCGTCGAGATGTATGCGGGGAGCATTTTTTGAGCGCCTACCCACCATTACACTTACATAGGTTACACTAAAAGTTTCCGGAACTGGCCACTTACATAAACAATATTTAAAAATTTATTACAACATTTGAAAATAGAACTCTTTGGCTGTAGAATACAGTTTGTTTCATCTGACTGTCTTTTGTTTTTACCTTGTGGCGCCATTTAAAAAATTGTGTGTCTGCATCAACATGGATTTAACTCGGGAAAATTTTCGTAGTATCATTTTCTACGATTTTAAGTGTAATTTGACGGCTCAACAGAGCATCGCTCGGCTTGAAACAGCTTTTGGCGATGAAGCTCCATGCAAGACGACTGTTTATAGCTAGTTTGCAGAATTCAAGCGTGGTCGTATCAATCTCAGTGACGAATCTCGCGATGGTCGGCCGTCCACCGCTGTGACCAACAAAAACATCGATGCTGTGCGCCGTATGATTGAAACAGACAGGCATGTGACCTACCATGAAATTTGCGCATCCTTAGAAATAGGCATGAGTCAAATACAATCAATCCTACACAAACATTTGGGTGTGAGAAAGCTGTGCTCGCAGTGGATCCCACATAACTTGACCGAGGATCAAAAAACGGACCGCGTCACTTGGTGCAGTGCCATGCTTACCAGATTCAACGAAGGTGCGTCAAATTTGGCGTGGGACATAGTAACAGGTGACGAAACATGGATTTATTGCTACGATCCCAAAACAAAGCAGCAATCGAGTGTATGGGTCTTTCAAGATGAGCCGAAACCAACCAAAGTGGCGCGCGTGAAAAGTGCATCTAAGCGGATGATTGCTTCTTTTTTTAATAAAACTGGACACGTGGCTACTGTTGCTTTAGAAAATCGTCGTACTGTGAATAGTGACTGGTACACGACCATTTGTTTGCCGGAAGTTATTGACGAACTCCGTAAAAATAACCGTAAACGCCGTATCATCCTGCACCACGACAATGCTAGTTCTCACACGGCCAGACAGACAAACGACTTTTTGAAGGCGAAAAATGTAGAACTCATGAGTCATCCTGCATACAGTCCCGACCTGGCACCTTGTGACTTTTATCTGTTCCCAAAAATTAAAAACCAATTACGCGGCCAACGATTTTCATCACCAGAAGAGGCTGTCGAGGAGTATGAAAAACACGTTTCAGAGGTCACCACAGAGGAGTGGCACAAAAGTTTTCAAAACTGGTTTGATCGAATGAAAAAGTGCATAGACGCCAAGGGAGATTATTTTGAAAAACAATAAATTAATTTTGTACCTTTAATAGTATTTTTTCATATTCATTCCGGAAACTTATAGTGCGCCCCACGTATTATGAACGGTTAGGCTGGCGACACACCACACTCACTATGTCAGTTTTTAATGGCACTGTGTTTTTTGGTTTTAGTATCTTAATCACTGGATTCCACGTTCCGGATAGCTTGAATCCATCATCCCTATTGAAATTTTTATATTTTTTGATTTCAATGGCTTCACGCACAATCCGTGAATAGTAGTGGCGATCAGTGGAGAGGACTTTGGGTTGATGAAGCTCAATCCAGTGATTGGCACCCGACTCAAGATGTTCTGCTACTGCCGATTTATTAAACTGACGGTTTTTCACAGCTGCGATATGTTCTCTGACTCTCTCTGCAATGGTTCGCTTGGTCTGGCCTATGTAGGAACTACCGCAGCTGCAACACACCCGGTGTTTGTAGAGGTATGACGTCCTTCGATGTTCGCACGTATTTCGCTACTTTGGCGAACGGTTTAAAAATCGTCTTGATGGAAAACTTCCGTAAGCAAGATCCGATTTTGTCCGTTACACCTTTCACATACGGCATGTATGCCGGTTGGCGGTCAACACCCGTCGTCAGAAATAGTAAGTTCCAAGATATAATTCGCGAGAAGTCCCGATACCTAGGATAATTATGATATTTTATTATTGTAAATAAAATATTTTGCCAAATTAAAACTCCCAGACAATTTTGCTGTCCAAAGTATTTCGCTCCGATACGACAATAAAATCAGGATGTATTTAAACCGATAATAAAATTAGAAGATGGGAAAAACACTAATGATGTGGAACATTTAGAATATTGGAAACCACCCGAAGTTCATTGTATTTCCACCGAGATTCGATTAGATATTTTAGGAGCCTAAACGAGATACCCTATAACATACCTAAAACTCAAAGTTATGTGAAGTTTTGCTTATGCTCCTTTCACAGTTACTTCTACTTAATATGGGCTCAGAACCGAATATTAACGATTCTATCTTTTCTATTCGTACCTATCAGTAAATGTCAGCATTTAGAATGAGACTTCAACCCACTAGTTACTACAGATGCGACGCGGTACTTTTCTTGGTCAAAGTATTCTTTCTAAAAAGGGAATGGTTCTGTGTTCAAGTCTCGATCTCTTTCCGATTTAATTTATAGGAAAAGTTGGTTTGCTATTTACCTACTTCAAAATTTCATTCATTATTATTAAATGCATTCTTTTTTTATTTTCAATCTATTTGTTTATTTAGAGTAGAGAAATGGATACAATTTAAGATCAGGCCTCAGATAATCTCATAAGTCGTATAAATTGCAGCATGCTGCCACTTAAAATCAATCTCAAGTCAGGACAACAGAGGGCTCAAAGGCAATCTCACATCCCGCCATTTGAAGACCCAAAACAGCGTGCGGTTAGGGTCGGACCGAGCCCGACAACCACCCCCGCTTGTGTTTCCGAGGGGATTTCCGCATAAAAGGTACTATAGACGCTGGATTTGCACTGGTCAACTCAGGCAATTTATGCCGGGAAATGAGTGGCTATACGTTTTATAAATAGGTCACGTCTTCACGGAGAGCAATGGTGTAATTTAAGCTTAAACGACACCAATAAATTATAAGAATAAAGAAAATATTTTAAAAGCTTCTGGGGTTTAAATGCTTGTATTAATCGCTTAAAGTCGTAAGTTTGTCCATTTCTCAAGCTTTTCGTTCGTAATGTTAAAAGTACTGGAATATTGGGTTGACGTTCTTTTTTATGGTCGAACAAATAGCCTATTTCCCTGTGCCGGCTATATTCGCCGGACTCTGCGCTGTTATTGCGGATTATATAACTAAAACCCACTACAAAGGTGAACCTAAAAAAACACACTCGCTAGCTTTGTAGCACCGTTTTCTTCATGTACAGTCTACTATAAAAGTGGTTTAACAAATTCAAATTTATTGATAACTCTTTCAACATTTCATATAATACTAAATAAAAATTGAAAAAAGAAAAAGTAGTCTCTTTGAAGATTACCTACTGACTGACGAAGAAGATTTTTTTTTTTTTTTTTACCACTAAGTTGGCAGACAAGCACACGGCCCACCTGATGGGAAGCGGTTACCGTGGCCTATGGACGTATGCAACACCAGGGGTGTCACACTCGTGCTGCCGACCATGAAGAAACCTTCTGATGCCCCTCTTGAAGAACCCCATATTGTAGGCGCTTGGGAAAACCGCAGCAGGGAGGTCATTCCACAGCTTGAGTGTGCGTGGGATGAAGTTTCTTTCATACCGCACAGTGCGTACCGTCTCAGGTCGCAATGTGTGGGGATGAATTCCCTGCCTATGGCGAGAGGTGCGATGATAGAATGAAGCTACGGGCATCATGTCAAACAATTCATCTGAGCACAAACCATTGTATAGGCGATAGAACACACACAGTGAGGCAAAATCCCTCCTAAGGCTAAGAGGTTCCACTCTACCTGTGAGTATGGGATTGTCAACCAGCCTCAATGCCCGTCTTTGCAACGAGTCGAAGGGGTCAAGCTGGTATGCAGGTGCTCCAGCAAAAAGGTGACAGCAGTACTCCATGTGAGGCCGGACCTGTGCCTTATAAAGAAGGAGTTGCTGCCCCGCAGTGAAGTACTGCTTCGCCCTGTTGAGCACTCCGAGTTTTTTTGATGCCAACTTAACCTTGTCCTGCAAATGACTTCGGAACTGCAGTAGACAAAGAAGAATACAAAAAATAACCAAGCGGTTTAAATACTCTTTCCTTTGCCTGCGGCTGGGGAGCTGGTAATTAATTCCAGGCCCTAATGATGTGTCATTAGGGCCTAGAATTCATTACAAGCTCACGGGTTTTCTTATTCCTACAGTCCCGGGTTCTTTAAGCGAAGCTTTATTTTACATCCCTCGGCCCCTCCTTAATGCCCCTCTTGAAGAATCCCATATTGTAGTCGCTCCAAAAACCGCAGGAGTTTAATGGAGGTAGGACATGATGGTATTTCCGTCCAATTGAGCAGTCCGACTGGGGGAATACCTCTACCCTACAGAATACCACGGCCGTAATAACCTCGTGTTATGTTCCCGGTGGTGAGTAGGGTAGCCAGAGCTTACTAAAGAGATTTTGTGCTGTCAGTGGGAAAACCAAAGACATATTCAGCTTTGTCTTCTACACTGACGGCATAGAAACTCTCTGTGTTTACAGGGTTGGCAGCGCGAATGTAGGCCTCGGTAACCATTTTCCATCAGATGGGCCGTGTGCTTGTCTGCCACCTAAGTGGTATAAAAAAGCAGGGAGTTTCTTCCACAGCTTGAGCATGCGTGGGATGAAGTTTCTTTCATACAGCACAGTGCGCACCGTCTCAGGTCACAATGTGCGAGGATGAGTTCCCTGCTTATGGCGAGCGGTGCGATGATAGAATGTAGCTGTGGGCGTTGTGATAAATCACTAGAAAAAAAATATTATTGCCAAAACTAATTAGTAACATGTGACATACTTTAGTGAAATATTAACTTAATTAGCCGATCTGCCTGGCTTCGCTCGTGATATAATTCGGACTCCCTTAATTTGCAAATAACGGACGGCTGGAGTATGTCTGATTTTGTGACATTTATGGCTACTGCTTCGCTCCCTTGTGTATTTGCGTGATGATATATAGCTTATAACATTTGGTGGCGCTTGGCAGCGTGCGGTAATGGACTGTATTGCGGGAAGTAGCTAACTGTTCTATTGACGCTTTACACACAAAAGACAGGTGGTCGGGTTGCCGCGGGAGTGATCCAAGCAATGAATGCAACCCGAGAAATTAGGAGAGGATGCACTAACCTTCACGACACACGTGTTTTCATCGCAGCCGGTACACGGATCTTCTCTTCCTTGCTCAGGAGCTGCCGTCAGCATCACTAGATCACTTGAGGAACACACGAGAGGCACAATCCGATCGGTAAAGGTCTATGAAGCGGTAAAATGTAACAAATATTAATCATTTTTGAGAGACGCGAGCGCGGTCCGTCATCACGCTGGCTAGTTCAAAGCGAGACTGAGTGTCTATATTTCACAAATGGCGGACGGAAGCCATATCTATGATTAGTGCGGGAGAGGAGACGGGTATAAAAGGAGTGTGTTTCCGTGTCAAAAATACAGTTTCCACTTCGGCGCAACCATTCCCCCCGGCTTGAAGGGTTACCTTCGAAACGACAAATGCGAAACAAATCTAAAGTCTAATCTAAATCTAGGTTTGGGAAATAACAACTAAAATATAAACCTAGATTGGAGCTCGTGCCTACTGCTGGCTAGGCAGCGGGCAGAGGCGAACAAACAACACAACGCAACAGTCTCGACCAAGACGAGACGCGATTAGCCAACACCAAAATAAGGGTCTCTTCACGTGGGACCGATACAACAAGCGAGTGCTTCTTCTCCTCGGGTGGTTCGGAAACCGTAGTGGGATTGAATTGACTAACTGGCCACCCATCTAACGCGGCATGAATCCAGGACGGTCCACCAAACCACAACGGGTGATCCAAAATTTGCGAAGGAAGCAATCCACGAGAGAGACAATCGGCTGGGTTGTCGGTGCCAGCAACGTGAAAGAGATTATGTGGCGCCAATTCAGATTGAATTTTGCCACTCTATTAGCGACGAATGTGTCCCAACGATGGGGCGAAGAGTGGGCCCAACACAAAGCGACTGTTGAGTCCTAAAAGCTAAAATTCTACTAATATTAATGCGAAAATTTACAATTATGTCAAATAAATTACCTTAAAGATTCCGACCACAATACAAAATGTCATTAAGCGACACGGAAGTGCTAGTCTTAGCACTGCCATCCAAAACTACGCGGAGTTTTAGTAGTAAGCTTATCTTCTCTAATAACTCCGCGGTGCGGGATAATGTACGAAGGCTGGGTCCCGCCAGTGTCCGCAGGCGCAGGTGAGATGTAACCTTTATCTAAATATTCGTTAACAACCTCATCATAGGCCCGCTTCGACTTTGGGGACGCCTGCATCTTTCGTTCCAAACAAAGAAAGCGTTTTTCAGCGGATACACGGGAGCCACCGAGCGAAAACTTGCGGATGGTAGACTCCAGTGGCGGCTCGACGGTGCAACAGAACGAAGCAGTCGAGTGACTAAAACTATCCATAGAAGCGGGTGCGGAACCAATTATAACAAAACCAAGAACTGTTTCCAGTGCGTGCGGAGCGGGGTACGTCGGTCCCCCTTGAACCTTACGTGATAACTGGAGGTGCGGGAGAATCGAAGCGCCGATCAATATATCGACGACTCCAGGAACAGCGTAAGTCTCATCTGCTAAAGGCAAGTCTTTAAATTTCGTTAATAAAGACGTGTCAACCGGGACGGTAGGCAACTGTTCAGCTATTCTATCTATAACGAGCGAATCCATGTCAAACCAAATATTATTATTAAAACGAGATCTAAACCTTGTTTTAACGGTGCCACGAACAGCTGACTGTAAGCTTCCAAAACCCTTCACCACTGAGCGGGTTGAACGCTTATCAACATTGAAACCAAGACGCCGACAACAATCTTGAGTAATAAAATTACTTTGCGAAGCGCCATCTAACAGCGCTCGAACAATGCGCGGCTTACCTAATGCATCAACAATAACAACGCGAGCGGTCGCAAGACACACAGTAGTGAGTGCAGCACTAGCGGAGAACGAACACAAGGTGACGTCATCAGCGGCGGTCACCGGGCGGGCCGGAGCGCGCGCGAGCGCGGGCTGCGGCTGCGGCGCAGGCTGCCGTGTGTCACCGCTCGACGAGCCAACCGTGCTCACATTGGATGCGGCATTACTATTCTCAAAATGAAGCAAAGTGTGGTGTCTCGCTTGACATTTGCGACAACTATTTCTACTATTACATAAAACAACGCGGTGTTTAGTACCGAGACAATTAAAACAAAAATTATTAGCGCGAACAAATTTATAACGATCACTAGGCGACAATTTTAGGAAACCAGGACACTTGTACAGTTGCGAATGATGAGTACTACACAAAGAGCAAACAGATGATTGTACACGTGCTGGTGCGGTATTAACATAAGTATGGGTTGACCTCAGTGACCTCGATGACGCATCTATTTTGCGCGCGGGACTAACAACTGTCTTCGCGCCTTCATGTTTCGATGAAGAGCGTTGTAATATTTTTATATGCTCGCGAACAAAACCTTCTAAGTCTTCGAACTTAGGAATTTTATTGCCGCGATGATCCGACTCAAACAAACGAATGGTTTCGGAATCTAATTTCCTTAAACCCATATACAAAAATACGAAGTCGCAGAGGTCATCAATCTTTAGGTTCTTTACAGCGCGAACAGCTGACGCGAAAGTGTCTAGAAATTTCTCTAAGTTTTGATCGTTACATGCCGTAATAGATTTCAAATCAGACATCTGATCTAAATAGGCGTTAGCTACCGATCTTTTATCCTCATACTTAGCTTTCAAAGTATTTAAAATTAAATTATAATTCCCGGCACTAAACGTAATTCCAGCGCAAGCGGTTATAGCTTTACCAGTCAATTTTTCAACGAGATAATGCAATTTTTCGTGATCTGTCAACGAATCGTTCTTATCTATCGTATTCTCAAAACTATCTATAAATAGACACCAATTGCGAATGTTACCATCAAATTCGGGTATTTGAATTGGTGGCAACTTAGGTCGGTCGCGAGTGGGGTTGGGTAGGTCAGCCGGTTTCTCCAAACTCCTAGCGACGCGTTTGATACGACAATACAAATCGTCAAACGACGACAAGGCTTGATAACTCACTGAGTAATCGGGATCCAAATTCAACTCTAAAACATTGATGTCATGTACTAAGGTTTCGAAATCCGCGCGTAGACTATCTAAGTTTTCTATAGAACACAAGAACGAATCTCTGATGACCAAATCAGAGGTTTTAAGTGCATTATCATAGATCGATTGTACGCGAGAGTAAATCATTTCTTTTTTAGCGTATAAAAGTTTCAATTGAACCTTACCGGTCTTATCAACCTTTGGGGACATGTTTACAATTAAATCTCAAACTAAAGTGCGGTAAATAACAAATATGAAATGACTTAATCTTAGCGGTACAGAGCAGCGAGGCGGCGCGAGCGACACTCGGCAGATAGGTAGGTACCTACAACTGTGAATGCACGCTTGAACAAACGCGCATAGCAACAAGGTCGTACCTACGCGATGGTCGCTGTCTAGGTTCAACTATTATTTCAGAGATTAAGTATTGCGTAATATCTATTCAAATTAAAATACTTTCGTATGAATTGGGATGAGATGCGAGCGAGGTAGGCACAGCCACGTGTCTACCCACGCAGGTACTAGGCAAATACGACGCGAGCCGAGAACAACGTAATTGAAAAAAACAAAACAAAGCCAAATGCGTTAGGTATTACACTGTGCCTATGCACTAGGGTGTCTGAGTATACCTAAGATCTAAGCCTAAATGTCTGGATGCGGGGTTTTCTACTAAAATAACCAGGCACTTAGGTGCGATGCGAAAATTGCGAACTACGATTAAGTGTTGATATGATACCTAACCTATTTATGTATTAGGTAGGTACAATGCGAGCCAGCGGCGAACGGACAACAAATTCTAAGCCTAAGTGTCTGGATGCGGGGTTTTCTACTAAAATAACCAGGCACTTAGGTGCGGTGCGCTCATTCCCATTAGAATAATAACAAAATACGAACTACGGCTAAGAATCCGGCTCGATCCGGACCAAAAGTGGTGGCGCATGGCCGTGCGGTAATGGACTGTATTGCGGGAAGTAGCTAACTGTTCTATTGACGCTTTACACACAAAAGACAGGTGGTCGGGTTGCCGCGGGAGTGATCCAAGCAATGAATGCAACCCGAGAAATTAGGAGAGGATGCACTAACCTTCACGACACACGTGTTTTCATCGCAGCCGGTACACGGATCTTCTCTTCCTTGCTCAGGAGCTGCCGTCAGCATCACTAGATCACTTGAGGAACACACGAGAGGCACAATCCGATCGGTAAAGGTCTATGAAGCGGTAAAATGTAACAAATATTAATCATTTTTGAGAGACGCGAGCGCGGTCCGTCATCACGCTGGCTAGTTCAAAGCGAGACTGAGTGTCTATATTTCACAAATGGCGGACGGAAGCCATATCTATGATTAGTGCGGGAGAGGAGACGGGTATAAAAGGAGTGTGTTTCCGTGTCAAAAATACAGTTTCCACTTCGGCGCAACCAACATTCCTCGATAAACGAACTTTTCAACACATATAGAATTTTGACAATCGCGAACCATATTTTCTGAGATTAGCGCGTTCATCCAAATAAACAAACTCTTCAGATTTATTATATTAGTATAGATTCGTGCAAGGCACTAACGAATATAAATATTTATTGTTCTCATGCTATAAATCTGAGTGCCAATCAAATCAAATGTCTTCGAAGGTTACGACAGCTAGCGACACGTGAGGTGACGCGTCACAGTAGCACAAAACATGTTATGCAACCTTTAGGTGTCCACACTATGTTCCAAATCTACACTTTTCCCAAATCGTACTTGTTTTATGGTATGAGTTGGGATAGTGTCAATAGTGTCAACATTACGTACCTACTATAATGTACGAGTTGGGATAGTGTCAACAACTCGTACCTATTATAAGGTGCGAGTTGGGATAGCGCCAACCACTCGCACCTAATATAATGTACGAGTTGAAATAGTATCAACAACTCGTAACTAATATAAGGTACGAGTTGGGACAGTTTCAACAACTTGTACCTAGTATATGTTACGAGTTGGAATAGTAAGGAATGAAGTGTTAACGTAGAACACGGATACGAGGCTTAATATGTTGAGATGGGGTAGCCCTATTCTACTCAGCCGGGAACCAAACACGGGATGTAATCTCATACACGGTAAAAAAAATAATCATTCCCTAAAACCAAACAGACACAGAATAATCAAAATTTACTGGTGGTAGAAACTTGGTGGCACAAATTTGTCTCAAGTTTCGACCGGGTAGGTACCACCGTGCACTATTGCGAAAAACCCTCAATAGCAATTCAATCTCGGTTGGATTGTGTTCAGGGGTCAGCAAGTGCATAGCCGGGCAGAGGTGGTGGTTGTCGCAGCACTAGTGGGACCAGTGGGTCTTGGCGTAGTCTAGTGGGGATGGCGCGGGGCGATGCGCCGAACAGGGAGACCTGTAGAAACGGTGGTGCCGCTGGCTGCCCGCGGTATAGTACAGGGGCCCAACTGGGGTTAACCACCTTGGGAGGCTGCCTCACCAGGCCGCGCATAATCCCGATATGGTTCGTCGTGCCGGTTGGTGACCGGAATTGGGAGCCCGGCGACCATACTCGGGGGGGTACGGGGGCCCTTCCGTTCGGCGCGTCGGCTCTCGCCATGCCTCACATTCATAGATAAAACCAATATCCCGCGCTTTGTCACACGGTGCTGCGGCGGCAATCACCTCTTTTTTCACGCCTTCTCCCACCCAAACTCATGGCAGCGCAATTCAAGGAAATAGGCAACACAGCGGCTCGACACACTCCCAAAAGCTTGCTATTTGAGGTGGAGTCCACTAACATCTGTGGGCTCCATGCAAACCTCAACGCCGTCCACCAACACCTAGAGACGGCGAAACCTGCCATGTTTTTTCTAACGGAGACGCAAATACACCGCCCTGACGACACGACCTACTTGCTCTACCCTGGCTATGTTCTTGAGGAAAGTTTTCGTGCAAAAGCCGGGGTGTGCGTGTTTGTTAGGGCGGATGTTTGCTGTCGCCGTTTGCGCTGCCTAGACCTATCCTTCTCCATCCTTTGGGTACACGTAGACCATGGCCCTACGAGTCAGATCTATGTGTGCCTCTACCGTTCCCATACAGGAGATGCTGAGACAACTCGACTCTTTGAATATCTGAGTCAGGCGGCAGATGATGCGCAGGAGCGATTTCCGAATGCCGAAATGGTGTTTTTGGGGGATTTTAACGCCCACCACGAGATCTGGTTGGGCTCCTCCAAAACAGACCATGCGGGAAGAGCCGCCCACGCGTTTGCTCTGGCGCACGGCCTGACCCAATTGGTGCACGAGGTCACTAGGATACCAAGAAGGTCGGGCCTAGCACCTTCTCTGCTAGACCTTCTGCTGACGAGTGATCCGGACCGGTACAGTGTATCGGTGCGAGCCGCTTTAGGCAACTCCGACCACTGTCTGGTCTGTTCCACGGTGCCCATTATAGCGCCCCCACGACCCGTGCAGGGGAAGCGGCGTCTCTGGCACTACTCGTCAGCGGACTGGGATGGACTTCGTGACTATTTTGCGTCCATCCCGTGGGTTGAGCGCTGCTTTGAAGGTAAGAACCCATCGGATTGTGCTACTGCTGTCGCCGGTGAGATCGGTCTGGGTATGGAATACTATATCTCATACACCGATGTCACCGGTGACCGCGGGGTGCGCCCTTGGTTCGGGCGCGAGTGTGCGGAAGCTGTTGAACAAAACCAGTCTGCGTACCGCGCTTGGGTAAGGGCGCGCGCCACGCGCCATCCCAATCTGGGCCACTTCAAGGCGGCGTACAACAGAGCCACAAAGGTCTGCAGAAGGGCCTACGTCAGAGCGGATGCCCTGCGCATAGCGCGGCTTGGTCAAGAGCTAGTGATGCATCCCACGGGAAGCCGTGGCTACTGGCGACTGGCTAAAGCCGTGCAAGCCAACTTCTGTCAGCCTTCGCTGCCTCCGCTGCGTAACCCTGATGGATCCCTGGCCCATGAGCCGCAAGAGAAGGCAAATCTGCTGGCTAATCTCTTTGCGGCCAACTCCCGAATCGATGATTGTGGTACGCAGCCACCAACACTACCCGACAGTGACCACGCGATGCCTGATATCCATATCAGGCAACGCGATGTCCGTGCAGTGCTGCAATCACTCGATGTCCGGAAAGCCAGTGATCCGGATGGTATTCCAGCGGTAGTCTTGAAAAAATGTGCAGCGGAGTTGTCTCCAATGCTTACGCGCCTGTACCGGCTATCCTACAGTTCGGGTACAGTGCCTTTGCCTTGGAAAGAGGCGAATGTTCAGCCGATTCCCAAGAAGGGGGATCGCTCGGAGCCAGCCAACTATCGACCCATAGCCGTCACCTCAGTGCTGTGCAAAGTGTTCGAGCACATAATCAACAAACAGCTCATGCGGCACCTAGAGGATCACTCCTTAATTAATGACCGGCAATATGGCTTCAGACCGAAACGGTCAACGGGTGATCTTCTAGCATACGTTACCCATCTTTGGGGTGAGGCTATGGACAAGCACGGCGAATCACTGGCAATTAGTCTTGACATCGCCAAAGCTTTCGATAGAGTCTGGCACAAATCGCTTCTTTCCAAGCTACCTGCCTTTGGTCTGCCTTCTAGGCCGTGCAACTGGGTTGCTAGCTTCCTGCAGGGGCGCCGTATTCGCGTCCTTTGTGACGGACGAGCTTCGGAGTTTCTGCAGGTTAATGCTGGCGTGCCCCAGGGGTCCGTCTTATCACCCACTCTCTTTCTTCTGCATATCAACGACATGCTGTCTACCGGCAATGTTCATTGTTATGCAGACGATAGCACTTTGCATGGGAGTTATCATGGACATCCTGCGGCCAAGCAGTCGGATATCGCGGAGAAAAGGCAGCTTCTTGTCACTGAGCTTGACGGGATCCTGAATCACATTTCTCAATGGGGCTCTGAGAACCTGGTTGAGTTCAATGCCAAGAAGACGCAGGCATGTGCGTTTACAGCAAAAGTATCTTCTTTCCTTCCCCTCCCCACTCTTCAGAGCACGCCACTGCCACTGCAGGACAATCTCAATATCCTAGGTATGGATGTTCGCTGCAACCTGAATAACAAAAACTACATCGAAAGTATCATCAAAACAGCCTCACGAAAACTCGGAGTCCTGAACAGAGTGAGACGGTTTTTCACGCCGGAGCAGCGGTGTCTTCTATACAAGACACAAATTCGCTCCTGTGTGGAGTACTGCTCGCATCTCTGGGATGGTTCAGCAAAGTACTTACTAGATGCTCTCGACAGGTTGCAGCGACGTGCGGTCCGCATCATTGGGAATCCCGAGATCACGAACACCCTAGAACCTTTACAGCTGCGTAGAGATGTTGCGTCCATGGCTGTATTTTACCGTCTGTACCATTGTCTTGGAATTCATTACCAGCTCACGTGTTTCCTTCTTCCTACAGTCCCGGGTCCTTTAAGCGGGGCGTGAAAAAGCATATGATGAGGCCGTCAAGCTGAGTGTCACCATTGTCGCACGGTGTGTGTGGGTAGTGGTGGCCCTCTTTTCTGGGACTTTGCCTTCAGCTTACCATCAGGCAAGGCGAAGTCCAATTGACGTGTCCTATATAAAAATAAAAAAAAAATTGAAAAAAATACGCTTCTTTTATTTGATATATGTACAATCAGCTACAAAAATAGATCAAAATATATCATTTTAATTTACAGAGACCACCTTTAAGCGGGGTGTGAAAAAGCATGATGAGGCCGTCAAGTTGAGTTTCACCATTGTCACATGGATGGTATGTGTAAGTAATGGTGACCCTCTTTTGATGAGACTTTGCCTTCAGCTTATCATAATGCAAGGCGAAGTCTAATTGACGTGTCCTATATAAAAAAAACTTTAACTTAAAACCTTTCATAATAACTATAATAAAAATATACTAATGTTATTTTTATACTATCGAAATTGATAATTAATTATACAACGGTTTAGAACTTTTCACGATAAAATCAAGGAACTTACTATTTTTGCCAACGTTGATCTGTTATATAATTAAAAAATTTAAACAAAAGATACAGAAACAGAAATATTTTTTTATAATTATTAAATAATAAAAAAGCGCCATGATCACGGTGTACTGGCGTTTTTAACAGCACCGATTAATCGGTTACTCAGTAAAAAACCAATAAACATGGTAAATACCCCGGCGAGTTTTATTAAAGCCTTTGGTCTTCCCACTGACAGCACAAAAACTCTCTAGTGAGCTCTGGCTACCCTACTCACCGCCGCGCCGGGGACACAACACGAGGTTATTATGGCCTATTATTCTTACAGGTATTTGTAAAATATATTATGTACAAACAATAGCTACAGAAATCTTTAAATTTACAATACATGTCTTAAACCTTTAATAAATATTCGAGGATAGTTTTATTTCGTAAAGATACCTAGAAGTTTTTTGCTATAAATATTTCAATTTATTTATGTGATCGTTTGTGAATTTCTTATTGTACAAACACTTTTGTTATTGAATGTACATTGTGTTTTATTTATTCAAGCTAGTAAATGTGTTTCTATAATTCTCTGAGAAGCAATATTACCTACAATAACAAATTGATGAAAGTATGTATATACTAACATTTATGTACTTAAGTAGATATTTGTAAATAAAATAAGTAAGTATGCCCTTCTTTGGGAGAGGCAGGAAGACTGCGATACGTTTGATTGTTCTTATTGATAAGTAAGTAACATAACATAACATAAACTCACGCCTTTATCCCCGAAGGGGTAGGCAGAGGTGCTTGCACCCACATTTCGCCAGTTTAGTTTATGTTTAGATCCCAATGTAATAGGTGGCGAGCCTATTGCCATTAACCGGGCACTTATAAACCTGCGATAAATACACACATAACTTCTAAAAGCATCGAAAAGTCATTTGTATGTGCCATGGTAAAACCTGGGATCGAACCCGAGACCTCGTCTCAGCAGTCCATTACCAAAGTAAGTAAACAATTATAAATAATTGTATTTTCTAATACATAGGTTACACTAAAAGTTTCCGGAACTGGCCACTTACATAAACAATATTTAAAAATTTATTACAACATTTGAAAATAGAACTCATTGGCTGTAGAATACAGTTTGTTTCATCTGACTGTCTTTTGCTTTTACCTTGTGGCGCCATTTAAAAAATTGTGTGTCTGCATCAACATGGATTTAACTCGGGAAAATTTTCGTAGTATGATTTTCTACGATTTTAAGTGTAATTTGACGGCTCAACAGAGCATCGCTCGGCTTGAAACAGCTTTTGGCGATGAAGCTCCATGCAAGACGACTGTTTATAGCTGGTTTGCAGAATTCAAGCGTGGTCGTATCAATCTCAGTGACGAATCTCGCGATGGTCGGCCGTCCACCGCTGTGACCAACAAAAACATCGATGCTGTGCGCCGTATGATTGAAACAGACAGGCATGTGACCTACCATGAAATTCGCGCATCCTTAGAAATAGGCATGAGTCAAATACAATCAATCCCACACAAACATTTGGGTGTGAGAAAGCTGTGCTCGCGGTGGATCCCACATAACTTGACCGAGGATCAAAAAACGGACCGCGTCACTTGGTGCAGTGCCATGCTTACCAGATTCAACGAAGGTGCGTCAAATTTGGTGTGGGACATAGTAACAGGTGACGAAACATGGATTTATTGCTACGATCCCAAAACAAAGCAGCAATCGAGGGTATGGGTCTTTCAAGATGAGCCGAAACCAACCAAAGTGGCGCGCGTGAAAAGTGCATCTAAGCGGATGATTGCTTCTTTTTTTAATAAAACTGGACACGTGGCTACTGTTGCTTTAGAAAATCGTCGTACTGTGAATAGTGACTGGTACACGACCATTTGTTTGCCGGAAGTTATTGACGAACTCCGTAAAAATAACCGTAAACGCCGTATCATCCTACACCACGACAATGCTAGTTCTCGCACGGCCAGACAGACAAACGACTTTTTGAAGGCGAAAAATGTAGAACTCATGAGTCATCCTGCATACAGTCCCGACCTGGCACCTTGTGACTTTTATCTGTTCCCAAAAATTAAGAACCAATTACGCGGCCAACGATTTTCATCACCAGAAGAGGCTGTCGAGGAGTATGAAAAAAACGTTTCAGAGGTCACCACAGAGGAGTGGCACAAAAGTTTTAAAAACTGGTTTGATCGAATGAAAAAGTGCATAGACGCCAAGGGAGATTATTTTGAAAAACAATAAATTAATTTTGTACCTTTAATAGTATTTTTTCATATTCATTCCGGAAACTTATAGTGCGCCCCACGTATAGGAAAGGAATGAAATGAATTTTCCTTTATACTTTTATTGGGCTTAAGGCTGACTGCTTAACATGCCATTACATATAAATAAAGGATGATGGGTAAAATGTATGGACTCAGGGACCAGTCCAATCAAAATAATTATACACTGCTGGAAATACATTCTTGAGTCGAATAAGAATATCTACAGCGGTCTTTTTTTCTTTTTTTTATATACTACTTAGGTGGCAGACAAGCACACGGCCCACCTGATGGGAAGTGGTTACCGTGGCCTAAGGACGTGTGCAACAATAGGGACGTCACACTCACGCTGCCGACCTTGAAGAAACCTACTAATGCCCCTTTTTGAAGAACCAAGTCTTTATGCATAGTTCAATCTGAGTAAATCAATTTTTAAGGATTTGATTCTTTACAAGTTCTTTTTGCCATTTTATATTAAAGTATTTCATTTGGGACCTATTTATCCCTTTCAGTATAGTGTTATTGTACAGTAAAATTAAATAGAAGTTAGTTTGTACAGTACAATCGAATGTAAGTGAGTTTTATCAATTATTGCAGATGAACATTGAATACTTGTATTCATTATCTATAACGACACTGTTTAGAAATAATGCTGGTGCAGTAAAACCTTCGTGTCTAGCATATCCTAAACATCACTTAATATATACTATGTGGGCAGAAGAACCTCTGTATCTGCATCTGCGCAACCCTCTTCGGCGTAATACATAGTTATAGAAACGTTCCATTTCAAGCAACTAATCCTATCTAATCGTTAATCAATCAGATGAGATTGCTTCAAAGTATATAAATCATCAAATTTGATCATATTGAACTGAAGATATGACTTTTATATTCAAAAATCCTATTACTTCTGATGAAAGGATTTCAAAATGGACTAAAATTTATGTCTAGTCGTCATAGTATTTTTTGTCCCCTAGAGAAGAGCTATCTAACGATAACATATCTTGATTATACAGGGTTCCAGACGGCCCATCCTCCTTTGGGATTATTTTTTAGTTATTTGACAGGGTACCAGACGGCTCATCCTTTTAATTATTTCTTAATTATTTGACAGGCTACCAGACGCCCCATCGTCCTATCAATTATTTTTTAGTTATTTGACAGGGTACCAGACAGTCCATCCTCCTTTCAATTATTTTAAGTTATTTGACAGGGTACCAGACGGACCATCCTCATTTTAATCATGTTTTAGTCATTTGACAGGGTACCAGACGGCCCATCCTCCTATGTAATAAGTTTTCAGTTATTTGACAGGCTACCAGACGCCCCATCGTCCTATCAATTTTATTTTTTAGTTATTTGACAGGGTACCAGACGGTCCATCCTCCTTTCAATTATTTTAAGTTATTTGACAGGGTACCAGACGGACCATCTTCATTTTAATCATGTTTTAGTCATTTGACAGGGTACCAGACGGCCCATCCTCCTTTGGAATATTTTTTTAGTTATTTGACAGGGTAGCAGACGGCCCATCCTCCTTTCAATTATTTTTTAATTATTTGACAGGGTACCAGACGGTCCATTTGGATTACCTATGTTTGACCGATAAGAAATTGTCAAATTATCACTTCCCAAAAAAAAATCCACGGAATTTCATATGCCAAATTATTACTTAGCAAAAAATCTCTTCATAAATAATTCTAATACAAACGTTATGTTTGTGTAGTGAACGATTAAACAGTAACTTGTTTACCAACTAGTACTTTTACCAATTTTTATTTAATGAAATATTTCAGTTGGAATAAAACATTTTACGTATAATAAAATAAGACTTGGAATCATTTCGGAGTTACACCATCCTAATTGAAGTTGGTGTTGGAGGATTAAAAAAAATAACTGCCGTGGTTTTTTTAATGCCTTCTAACCTAACCTATCCAAGTCGGAGTGCGCAATATTCGACTTGGAACCGTTCCGGAGTTACACTATCGAAATTGTTAGTTAAATTGGAGCCTTAAATAAATGATTATATTAAAATCAAATTGCATTATGTTAAACGATTTGGATGGCTTCACGCGAGGAGATTTCCCCCTGTAAAGGAAAGATCGCGGGGTCAAATCCCGCAGGAATCTTGTAGTCTGTGGTAATTGACATAAAAAATTAGTCATTCATAACAGGGCAACTGTATACGCTTTTCTAACAAGCGCCCTAATGATTTACCTGTGTATAAATTTAAAAATATAGTTAAACGTAAATTGCGCCAATGAAAGGCTATTATAAAATCCAAGAATACTTGGATGATAAACAAGCTTGGAAAAGAGCTGTTCGCTCAACTATGCTACTCAAGTAAATTTTTGTATTTAGATTAAGTAGACTAAGTGTATGTTTATGAATAGACCAAAAAAAAATACCCGCTGAGTTTTTTGCCGGAGTCTTCTCAGGTCGGGGCCGCGTTTCGAACTGGTAGTCCATTTAATAAACTGATTTTCGTGCTCCGTTTTTGACGTTTTGTTAGTGCCGACATAATGGTTTATACAGAATAAATGATTTTTGACTTTGAGTTTGACTGATTCAAATTTTAAATCTTAATCCATATAAAATCAGTTAAAAATATATCCTTTCTATGTCCTCAAGACTTCCAGTAGAGAAATAAATCAGACAAACTACCTCAAAATCCTCGACCAATCATAGTTAAAAAAACAAGCGTATCACATATTGTAAGACACTGTTAACCAAATCACATAAGTCCCAAATAGATTCTCAAAATGTACCGCTATTAATATTCTGACTTCATTATAGTAGAACAACTCGATATGATGTCGAAATAATTGTGCTGTCAGTGGGAAGACCAAAGGTTTGTCCTGCTTTGTCTTCTACACTGACGGCAAAAAACTCTCTGTTATAACAGGGTCGACAACACGAGTGTGATTCCTCTGACGTTACACACGCCCATAGTGCACGGTAACTACATTCCATCAGGTGGGCCGTGTACATTTCTACCACCTCATTTGTATACTACGTATGTCGCAGTCTGTTACCACGGCCGGTGTAACCTGGTCTATACATGGGGCACGAGTATTATATTCACGGCTCTTACGTACGCTTTCGCTCCACTCGCTTGCTTAAGTAATTTAATAGTTTAACGTATTATTAATTAAATATTAACCAGTTGTTTGTGCTTTCCGCTTGCATTTTAATTGCTCTCCGCATAAGAAACCCATTCATCCGCGCAGTATGCGGGTTCGATTACGTGACAGAGGCGACCAAGGCTTCACACGATCCCGTTAACATTATTATATAATATTAAGGTGAATGAACGCAATCTTGTTACAGATATAATATAATTGCCTTTCATTTCTACTCGATTTCACTGTAAGTGATCGGAAACAGACCAGATGGTGCGGAGTTATTGAAAAATCTGGCAATTCAAATTATGCCTAATGCCTATACGATTATCGCGTTAATTCCCGTTAACTTTGATTATCGATTACATATTCCATATTAAACAGAATAGGTATACATTTTGAAGGAAATGTTACAATATACATAAACTCTACCAGCAACTTCGTTCAGTGTACAAAGGGTAAGCATTATTACTGCTTTACCGACCAAGTTAGTTGGTCGGTTCCGTTCTCAAAGCACAACGTTCAACATCAACTTCTCGTAAATATTGTAGACCCACTCGTTTTAGTATTTTTTGATTATACACTTGCCGACAATTTTACTTAAATACTTGGTTTGAATTAAATTCTTGTATGCCTCCAACTTATTGTGCCCTAAATGCCCATAAAAGACAATTTGACGTTGGTAAGTATATCAAGCGTAATATACAGGGTGATAGTCGTTTCGGGGTAAAAGGTTTTGGGTACAGTTTCTTTGCACTGCTCGTGCATTAGCCTTCTAACCTAACCTATCCAAATCGGGATGCGCAGTATTCGACTTGGAACTGTTCGAGAGTTACACCATTGAAATAGGTTTTTATTTTAAATAAACATAGGACACGTCAATTAGATTTCAACTCGCCTGATGGTAATCTGAATGCAGTCTTTTTTTATATAGGACAAGCCAACTTGACTTCACCTCGCCTGATGGCAAGCTAAAGGCAAAGTCTCAGGAAAGAGGGTCACCATTACAGTCACTAAGTAATATTACAATGGTGGCACACAGCTTGGTGGCCTCATCAGATACATTTTCACGCCCCGCTTAAGGGCCCTGGGACTGTAGGAAGAAGGAAACACGTGTGCTGGTAATGAATTCCAGGTCTTGGTGGTGCGGCAATGAAAAGAGTCTCCGAACCGCTTGGTTCTTGCTCGTATATTCTGCACAGTGTGAGGGTGACATCTAAGCCCTGCACGTGATGTAGGAAAGGAGAGGGTGGGATTAGTTGGAAGAGCTCATCAGAACACTCACTCTAACACACAGTCTCAGAAAAGAGGATCAGCAATACATACATATAGGTACTATGTTACAATGGCGACATTGGGCTGGACGGCCTCATCATTCACAAGGGCACCGTTGTATGTCATTAGTTATAAGTTATAGAATATTACTGGTATAGTTATAGCACATATGTTACAAATTTAGATTTATAATGTATAATTTATTGACTGCCGCATTGGGGCAACCTGTAATGGTAGTTACATAAGGAAAATAAATAAATAACAAACATACATGCCTTTTCGCGCCCCGCTTAAAGGACCCGGAACTGTAGGAAGAAGGAAACACGTCAGCCGGTAATGAATTCTGTGTCATAATGGTGCGGCAAAGGAAAGAGTCTCCGAACCACTTAATTTTTGATCGTATATTCTGCACCATATGCGGGTTACATAATAAGCCCTGCACGTGTTCTCCTGTGTAGGAAAGGAGAGGGTGGTCCTAATTGGAAGCCTTAAATAAATGATTATTTAAAAATAAAATTACATTATTTAATGACATAATTCTCAAAAATTCTTACTTTTAAGTCATAACAAATCGTTTGATCAAACTTTTATTGTCTGAAGATTGTTTGCTGTTAAGTTAAAGATCAAGTGCCATAATAATATTATCCTTGGTAATATTATACCAAATAAATAATTTACGAAATCAAAAAGTGCGTACTATAATTATTCCAAACAATGTGTTGGTATAAAAAAATGTGTGCAAAACTTGTTTGGATAGTGAAATTTTGGCAAAACCTATTCGGCAAAACGGTAGAGTACCGGCCCATCCTCCTTTCAATTATTTTTTAATTATTTCTAGATATTCTTTTCCCAACTAGTAAGTGTTACTCGTTTAGGTGTTACTGGATGGGTATATACCTACCGAAATTTGACACAAGGGTCGTTGTGTTGGGGGACCTCGGATCGACGATGCTTGAATCAAAATATTACTAGGCATTGATTTATTGTTTTCTATGTATACTAATATTATATAGCTGAAGACTTTTTCCATAATTAAAGGTAGACTAAAGCCTTTCTCAAGCTCAAATGCATCCTTGTATGACATCAAGGTTGCCTGGAAGAAATCGCCTCTAGCGATAAGTCCACCCTGTCTCTGCTGTAAATGTATTGGTGTACAATAAAGTATTATCTATCTATCTATCTATTTCGTCAAGTTCGGTTCAATGGCTAAAGCGTCAAAACGTAACAGGCATAAAGAAAGTCTAATAGACAGCAATTATAATCTTAAGAACATAAATCTGTCCTAATATTGATTAGCCAACGACTTTCATCCAGTATATTCCTGTCATACTAGATGACAGGAATATACTGGTGGTCTAAATTCTAGTATGCGAGGAGCTCCTAGCATAGACCACCCCATATCTTAACATACGATATCGTACAAGGCGACTCAGGGATAGGACTGTTTAATATCAGACATATATACAGCCTAGACTCAGTCCCAGATGCATGGCTTCAGTCAACAATAGTGCCCGGAAAATGGCAACAGGCCGAAGCCGAATTCAATGGTTAGTAAAATATGGGTGTTGATTCACCTCTACCTAACACTCCGGGGATAAAAGCGCCATTATATATATATATATATATATGTATTCCTGAATGATGTTTAACTCGAATTATATCTCGCTTTCATTCGCACGCACAATATTTCAGCCACAGGTACTGGGTCTCGCCGACTCGGTAATAGGTAATTATGAAATAATTGGTTGTGACGATCTTAGTACATCGCTGGATATTAAACTTGTACCTAAAATGTACTATATACAATGTGAATATCTTATGCAGATAGGGCGGAGTGCTACGGCCACAGTCTTATCATGCTTAAATCTTATGATGGCCGTTTTGACACGACTGGTATTGCTCGTTTTCTTTTTTTTGGTGTGTGAAGTTTTTTTTTCTTTTGTGCCAGTCTCGCCACATTTTTCTTTAGTTATTCGTCTAAAATCAGTATCAAAATAAACGGAATATTTACCATGTTTCATTGTTTTGGTTTTCCGATATTTCGGCGCTGTTGCCGAAGCCAAATCAAAACAATATGAGGTTTGAAAATATTCCATAGATGAAGCTGGGGCGAGTCAGTTAGTCTAAATATATAAACATATAATCACGCCTTTATTCCCAGAGGGTCAGGTAGAGGTGAATTAACACCCACATTTCATTATTCATTGAATTCGGTCCCACGTAATATTGGGTGAGCCTATTGCCGTCTTCTGGACACTATTGTTGACTCAAGCCATACATCTGAGGCTGAGTCTGAGCTGTATATATCTGTCTGATATTAAAAAGCCCTATCACGTAGTTGCCTTGTACGAAACCGCATGGGAAGAGATGGTGTGGTACAAAATCTACTCTACGGGGAATCACGCGGCTAAAATAAATTTATTTTCCTTATTTTAAGATGGCAGCACTCCTTCAATATAACTACCTAATTAAGGAGCTTGAGAAAACATCACAGGCGCAGTCTAGTAACTCATTTCAGAAGCCCATTAAATGTTGTAAAGGTCCCGCTCTCAAACGACGTCGATGACAAATTATATTATTAACTAGACTTCCTTCCGCGGTTCCACTCGTGCGGATGTAGGTAAACGCAACTTTTGCTCATATCTACGATTCTGCTCAACTGATTGCTATGAAACAAACGTAAGATTTTAAGTCTGACAAAGATATTTCAAACAAAATAACTGCATTTAAATTTGCTCAGTACTTTTAGCGTCTACCCGGACAAAAAGATAAGAATTCAAAAAATATTGAATAAGACACTTTGTACTTTTCCGCTGTATTTTATTTTTCACTTGATCGGTTTCATTTCACGGTGTTCTCAAAGAAATATAACATAACCCAAATAGGTATTTTTTTATATCTCCAATGTAGAGACTCGACACACTACAATTTAATTTTTTTTATTTATTTTTTTTATACAACTAAGGTGGCAGACAAGCACACGGCCCACCTGATGGAAAGTGGCAACAGCGACCAATGAATGTCTGCAACACCAGGCTAGTCACACCCGTGCTACCGACCTTGTAAGAACGGAGAGTTTCTGTGCCGACAGTGCAGAAGAAACAATCAGGATAAGCGTTAATCTTCCCACTCACAGCACAAAAACTCCCCAGTGAGCTTTGGCTACCAAACTCACCGCCGTGAACACAACACAAGGTTATTATAACCGTGGTATTCTGTAAAGTGGAGGTACTTCCCCAGTCGGACCTACAGATTAATACAGAAATTGTGCACTTACACAAACAATATTTTCAGATCGCTAGTTAAAAGTCCCCAAATTCAAATAATCATATAATAGAATAGATTTGTGAGCAAATGTCTCATAAATTAAATTAATCGAATACGAACAAGACAAAACCAGTTCAAGCAGAAATGGCGATCAAAGTCAGACCATGGAATCTATGCCTTTGTATTCATTCTCATCTAAATAAATTATTATGTATTCAAGATTGCTTCAATACCTACTGATTACTTTTAAAATTATTGAAATCGGGCATTATATTCAAAAGATATTACCAAATTAAAAATGACAATAAATCTGTCAGATTCTCTGACAATATTTGAACATTGTTAAATTACGGGTATGGGTTAAAGCGGTGCAACGGGAGTTCGAAGTAAGTAGTAAGAAGATTACAATAGAAGAGTAATGGGAGCAGCCCTGTAGAAGGCAACACGGAGGTTTCCCACATGTCCCTCTGAATAGCAGAAGGCACAGTGGAGAACAGACAAGGTGTGGGGTTACATGTGCTATACATCCCTCCCCTACCCTTGACGTCCACCTCCCCTCTTTCCAGGGTTCAATAGAATGCTGCCCACTCCTGACATCTTAAAACCGTAGATGACCCTGGGTCGACCGGGGAGCACAAGATGCCCTAGGCAATCTTACACCGCGTCATCTGAAGAATCGAGAGGGCATGCGATTTAAATCGGTCCGAGTAAAACTTCTTATGGCCGACGGGGGCGGTATCAAGAGATCTTCCGCACAAAAGAAGCTAGAACGTAATCCGAATTCCACGCAAGCGGAGCCGTGGGCAACAGCTAGTCTATATTTATATAAAAGCGAAACACCTCTCACTGGTTAATCAAGAAAACTCAACCATTGTAACACCCAAAAACTTGAAATTTGTCAGATGTTTTCTTATAATTTATAATAATAATAATAATAAGGGCCTCTACGTCTTGGCTTCGGGCCGACACACGCCTTCCAAAGGCCCGGGACTCCATAGTCCCGAGAGTCATGGAACCGAGAAACAATAATAATAATAATAGGGACAGCTTGTGGCGAGCTGTTGGCGCGTGGCGACACCATGTACCCCGATTCTCCCGAGGATTAGGATTTATTCCCCCTCACCTTGTGTGCTTGCTTTATTGGCCGGCCATGAGTGGAGTTGCAAGAGCAGAACCTATGCTCCAGGTTGGAAGTGTAAAATGTCATAACGCCGGGGGCATGCTGACTGGTATACCGGGAACTTGCGCCCCGCAGACTCACCTCTCGACAACCTTAGCCGCTCAAGGGATGTTGCCCCATGGTCGCACTATATGTGGCTATTTTAATGGGGCCCATGCAATGAGTCACCGCCTGCCTTTATACAATTTTGAGACTTATTGTCACGGCAGGCCTCCGTTAGTCTCCCCCCATAGCCCATTCACCAGTCCATCCAATACTCAATCCCATAGCCCATAATTTAGTTTCCATCGTGGCCACAGCACCGCACAAAAATAGTCTCTGCACCTATCGGGGACCATCTCCCGGTGTATCATATAGTGCGCTCGGGGATGATCTCCGCCATGTGTGTGTATTCCTAGCATATTAAATTCTCATAAAAGGGCCTCTACGTCTTGGCTTCGGCCCGACGCACGCCTTCTAAAGGCCCGGAACTCCATAGTCCCGAGAGTCATGGTACTGAGAAACAATAATAATAATAAGCGTCTTTATTGTACACCAATAACATATTATATTACAATAAGAAGACATAAAGTTTTGTGGTACGAACAGATGGCGGCCTTATCGCTCTGCGGCAATTTCTTACAGGCAACCATATCTAGAGTGCAAACATCCCCTAAGACCGGATTTAAAACTCCACCCCTGAGGGGTAAACGGGGTAAAATGAGACCACGAGTACAGTGTCACCAGTGGCCGCTTGTAATACATATATATTTTTTATTTTATTAAATAAACAAATAATATATTACTAGCGGCCGCCGGTGACACTGTACGCCGAAAAATCTTCTCGATGTAATTAAATAAATATTTAATTACGAAGCACAAATGATCAATTTAAAATTTTAACATAATTATAAATTGATCATTTGTGCAAACATTCCCTAAGACCGGATTTTACATAACTCCACCCATAGGGGGTAAAATGATCCGGTCTTAGGGGATGTTTGCACTCTAGATATAAGAAAACATCTGACAAATGATCAATTTAAAATGATGTTGATATCTAACATATAACAGACTGAATGTTTATTTAACTTCTTCTTAAAAATATCTTCTGGATGCAATCATCGAAAAGATTTTCGCGTATAGAAAACGATCCAAACAAGTCAAAACTACGAAACGCCGGTCAAGAGCGAGTTGGGCACGAGCAAGAAGGGTTCTGTGTACAAATTGAGAAACGGACCTAACATTGCTGAATTACCTACAAGATAAATTCAGATTCATACTCTGCTCAGAAAATCAACTGATATCACTGGGCAGTATTAATAGATAATTATTCTGAAAATATCCAAGTTCAGCTCAAACCCCAGGTGAACACTTCGGATGTGAAGCACTAGGATGAAGAAGAACTGTTCACAGCAAACTTAAGTCTTTACCTATGTACTTACTAATAAAAACAAACTAAAACATTGCAGCAGTTTAGATGTGAAAATAAATTTCATATCAGATACAGTAATATTTATAAGTTACCTACACTTATTTTCAAACCTATTTCAGTTAAAATATAGATATATTTAACTACTTAAAGATAGGGTATAGCTACTACATGGTATTGCCCGCGATTATTGGTTTCTACACGAGTGAAGCCTGAGACAGCAATGAATACACAATATATGTAATATGTAAAAGCTTAACGGGGTGTAAAATAACCCTAAGAGACAAAGCGGTATTGCAATGTGAATGACGTCAATATTTAATACCTACACCTTTCTAAGGGAACATCACGTAAACTCAATAACTGAAAACTGAAGTTCTCATGTAGCGTCTTACAAAACAATAAAGTTAACATACCTTTTGTTATATTTCTCCATTATAAACCCTTGAAGTTTCTTAATTAATAACTTTTAATGATGAACGCTATACAAATCACAGCTATAGAACTTTTACACTAATAGGATTATTACGAAGAAATTTCAACCACATTTACGCATAAAGAATGTTCTTTTATAAACTCAAACAAAAATATATAAATGACACTGTTAGGAAATTATTTGAAACATAAATAAAGCGGTTAACTTGCCTCAGCGCACACGGGCGCCTGCCGCAAAATTCGGAGCAATACTGAATGAAGTCTGAATAAATAAATTCTCACAGGCGCAAGGTCGAGAGTAGGCTTTGTACGCGATATCTTGTGATCGTTAGCAACTAAAACGCAACGTTCTCTTGTGAATTATAAGAAACTTATGCAGCTGGTAATTAATCTTATGGTTGGCTCAGATACTCTTGTTATAACAAGGCTGAAGAAAATTCTAATAAGTCTTATGATTTATTTTTCTTCTAATAATGAGTTTTTCAAGAGATACGGACTACTTGTTTAAGACAATTTGAGTGATTTGTTGTTCCTGTGGTTACTCGACCTTGGCGAAATTAAATAAAGAGGTTATGTTAAAGAAATAGCTGTGCATGTTTGCAGATTTATTTGTTCACAGAATTTGTAGACGGTTATCTAGGCAGTGACTGAAAGTTGTTAACCACGGCTGAAGAGATTTTGACTTTGATTTTGTCTCGTTTGGCTACTACTTAACTCGCTTCTTGGTAAGGGATGATGTGCCAATGGTGGTGTACGCTTACCCAGAAGCAATCCATTCAATCTTGACTTCAATACTCCAGGGTTATAGCTTTTCGGAATTCGGATAACATAATATTTTTTTACGTGCGAAAAATCCGCACGGCTAGCCCGTGGGACGGGTTATGTCGGACTCGAACCGACTAAGCGGCATCTGTAGGTCGTTGTTGGTTGCCGAAGCTGAGGTTGACAGGCATATCCCTCGCAGATAACATAATACTTAAGTGCTGTACGCATAATGACCGTGTTGCTAAAGCGTTTTGTGCGTATGGATGAGTGAAATATTCAATATTTATCGTCTAAAAACATTACACCATCCCAATACAACCGCGATCTCTTATTATTTAGACTATTCTCAATTTTTCGATTGCTCGTTTTTTTTTTATAGCACTTAGGGGGCAGGCAAGCACACGGCCCGCCTGATGGGAAGTGGTTACCGTGGCCTATGGACGTATGCAACACCAGGGGTGTTACACTCGCGCTGCCGACCATGAAGAAACCTTCTGATGCCTCTCTTGAAGAACCCCATATTGTAGGTGTTTGGGAAAACCGCAGCAGAGAGGTCATTCCACATCTTAAGTGTGCGTGGGATGAAGTTTCTTTCATACCGCACAGTGCGCACCGTCTCAGTTCCTACTGTGTGAGGATGAATTACCTGCCTATGGCAAGAGGTGCGATGATAGAATGTAGCTGTGGGCATCCTGTCAAACAATTTTTCAATCATTCATTTTCAATACACAATGCTCATTTGGTAATTAAGTTGAAAGTCCTGTAGTTAAAATAAATTAATTATTTAACTGGGCTTATTGAATTAAGAATGGTAAAAGAGCAGTAAAAGTTGAGTATGTTCTTATTTTATCGTTTTTATTTCTTTTTAATCATCCACCCAAACTATATTAGTAAATGATTTGACAACAAAATATTATGACGTCACAATAAATTATTTCATACAAGTTTCCTTGTAACTTACCAGTCAGTCAAATATCCAATTATTAATCTATCGAAATCAATTGTTAATACACCGACAGAAATTTGACTTAATCGTCACTGAAAACAGATTAACGTAACAGGCTTACGTTAATTTATCTCCTGAAACGATTGAGTATGGAATGAATTTATAGGTCAAGACTCTTGAGGTGGAGGCAGAAAGGTCAAACTGCTTTCTCGCACCAATATTCGTTTTTCCTTCGTCGATTTGATGACAAAGTAATTCGGGATTTTGTTTCACTCATTTGTATAAAACAAAATTTTAAAAAAAGAATAGGTAGGTGCCTAAGTATATCATTTTATTAGACGTTCTCTGTGGTTTCTTTGTTCAATAAAGGGAGGAACATGATAATGAACTGGAATCTTATTCTGTTTGAAAACGTAGTCGACACGTTTCCAAACAATAAGATCACATTCGTAACACATTAAGTGGGGTAAACTTAAAATTTAAAGTTCAGATATAGGTATTAAGTATATTAATGTTTGGAATACTATTAATTGCACATCAAATAAATAATCATATATTACATTACTTTTATCCTCATAATGCGATACAAATAAATTTATTTAACTACAAAAATTATAAATGTTTATCAAAAATACTAACTGCACAGCAAATTAACTAGTGCGCATGAAGAAAATACTACGCGTTCAGTGACAATACTGATTGTACATCTAATTAAGTTCAGAATGATCACCACCCACCCCGAAAAGGATTTTTTTTTATAAGCAAGTAAGTAGTTTGTTGGTGCTCAATCAGTATAAATTGTAGTGTGTTTTCTAATACTTTGAGTTTAGTATTCTGCTGTGCAATCAGTAATTTTGATGGAAATTTGGATTATTATTTCATAAAAAAAGTATTTTATTTGATTTGCGTTTAAATACCACCTTTAATGTTTTTTTATACAACTTGAGGGCAGACAAGCACACGGCCCACCTGATGGGTTACCGCGGCCTATGTCGGTAGCACGAGTGTAACGCTTCTGATGTTGTATACATATACAACACCAGAAGCGTTACACTCGTGCTACCACCCTGAAAAAACCTTCTAATGCTTCTAATCTCTTCTTGAAGGACCCCATAGTGTAGTCGCTTGGGAAAACTACATCAGGAAGTTCATTCTACAGCTTGAGCGTGCGTGGGATGAAGATTCCTTTCATACCGCATAGTGCGCAGTACGCACCCTTTCCGGTCGCAATGTGTGAGAATGTAGCTGTGGGCATCATGTCAAACAATTCATCTAAGCACAAACCATTGAATAAGCGGTAGAACACACACAGCGAGGCCATGTCCCTTTTAAGGCTGAGAGTTTCCACATTGCCTGCGAGTATGGGATTATCGACGAGCCTCATGTATTTGTATAATTGGGTATTTGACTGTTTTGTCAAATTAGTAACATTTTACTAAACGTCAAAACGGTAAGCTATATGGAAACTTGTATGAAATAATTTATTGTGACGTCATAATGTTTAATAGTTCAATTTTTACTATTATAGTTTCGATGGATGATTAAAAATAATAACTGATGCAACTTTTACCGCTCTTTTATCATTATTAATTTAATAAGCTCAGCTAAATAATTATAGAGCTAAATTTGCCGCGTGGTTTCCGGCAGAGTAGAATTAGGGCCACCATGCGGTGTCGTACAAGGCGACTAAGGGATAGGGCTGTTTAACATCAGACAGATACATACAGCCCAGACTCAGCCTCAGATGCATGGGTCGAGTCAACAATAGTGCCCGGAATACGGCAATAGGCTCACCCCCTATTACGTGGGACCGAATACAATTATTGGTGAAATGTGGGTGTTAATTCATCTCTGCCTAACCCACCAGGGATAAAGGTGTGATTATATATAAGTATGTATGTAGGTATAGAAATGAAAAAGTAGGTAGTAAAATATTAATGTAGGTATAATATATTGTATAATGCTTGGGTATAACAGGCCTACTAAGCCTCCACGGCCAAGCTTACCTTACTTGCTAATCTGTTTATAGATTTCATTCCTCTGGGAAGGGTGTACACGACAACCTTACCATATGTGATTAACATGTGCAAAGTACTTACAAATACAACACGTCAAATTCGAGCAGACAAGCACTTACAAAATGTCAACTAATATTTAGCAAATGGGACATTAAATTGACCGCCGGTTCTCAGCGCGGCCAGTCTGATTAACTCCGACAAGAAACTCAACGAGCTTTTTTGGTCTATTCACAAATATATTTACTTAATTTTTACCCAACTACAGCGAAGCCAAAGAAAAGTTATGATTTTAACAGGCTATGTATGTATGTAGATTTATCTGTTCACTCTCGGGGGGACAATGGATCGTTCCGATATTATGACGTAGTGCTCTACCAGTCTTGTCATGTCGGTGGACCCAGTTAGGGTAACCCGACATGACAAGGCTTGAATCAAAATATGTATTACTAGGTATATCAAAGTTATAAGGCTAACTAACACAACTTATTGTCGACATTTTTCAGTAGTCGGGTTTTAGTTTTAATCTTAATTTTTATTAGATAGGTAGATACAATGTTTTTGCCTGCAATTCCCACGGATAACCCCACGATAACTCGTTGGTAAATGATGATGCGGTCAATGGTGGTTAGGTACACGCTTACCCAGAAGCAACCTATCACATCTAGGGTTATAGCTATTCGGAAACAGGTAGGATATTCAACTGTTTAGCTGGACCACAGATAACATAATACTTTTTTTCGTACCACGCCAGGCCTTGAATTTTTTTTTTATTGCGCGCAAATTTCCCCCGGATAACCCCCATCACCGGAGCCGTTGGGAGAGATTATGTCAGACTCAAACCGACTAAAACGCACAGCGCCTGTGGGTCGTTGTTAGTTGCCGAAGGTGAGGTTGACAGGCATATCCCTCGCACCCTGGTCGACCCAAAGCCCTCTCTATCGATCTAGGCCTCCTACGGGCTTGCATAGTACTGTAAACAGTTCATTTCTAAGCTTGTTTGTCGTCTAAATATTCTTGAATTTCACATTTTGCTTACGTTTTTATAGGAGGTAAGACACGGCGGTATTTCCTACCAATTGAGCAGTCCGACTGGGGAAGTACCTTCGCCCTACAGAATACCGCGGTTATAATAACTTCGTGTTGTGTTCCCAGCGGTGAGTAGGGTAACCAGAGCTCACTGGAGAATTTGTGCTGTCAGTGGGAAGACTAAAGGCTTGTCCTGCTTTGTCTTCTACACTGACGGCACAGAAACTCTGCACTTACAGGGTTGGTAGCGCGACTTTGACTCCTCTGGTGTTACAAACGTCCATAGACCGCAGTAACCACATTCCATCAGGTGGGCCGTGTGCTTGTCTGCCACCTAAGTGGTATAAAAAAAAAAGTTCTTTTTCTATCTTTTTACTTACATGTTAACATAGCCAAAATATCATCGTAGCTGTTGCGTAGTCCAAACAAGAGCGAATATACATTACGGTGAACTGAATCTTTTGAATTTTTTATCTTATATTATGCTTATAGGTCTTAGACCAAGAGCCCTTGAACGTCAGACCTTCGTCATTTTATAAAAGCTGAAAGTTTGTCAGCGCATGCTCCCAACACAGGTAAGAATGATAGCGCATTATGAGGTTTGAGTCAACTAAAGGTGATTTATGATTTTTATTTCATTACCTTTAAATTTTTTTTATCAAGCAATGTATGACGTGACTTTTTTACTTTATTCATTGCTGGATACTTCATCACGGCAGCACTTTGCCAGATACCCCAAATGTGTATATGATTTGACGAATGGTGATTTTCATTGTTGATACTGTTGATTGATGGCATTTTGTGGAACAGCTACACATATTGAATTAGACATTTTGTACTTTTCCGCTATATTTCATTTTTCACCAGTTTCGCATGAGGAAGTATAATAAAAAAATATGTTTAGAAACTGAAACCCGACTATAGTATTGATAAATCACGCTCTAAAAAGCATCAAACAAGAAAATATCAAGGATAGACGTGGTCGTATGCCACTTTTCCCTAGAATGTATTGTTTTATTAGAGTAAGTGGCATACGCCTTTATTTATTAAACCAAATTTTTTATTTACATTTGAAATATGTTGATTAAGCCATTTCATTTGATAGTAAATTTGGTGTATTTATTTCAAATTTATTTTATAACACAGTGCCATTTGCCCAGTTCTAATAAATGGTCTAGAAGTTATGAGGGAACAGATGAACCTACATACATATAGGTATACTTACTTAACCTGTCAAAATCATAACCCTCCTTTGGCTTTGCCGTAGTCGGGTAGTAAAAATATAGTGAAAAAGTACAAAGTATCTTATTCAGTGTATATAGATTTTCTTATCTCATACCTTTAATACCGTTAACCTGTCAAAGCCACGATGACCCAAACTTCATAATGGGCCATTGTTCTTACCTGTGTTGGGAGCATGCGCTGACAAACTTTCAGTTTTTATAAAATGACGAAGGTGTAGCGTTCACGGGCTCTAAGTCTATGTGTATTACGTAAAAATGGCACTCGAGAGAAACTTGTTAAAATTTTTGTTTGTATTTGATGTTACGAACGCAAACCTTAATATTTCCTAAATTATCTACATTTTTACAAAGGGTGTGTCGCATACTAGGATAACCATATTATTTCTGTAGTAACAACTTCTTTAGGTGCGAGCACTTTTTGGAAACAAAATCATAACCCTCCTTTGGCTTCGCCGTAGTTGGGTAAAAATATGGAAGGGCTCTTTCAATTAGTCCCAACCTCTCCTTTCTTACACAGGACAACACGTGCTGTCACCCGCACACGGTGCATAATATCTGATCAAGAACCAAGCGGTTCGGAGACTCTTTCCTCTGACGCATTATTAAGGCCTGGAATTTATTACCAGCTCACGTGTTTCCTTCTTCCTACAGTCCTGTGCCGTTTAAGCGAGGCGGGAAAAAGCATATGATGAGGCCGTCAACTTAAGTGTCACTATTGTAACATGGTAGGTATATGTATGTAATGGTGACCCTCTTTTCTGAGACTTTCCCTTCAGCCTACCATCAGGCAAAGTCTAATAAACGTGTCCTATAAAAAAAGAAATCTATTCATCGTCACCGAACTTTTAGGCCGTCATTGAACTTGTCACAAGGTACTTACTTTTCACTTCTATCGATATTCCCCAAAGAATTTCCCGCTGCCTATTTACAAATTTACGGATCTCGAACTTTCCCTTTGCTAGTGCTTAGTGCAAAGTGATCCTCTTTTGATCTGAAAAAACGGACCTCCAAAAAGAAATAAATGAATTCATTTAGGTACACTACACTTCAAACTTATTTAAGATACAATAATAATAATAAACGTTTATTGCAAAAATATTACACAGCTGACAATAAACCCTCCGCCCTACAGAATACCGCGGTTATAATAACTTCGTGTTGTGTTCCCAGCGGTGAGTAGGGTAGCCAGAGCTCACTGGAGAATTTGTGCCGTCAGTGGGAAGACTAAAGGCTTGTCCTGATTTGTCTTCTACTGACGGCACAGAAACTCTGTACTTACAGGGTTGGCAGTGCGACTGTGACTCCTCTGGTGTTACAGACGTCCATAGGCCACGGTAACTACTTTCCATCAGGTGGGCCGTGTGCTTGTCTGCCAACTAAGTGGTATAAAAAAAATACATTTTATAAGCAACGAGGGCTTCAGGATACATAGAAAGCCATGTTCAGGACATTTGAAACTCAGCCTCTTAAACTAGGGAGAACCCTGTATCTTAAGAGACACACAGGTAGGTACACAAAAATAAATAAATTATACATTATAAGGATAGTACGAAACCTTTTTCTAATTAAATAACGTAGCAATTACTATGTTTCTATAATACCAATTACACACTTAACACACGAAAGCGACGAGTCATTTTTCCGTGCGTGCCTTCCTATAAGGGCAGGGGATTTTACCCGTCAAAATAACACGTCGGGATGGATCTCTGGCGTCCAAGGCCGTTTATTGTCCTAGAAATTGTCTTTCCAAGGCGCATCTGGGTTTTTAAGCCAATTGGAATTAGTAAGGGAAAACGTTCATAATTAAATGATTTGTTTCTTCATTAATTTTTTGTTGAACAGTGCTGGGTTTATTTATACTGTTGATTAATGGCACTTGGTGGAATTTGTTGTTACACATATTGAGAACTCACTTGTACCTTTCCACATTATTTTTAATTGTTATTAGACCTGACCGGTTTCGCCTTACAGCATCCTCAAAGAACATTTAAGAACATTCTTTAAAAACACTACATGAAATGTCATTGTACATCTTTGAGGATGCCGTAAGGCGAAACTGGTCAGGTCTAATAACAATAAAAAATAATATGGAAAGTACATGAGTTCTCAATAAGTGCTGGGTTAATTTACAACAACTCTTCGCAAATTAGCTCGGGATCGGGACATTTTGTTTTTTATACCACTTAGGTGGCAGGCAAGCGCACGGCCCACATGATGGAAAGTGGTTACCGTGGCCTATGGACGTGTGTGACACCAGAGAAGCTACACTTGCGCTGCCGACCCTGTAAGCACAGAGTCTCAGTGCCGTCAGTGTAAAGGACAAAGCAGGACAAGCCTTTAGTCATCCCACTGACAGCACAGATTCTGCAGAGCTCTGGCTACCCTACTCACCGCTGGGAACACAACACGAAGTTATTATTACCGCGGTATTCTGTAGGGCGGAGGTACTTCCCCAGTCGGACTGCTCAATTGGGCGGCAATACCGCCGTGTCCTACGATATCTTGAACCTAAAATGCGTATAGAAGCATACACATAGTACACCCATGGGTGTATTTTGAGGATAGCATGGGGTGCTACGGTGGAGTACGAGCTCAAGTTCACCAAGCATATATTATTACAAAACAAAACGCGGGCACCAGGGCCTCGTCGTTTGTCTCGCGATTTTTTTTACAGCGGCAGTGAGCACAGTATGATATGAAAGAAACTTCATCTTACTCACGCTCAAGCTGTAGAATGAAATCCCTGCTGTGATTTTCCCAAACAAATACAATATGCGGTTCTTCAAGAGGTTTTCTAAGGTCGATAGCACCTATGTGATACCCCCGGTTTTGCAGACGTCTATAGATGAAATGGATCAAAATCTCAGAAAAGACGGTCGCCATATACCATATTACAATGATGGTGATAATCGGCTTTATCATACATATGACTTTTAACGCCCTACTTAAAGGACCCAGGACTGTAGAAACACGTGAGCTGGTAATGAATTCAAAGCCTTAATGGTGCGACAAAGAAAAGTCTCCGAACCGCTAAGTTCTTGATCGATTATTCTGCACCGTATGCGGGTGACATCTAAACCCTGCACGTTTTGTCCTGTGTAGGAAAGGAGAGGGTGGGGTTAATTGGTAGAGCTTATCTATATTATTTTTCAAAATGTGCTCGTGCCTAAAGAAGTTGACACCATGCGTCTAGATAGCGTTGTATAGAATGTTGTAGAATATTCATTTATTATCACTTTCCATCAGATTGGTATGGGTAATGGACTGCTGAGATGAGGTCTCGGGTTCGATACAAGGATTTACCATGGCACACACCAAAAACTTTTCGATGCTTTTCGAAGTATTTATAAGTGCCCGGTTATAAGCAATAGGCTCGCCTCCTATTACATTGGGACCTAAACATAAACTGGCGAAATGTGGGTGCTAGCACCTCTGTCTACCCCTTGGGGGATATAGGCGTGAGTTTATGTTATGTTACATCAGGTTGACCATGAGCTTGTCTGCAACCTAAGGCTGAAGCCAAACGGGCGTAAATTTTTGCATTGTGAGTTACGTAATTTCCTCAAAACTCTTGTTTGCGGACAACTCATTATGCGTCACCGTGTTAATCAAACAGAACATAAAATTACGCGACTCGCAACCCAAAAATAACGCTCGTTTGCCTACAGACTAAATGATATAAAAAATCTTCAAATTATATGTAAATTTCCATTATCCTATCAAAAGATAAAGTGGTATTAGATTGTTTTTAGGTGGACATTAATATTTAATACCTACCCAAGTTACTTACTAATATAAAAGCTACACGTAAACTCAATAACTGACTAAGAACCCAGTAAACTTATTGTGTAGCTTCTTAGAGAATAATAAACTTAATGTACTTATATTTTATTCCATTTTTTCATCATATAATCCTTCAAAGATTCCTTTTGAAATTTAGAGATGAATAATAAAGGAATAGATTTTCTCAAGCGCCTACAATATGGAGTTATTCAAATGGGGCTTGTGAAGGTTTCTTCAGGGGAGGCAGCGGAAGAAACGCCCCTGGTGTTGCATACATCCATTGGTAATCACGTCCCATCAGGTGAGCCGTTTGCTAGTCTGCCACCTATATTACAAAAATAAAAACCTCAATTTTCGAAACGAAGAAGATTAATTCGCAGAAATATCTACCGGGAATATTTCAGCTTTAAAAGTATTCCGATAACTATGCTTCTGTTTTCACATTCAAATGAAAATTATTTATAACATTGTTGGTCCAAGATCCGACCTAACGTCGACTTTCATCCATTTGTTTACCGGATGAATAATATATTTTAGTGAAGAAATGTGTTACTGAACAATAGGGTTGCCCAAAAAATATTGTCGAAAAAAATAATTTTACGTAAATAACGTGACATTTCAAATTTTTCATTTTGTAAAATGAATGACGCAGAGAGAACTAAAGGAGGAAAAAACAAATGAATTACGGTTTTCGAAACACAAATGCATGAGTAAATAGCTGTATAAATTTGAAATTGGAATTCCTAACCAAAGAAGAGATATTTGAGATCAAAGTGGCCAGTACGACAAAGCGCCAATTTCATAATATATGTAAGGACCTAATTACTTCGTTCAGAAACAGACCGGTAAACGTAAGTTTCTGCCCCAAACTTTAGAAATACTCAACGGCACTCAACGGATTGCTAAATATAAATGAACTAGTGACCCGTCTTGCCTTCGCATGGGTACAATGTGGACTCTATAGATAGATCGTGATTATGAATTCACATTTTAAATGGTTGCCGTGGGTTATCGCAGACCTTTTTCAAGACCTTTATAAAGTGCCGTAAATATTCCGTTGTAGCTACAAGGTATTCCAGAACGATACGATTGTCATTGACAAAATGTCAATGTGTTTATTTGAGATTCAGGACTGAGTATGGTACAGAACTACAGGTCCTCAATTCTACTAAAGCAAAACCACTGTCATACCACAGACACTGCATAAAAAGGCATTAAAATTTAGACTATATTGAAACACACTTAAAGTCCAAAATTAAATGACATTCAATACACTTGTTCATTCACTCTGCAAAAAACCGCAATGCTTTAAAATCTAAAATAAATAATAAATAAAAAAAAAGCTTAAAAGCCTGCGTTTTCGAACAAAGCCAATCGACCCGACTTTTTATAATTTTATTGACGGCCTCTGTGGCGTAGTGGTAGAACATTTGCCTTTTTTGTTTTTTTTTTACATGCGCAAAATCCCCACTGATACCTCCCCACCGGAGCCGGTGGAGGAGGTTATGTCGGACTCGAACCGACTAAAACGCACGCCGCCTGTGGGTCGTTTTGGTTGCTGAAGGTGAGGTTGACAGGCATATCCCTCGCACCCCGGCCGACTCAGGGCCATCTCTCACGATCTGGCCCTCTTCTCGGGTGTGGGGACTACAGAGTCCCCAACTCGTCCCCGGAAACGGGGAGGCGCGACAGGCGCGCCACCGCCGCGGCCTGCTTCTGCCAGGGTGACAGGTGGCTCCACCTGTCACCCCCAGGCCTGCGCTCATGGGGGGCGGAGGTCGTTCATCGACCTCCGACGCCCAAGGTAGGACATTTGACTGCTGCGCAGAGGGCGTTTGATTGTCGCTCAGTGCAAATATTTTTCATTGGTCTGGGTGTATCCATGTATAATATGTTGCCAGATTTATGATCGCTGCTCCGTTCCCTTTAGTATAGTAGCGTGATGATATATAGCCTAATACCGGCAGTAAACGGACTTTTCAATACAAAAATATTTTTTCAATTTCAACCGATAGTTCCTGAGATTAACGCGTTCAAACAAACAAGCTCGTCAGCTTTATAATGTTAGTATACAATAACAGTATAGATACAGATCCATACGATGAGTAGGGTAGCCAGAGCTCACTGGAGAGATTCTGTGCTGTCAATGGGAGGACTAAAAGCTTTTTTTTATTCATTTATTACTTGCAAATATGGGTTACATAAGATGTTATTATAGGTTAAATAGTGTCACCATATTTCACCTTAATAGGTATTTAATTAATACAGATCAACACTATTTTTTAAACAAGAGTATGTCTAAGTCCGACATTTCCACATTAAGAATAATATTGACTACAGCATAATGATGTCATAACATAATATTTATACAGTCAATTATTATAATGTCAGTTTAAATTTAGTAACTATATTCAATGTCAATCAATTTATTAAATACTACAATACTAATACATAATCAGGATAAACTAACATACAAATGGCAACAAATATCAAAGGCAATGAGACTACAAAAATTACAAAACGTCTTTCAGATATTCATCTACAGTGTAGTATGCTTTTGTAAGGAGTAACTGTAAAACATTATTTTTAAATTCGTGTGTATTGTCAATTTCTAGTGTACATTTTGGCAACTTATTGTACAAGCGAGGAGCCATACAAAAAACACTCTTATCATACAGCGCTGTTTTATGTTGGGGTATACATATTTTATGACGATTGCGGACACTATTATATGTAGTAAAGCGGCTCATACTGTTTTTTACAAAACTTACAGTTTCATATATATACAGACACGGTAAAGTTAGTATCTTTAATTTTATAAAGTGTGGTTTGCAGGTATCTGTCTGTTGTAATCTACATACGGCTCGTAGACATCTTTTCTGTGCCTTAAATGCCCTTTCTTTGTCGGTTGAATTTCCCCAGAATATAATTCCATACCGTAATATTGATGTCACGTGGGCATGATATGCTGTAATTAACGCATTTTGATTTACTATTTTTGACATCATATAGAGCGCATATGAGAAACTATTTAATTTAGGACATATCATATTGATGTGCACCTTCCAATCTAGATTCGAATCTATGTGCAGTCCTAAAAATTTCGTATTGCCTATGTCTACATTACTTTTATTTAAATGTTTTATATTCATGTCACTTAATTTGTTTACGTTATTTCCGATTGTCATTATGTTAGTTTTTTCAAGGTTAATTAAGAGATTATTTGATGTCAACCATTCGATTATTTTGTCCATAGTATAATTTATGTTACCTTCCACATTAGCCGCTATTTCTTGACCAGAACAGATCACAGTACTGTCGTCCGCAAAAAGGATCATTGGGTAACCTATTGACCGCGGGAAATCATTTATAAATAATATGAAAAGTAATGGACCAAGAACACTTCCCTGTGGTACACCTTCTGTTACATTTCTAATGTCAGATGAGTATTTTATTTCCATTTTATATTTAGGACATATTCTACTTATTTGTGTTATTTGTTTTCTGTCTTGGAGATATGATTTTATTAGATTTAGAACATTTCCTCGTATTCCATAGGTATATAGCTTATCTATAAGTATAGAATGGTCTACATAATCGAATGCTCGCGTTAGGTCCATATACATAGCGTATACTGGTAGTTTACTCTCTAGGTTTCCCATGACCTCTAAGAGGAAATTATAAATCGCTACATTTATACTTAAATTTTTCCTATAGCTTATCCTGCTTTGTCTTTTACACTAACGTCACAGAAACTCTCCGTGCTTACAGGGCTGGCAGCGTGAGTGTGACTCCCTTGGTGTTGCACACGTCCATAGGCCACGGTAACTACTTTCCATCAGGTAGGCCGTGTGCTTGTCTGCCACCCGATAAAAAAAAACACGGGTGTTTGTTGCTAAGTACCAAATGCCCACCTATGTACAAAATATCTTAGTCAATGAAAGCTTTTCGAAACATGTGTTGTAAACTCTAACATAACATAACATAAACTCACGCCTATATCCCCGAAGGGCTAGGCAGAGGTGCTAGCACCCACATTTCACCTGTTTATAATTAAGTCCCAATGTAATAGGTGGCGAGCCTATTGCCATTAACCGGGCACTTATAAACCTGCGATAAATACACACATAACTTCGAAAAGCATCGAAAAGTCATTGGTGTGTGCCATGGTAAAACTTGGTATTGAACCCGAGACCTCGTCTCAGCAGTCCATTACCCATACCACTAGGCTACCACGGTTGAACTCTAAAGTTGTATGTTTTAACCTTTTATTGCATGTTGCATACATTTTATGTAATAGTGTTTATAAGTACATCAAATATATCTTACCTATTGTTGTAGTTACTTAATTGGAAAAAAAAAGTTTTCTACAGGACGGGATTAGCCTAGTGTAGAAAGCTTTTGGCAATATCGGAATTGTTCCTATTCAATACTGTTATGTACACACCTAGTAAATTCATAATTATACAAGTTACCGGGACTTCTCGCGATTTATATCTTGGAACTTACTATATCTGCCGATGTGTGTGGGTGTTTATAAAGTGGATTGTAGCTGTGGTAGTTCCTGCATAGGCTAAACCAGGCGAACAGCAGAGAGAGTCAGAGAACATATCGTAGCTGTGAAAAACCGTCAGTTTAACAAATCGGCAGTAGCAGAACATCTTGAGTCGGGTACCAATCACTGGATTGAGCTTCATCAACCCAAAGTCCTCTCCAGAGATCGCCACTACTATTCACGGATTGCGCGTGAAGCCATTGAAATCAAAAAAAATAAAAATTTCAATAGGGAAGATGGATTCAAATTATCCGGAACGATACTAAAACCAAAAAACACAGTGCCGTTAAAAACTGACATAGTGAGTGTGGTGTGTCTCGCCAGCCTAACCGTTCATAATAAGTGTAATGGTGGGTAGGCGCTCAAAAAATGTTCCCCGCATACCTCTCGACGCTCGAAGACTAATCAAGACGTGACCACGGGTGCTGCAACGCATCCGAAACGTCGGCAGAAATACTAAGTTCCAAGATATAATTCGCGAGAAGTCCCGTTACCTTGTATAATTATGAATTCACACCGCGAATGTTTAAAAATAACACCTGGTAAACTTGTGAATAGTAGCTGTATGCAGATTTGTAATGGCAAAATAAATTTTTACTTTACATTACTAAATGATAGTTAGCGACTAGCGGCTAACGACTAACACGCTACATTACCTTGTGAATTATACCAATCTTATTACAACTAGTAATTAATCTAATGGTTGGCCCAGATACTCACGTAGACTTGATTTATTTCGTTATCTTACTATCTACTAATGAGCTTGTAAACATTTTCCGGTGTCGTTTGCAGAACGTTTGTGTAGCTTTAGTCGTTTTTGTTATTGAAAGAAAACTTATTTAAAGGAATCACTCACATTTCACCAATAATTGTATTCGGTCCCACGTAATAGCCTATTGCCGTCTTCCGGGCACAATTGTTGACTCGAGCCTTGTATCTGTGCCTGAGTCTGAGCTGTTATATCTGTTTCATGTTAAACAGCCCTATACCTTAGTCGCCTTGTACGACACCGTATGGGTGTTAATTCACCTCTGCCTAACCCTCCGTGGATAACGGCGTGATTATATGTATGTACATCGTGTTTTACTTCAGGGACTGACAGACAGCGGGAAGTAACTTTATTTTATACTATTTAGTAATAACTTTCCGACGTTTCAGCTATTTTTCAGCAGCTTTTTATATATTAATGGAGGAGGAGGAGTTAGAACACGAAGTACCTCCGCCCTACAGAATACCGCGGCCATAATAACCTCGTGTAGTGTTCCCGGCGGTGAGTAGGGTAGCCAGAGCTCACTAGAGAGTTTTCGTGCTGTCAGTGGGAAGACCAAAAGCTTATTCTGCTTCGTCTTTTACACTGACGGCACAAAAGCCCTTTGTGCTTACAGGGTTGGCAGCACGAGTATTTTGCACACGTCTAAAGGCCACAGTAACCGCTTTCCATCAGGTGGGCCGTCTGCCACCTAAGTGGTATAAAAAAAATTGTTATATTTGTTGATACTGTTGATTGATGACACTTGGTGGAATCTGCTACACATAAGACAGTTTGTACTATTCCAATGTATTTTATTTTTCACCTCACCGATTTCGCCTCACTGCATTCTCAAAGGTTTGTATAACCGCCAATACAAACCATTGAGAATGCCGTAAGGCGAAACCGGTCATGTGAAATATAAAGCACAGTATAAAAGTACAAAGTTTCTTATTCAATGTGTTGTTCTATTTACCTATCTGTTTTATCAATTAGGTACACAATTTTTATTTTGAACCACGTATCTAGTAAGTATATTACATAGAAGTTCTTATTCCTTTATTTACCTTAACGGTACAAAATGAATATGAGACATAATAGCATCTAACGAGGTAATAAAACATAATGGAACGAGTGTATTAATTCCCCTGGCCGACTGATATGTGTCCAATGAATAAAAGAAACCACTCTAGCCATGTTATGATTAATATTTAAGAGTTTATGGTGAAAACCTATTGAGAACATTTATATACAGTTTTCTATTATGATAGTTTTTTTTTTATCTAGAACACGCCAATTTGACTTCACCTCTCCTGATGGTAAGCTAAAGTCAAAGTCTCAGGAAAGAGGAGCACCATTACAGATACTAAGTTATGCTACAATGGTGGCACGCAGTTTGGCGGCCTCATCAGATGTTTTTTCAAGCCCCGCCGAAAGGACCCGGGACTGTAGGAAGAAGGAAACACGTGAACTGGTAATGGATTCCAGGTCTTGGTGGTACCGAACCGAACGAATGAAAAGTGTCTCCGAACCGCTTGGTTCTTGCTCGTATATTATGCAGTGTGAGGGTGTCATCTAAACCCTACACGTGTTGTCCTGTGTAGGAAAGGAGATGGTGGGATTAGATGGAAGAGCACATCAGAACGCTCACCATGGTTGAGACAGAAAAATATAGCCAAGGAAGTATCTGCAAAGGCTCTAGGGTGTTTGTGACCTCAGAATTCCCAATAATGCGGACCGCGCGTCACTGCAACCTGTCGAGAGCATTTAGTAGGTATTTCGCAGAGCTATCCCAGAGGTGCGAGCACAATTACAGAAGCGAATTTGTGTCTTAAAGAGTAGACTCCGCTGCTCCGGCGTGTAAAAACGTCTCACTTTTCCAGGACTCCGAGTTTACGCGAGGCTGTTTTGATGATACTCTCGATGTAGTTTGTTATTTTACAGGTTTTGGAATTATCTATTTTAAAAAAGATGATATAAATTGCTCCTGTGGGTATCGTAGAAGGCGACTAAGGGATAGGGATAGGGTTCTCCATTCGATAGTAAACATACAACCCCAAGTGCCCGCTGTAAATCAATAAACTCGCCCCCTAATACGTGGGAGTGAAAATACTACATAGTTGGCGAAATGTGCTTGTTATAATACACCTCTGCCTACCCATTTGGGGGATTACAGGCATTCTATAAGTATACGTATGTACTAAGGTGTATGAAAATCTAGGGGCCCAAGCCTACCTCACTTACAAGTCAATACAGGTTCTAATTGTGCTAAGTTTACGTCCTAACAAAACTATTATCGTACCACTACCATTTGAAAAATACCAATCATTTTGGACTTAACTGTTATGACGTTAAAGTCTAATATAAAATAGCATTTTGTAGAGGGAATGAAATAATATAATGAACTCTTTTTCATTTAATTTTAAAGTCTATACCAGTAATTAGAAGAATTGGAGTCCTGGTGAAGGCTCTTCTCTCGGGACTGGGATTAAATAAAAATAATAAATAAAATAAAAATCATTTATTTCGGACCAGGTCCATAGCGTGTTAGTAACAATAATCTTAATACTAGTGTTAGTAACAATATAATACTATTAATAGGTACCTAACAAATATAATTGGTAGTTTGAGACCGCTACAATACTAGGACACTGTCTACATTGCGTGCAATCGTACCCAGCGCCCCAGCATCGGACTGTCCCACCTATCGCACAATACGCCCACGATACTGTGTGAGCTCGCCCGTATTCTCCGCAAGAGGGATGCACTACGTTTGCGGATGATGGCATGGAAGCCATCGACACTCGCCTCCGCAAACATCCCCGACGCACTACAAAAACGTGGCAGCCCAATCAGCATCCTGAATGCATTGTTATACTGTACCCGCAGGGCGTTGTATGCCCCCCGCGTATATGCGACCCACAGACTGCACGTGTAAAATGTCTGGCAATACGCCCTAAATAGGGTAACTTTTACATCCTTGGTACATCGTGCAAATCTACGGATCAGCATATTGCACCGGACAGCCAACGCCCTGCGTTCTCTTTCTATGTCTAGATTGTCATTTAGATCATCGGTGACCCAGTGACCCAGATATTTAAATTGTGTTACTCTGGTTAAGGGAGTATCACCAATAGTGACTTGAGGCACGTGAGAGTAATGTTTGGTGCCGGCCTTGAAAACAAGAAGCTCACTCTTTTTGGCGTTATATCTGAGCCCATGAGCCACCGCATAATCTTCACACAACTTTAGAAGCCGCCTGAGACCACTGATCGATGGACTCAGCAACACCATATCGTCAGCATAGCTTATGTTATTTATAGCCACTCCGTCAATATGGCAACCGATTTTAGTCTTGCTGAGTTCAACGATCAGCCGATTAATATACAGGTTGAACAGACGCGGTGACGTAATTCCCCCCTGTCTCACCCCGCATTGCAACCTGTATACATCTGATAACGCTCCCGCCCATTTAACATTATTAGTCTGATTTTTGTACCAGTATTTAAGCAACGAAATTACTGAACCGTCAACGGTACTTTCCTGACGAAGCTTTTCCCAGAGTGTGTCATACGACACCAGGTCAAACGCTTTGGAGAGGTCAAGGAAGCAAGCGTTAACTGGGGTCTTTCTTTCTGAGTAGTACTGAACAGTCTGCTTGAGACACATAATGGCGGTCTCTGTTGATAGGCCAGGCCTGAAGCCAAATTAAAGCCGCGTGGTTCCCGGCAGACTAGAATTTGAACCACCCTATCTCTTTCCATGCGGTGTCGTACAAGGCGACTAAGGTATAGGGCTGTTTAACATCAGACAGTTATAAACAGCCCAGTTTCAGTCTCATATGCATGACTTCAGTCAACAATAGTGCTCGAAAGACGGCAATAGGCTCACCCCCTATTACGTGGGACCAAATTTAATGATTAGTGAAATGTGGGTGTTAATTCACCTCTACCTAACCCTCCGGTGATAAAGGCGTGATTATAATTAATCCTTAAGAGAAGAAAGAGCAAGCGAACCTCGGCTCTGAGGTAAAAGCCTCAGAATTACCAGTTGTCTTAAGAATAGTCTCCTATCCTAAAGCTGACCCGGCTAGTATTGACCGAAAAGCTTGAACACAAAAAACTAATATTGGCCAGGACTATTCGTTTGAAGGAATTACCTACATGGATATTGAAATGCCCTATGAATAAATAAAATGTACCTACATTTTCTATCACTAAGAATTTGTACTTGTACCTTTTTTACTTTTTGCGAAGATTTGAATACCTTCGTAACTTATTCTTTTGACACAAACATCCAAAAACACGTTCGAGCTATGTCTCATTCTATGCTATATTATTCTCGTCGAGATTTTTAGAATAGAGAAAGTTATACCACCTAAAGTGTTTCACTCCGCACTTTGAATAGCTATGAATATTTCCTTTGCAAATCGGGGAAGTAGGTAAATCATTGTAGATTTCGCACATACACTGTGACAGTGACATAACATTTTATTAGCTACTTCACGCATATACGAGATACGCATATATTTACTGCCCCGATTTGCTACGGATAAACAACTTTTTGTTGGATATAAGTAATATATCTATCACTAAAATATGTAGGTTTTATCGGCAAAATAGTAGATCTGCCGCTAAAACATAGTCTGGAGTGACGTTGACCTCCCCCATTTCTTCGTGCATTTTTCGTTATCGCATGATCACAAAAGTAACCTGAAGGCAGTATTGGGTAAATTTTAATTGCAATTAAACTTGCAATTAATCGATTTACCGACACATTCACTATGTATGATATATGTGTCTGCAATATCACTGAGGAGCCTCATTCCACGATACGTGTTCACGAAATCACGTAAGCGTCTGTAAAATCGTATCGCGGTAGCCTAGTGGTATGGGTAATGGACAGCTGAGACGAGGTATCGGGTTCGATCCCAGGTTTTACCATGGCACACATCAATGACTTTTCGAGGCAATAGCACGGGGGAGCCTCTTTCCACGATACGTGTCTACGAAATCACGTAAGCGTCTGTAAAATCATTTTCGCGGTAGCCTAGTGGTATGGGTAATGGACTGCTGAGACGAGGTCTCGGGTTCGATCCCAGGTTTTACCATGGCACACACCAATAACTTTTGGATGCTTTTCGAAGTTATGTGTGTATTTATCGCAGGTTTATATAATAAGTGCCCGGTTAATGGCAATAGGCTCGCCACCTATTACATTGGGACTTAAAGATAAACAGGCGAAATGTGGGTGCTATCACCTCTGCCTATCACTTCGGGGGTATAGGCATGAGCTTATGTTATATGTTGTGTTTGTAAAATCACGGATCGTGGAAAGCTTCCCTCATGTTCCCTCAGGCAGTGTTGTGCTGTTTAATATCGAAATTAGTTTGACAGCAAGCGGTGTCCATTAATTTTTCTTTCAGCTTATGATTAGCGATGGGTCTAAAGAATGGACGGATTTCAATGAATAGCGTCTCAAATTAAAGGTATTAGTATCCCAAACATAAACATAACATAACATAAACTGACGCCTATATCCCCGAAGGGGTAGGCAGTTGATGTTTAGGTTAGGGTTAGTAGTTTAGCCTATTGCCATTAACCGGGCACTTATAAACCTGCGATAAATACACACATAACTTCGAAAAGCATCGAAAAGTCATTGGTGTGTGCCATGGTAAAACCTGGGATCGAACCCGAGACCTCGTCTCAGCAGGCAATGGCCACTAGGCTAGGCTGCGATACTTCGTTGCATTTAAAGGAGATGGATTCGCTCTCACACATTCTTGGTCCTAAATGTAAAAGTTGAGAGTGGCCTCAAGTGAGAGCTTACATATTAATAAACCATTACTGACAAATCTGCAGATTTTGAACATCAGAGAGCAGAGTTATAAGAGATTTAGTAAGTGAGGTTATGCAAGAAATTAACATTTTTGAACGGTCATTTGTATGTTTTTTTTATAGAAAGTAGTTATTTTTATTGTAAAAGATTTATCTTGTACTCAGGGATGAAGTAAGAAAACTTACAAAAAGATTTTAAAGATATGTACCTAATACAAAGATGTCGTGTTAAAAAAAACCTCTTTAATTTATATTTTATTTTTCTGCAATAACAATTAGAATATCGTCAAAGAAGTGCGCAGGGGGAATTACATTACCTTGGTACCTAGCCCAACCAAGGTACCATATAATTGACATTATGTGTGCGCAGCAGCCTACAGTTTGTTTACCTACAATACAGTTACAGTAATGTCCGAGGATTGCTTCTCAGCCTCGTAGAGAGTTATCGACTAAGATGTATACCAAATACGTCTTGCGACTTATATGTCTGGGCTGAATGCGTCCCCTTAGCATCCATGAAGAATTAGAAACCGACAACTCTCGAAGCAGGCTGCTGCTGACCACCCTACACACTTCTATAATGAAGCCTTCATTACCTCTTAGATGCTCACGTTAGTATGAACGTGTCTGCTTTATCTGATATGTCCCTAAATATATTACAATTAATTCATTTTCTGTAAGCTGGGGAAAATCATTTAAGTTATCATTGTGAACCGTAATTGTAGCAACTGATTGACTGAAAGTCAGAAAGCTGTCAGTTGTCACAGCACAGATTAATACGACTTATACAGTTGATAAACACGAGAATTATTTAATCGATTAACGAAAATCAATTCAGAATTTCTTATAATTACACCGTTATTATATTTTTTAAATGTGTATTATTGTTATTATTATGTTTTGTTCACTTTGACTGAAATAATACTACGATGAAAGTGTTTTTATTGACAATATTGTTTGAATCGATCTCTGTAATTGATATTGAATCATATTCGTGGAATAAACTCAGTTTTAAGATTTCTCGTCTTCCTGATGTTCAATTGAGCTGTTTTTTTTTTAATTTTGAAATAGAAAAATATACCGCTTTTTTAACTCAACTTATTACAATTTGGCCCAGAAATCCCCGTCTCCTTTACACTCTGGAGTCCAAGGTTTGCTTCCGTATTCTTATCTTGACTTGACCTCTTTTATCGTTACTTTTGAAATAAATGTAATTTAAAGTTTGAGAACTACTATCGACAAAGATTGAGAAGTTTTTCTTGTCGGGAAGTCTACTGAGCGTTAATCTCGGTAATCTATCAAATTGAAAGCTTCGTTCGCTCTCAATTATAATAGCTAAGCAATATGATTTAGTGATCTTTCTCTTAAAGAAGATGATCGGAGATTAATGAAAGAAGTAGTTTAAATTACTAGTTAAGTTAGTAAAGCCGCGGTAGCCTAGTGGATTAATGGACTGCTGAGACGAGGTCTTGGGTTCGATCCCAGGTTTTACCATGGCACACACCAATGACTTTCGATGCTTTTCGAAGTTATGTGTGTATTTATCGCAGGTTTATAAGTTAATGGCAATAGGCTCGCCACCTATTAATTGGGACCTAAACATAAACTAGCTAAATGTGGGTGCTAGCACCTCTGCCTACCCCTTCGGGGATATAGGCGTGAGTTTGTTATGTTATGTTAAAATAAATATACAAAAAGTAGCTAAGAACACTATTATTCTTAAATGTAATAAGGGATTCGTTAAAATAATACAAAGCATTTACCTCAGAGAAGACATTAAGCCGTCTTGGTTCCAGTTGTGGTACGAACATCTATGGCACTCGTTACGGATAGTTGAAGCCCTAAAACTTCCAAGAACTGGTCTAACTGCAATACTCCAATATTGCCAATGGATTGTCGAGGTCAGATGACAGTTACTACACGGCAAATATCGAAGTTAAATCTTGACGTGTTCGCAAAAAAACGAACCCTGAACTCCTAGGTGACAAAACTTCAGTTTTTTTTTTATACCACTTTGGTGGTAGACAAGCACACGGCCAATCTGATGGGAAGTGGTTACAGTGGCCTATGGACGTGTGCAACTCCAAGGGTGTCACACTCGCGCTGCTGATTTTGAAGAAACCTTCTAATACCCCTTTTGAAGAACCCCATATTGTAGGCGCATTCGAAAACCGCAGCAGGGAGTTCATTCCACAGCTTGAGTGGGCGTGGGATAAAGTTTCTTTCAAGTTGCAATGTGTGGGGATGAATTCCCTGCCTATTGCGAGCGGTGCGATGATAGAATGTTGCTGTGGGCGTCATGTCAAACAATTCATCTGCGCAAGGATTATCTAACGCAAATACATCAAATATTTTTTGTTTACATGCATATCTAGTAAGTTAGTTAACCTCTCCGTGTGGTGAGGGAGAAAGAATACAAGTATCACCATCCCATCTTATCCGAAGGGTGTCGTAAGAGGTGACTAATGGAAAAATACGCAGACGATATCACTGCGAGAGAAGGAAATCTTGAAATAAAACCCTGTACCAACCCGTCTGCCCAGCGTCTCCCAACATTGGGAGAGGCCTAGTCCAGCAGTGGACTGCGATGGGCTAATTGTTAGTAGTTAACCTGTGAAAAGTTCTAATGCAAAACCAGTGTAGTAATGGACCCCATGCACATATTAGTACATGTTTTAGCTAGTAACAATTTAACTCACTCTTAACCGAGGCTAAACGACTATAGAAGTCCAATTTGTACGGATTTAGTTCTCACTAACCAACTTAGTCACAGGGTACCATGTAAGTGCCTATAAAATGTTATGGCACTTAAGTGCAGTTTTATATGATTTAAGTACGCTGTACCATGTGACGGTTACGTTTTGTACGTGCAGAGACTGCTTCCACTTCATATAATTCTGCTAATTGACCGAGCGAGAGTCTCCGTTCCTTTTTTGTACCACTTAGGTGGCAGCACAAACAGCACAAACTCTCCAGTGAGATCTGGCTACCATATTCAACACAACACGAGGTTATTATGGCCGCAGTATTCTGTAGGGCGGAGATACTTCCCCAGTCGGACTGCTCAATTGAACGAAAATATCGTCGTGTCCTACCTCCTCGACAAGGTGTCCGATTTGTCAGTTCCGGTCTAGAGGGTGCATTTCTTAATCGATTTTAACAAAACTTGACATTAATATTCTTTGATTTTAAAACACAACTTTTATCGAATTTTTTTTTGATGGTAGGGAATATGGGGGAGAGTAGGAAGGAAGAAGAATGGATCTTGATAATATTTGGCTGAAACATCAAGGACATGAATCCTCACAGGTTGTTTTAAAAAAAAGCATGCCATGCCTATTTAATTTGAATTTCGTTATAATAAAAATAGGTAAAAAAACTTTTTAAGTTAAACGGTTTTATGTTAAACATACATTGCAATGTTTAAGATAAATGTACTAAAAACCAATAAATAATAAAATAGATACAGTCGTGGGAATTATAAACATATGCATAGACTAGACTAAAATATAAAACCGTGGGGCACGTCAATTGTCTCTCTTTGGATGGAGTGTATAACTATTGGAATTTCCTCACCGTCTGCGGGCCAACTGCCTAACGACGAATTAAACGATTCTTCTATCGCACATTAAGTCGATAATTTGTAGACAATGTATGTTTAACATAAAACCGTTTAACTTAAAAAGTTTTTTTACCTATTTTTATTTTCTAGTTTTTAGTTTTTATTTCGCATTCTGTTTAATTCATTTAGTGCTTCATTATTGCAAGATTTCTTGCCCGTTAGTTTATTGCAGTCCGCTTCCAAGCGGCGGCCATCTTAGATTTCAATTTTGCATAGTAAATTGTATTCTACTTGTTGAGACCTTTCATTTGATACCCATGTTGATGGGATTGATAAAACCTAAGTTATCCGCCATTTTGTAGAGGCCGCCATCTTGGATTTTAATTTTATATAGTACATTGTATTCTACTGGTTGAGCACTTTCATTTGATACCCATATTGATGGGATTAATAAAACCTACGTTATCCGCCATTTTGTAGCGGCCACCATCTTGGATTTCAATTTTTTATAGTATATTGTATTCTGCTTGTTGAGCCCTTTCATTTGATACCCATATTGATGGGATTAATAAAACATAAATTATCCGCCATTTTGTAGCGGCGGCCATCTTGAATTTATAATGATAATGAATAAACATAATTGTATTGTCACCAAAATCCAAAGTGTATACAAAATTTCAGATTAATCGGTTGACAGGAAGAGGGTGAAATTTGAATTACTAAATTTGACCCAAGAATAAATAATAAAACAAACGGGGTGAGCTAAATAAAACCGTTTAAAAAAACAGATGGGGAAAAGGGGGGAAAGTTTGCTGTAGCGTTTTTGAGAACGAATCGTCATAATTTTGGTGAGACATCCAGGGTTATTTGAAATAAGAAGATACTGAAGGTACCAACAAAAATATGACAAAGGGTGCTCGCGAGGTTTACTGTTTCAACCCTAAGCCGGAGCCGGTGGGAGAGGTTATGTCGGACTCGAACCGACTAAAACACACGGCGCCTATGGCTCGTTTTTGGTAAGGCCACCAGTTGGACGTTCAGTTATTATCATAAACTTTAACCGCGGTAGCCTAGTGGTATGGGTAATGAACTGCTGAGACGAGGTCTTGGGTTCGAGGTCCCAGGTTTTACCATGGCACACACCAATGACTTTTCGATGCTTTTCGAAGTTATGTGATACATATGTTATCGCAGGTTTATTAGTGCCCGGTTAATGGTAATAGGCTCGCCACCTATTACATTGGGACCTAAACATAAACTGGCGAAATGTGGGTGCTAGCACATCTGCCTACCCCTTCAGGGAAATAGGCGTGAGTTTATGTTATGTTGTTTATAAACTTTAAGTATTATACTACCACTAAGCTTTGTAAACCAACGTCAGCAGTTTAAAAGGGTCAAACCTCACGAGCGGGAGGTCCGGAGTTCAAATTCAGGCCATTAGACTAACAATGTGAACTCTATAACACAAACAATTTTGCTTAACTGAAAAGTTACTTTAGTAAAATAAACTTATCATCAAGGGCAGGAAAAAAGGGATATTAGCAGGCCCTTGATTTAGGTCACTAAGTCATTACATTCTATTATTAAAAAAAACACAATCATCTTTTAAATAATAAATTCAAATAGAAAACATACCTTTTAAACGTTTCCTCCATAATTAAATCACTTAAATTCGTATTATTTATAACTTTATACAAAAAAATAATTCATAACCGAGAAAAATTTGATTAAGAAGAGTAATTTATTTCACAAAAATTCCCGCCATTAAAACCCAGCGCTTTATATTCAGATAAAAATGTATTAGAAGTTCTTTCAGAATATTACTTCGAGCACAAGACCGTAAAACAGTCTACGCGAGCGCCTGCCACAAAAATCTGAGCAATACTGAATGGGCGGTAAATGAGAAAACCCACACGGACGCTTTATGTTTGCCATAACTTTATAATGGTGCAACTTAATACTTAACCTTATGAATTATAAGGATCTTGTGCTAGACATGGTTTCTATAACACTATTTATAATCTGAAAGACTAAGCCGGTACCCATTCAGCTGAGATAAAAAAAAAAAATTTTCCAAAAAAGCAATTTGACATTTTAAACTTTTTCCCGTTAGACCCACACTAGGCAAGCTTTTCTTGTGGGTACCGTGACGTTTGCAGTATATAAATTACTTGTGTTAAGAGTGGGTTCACGTTGATAATGTACTGGCCAGCAATTGAACCCGGTACCTCTCTCAGAATAATCTACGATATATTTGAAGGCCTATGTGGCGTAGCGGTAGAAAGTTTGACTACTACACAGTAGGCGCGGGTTCAATGCCCGCTTATTGCAAATATTTGTATGCATGAATATGTATATTTGCATTGTTGTAAGTGTTTCTATGTATGATATATGTATATTTACAAAAAAAGTATCTAAGTATATTTATCAGCATTCTAGTTTCCATAATACAAGCTAGTTAAGCTGTGCTTGCCATGGGTCTAGATAGCGTTGTGTAGAATGTTGTGGAATATTTATTAACTTTCGGTTTTACTGTTTAGTAATTATTTTTTTTACATATTTTTCTACATTCTAGAAAGCGTCGTCTGGACACTCTAGACCCAAAGTAGGGATAGCTTGTGTTATGATCTAGATCTTTCGTATTTCTTTTTTACATCTGTCACTTTTCAAATATGTAATAAATGTGTTTTTTAGCTTAATCTTGTCTCATTCATTCATAAAAAAATATATAATTTAGATTTGTCATTTCTAAAAAAATGCAAAAATGTTAGTACTGAAAATTGAGTTTCCTCCAATTTCTTAAAAAAGCGGCATTTTCATATGTAACGACCTATTATGTGTCTTTATAAAAAGTCGCTACAAGATTATTTACCTTGAGTTAAGTACCTAACCGAATGAAGTATAGATACATTTATCTGTACATACATACATATTATACATAAAAATACCCAGACCAATACAAATATACCTATATAATTATTATTCATACACGAAAATATTAGCACGTCCAATTCGGGAATAGAATCGAACTCTGCGTAGCGGACGAATGCTCTGCTTCTAGCTAAAGTACTACTAGTAAGCTTACAAAAAATACATTAGGTTCGTCCGAACCTAATGTATTTTTTGTAAGTAAGTAATTATTTGTACGACCTATATGTATTTGTTATTTACATATAGCCCACATAGTTCAACGCATAAACCAATTTTTTTTTTCACGTCTAGCAGCACCTCAATTGCAGTGAGGCTGGCAGGACAAAAAATATATCACAAGCAACGTTTCGTTCTAAACCAATTGCTGTGGCGACCACCTGTTAGTGAGGCACCTGTGCGTGAAAATTTTTCGCTACGAATAACAATTTTAACCCTCTGCATGCTTGGAATTTTAACAAACCAATATTTGGTGGTTGAATCTCTGGTCAATTAGTTGCTAGCTGCAGCCACGATATGGGTTTTCAGTGTTGAATATACTGATTTGTGATTTTGGCATCAATAGACAGCAATACGCATTGATAAACATTGTGGGTATATACTATTATATTGGTGCATTAATGAGGCATTTTACCTACTTCGATTTGGCCAACGTTACATCGGTTAAACTATATTTGGTACACTTTACACAAAACAATATATCAATTTAACCTGTGATTACTTGTGTATGTATGCAATGCATTTAAATTTGAATTGAAATTAGAACACAAAAATTATGGACATTTATTTATTTTAAAGTTAAATGCATCATAATTTCACATGAGTTAAAAGGTTGAAAATTCGCTTCTTACATATCTTATGACAAAATAAACTATTTAACACACCTCTACTTATCCCTTAATTGAAGGATAACGATAGAAATCGCAACACGTAAGTAAACACATTAGATACTGCATGTAAGCTACGCCATTAGCACACAACAAATACAAACAAACATACAATACTCTACACATATATTGTGTACAAAGAATACCTCACTAGAGTTGGAGACATCGGTTTATTTTCTGATATAATGTACATATTTTTACGACACCCGTATCGATTATCAATAAAGACATAAAAGAGGCTGGAGTCGTACCGAACTAAAAGTGATTGAGGTGGATGTTTTTTGCTAAAGGTATCGATTTACCTAAACAAATAGGCCAGGTAAGATTTAAAATGACTGATGTTTGAACGTTAGGAGAATGGGTAAAATATATGAAACCTGGGACCAGCTCAAATATTGAGTGATACATCGTTGGAAATGTATTTTTGAGTAGAATAAGAATAAGAATAATCAGAATAAACGCTCAGACTCAGCCTCAGATGCATGGCTCGAGTAAACAATAGTGCCCGGAATACGGCAATAGGTTCACCCCGTATTGCGTGGGACAGAATTAAATGATTGGTGAAATGTGGGTGTTAATTCACCTCTGCCTAACACTCCGGGGATAAAGGCGTGATTGTATGTATGTAGGTATAAGTATACCACCACCAGATAATCACTGAAAGGGTATTAATACCATTTCCCTTGTGGGAAAAGACGGGATCGTCGCGAACTACGCTTCATAACTAGTTCAATAAAATAAAACTATACTACGATAAAACCTTAAAAGGTTGTTTCCTGAACATCAATAGCTGTTGAACAAAGCAGTGACGTCACATTCATTCAAAGTTCCTAGCAATACATTCTTGTTACATGCGGTCATTTGATACTGATCCTAATACATGATATTCCGAATAATTTTCCATATCATTAGGCGGGTACACACACACATATATAACCTCAAAAAGGTCTTTCAGTCGTGTCGAATGGCATATGATCCGTCAAATTTTGCTTACACAGTGTGCATTATGTTCATCCCCATTATGTTTTCCCCTGTACATATCGCTTACGCGCTGCGACATCCTTGGTAGAGGTTCTCATGGGTTGATACCCAGTGACGTCACCCAGTCCGACCAATGAGAATCCCTATCAAATCTGTCCCAGCGCTGTGCTCAACGCTGTGAGCTTAGAGATTTGCACAGCTGATCGTGTTATTACCTACTTCAAACGATGTCATAAAGTTTTAAAGCTCACTACCTAAATGGATCGTAAAGTTACTAATATTTGACGGAAATTAGTATAGGTTTATAACCTTTTTATGACTAATATAACCCCTGTTATTAAGTTGTTAGTAAGTAGCTATGTAAATAAATAACTTACCAGCTGCCCAGGGTAACATATTGAAAGCATAAAATAACGCAGCGTCTTCCTTCTTTATTGCTTACTAGCACTGCACCGCGGTTTCACCCGCATAAATCCTGATCTGTATTTAGATTAAGTAGACTAAGTGTATGTTTGTCAAAAAAATGCACGCTGAATCTCAGGTCGGTGGGGCAGCGTTTCGAACCGGCGGCGGTGGTCTATTTGCTAAACTGGTTTATGTTTCCTTTTTTAGTGACGTTTTGTAAGTTCCGATTTAATGGTTTATGCAGAATAAGTGATTTTTGACTTTGACTATGGATCAGGTGGCAGTTACTTCTGTAAAAGCCAAGATAAAGCAATTGACGAAAAGAAGAGTATGTAGGAGAGCTAAACTCGGCTTACACACTCCGTTAAGTGGGACAGAAAAGCATAGTTGGCGGAACACCACTGCCTACACCTTCACGGAGTGGACTTTACGGACAGATGTGAATATTTGTATGCGTAATATGTATGTATGTATGTATGTATGAATTACCCGTAAATCACTCCCACGTATCGGTGAAAATGGGTTGACTCGACCCGGGAAATATTCTAGTGTACGAAGGGAGTTTGTTAATTACTTTTATTGTCCGACAAATTAATGAAACAGCGTACAATTTGCGCGTCCGCCCTCCAATCGTCATTTCTAACGATAAATATTTTATTTCATTTCACAAACATGTTTTAATTAAAGAAGCCAAATATTTCAAATTGAAACCACAGACCACAGAGCAAATTTTACTGATTGACTGAAATTTTAAAGCGTCTACCTTATACATTTTGAATAGTTAGTAGTTTACTAATAACCGTGGTAGCCTATTGATATCGGTAATGGACTGCGGAGACGAGGTCTCGGGTTCGATTCCAGGTTGTACCATGGCACACACCACTTTTCGATGCTTTTCGAAGTTATGTGTGTATTTATCGCAAGTTTATAAGTGCCCGGTTAATGGCAATAGTCTCGCCACCTATTACATTGAGACCTAAACATAAACTGGCGAAACGTGGGTTCTAGCACCTCTGCCTACCCCTTCGGGGATATAGGCGTGAGTTTGAAGTGAAAACTTCTTTACCGGCTCTGTGTACTTTTTTTGGAATGGGTAAAAATTTCTAAACTCGCGTCAGGACACGTGACCTGATCGAAAATTCGTAAGACGGATGGAGAGAGGACAGGCGGCGCAGGGCGCTTGCGCGAATGTCACACGACTGTGATGGCGGTGATGAACTTTTTAATGTAAAATACACACATCAACAAAGTCTAGGGAACAAGGACATTTCTAGTTTTTATTTAAAAACCCTTTCTTGTAATAGTGAGTGTTTTATATCAATAGAAGGGTATTTTTATACCGTTTTTAATTTTAATTTTAATAAAAACATTTTCGTACCAAATTTTTTTTTTTTAAGAAAGAATTGAATAGTGCCAATATTGAGTATTACAACCTTCTATGATTAGGCACAAAAATAACGAGGTAGTAAGAAATACAGTAATTAACCGTACTTTAAACGTTTTTAATAATCTGTAGGACCTCCTAAAGCATTAGCAACAGCTCGACAACGGCGTGGCATACTTAGTATGAGATTGTCAATCATCGTCTGTGGAATATGGCTCCATACACTGCGAAGGTGTAAAAAAAGTTGTTCTTCAGTGTTCAGATTTTCCAAAGAATCACTGAAAGCTCTTCTCCCAAGCAAATCCCAGGCATGCTCTATGGGATTGAGGTCGGCAGACTGAGCAGGCCATTCCAACGTCGTCATATTGTGCTCGCTTAACGCATTGACCACTACCCTCGCGGTGTGTGACCGTGCATTATCTTGCATGAACATAAAATCTTGACCGAACTGCTGTCGATGAGGGATTACCATGGGGTGTATAACCTCCTGAATGTATTGGTTTGCATTCAAATTGCCCCGTATCCAAACGAGGTCGGTCCTTCCACCAAGGCGAATTCCAGCCCATACCATGATTGTTCCACCTTGGTAAGGATGAACTTCTTGCGGATTCTGGAGACGACTCCGACGTCCAGGAACTCGCCATATACACACTCTTCTCGAATCAGGATGAAAACCGAAGCAAGATTCGTCGGAAAACAGAACCCGTGCCCATTGATGGTCGGTCCACTGTAAATGTGCGTTAGCCCACAATAAGCGACGACCTCGATTTCCACGTCGAAGAGCTGGAACCCTAAGCGGTCTGCGAGCATAAAGATTGGCTTCGCGTAGTCTTCTTCTGACAGTTTGATCGCTAATAACCACTTGATGCTGAGACTGGAGGCCTGCGACCAACTGACGAGCAGTAATCGTGGGTTGCCGCCTTGCGGAATTTTGCAAGAAACGATCTTGTCGCGGGGTAGTAACCCTATTTCGTCCCCTGTGACGTTCAGCAATATCCCCTGTAGACCTGTAGCGTGCCCATAATCTGCAAATTACGCTTGGTTGGGTGTTGACAGCATCCGCTACGTCGCGTTGAGTTCGTCCAGCTTGCAGCATACCAACAGCCCTTAACATCTCTTCGCGACTTAAATGACGACGTGACATGATGACTACAGTCACAAAAATGCACAAACCATACGTAAAAGACGTATTATTGATAATGAACGTTATTTACAATCAAAAAAAATAATTTTTATTTTGCCTCAGAGAAACTGCACAATCAGACACTTTTAAAAGTTTTCCCTCCATATTCGAAAATCATTACTTATTTAAATTAATTTTTAAATTTCGAACAACTCTGTAATCTACTTTATTCTATTTTTATTTATTTGCTGCCAGTTATTTGCAAAACAAGATTTACACGAAAAAAAAAAATTGGGGTCATCTTGTTCCCTAGACTTTGTTGAGGTGTTTAATTGTAATAGTTCTGAAGTGTTAAATTTTTAATGTAATATAAATTGTCATGTTTGTGTACGATAGCGCAATAAATGAATATTGTATTCCACCACATAAATAATAGTACTTTTATACCTACTGATAATGAAAGCAATTCGTACAAAATATCAAAAATGCACAACGTTAATATTCAAGTTTTCACTTCTGCCGGCACTCCCGGAGTGCAACCCGTCGTTTTTTTAGTTTAGTTTACTAAGTTTTAAAATTTCATTCTAGAGTTTGAGCGGAGTCATCGAAATTCAATCTTTAAAAATGAATGGTGCCGGTAGTTCGTACGAGTATCGGTAGGTGGCACCCACTGTCGCCGTGTAGGAAGATTTTGAAGGTTCAGTGACTCAGTTGTCAGAGAGTTCCCCCTGTAAGGGAAAGTTCGCGGGTTCGAATCTCGCTTCAACTGATTCAACATTTTTCCTATCTTAATCGATTTGAAATTTTACTGATATTATAAATATTATGAAAATTTATGTAGATTGGTGGATAAACGTATTTTTAAGCTATTGCATAGCTTTTATCGCGGGCCTTGAGCGTGGGGACCGAATCCAGAAATTTCGTAACGAAAAAAACTCAGACTCAGACTCAGACTCAGACTCAGACTCAGACTCAGACTCAGACTCAGACTCAGACTCAGACTCAGACTCAGACTCAGACTCAGACTCAGACTCAGACTCAGACTCAGACTCAGACTCAGACTCAGACTCAGACTCAGACTCAGACTCAGACTCAGACTCAGACTCAGACTCAGACTCAGACTCAGACTCAGACTCAGACTCAGACTCAGACTCAGACTCAGACTCAGACTCAGACTCAGACTCAGACTCAGACTCAGACTCAGACTCAGACTCAGACTCAGACTCAGACTCAGACTCAGACTCAGACTCAGACTCAGACTCAGACTCAGACTCAGATTCAGATTCAGATTCAAATTCAAATTATATTATTATTTATTATAATTGCATAAGTTCATAAAAAATGCTATGCAATAGCTTTACCGCGGCAGTCCCCGAGTGCCACACGTCTTTTTTTTTAACGCTACGTTACTTTCATGCAAAAACGGCTGACCTAATCTGGATATATTTTGGCACACAGATAGATTATGGTTGGTGGAATAGGTTTCTACAAAAACGGGATCACGGGCAGAGCCGCAGGTAATAGCTAATCCATTAAAATGTTGTCATGGCGACAATTATGTTTTTTATACCACTTTAATGGCAGACAAGCACACGGCCCACCTGATAGAAAGTGGTTACCGTGGCCTGGACGTATGGACGCATGCAACACTAGGGGCGTTACAATGGCGCTGCCGACCCTGAAGCAACTTGATGCCTCCCTTGAAGAAACCCATATTGTAGGCGCTTGGGAAAATCACAGCAGGGAGTTACGATAATAGGGAGTACGATAATGTATTTTTTTATATGGAACGCTCCAATTTGACTTCACCTCGCCTGATGGTAAGCTACAGTCAAAGTCTCAGGAAAGAGTATCACCATTATAGACACGTAGCATGTTACAACGGTGGCTCTCAGCTTGGCGGCCTCATCAGATAATTTTTCACGCCCCGCTCAAAGCACCTGGGACTGTAGGAAGAAGGAAACACGTGAGCTGGTAAAGAATTCCAGGTCTTAGTGGTACGGCAAAGAAAAGAGTCTCTGAACCGCTTGGTTCTTGAAGGGATACTCTACACCGAGTGCGGGTGACATCTAAGCCTTGTTGTCCTGTGTAGGAAAGGAGAGAAAAGGAAATCAAAGTCAAAATCAAATCGAGTTGGGAACTACGAACGAACCCACACACCCGAGGAGAGGCAAAGATCGGTAGAGATGGCCCTGGGTCGGCCGGGGTGCAAGGGATATGCCTGTCAACCTCACTTTCGGCAATCAAACCGACCCACAGGCGGCGTGCGTTTTAGTCGGTTCGAGTCCGACATAACCTCCTCCACCGGCTCCGGTGGGGAGGTATCCGTGGGGATTATGCGCACGTAAAAAAGAAAAAAAAGATAATAAAATTTTGATCACGATTTAGATGCCATTGAGCGACTGTTAGCATATATCAATATGAACACTCTGTTATCTTACAATATTATGGAGAACTGATTGCTAAGATGTTTTGATAATCTGTATGCTTGCAACTATTTGAGCTATGTGGTAGCAAATATAAAATTAGAATTTTGGTGTTAAGATTATTTTGAATACTTTTCTAGGCAACATCGATCAGATGCTGACTGTACCTATCATCTAATTTTGAAATTTATGAAATCATCAATCAATATCAAATTAACCAAATCGTTTTTTTTATTTATACAACTTAGGTGGCAGACAAGCACACGGCCCACCTGATGGAAAGTAGATACCGTGGTCTATGAACGTATGTAACACCAATGGAGTCACATCCGTGCTGCCAACCCTGTAAGAACAGAGATTTGTTGAGTGCCTTCAATGCAGAACACAAAATAAGGACAAGACTTTGGTCTTCCCACTGATAGCAAAAAACTCTCCAGTGAGCTCTGGCTACCCTACTCACCGTCGGGAACACAACACGAGGTTATTATAGCCGTGGTATTCTGTAAAATTATATCGAATGAACATAAAATTATAACAGATGAATTTATAAGTATTTCTAAATTAACATAATTAGTTGTGAATAAAACAACGTGAATTTGGTCCATTGTAAAATATTGCTAATTTAAATAAGATAAATGTACTAAAAACCAAAAAATAATAAAATAGAAACAGTCGTGGGAATTATAAACATATGCATAGACTAGACTAAAATATAAAACCGTGGGGCACGTTAATTGTCTACAAATTATCGACTTAATGTGCGATAGAAGAATCGTTTATTTCGTCGTTAGGCAGTTGGCCCGCAGACGGTGAGGAAATTACTTACTATTTTCTTGCTCATGGAAATTCCAATAGTTATACACTCCATGTAAATAAAAGAGAGACAATTGACGTGCCCCACGGTTTTATATTTTAGTCTAGTCTATGCATATGTTTATAATTCCCACGACTGTATCTATTTTATTATTTTTTGGTTTTTAGTACATTTATCTTAAACATTGCAATGTATGTTTAACATAAAACCGTTTAACTTAAAAAAAATTTTTACCTATTTTTATTTTCTAGTTTTTAGTTTTTATTTCGCATTCTGTTTAATTCATTTAGTGCTTCATTATTGCAAGGTTTCTTGCCCGTTAGTTTATTCCAGTCCGCTTCCAAGCGGCGGCCATCTTAGATTTCAATTTTGCATAGTAAATTGTATTCTACTTGTTGAGACCTTTCATTTGATACCCATGTTGATGGGATTGATAAAACCTAAGTTATCCGCCATTTTGTAGAGGCCGCCATCTTGGATTTTAATTTTATATAGTACATTGTATTCTACTGGTTAAGCACTTTCATTTGAGACCCATATTGATGGGATTGATAAAACCTACGTTATTCGCCATTTTGTAGCGGCCGCCATCTTGGATTTCAATTTTTTATAGTATATTGTATTCTGCTTGTTGAGCCCTTTCATTTGATACCCATATTGATGGGATTAATAAAACATAAATTATCCGCCATTTTGTAGCGGCGGCCATCTTGAATTTATAATGATAATGAATAAACATAATTGTATTGTCACCAAAATCCAAAGTGTATACAAAATTTCAGATTAATCGGTTGACAGGAAGAGGGTGAAATTTGAATTACTAAATTTGACCCAAGAATAAATAATAAAACAAACGGGGTGAGCTAAATAAAACCGTTTAAAAATGGAACAGACATAAACAATTCAAGAGCGTGAAAAAAAAACAAATGTAATTGTACGAAAAGAGGTTCGGTCGTTACAAGAAGGTTGGATTCAATTTCAGTTATTTCTCTCGTAACTCAGGAGCATAACTAACGAAAGAAAAATATTCAAAAAATGTAACAACGATAACCAATCACTGTTGTGGAAATTTTCAATTCAAATATCGAATTACGGGAAAGTCGAGTAAATTGTACCGCCTCTAGATTTTTCATTAAATGACATTGTTTTGAATGGAGTGACTAGGTTTTAAAGTTATGTCATTGCAATTAATTAAAAATTTACCTCGTTCGTTAAACCGTACCACCTATAATTACCCAACTTTACATGCCTACTTATATTCATAAGTACTTTTATAAACTAAATATCCGAGTCCAAGTCAAAAATTGCTGCAAATTTATCAATTTAAAGTATTTGATTAATAATTAAGTATTGTAATAGAATTGTAAGATTTTTGAACAGTGCGTCCTACCTGTTATGACTTACGGTGCTGAAACGTGGACACTTACAGTGGGGCTGGTATATAGCTTAAAAGTCGCGCAGCGGGCTATGGAGCGAGCTATGCTTGGAGTTTCTCTGAAGAATAGAATTCAGAACGAGGTTATCTGACATAGAACTAAAGTTACCGACATAGGTCACAGAATAAGCAAATTGAAGTGGCAGTGGGCTGGCCACGTTTGTCGAAGGACCAATGGCCGTTGGAGCAAACGAGTCCTACAGTGGAGACCGCAAGAAAGTAAACGAAAGGTAGGACGCCCCCTAGCCAGATGGACGGACGACCTGAAAAAGGTGGCTGGGACAGACTGGATGCGGAAGGCGGAGGATCGGAGAAAATGGCGCACATTGGGAGAGGCTTATGCCCAGCAGTGGACTACGGTGGGCTAATTGATTGATTGTAATAGGATTTAAATTACAATATAAATAAAATGTCTATTAATGTCAATTGTCCATTTGTGCATATTGTCTGGGGTATCCATATTGTGTACCTTTTTATATTAAATCTAGACTTTCATGTACACTAGACTTTGCATCTCGTATTGCAACTCCCCTGTGCACACCCGGGTTTGCTGGAAGAGAACTCACCTTTGAGTTGAGCTCGCCTTTGTACATTACATCTCACCTTTTTTGTATAAATGTCATTTATGTGTACATACATACATACATAAAATCATGCCTGTTTCCCATAGGGGTAGGCAGAAATCACGGATCTCCATTTGCTACGATCCTGACATACTACTCTCGCTTCATTCACTGTCATTACATTCTTCATGCATGCTCGTCGGTTTAGGGTACTCCTGACCTGCCCCTTTTCTAAAACTTCCCCGAATGTTTATTTATTTATTTATTAATTTCATACATACAATGTCATTACAGGCAGACCCAATGCGACAGAGTAGCAACATAATTTTAATAATTTCATTTACAATATATGTCATTTACATCATCATAATCACACATAATCATGCTTCAAAAACCAAATAATAATTTCACAACATATTATTAATTAAAGTAGAACAATTAACAGTAGTGTACAATTAAGTATAAATAAATAAATATTTAGTGTCAAGAATGCTAGATTTTAATAAAAGAATACACTTGTGTGTAAAAATAGTATACCCTACTAACACGAAATAACATAAGATTAAAATGCTTACATAAGTTGCTTAAGTCTATCATATTCGTGTTTATAAAGATTTCGGGCAAAAAAATCTTTTTGTAAAACTTTTATACCTTTATCAAAGTCAATTTAGGTAACTATCTAACATAAAAAATGTTCCCCGAAACTTTGACTTGACTAAATTAAATAAATATTTGATTTAGTTATACCCTTTTTATGTCAGAATTTTGTAAGAAATAGATATATTTTGTAACTATATTCTGTCGTGTTATTGATATCTAGACTGGTATAATAAATATTTAAAAAAAAATAACCGACTTTTAGAACAATATATTTGTTCCGAAACTGAAAAGTAAAAAGAAATTAAAAAATTAGAAATATAAATCAAAAGATAAAAATGCACATAAGACTTTTGTTGAATGCTATGTTGTCTCTACCGTCCTCGAAAATAGGCGTGTTAAGTAATAATTATGTAAATAATTTACTATTATGTACCTATAGTTTGGGATAAAAATGATAATTTTTTTTTACCACTTAGGTGGCAGACAAGCTCACGGCCCACCTGATGGAAAGTGGTTACCGTGGCCTATGGACCTGTGTAACATCAGAGAAGCCACACTCGCGCTGCCGACCCTGTAAGCACAGAGTTTCTGTGCCGTCAATGCAGAGGACAAAGCAGGACAAGCCTTTAGTCATCCCAGTGACAGCACAAATTCTCCAGTGAACTCTGGCTACCCTACTTACCGCTGGGAATACAACATAAAGTTATTATAACCGCGGTATTCTGTAGGGCGGAGGTACTTCCCCAGTCGGACTGTTCAATTGGACGGAAATACCGCCGTGTCCTACCTCCCCATCATCATCCATAAAAACACACGTAACTTTTACTGCTCTTTTACCATTCGTAATTCAAAGAACTTTTTAAAAAATAAATATTTTATCTATAAAAAAGTACCCAGTTAGCGCCACGGCCATAGACTCCAGAGAGCAAATTGTGAGGTCACCCGTAGCAGTTCTGGGGGACTACTATCATCTCTGGCAATATATTTTCACTTTTTTAATTATACTTTTTTTTAAATACCTTTAATTATCTTGACACGAGACAAAAATGTACATTCGTCCATATTTAGTCTTAGTTAGTTTTTAGTTTAAAGTTAGTTTTAAGCAGTATTTGACGCCCAAAAAGATGTAATATTTTGCACTATTTTGAGAAATAAAGAATTTGAATATAATTAATCTTACTTTGTCTCTTTCATAGTATGAATCGCACCGATGAATCGACCGGATGGATACTCAGAATACCAGTGTTATATGCTCAAACTGAGTCAAACAATATCTCTCAACTTTTTCCAATAAACTTTTGTTAGACTTAGAGGCATAACCACGGCTATCCTTGATTTTTTCATGTTTAATATTTTTAGAGCGTGATTTTTCAGTAGTCGAGATTTAGTTGTAAACTTACTTTTTTAGCACTTTTTTGGGGCAAGCAACAGGTATAATTTATACATATTTGAAATGTTCTAATTAAGCCCTTTCAATTGATACCAAACACGAGATATTTATCTCAAATTATTTTTTTAACAAAGTACTTTATGACCGCTAGAGGGCGCCACAATAGATTCTTTGACACATTATATAGCCTATAACCAGCGGGCGACTAAGACGCTTCTAACGATATCTCATTTGTCCAGTTCTAATAAGTGATTGAGGAGCTATGAGGGAACAGATGAACCTACATAAATACATACTTAGTCTATCAAAATCATAACCCTGCTTTTGCTTCGCCGAAGTCGGGTAGTAAAAGATACCTTTTTCCTACAGTTCCTGAATCTTTAAGCGGAACGTGAACAAGCATATAATGAGGCCGTCAAGCTGAGTGTCACCATTGCAACATGGTAAATGTATAAAATGGTGGCCTTATTTTCTGAGACTTTGCCTTCAGCTTACCATCACGCGAAGCGAAGTCTTATTAACGTGTCCTATTTTTAAAAAAAAGGGTGAAGTCCCTCCCCTCCTCCCCTCGACGAGAATGGTGGTGAAGTTGTCGCCTGCCAACTTCTTACACAATTATCGGAAACTCGGACTACAACAATTTACTTCAATATTTGTGTAAAGTTGACGGTACAGTCGCTCACAATTGATTCTGCAAACGGCCACGGCCTCCTAGTTTGGACCTCAGGGGCCGTTAAATGAGGTCGTATGAATTCGAATATTCTGAACACTCATAATACAGAAACCTGTCACTATATAAATATGGGCTTGAAGATGATACAGAAGTGGATATGAGACAATAATTAGAGCACTTAAAAGGTTTCTAAAGACCTCTTTTTACAAATATTTACTGCTAGCCAAAACAGTTAAGTCTTGCATCATTTTGTATGTTAGATTGTTTTCACGCTATCCGATCCGATATCGGTATCGGACGTCGATACGATATCGGAGGAAGTAAAATGTGTGACTTGTGGCAGACAAACACACGGCCCACCTACTATGAACTACACTACTACTACTACTATGAACGTGTGTAACACCAGGGGAGTCACACCCGTGCTGTCGACCCTGTAAGAACAGGACAAGCCGTTGGTCTTTCCACTGACAGCACAAAAATCTCCAGTGAGCTCTGGCTACCCTACTCACCGCCGGGAACACAGCACGAAGTTATTATAGCCGTGGTATTCTCTAGGGTGGAGGTACTTCCCCAGTCGGACTACTAAATTAGGTCGGACCGATATTACGATATTCGATAGGTCAACACAGCTGTGTCGGCTCCGATACAGACATCGGAGCCGACACCACTGTGATGACCCGATATCGGATTATTGAATATGACAGGCACCCTTCCCCCTTCCTTCTCGCTTCTTTCATATTACGTTCATCCCGGCCACAGACTACCACAGACATGTTATGTGGACTTGAACCGAGTACAACTTTCACACAGAGACTAAAACAGCGAAGGCAAATGACTTTCGACCCTAATTTTCTTGATTACGCGTCTTTTCACGTATCTAATCACGAATATAAGAAAAGAAATCGATACTATAGTCATGTTCATAAGGTCGAAAATAGTATGCACTAGGTTTTTTCATCCCTAGAATCCCTAACTAGCCTGTGCTATCAAGCAAATGGCCGAATCGGACAGATTTTATCCGATAAATGTGAAAAGAGTGCATCGGATGTTAGCTATTTTCGTCCGACACTGATATTGGATCAGATAAAGGAAAAACACTCTTAACTTTAACGCTTTTTTTTATGAAATGCATTTTAATGGACGTTTTAATACATTACTAACCTAATAGATTAGCACCAATTCTGGTTGCATCCAAAGCATGCATTTACACCAGTTATTTAGGCTTTCACGGGAGCGATTGCCGTACCGATCGGTATGTTACAACATGCTACGTATCTGTAATGGTGACTCTCTTACCTGAGACTTTGCCTTTAGCTTACTATCAGGCGAGGTGAAGTCAATGTTATTTTTGAAAAGAACGAGAAGAAGACTCAAGTCGTGACTACGGATGCTGCAACGCATCCGAAACGTCGGCAAAAATAAGTTCCATGATTTAATCGCTAAAAGTCCCGTATAGTTGTATAATTATGAGGTGAAGTCAAATTGGCATGTCTTATTTAAAAACAGTGTACCGACTTTCAGGTGAGATTGATGATAGCCCCAAAAATTTTGATGGACCCACACACTTTTGTCGGTGACTGTACTTATTCTCGTTCACGTGGTCACGTGGGCGGCAGTCGGTCACGTTGTTCAGTTGGCCGTCAGAAGGGAGGCAATTAAGTCTGGACTTAAAGGTTTCCAAAAGAATTTCGTAATGGAATTGTACGAATCACTTTCAATTTGTGAATTACATGGTGACCGAGGTGTAATGAGCCTGTGGCGTGGCGGTAGTGAGCGCGGGTTTGATCCCCGCTCAGTGCAAATATTTGTATGAGTAGAGTAGAATTTGGACCACTCCATCTCTTCCCATGCGTTGCCGTACAAGGCGAGTAAGGGATAGGGCTGTTTAGCATCAGACAGATATATATACAGCCCAGACTCCACCTCAGATATATAGCTCGGGGCAACAATAGTGCCCGAAAAACCGGAAAACGGCAATAGGCTCACCCCCTATTACATGGAGAAATGTGGGTGATAATTCACCTCTGCCTAACCCTCCGGGGATAAAGGTGTGATTATATGTATGTATGTATGAAAATGGGTATTTGCATTGGTCGTGTCGTGTCGCTCGGAGGGCACGATAAGCCGTCGTGTCGGTCCGAGTTGCCATACGAATATCCTTAGTCGTCCCAGGTAGTCGGAGCTCTAAAAAGACCAACAACTGGTCTAATTGAAATGCTTTGATCTCGTTCTTTGGGTTGTGAAGATCAGGTGACAATCGCTTCACAGAAAGTATTGAAGTTCTGCCAAATCCGCAGTTAGACTGGTAACTGGGACTGGGACTGGATGCGACTGGGACTGGATGCGACTGGGATTAACGATTAGATGATGATGAAGAAGTGGTGTAAGAATCAAAGAATCAATTTCATTTATTCAGTTTAGGCACGCGAAGTAGAACATATGAATGTCAAAATTTTACAATTATGTCAAGAAATAATATAAAAATATGAACATACATACATACATATAATCACGCCTTTATCCCCGGAGGTTAGGCAGAGGTGAATTAACACCCACATTTCACCATCATTATATTCGGTCCCACGTAATAGGGGGTGAGCCTATTGCCGTTTTCCGGGCACTATTCTTGCCTCGAGCCATACATCTGAGGCTGAGTCTGGGCTGTATATATCTGTCTGATGTTAAACATCCCTATCCCTTAGTCGCCTTGTACGACACCGCATGGGAAGAGATGGGGTGGTCCAAATACTCTGCCGGAAACCACGCAGCTACTGCCGGAAACCACGCGGCTAAATATTAAATAATATTTATATAAACAATTGGAAAATGATTCTTTCACTGGTTCGATAGGTTAGTTCTACTGAGAAGATACCAAGTAACTCAGAATCTATATTAGAACTAGCTTACATATCTTTTCTTTTTATTAATTTGCTTTAGTTTACAATTTATGGTGTGCGAGCAAGCAAGAGACTTATGTTGACCACGCATTTACATCATCAAGATACGAGCCTTTTTTCATCAAATATTTTTATACTTTAATTTTAAATTTATTTAGTGGTAGGTAAGTCAACCAAATCCTGAAGAATTTTATTAAATATTTTTATACAGTTGCCTACAAACGAATCACCAACTTTATGAAGCCTGAGTTTTGGTTTAGTTAGTTTGTTTTTATTTCTCGTATTCAAATCTAGGTTCTTTCATACATATTATATGTTATCGTAAATATATTGAGTAGCAACTGTTAAAATAATAATTTCTTTGAACAATTCTTTCAGCGAGTCACGGGGCCTGAGGCTATAGATTGCTCGTATCGCTCGTTTCTGTAGTGCCTACAAATATTGTCGCAATATCGGCAGCTGAGCCCCACAGCAGCAAACCGTATGACATAACGCTAGAAAGTAAAACCTTCTTATTAATATTATAAACGTTTAAGACTGTTAAGTTTTTTGAACAGGAGCTTACTTGTTGAACAACTAGTGGCTCAACTAGTAGGTCGGGAGTCGAGACTCGATTTAGTCAAAAAAGTGAATGCTCTGACGGGTTTTAAACTCACGACCAGTCCCTTACAGGGGGAATGCTTTTACCACTTAGCTACTGTACCACGCCCTGAGCATTTGAAATTCTCCTATAGGTACTACCATCTTGGGCGACCCTGGGAGCCTACTACCGATAATCACACAAAACGTGTACCGATATTGATCTAATTGAAATTATTATTTTAATAGACCTAGTTGACATTCACTATAATTATAACAATCTCCTTATTTCCTTTTGACATTATTTAATTTTCTGACATTAACTCAATAACTAATTAATGCAATTAAAATATTATGAATGCTCTCTAATTGAAATGTTGCATGTATAGACAATATCAAATATTTGCACATCTTGAAGAGGTTGTAAGACAGCGGACCTATACATTTATCGAAAATGTATTTTTTACTAACTTTCTGTAACCTGTGTTATGCAAATAAATTATTTGATTTGATTTGATTTGATTGATATCGCCATCGGGGAAGTGGTTGGGACAACCTTAGAGTAAGAGCTCTAGATCGTGTATTCAGTGTAATTGTAAAATCAATGGCGATATCGGGCATCGGGGAAGTCTCCGTTACCGCCCCTGATTTTAGCGTCGTGTGTGTTTACGTACGTTTTAAAATCTCATTAAAATTATATGGGAACAAGTTCGACCCTGGCAGAATCAGGCTGTGGCGGCGCATTGCGCGCTTCCATGTTTCCGGGGACGAGTTGGGGACTCTGTGGTCCCCACACCCGAGAAGAGGGCCAGATCGAGAGGTCGGAGTGCGAGGGATATGCCTGTAACCTCACCTTCGGTCACCAAAAACGACCCATAGGTGACGTGCGTTTTAGTCGGTTCGAGTCCGACATAACCTCTCCCACCGGCTCCGGCGGTGGTGGGAGAGATTACCCGTGGGGATTTTCTGCACGTGAAAAAAGGCGGGAACTTTTTCGTGCCTATAGGTCACCTAAAAGATATTCCAGGGGTACTTATTCGTACGGATATCCCCCGTCAACCATCGGAGGTGATTATGGTGAACTCGTACCAACTAAAAATACACGCCGTCTCAGGTCTTCACATAAAATATTCTGCAGTAATACCTAATATTCTACAACATTCTACACAACGCCATTTAGACCTATACTAAGCATAGCTTAACTAGCTTGTGTTATGTATTCTGTCTAGATACCTTATTTATGTAAATACGTACATTAATTATACTTACCACTTGACATTTAATTAATTCTGACTAGTGATAATTTCCCTATATATTAAAACTATTTACTTTGACTGATAACAGATAATTTGCACTAATTTGTAATTGTGTTTTGTAATATAAATGAGGAACATTGTACTAGTATTTTGAGCCGCTACAACAGCTTACGAGCTTCAAAAAATTTGTACGTCTACATTGACAGAACATCTTGAAACTTGTAATGTGTCTTATATATAAAATTCTCGTGTCACGGTGTTCGAACTTGAACTCCTCCGAAACGGCTTGACCGATTCTCATGAAATTTTATGAGCATAATGAGTAGGTCTGAGAATCGGCCAACATCTATTTTTCATCCCCCTAAATGTTAAGGGTAGTCCACTCCTAATTTTTTTTTTTTTTCAAAATTTTTTGTTTTTATTTTTTTATGACACAACATACAAAAATACATACAACCCTAAATTTTCAACCCTCTACGATCATCCCCTATTTTTCTATCGCGATTTTTAACTTTCGATTATTAGGAAATCCCCGCAAACTTACATTAGTGAATAAGTTATTTTTGTTGAAATAAAAATACATGGCATAACAACGTTTGCTGGGTCAGCTAGTTATATTATAAAATGCCACCTGTACCTACACAGGTTTCCGCAAATAAAATTATCTTTATCTTTAGGAACACCCAGACCAATGCAAATAGTCATAGTCATTCATGCATACAAATAGTTGCACTGAGCGGGAATCGAACTCGCACCCCATGCGTAGCAGTCGAACGTGCCACCGCTACTCCTCAGAAGCTGTAAAATCTCATCTCGGTGTAAAATTGCCTAGAGTATAATAGAGGGCTGTTCCTGGGCCATCTATGATTTTAAGATGACTTCCTTTGGTGTGGAAAGCACAGTGTCCTGATCGAACCCCGGAGAAGGGTGAAGGAGTGACAGGCACACGCATCTATAACCCCCACGCTTCAATCCGCTATGACATATTTTTATACGTACGAAGAATCCCCACGGATACTCCCCCGCCGGAGTCGGTGGAAGGGGTTAAGTCGGACTCGAACCTACTATAACGCACGGCGGCTGTGTGTTTTTGTTAACAGGCATATCCCTCGTACCCTAGCCGACCTAGAGCCATCTCTCTCGATCTAGCCCTCATCAAGAGTGGGGACCACCGAGTCCCCAACTCGTCCCCGAAAACGTGGAGGCGCGCTACGCACGCCGCCGCTGCAGTCTGCTTCTACCAGGGTGACAGACGGCTCTACTCGTGACCCCCAGGCCTGCGCTCATAGGGGGCGGAGATTATTCACCGACCTCCGACGCTCGGGTTACCTCAGTCCGCAGGTAGCGTGACTGGTGATCCCCCTTCAATCCGCAATGACTAGTAGGTAGTTAAAATGATAAGAATCATCCGAAAGTGCAGTAAAATGTTTTGAAACAGTAAAATTATATTACCGAGACAATGAATATGTGGAACAAATGTCATAAAAAACAACACATAACCGCATCCAATGCTGCTAGCTCTAAAATATAATTAGCCTACATGTTCATATAAGGTATTTTTTAATATTAACTTTAAAAAAAAATTACGTAACATAACATAAACTCACGCTATATCCCCGAAGGGGTAGGCAGAGGTGCTAGCACTCACATTTCGCCAGTTTATATTTGGGTCCCAATGTAATAGGTGGCGAGCCTATTGCCATTAACCGGGCACTTATAAACCTGCAATAAATACACACATAACTTCGAAAAGCATTGAAAAGTCATTGGTGTGTGCCTTTGTGTGTGATGATAAAACCTGGGATCGAACCCGAGACCTCGTCTCAGCAGTCCATTACCCATACCACTAGGCTACCGCGGTTGTCTAATACAAAAAAATAGTCTCATTCAATCTATTAATCAATAATTCTATTTATTAGCCTGTGGCAGTCAGTCCACTGTTGGACATACACATCTCCCAATGTGCGCCATAACATCTCTCATCTTTTATTTTGCGATAAAATCTTCCAGCCACAATTCTCTCATTTCATTAACATTTTGTGTAATTCAAAAGGGTGTAGCGGCTTTAGTTTAACACTACCCTTATTACCTATTAAGTATTTACACGTCCCTCGAAGTTCTAATTTAAACATGAACCAAGTGCGGGTAGTTTGTAATCTGTATTAACAAAGCTTTAGTGTTTACCGACCGCTAACCTGACATTACGTGCATTTTTAAATAGCATGTACAAAGGATTTGGACTTTACCCACGAACAAACCACTAAAAGCTGGTAAATGTTAGCAATAATGGGTAGGTAAGTATGTTATTGTAATGGTACGTATTTCTATGTACGTATATAAAGCTTGTATTACTATTTAGATCATTGCTTTACAGTAAAATATCAATGCGACAATGTTCTTACAACTATTGTAGATAATAGCCACAGCTCACTGGAGAGTTCTTGTGCTGTCAGTGGAAAGACCAAAGCTTGTACTGCTTTGTACTACTCTTCTACACTGACGTCACAGAAACTCTATGTGCTTACAGGGTCGGCAACACGAGTGTGATTCCCCTGGTGTTGCACACGTCCATAGGCCACAGTAACCACTTTCCATTAGGTGGGCCATGTACTTGTCTACCACCGAAGTGGTATAAAAGATAGTTTAACTTTTTAGATTCCTCATATTATGAACTATAAACGTATAAACGCAACGTAGACCGAGATATTCCCTTGCATTCCATACATTTGCACTACGATCGACTGGCGCGTGACGTCACTAGCAAGTACGATTTTGTATGGAGAGTTTTCTACGGTGCGAGAAATTGGATTTTCAAAATCAAATATCTATAAAACTATTTGGTCGTATGAATTAACTTTAGCAGTTCATTATATTATTATATAGTGATATTTTTTCGAGAGTAATAAATAATTGTCAAATAACCTATTACCAGAATGTCATGTTAAGGAATTCGAGCTACCTTTTACAGGGCTTCTCTCGCCGTAGAGAGACGGTGCCGTCTCGCCGTGAAGGTTCCGAACCAAGTACCCGCTCTCGTTAACAAATATCACTTACTCGAAGTAAAAATAATAATCCAATTCGGAATGAAACAAAATACAAACCAAAACCTCTGAGTCAAATGCTTACTCGGTGGCTATATCCTCAATGTTCGTTTTATACTGGCGGTCGGTTTGATTAATGAATAGGATTTGAATTTCTCGTGTTCGTTTGAGCACGGTAATTTACCAAATATATGATATGTCATGTTTAAATGTACATTCACAACGTCGTACCTACACAGTTCTGCCCCCTAGACCATGACGAATGTATCGAATTTAACGTTTTAGAATCTCTTGAAAACTTATAAGTGTACGAAAGAATATCTATAACATAATGAAAGTACATGAAATGTATAAGTATCACTAGTCTGGCCGTAAATACTTGTTACAATAATACTTTTCTTTTTTTCAACTTTTTAATTATTTTGAATTTGGAACACGTATATTATTTTAAAAATTTCTTTCGATTTCGCGCCATTTCACATATTGATTCATGTTTATTATTAAATTACAATTTGGAAAATAGTGTGTTAAAGAAAATTGCATTTTTATTTGTAACAAAACATATGACCGGACAAGGTATAAAACATAATTTATATCAAATGTAGGTTAATATACATTTTTATTTCTTCTTTCTTTCATACATGGTTTATATACGTCCAATCCCATACATTCGTCATTTTATTCTACAATATGTTGACCAACGAATTCCCACTTGTCTAGGAGGGGCCTGTTACACTTGTATAGTATAGTGATATTCAACCGCACTTTGATGCTTTTTGTATGGTTTATTGTTTTTTCGGTTGTCTTTTTGGGTATAACCTAGTTAGTCGCGATTCCCCCCTCTCCCCCAAATATTTTCTTCATAAAAGTTAAGTTTGCTTTTAATCTAGATGGCGCTGTGTTTGTCATAGAGTATTATTCTCTTATTATTATACAAATTGAATTTACCTTCTTACCATTTGCATTTCAGATAATGATAAAAAATCACAAACATAGCGTTTTTTCTTTATATCGGCATTGCGTTCAGGAACCGAGCAATAAGTAGTTACTTATATGCTTCAAAAACTCTTGAGCTCTGACATGATCTTATCAATCTGCTCCAAAAATGGTTCTCAGCTATTTTTTACCCGACTGCGCCAGCGAGAGTAATGTTTTTCACGCGCATGTATGTTTGTAGATTTCTTTGTTTTTTTTTTTTTTTTTTTTTTTTTTTTTTTTTTTTTTTTTTATATAGGACACGTCAATTGGACTTCGCCTTGCCTGATGGTAAGCTCTACAGGCCTAACTGCTGGACGGATTTCGATGAATGGGGTCCTCAAATGAAAGGTATTCATCTCCTGAGTGTCATAGGGTACATAATGTCAACATAAACTATGCCGTGGATTTTTTGTGCTAAAATGCGTTAATTTTCTTTCGGTTTACGATTGGCAAATGGGTACCGTATGCGATCCGAACTTGTTTCGATGTTTAAAACAGCAGTCCGGTTTTTTAATTTTTTAATAATTTATTTTATTCGTTTCAGCAGATGACTGTGCTATTGGGTTGTATGATTTTATACGCATATCATAACTTAAGCAAAGTCAGGATCCGGGTCGCTAGTCATATATAACGTCTAATTAATGCATTACGAGTCCAATTTCTATTCGTTAACAGTTTGACGCCAGCAACTCGCGCAGACGTATGCGCGCCAATTCCTAACTTTTACCGCCATAATGGCTTTTTATTTATTTTTATTAATTGTTATTGTGAGTGTGGTGGCTGCTCAGAATGAAGGACCGCCTATGGTCAAGGTTCCCCATGGCGTGTTACAAGGTACTTGGACGGTGTCTACGAAGGGACGGCCATATGCTAGCTTCCAAGGGGTCCCTTATGCGCGCCCGCCCATCGGAAAGTATAGATTTATGGTAAACTATTTTGTTTTTGTCTTTTTTTAATTTTTATTATTAATAACAGTAGCTTGGCTCTATGATACCTAAATATGTAAGTATTTAGAATAAATATTGTTTTTATGTTTTAAGAAGTAGGCTAAAATTATTAATTTTATTATTATTTCTCTTTATTAAAATATACAATTATAAATTATATTTTTAAATACACATTAAAAAACATATATTGCCTTTAAATACCACATAAAATGCAATTTCATATATATCCAAAAAAAAAAATTTACATTTAAAAATTTAAAAAAACAGTGCACCTCCGGCATCGGGTACAGGGACCAAGTTCATTACGCCGCCGTGGGTATATAAGTAGTTTTATACTCCTTAGGAGACGTTAGTATAATTCTGTAGATTAAAGTAAATTTTTAAATAAGATAAAATTGTTTTTGAAGACTTACAGTGGATTTCAGCTCCAACTTCATCTGAGACTTTCAACTCGGAGTCTGGGGTCCACATTTTCTGATCTAACTATGGGTTTGACTGACCTTCGATATTTTCGTCAAGCGACTGTCATCTGTCCTCTAAAACTTATTAGAGATATCGGAGTACTATAACTAGAGCAGTTGTTGAAATTTTGTGAATAAGTGAAAATACTTGTGACACTCGCGCATAAACTCAATATTAAGTCTTTACTTACGAAATCGCCGAAATTTTCTTACAGATTCATGAGTTCGTTATTCCTGTAATTTAATAGCTATTTCCATTATTTATATTTTGTTTGAAAGTTAATTTCAAGATGTTACAACTCTGTATTAAATTTTGATTTCATTGGCCGCTTGATAAATTAAATTCGATCTTTAAAAACAGTACTTCTTAAATTTGATTTTGATGATAAATTTCGTATTACTTTTTAACATCTGTCACTTTTCAAAAAAGTAATAAAAGTTGCTGTTTGTTAGCTTAATGTTGTCTCATTCATACAAAAAAAAAATCATAAAATTTGGATTAGTCATTCCTAAAATGAATGCAAAATGTTAGTACTGAAAATTGGGTTTCCTCCAATTTCTACAAAAAAAACGGCACTGTCATTACTTGGTGCAAATGTTATATAGCTATTGCGATTCAGGCCCTGCGTTGATAACTGTCATATACGTCATAGCCCATACATATGTCATTCGCAGCCCGGATCAAGTTATTTAGCTAAAAAAAGTATTAACCTAATACTTGATTGATATTAGAGTTGTGTTGTTGAAAATTTATATTTTATGAAATGAAATGAAATGAAATGAATGAAATGAAATTAATACGTAATATACGTTTTTTTATTATTATTTATTTATCACCTTACAAACATAATATATACATAATGATTTACAGTGCATTTAGAAACCACTGAGGTTTGTAGTAAATGCAACACGTAAAAAAATTGTGACCAAGAAAGGACAGCTACTTTAATTAGAATATTGAATAAAACGCTTGATAAAAGCGTTATTATTTATTTTAATACGGTATCTCAGCATGCGGTTATGCGCTAATAAATTTTAATGGCAGTGATAGCCCGCAGTCTGCAAATTTTTTAGAATGTATTTTGTTTTTAATAACATAATATCCGTGCCTCGAAGAAGCCTCCTACGGGCTTGCATAGTACTGTAAACAGTTCATTTCAAAGCTTGTTTGTCGTCTAAATATTCTTGAATTTCACATTTTGCTTACGTTTTTATAGGAGGTAAGACACGGCGGTATTTCCGCCCAATTGAGCAGTCCGACTGGGGAAGTACCTCCGCCCTACAGAATACCGCGGCTGTAATAAGTTCGTGTTGTGCTCCCAGCGGTGAGTAGGGTAGCCAGAGCTCACTCGAGAATTTGTGCTGTCAGTGGGAAGACTAAAGGCTTGTCCTGCTTTGTCTTCTACACTGACGGCACAGAAACTTTGTACTTACAGGGTTGGCAGCGCGACTGTGACTCCTCTGGTGATACAAACGTCCATAGGCCACGGTAACCACTTTTCATCAGGTGGGCCGTGTGCTTGTCTACTAGGTACCACCTAAGTGGTATAAAAATTAAAAAAAATAAAAAACTCGCTAAGCCGTCGGTCTATGGGAGCCGTTACAGATATTTAGACCCCTAAAAAGTCCTGCAATACTTTGCCAATTGGCTGTGGGGGTAAGATGGCAGTCGCTTCTAAGTTCAACCAAATACACAGATGAATGCTTTGGATAATAAAATGTTTCATAGCCAAACTATATCTAGTTGTCACTTTGTTATGTACTAACCCAATCACTGCACTCATTTAAATAGAAAAGATATTTAAACAAAATTATTGCATCGTGTCTTAATTTTTTTTAAATATTTGCACCAGAAATGTCTGTCCATTAATGTACCGGAATGTCTAGTTTCTCTAGTTTGTTTGGTTAAGAATTCAAATCCATATTTCCATATTATCTACTTAATATAATAAATCTGAAAGTAACTCCATCTGTCTGTGTGTCCGTTAAGGTGGGTCTACAGCTCATATTTTTCGTATTAAAATATTTTTCATATTTATTTATCATCTTTAGATAAAGAATACTTTCTTTAACGGGTCGCACATTTAACTACAAGCACATTAGAGAAAGTATTTATTTATTTATTATATTTTTTATTGTACGCCAATTACAATTATCATGTTACAGAAATTGAGAAGACAAGAGCAGTACAAAGGGCGACTTTATCGCTTTACACAATTTCTTCCAGGCAACCTGTGGATGGAAATGTAATTGTTGGTTGGAGTTTTTGGCGTTTAATTATATAGTTATATTATATACATACTTGTATAAGTACATAATTCTCTAAAATGCCAATCATCCTTTTTTTTTTGAAAACCATAGAGACATAAATGTCTACAATGTTTTATTGCGTGTTTTAGTGAAAACATCCATACATGTACATAATCACGTCTGGTGAATTTTAACACCCAAATTTCTCCAATAATTGTATTCGGTCCCATGCAATAGGGTGTGAGGCTATCGCCGTATTCCAGGCACTATGGTTAACTCGAGCCATGCGTCTGAGGCTGAGTCTGGGCTGTATGTAATAGGTCGTTACATTATCGAAATTGCCTTTTTTTTTTGAAGAAATTGGAGGATTACGACATCTGAAAATTAGGTTTTTCAGTTATCGTAACATTTTTGCATTCTTTTAGGAATGACAAATCCAAATTTTATGACTTTTTTGTTTATGAATGAGACGACATTAAGCTAACTAAATACTTTTATTACATATTTTATAAGTGACAGCTGTAAAAGAGTAATACGAAATTTGTTATCGAAATGAATAGCATTTAGGAACTGTTTTTGAAGATCGAATTTAATTTATCAAGCGGCCATTAAAAACAAAATTTAATACAGAGTTGTAAAATCGAAAAACAACTTTCAAACAAAATATGAATAATGGAAATAGCTAATAAATTACAGGAATAACGAACTCATGAATTTGTAAGAAAATTTTGGCAATTTCATAAGGACCTAATATCGGTCTGTTATTAAACAGCCCTATCCCTTAGTCGCCTCATACGACACCGCATGGGAAGAGATTGGGTGGTTCAAATTCTATTCTGCTGGAAACCACGCGGCTTTTAGTGAAAATCTTGTGAATAATTTGAGCTATAGTTACACCATTGCGCTATTACGCCTAAACTACTGAATGAACTGATCTTGATAAAAATGGGTATAGAAATGAACTTGTGCTTGAGAAAGGACCTTTTTAATAGGGAAAGAAAATAAGAAAAACTTGAAGATAACTCGATGAAATTGGTTACACAGATAGAAAGATGATGTTTATCCGCATTCTAGACCCCATAATATATGTATTTATGCAAAAAAGGTATCTAAGTATGTTTATCCGCATTCTAGATTCCATTACACAAGCTAGTTAAGCAAGCAATAACTACGTATTTGTTATATATAATTCTCATTAGACATTCAATTTAATTCAATAATTTATTTTTGTAATGCTTTATGTTGAAAATTAATTTAAATTTGTTTTCATGATATTTGTGTACTGAATCTAATGTGTATTGCATAATAATAATGATAATAGATGAAATATGAACTTCATTATGTAATGAGTCTCTGATACTTGAAATAAATGAACTTTGTTTTGATTTGATTTGATAAGGCCTGACCGGTTTACAATGCAAATAACGTGGAAAAGTACAAGTGAGTTCTCAATATGTGTAACAACAAATTCCACCAAGTGCCTTCAATCAACAGTATAAATAATCAATAACTATAGGTACTGGACGGAATTTGAAGGGTTTTTGTGTTAGAAAGGACTTGGTCAAACTTAAAATCGTACATTAGTTTAATTACAATCGGCTGAGAACCGTAAATAAGAAACCCACGCGGGCAGAGCTACGGGCGAAAGGCTTGTATTTAAAAAAATCTTGCAGGAGGTAGGATACAGCGGTATTTCCGTCCAATTGAGCAGTCCGACTGGGGAAGTACCTGCGCCCTACAGAATACCACAGCCATAATAACCTCGTGTTGTGTTTCCGGCGGTGAGTAGGGTAGCCAGAGCTCACTGGAGAGTTTTTGTACTGTCAGTGGGAAGACCAAAAGCTTATCCTGCTTTATCTGTTACACTGACGATGACGGTACAGAAATTCGTGTGTTTACTGGGTTGTCAGCGCGAGTGTGACTCCCTTTGCGTTGCACACGTCCATAGACCACGGTAACCACTTTCCATCAGGTGGGCCGTGTGCTTGTCTGCCAACCAAGAGGTAAAAAAAAAATCTTGTCTCAGTAAATAGACGAAATGTTTCATTTCTCTATGAATTCAATTCTACATTGGGACCTAAATATAAACTGGCGAAATGTGGGTGCTAGCACCTCTGCCTAGCCCTTCGGGGATATAGGCGTGAGTTTATGTTATGTCATGTTTCAATTCTGAAATCCATTTCAACCTATAGATAATAGAATAGAGCTATAAAGCAAATGTAAACATTGGTCAGACAGTTTTCACGCACAATTATGTGTCCTTTGTGAAGTTATTGATTGGGCTGTTTGTGCGATGGGCGGCCAGCCGTGAACCTGGATCTGTTTTGATATAATTATGACCGCTTTCTGATATCAAATGTAGCTTGTTTTTACTTCTACTGTTATTGTGTTGTCCAATGAAAATAATCCAAGGAATAGGATGTATTCTTTGACTATTCAAGCATAATGTAGGTATAGAAATATTTACAATTCAATTAATTTATTCATTTGCTTATAATAATAAATAAATAAATATTCCACGACATTCTACACAACTCTATCAAGACCTATGGTAGGCATAGCTTAACTAGCTTATGTTATGGGATCTAGAATGCGAATAAACATAGTTAGATACTTTTTTTTGTAAATACATACATATTATACATAGAAACACCCAGACCAATGCAAATATACAAATTCATGCATACAAATATTTGCACTGAGCGGGAATCGAACCCGCACCCCCTGCATAGCAGTCGAATGCTCTACCGCTACGCCACGGAGGTAGTATAACAAAAGATGGGAATAAAAGATATAGTGATCAAGCACATTTCGCCATTAAATTGGCATGTAAACACAGAATATTAGGTATCCAAATCAACTTAGCAACTAAAAATATTGCAGTCACAATAATAGCGCAGCAACTACAAAGCATTTCTGCAGTGGTACAAATAACATGCATATTTCTTTAAAAAGTCTTCCACTGTATAAAAAGTCTCGTCCATCAACCATTTATGTAATGCAACTCACTGTGTATGTTCTACCGTCTATACAATGGTTTGTGCTCAGATGAATTGTTTGACATGATGCCCGTAGTATTCTATCATTGTTGGGGGTGACAGGTGGAGCCGCCTGTCACCCTAGCAGAAGCAGGCCGCGGCGGCGGCGCGCCTGGCGCGCCTCCCCGTTTACCGGGAACGAGTTGGGGACTCTGTAGTCCCCACACACCCGAGAGAAGAGGGCCAGATCGTGAGAGATGGCCCTGGGTCGGCCGGGGTGCGAGGGATATGCCTGTCAACCTCACCTTCGGCAACCAAAGCGACCCGCAGGCGGCGTGCGTTTTAGTCGGTTCGAGTCCGACATAACCTCTCCCACCGGCTCCGGTGGATAGGTATCCGTGGGGATTTTGCGCACGTAAAAAAAAAAAAGTATTCTATCATCGCACTTCTCGCCATAGGCAGGGAATTAATCCCACACATTGCGACCTGAGACGGTGCGCACTGTGCGGTATGAACGAAACTTCATCCCACGCACACTCAAGCTGTGGAATGACCTCCCTGCTGCGGTTTTCCCAAGCGCCTACAATATGGGGTTCTTCAAGAGGGGCATCAGAAGGTTTCTTCATGGTCGGCAGCGCGAGTGTGACACCCCTGGTGTTGCAGACGTCCATAGGCCACGGTAACCGCTTCCCATCAGGTGGGCCGTGTGTTTGTCTGCCAACTTAGTGGTATAAAAAAAGAGGTAGGTCTATAATCGACGCTGGTAATGAGTTGTAGATTAGGGGATCCAAATGAACACAACTACGTCTAAATATTTCTAAGCTAGGCATCTCGAGTAGCATGTCTATATTTATTATACATACATATAATCACGCTTTTATCCGCGGAGGGTTAGGCAGAGGTGAATTAATACCCACATTTCACCAATCATTGAATTCGGTCCCACTCAAGCCATGCATCTGAGACTGAGTCTGGGCTGTATATATCTGTCTGATGTTAAACCGCCCTATCCCTTAGTCGCCTTGTACGACACCGCATGGGAAGAGTTGGGGTGGTCCAAATTCTACTCTGCTTGGAACCACGCGGCTTATATATTATAGACTGTACTTTAAACTGTCAATATGTGCATGTTCTTTTTTTTATATACCACTTAGGTAGCAGACAAGCACACGGCCCACGAGATGGGAAGTGGTTACCATGGCCTATGGACGTGTGCAACACCAGGGGCATTACATTGTTATGGGATGTATAAATGTTAAACTTGTACCGAAATAGTAGCCATTTTATATGCTATCTTGTAGTGACCATGGATGTGTCTATAGAGTTTGTAAGTATATAGTTTATGGGTGTATTATGCGTTTAACACCCGTGAAGTGAACTACGGCTTCGTATAAGATGGTTATTTTAGTATAGACCGGAAGATCTGAGATCCCTGTCCAGCAGTGAGACAGTTTATTAGCAGAACTTACATACATACACACATACATATACCTCTTATACCCCTGGAGGGTTAGGCAGAGGTGATCATTGAATTCTGTCCCACGTAATAGGGGGTGAGCCTAATGCCGTCTTCTGAGGCTGAGTCTGGGCTGTATATACCTATCTATCTGATGTTAAACAGTCTATCCTTTAGTAGCTTTGTACGACACCGCATGGGTAGAAATGGGATGGTCTAAATTTTATTCTGCCGCTCGTGTCTTGCTAATTTCTTGAGAGAGACGGAAGGCTTTCGCTCCTATCTTCAAAATGTCGTGTTGCCGGTTACCAAACAAAAAAAATCACGGACTTTTTCTAAAGTACTCGTTTCTAAAAGACTTTCTGTTACTAGGAACCTCAACGCCTGAAGCCGTGGCCTGGTATATGGGACGCCACCAGACCCCTGCCTGCTTGTCTGCAGTTCGAACCGTTCCGTGCCAGAATTACTGGTAATAACACTCGCTTTTATCTTTACTAGTATTACTGCAAGCGACACCTATTTCTTAACTGACACAACACTAGCTATTTCAAAATTCTAAACGGTAAGAAACATATACAACTTTTTTTTTGTACTACTTAGGTGGCAGACAAGCACACGGCCCACCTGATGGAAAGTGGTTACCGTGGCTTATGGACGTTTGTAACACCAGAGAAGTCACAGTTACGCTGCCAACCCTGTAAGTACAGAGTTTGTGTGCCGTCAGTGTAGAAGACTTGTACTTACTACATATTGTCTGCCAGTCAGGCAAACCTATCCCGGTTTTGTCTGTGCTATTCCAGACTTTACTCTACCTTTGTGCTATTTTTTTTCTTAGATAAGGAATTTAGATTTCAAACCTGGCTGCAAACTTCTGGAGCATTGTTAAAGTTTTAACTTAATTTCAACCTTATTATACCCTCGTGGTAGTTAGCCTTGTATTGGACAAGGCTATGCACTACCATGAGGGATATGCCTGTCACCCTCACCTTCGGCAACCAAAAACGACCCACAGGTGCCGTGCGTTTTAGTCGGTTCGAGTCCGACATAACCTCTCCCACCGGCTCCTGTGGGGGTATCCGTGGGGATATTTCCCACGTAAAAAAAGCTGTATGTAAACTACCACCACGTCCTACTAAATTTTCAAACACTCTCATGCCAAGACACTACAAAAAATGACTTAGAATTTTGGACTTTACTGTTAAGGGATGTTAAAGTCTAAAATTTAATGGTATCTTGTAGAGTGAATGAATAAAATGTAAAGATTTAATTTTGAACTTTATGGTTATATGGATAAAGTCTATAATTTTTTGGCATTTTATCAGTGTCATTAGTATGAAAGTGGTTGATAATTAGCAGAATTAGGGTTCAAAAATCTTATGCGATATAAGATGTTACTTACTATTTCAAGCTTTGTCTTAATGGAATAAGGTTGATATTTAAGTGCCACTTAAAAACTGCTCGAGCATTTTTTCCCGAATATAACTATTCCTTACTCACTAGGAAACGAGGACTGTCTGTTCCTGAACGTACATTCTCCAGAACTGCAACCAGATGTCCTGATGCCTGTCATGGTTTTCATCCACGGGGGTTCTTTCATGTTCGGTCAGGCAGCGATCTACGATCCTTCCAACTTCATGGACTGGGATATGGTTGTTGTTACCGTAAACTACAGACTTGGACCCCTGGGTAAGGATGAATCGTAAACTATTATTTAAATACTCTTGATACTAATTGACAACTAACAATTGATATTGCACTATGACATTGTTAATTTTAAATTTTTAAGTATGTATACTAAAATACTAATATGACATTTTGATTTATATCCTAGAATCTATAAAAATGACAAAATAATGTTATGATAATCTAATAATTTGAATTTTCTAAGCATGAATATAACATATTAATTAATTCACTTCCCAATTTAGCTTGTAAAATTGCATGCCTACTATGGTAAAATATGGTGAAACCTACCTGCTACCTATGACAACTATATGTAACCCATATTTGCAATGATTATAATAAATAAATAAATAAATTGACAAATGACAACTCATTATTGACAACTGACAACTGTACAAGCTATGGTTGTATTGGAATTTGCATCATATTCACCGACGCAATGTCGGGTCCCGTCAAAGTCAAAGTCAAAAATCATTTATTCGGTATAGACCATTAAATCGAAACTCACAAAACGTCAATACAAAAGAAAATAAGAAATCTATTTTAGCAAATGACCCACCAGCTTGAATCACGGCCCCGAGATGACTCCGGCAAGAAACTCAGCGAGCATTTTTTTGTCTATTTACAAACATATACTTAGTCTACTTAATCTAAATACAAAAATTTACTTGAATAGTTGAGCGAACAGCTCATTTGCAAACTTATTTCTTATCATTCAAGTATTCTTGTATTTTATAATAGCCTTTCTGGCACAATTTACTTTTAACTACACGTGTTGCAATTGAGACAATATGTCAAAATTTTATAAAAATACTGTTTATCAATCACAAAACTATTTTTCCTCAGGTTTCCTGAGCACGGGCGATGACGTTGTGCCTGGTAATAACGGTCTCAAAGACCAATCGTTTGCCCTACATTGGATTAAGAAGAATATCATGAGGTTTGGTGGAGATCCTAACAGGATTACGCTCACTGGCTGCTCAGCCGGTGGAGCCAGCGTGCACTACCATTACATGTCGCCTTTATCCAGAGGTATTAGATTGCTAAGGCTTATCCTGTTTTATCTTCTGTACTGCGGCACAGAAACTCTTCTTCTTACAGGGTCGGTAGCACGAGTGAAACTCCTCTGGTGTTGCACATATACATAAGGCTCGGAGTTATATGAATGTGGTTACATTCCATCAGGTAGGCCGTGTGCTTGTCTGCCACCTAAGTGGCATAAAATATGTAAGTAGCTGCTGCTTGAGGTTCCGCTCGTGTTCTGATCTCGTTCACACTGCGCCTTTAACCGACATAAAGTGTCCCTAATTGATTAAATTTCAAATAATGTATGCGAGGCTATCGGCTTTATAGACATTTGTGATTAATGCTCCGCTCCCTAAAAGAAAGAAAGCAAGAAAGAAATAATAGTATTTATATTCTACACAATTCCAATACAGAAACCAAAACAATACATACAAAATAGACATTGAATAATGGTAGCCTCTCGACGTGATGCTATCCGCGTAGGGGTGCAGGTAGACAGCGCTGATTTTTAGAGCCGGCCATGTAAAAGGAATCTCTCGTGAAAAGGAATGTCAAATAGCACAATTTTTGGTTTAATCTATGAAGTTTAAAACAATTTCAATCAATTCGTATGTCAAAATTAACTTCTGTAATAGAAAATTGTTTTGAAAATTATTACAATATACATAACTTTTCGTTGAACTTTTCGGGATAACCACAGATATATATTTCAATGACATATCAAACAAAATTTCAAATGAATATCGTATTGAAAGCCCAAGTTCCTTTTGACTAAGTCATTTGTGAACAGTGATCTTCCAGCCAGTGAATCAAAATAAGGTCTATAGAAGAGCAACCTTTCATTTATTGCTCTCAATAGTCAAAGTGAAAATTCAAAAATCATTCATTCTGTATAGACCATTAAAACGGAACTTAAAAAGTGAAAATTAAATCATATAAAAGACTTATGTAGCAAATTGAGAACGACCCTGACCCGAGAAGACTTCAGCTAGCAAACCTGTAACATATCTTAACTACCGTAAATACTCCACTTACCATTAGGTGGCCGTCCTCCATGAGCGCGGCTCTGAAGGTGATAGGTGGAGCCGCCTCTCACCCTAGCTGAAACAGGCCAGGCAGGCCCGAGTTGGCCTTTCAATGGCCCTGAATAAGCAGGAGTGTGACAAATATGCCAGACGCAATCTTACCAAGCAATTGATGACCCAAGACGGCGGCGTGAGCTTTTAGTCGGTTCGAGTCCGACATAACCAGACCCGCCAGTTCCGACGGGGAGTATCCTAGGGGGTAAAAAAGGTGGCCTAATAGTCATTTTGAGAGAATAGATAAGTAAACTACATGTTGTGTTTTATATATCTTCTTCTTCACTGCCATAGATGTTTGTATGGCAACCGGTACCGTGGCTTAACGTGCTCTCTGAGGCACGATCAGACCAACCCCATACTCATGCATACAAGTATATGCACTGAGCGGGGATCGAACCTGCGCACACAGCGGCAGTCTGTGTTGTGTTTTATACAACTAACTGCAATACAGATCCATGTGGCATATTCAAATAATATATTAAAAAGAATGTATAGTAACAAAAAATTAAATACCTTTGTTGAGAATGTTAGGTCACACTTTTAGCCCCGGATTCCAGAACAGTGCTCAGTTGTGACTAGTTTAGAACTGTCAGAGTACAATCTGTCTTCAGACAATTCGAGATAGTATAGTATTTGATCTATATTTCCAGGCACATTCGCCAGAGGCATAGCCTTCAGCGGTTCAGCCCTCGCTCCGTGGGCGTACTCTACCAAACCAGCAGAGAAGGCGCGGGCCCTTGCCGCCATCGTGGGCTGCCCCACCCGCACCAGCAAAGAAATTCTGGAATGTCTCAAGTACCGGCCTGCAAATACTATCGCCACCGCTCAAATCGAGATGAGTGTATGTATGAAACATGTTTAAATTTTTCTAATTTAAGTCAAATTGTGAATTGTAAACATTCATACAAACCGGCCGGGGTGCGAGTGATGTGTTTCAAATAATCAGACCTCCGGCAACTTGCGGCCTACACAGTCGTCGTGTAATGTAGTCGGTTCAAGTCCGATATAATCTCCTCCACCGGACCCGGTGGTAGGGGTATCCGTGGGGATGTCCGTTGCGCTCATTAAAAAATAAGGTATCTGGAATTATACCTTACAATCATAACTTAAAAGTTCCTAGATTGTTGATTGGCAGGTGCATCGACTGTAGGCTGATACTGGTATTGACTTAAAGGCACCAAGACAATCTCAGTAGATTTTGATGGAGGCCCGAAAACCCAAATTGATAGTGAGATACTTAAACATATTTGCCGCACTCATTACATTGATGTAGTGTTGAATACTGAATACTATAGTGCCAAGATCTTACGAAGGTCTTCAGTGCAAGCCAACCAGCCACTGTTAGTAGTAATGTAACATCATGTATGACCGTATTTCTGCAAATAAATGCATTTGAAACGGCCTATGTAGCTTTTTTTAATATATGATGTAAGGGTAGACATATACACGGCCCACGGCCTGATGGAAAGTGGTTACCGTGGCCTATGGTCGTGTGCAATACCAGGGGCTTAAACTTGTGCTGCTGACCCTATAGAAAACTTCTAATACCCTTCAAGAAGAACCTCATAGTCTAGTCGCTTGGGAAAACCACAGCAGGTAGGTGGGAAAATTCAAGCTAGCAACTTATTCCTGCCATATTCTGTATGTTATCCATGTGGTTTATAACGGAAATAAAATAACGGAAAAAGAATAAAAGTATCACCACCCCATTTCATCAGACGGGGGTCGTACAAGGCGACTAACTGAAAAATACGCAGATAATATCATTGTGAGAGAATTGAAACATACATACATACTAATATATAATCACGCCCCCCATCCCCGGAAGGTTAGGCAGAGGCGAACTGCTAATACCCACATTTCATCAATCATTGAACTCGGTCCCACGTAATAGGGGGTGAGCCTATTGCCGTCTTCCGGGCACTAATGTTGACTCAAGCCATGCATCTGAGGCTGAGTCTGGGCAGTACATATCTGTATGATGTTAAACAGCCCTATCCCTTAGTCGCCTTGTACGACACCGCATAGGAAGAGATGGGGTGGTCCAAATTCTACTCTACCGGGAACCACGCGGCAAACACGAGAATTAAAATTAAAAATAAAACCCTGTACCGACCTGTCTGACCAATAAAACAATATGCCAAAGCCTTCCGACATTGGGAGTGGCCTGTGTCCAGCAATGGACTGTGCTTAGCTAATTGATTGGTTGATTCTGTATATTATACGAAATCATTTGTCAATTCACCAGGACTGGAAGGTACATTTATTCACGCCGTTCACTCCGGTTGTGGAGGCGCCAGGAGCACGAGACCCATTTCTGCAGCAGCATCCATACTACGCAACTAAAAGTGGATTCATGTTGAGTTTGCCCCTCATCGTATCTGTAACTTCTGAGGAGGGATTGTTCCCTGCTGCAGGTGAGATCATAGCAAATATTAATTAACCTGTCCATGTAAAATGTTAGGCACCATTAAGACCGGGCATTTTTTATCAACACACAAAGTATAGATGTTCCAACGAATTCCGAAATAACTATTTGAAAGCAAATTGGCGAAAATTTCAGTCCCCAGAAACGGCAATAGGCTCGCCACCTATTACGTGGGGTTAATGAAGTAACTGGCGAAACGTGGATGTATTAAGCGCCTCTGTCTATCCCTTCGGGGGTAAAGACGTGATGTGTATACCGGCACACATCACGCCTTTACCCTCGAAGGGAATTTTTCACGGACCTTTAAAAAATCGATGCTTGACGGCCTTAGGGACCATTATTTTATCATAACCACTGAAGAAATTTATAGTATAACTAGTTAACCTGCCCCGTCTTCGCTCGTAGCATATTTTGAAACCTCAAATCACCTTCAAGCTCGTAATTTTTTAATCCTCAAATGTAATGTATGTAAATCTGCCAGATTTGCTGACATTTAAATAAACCCTTAACCCTTAAGTAGTTCCGTTCAAACAAACAAACAAATGTTCAGCTCTATAATATTTGTGTACTTTTTTTATATATACCACTTAGGTGGCAGACAAGCACACGGCCCACCTAATGGAAAGTGGTTACCGTGGCCTATGGACGTTTGTAACACCAGAGGAGTCACAATCGCGCTGCCAACCCTGTAAGTACAGAGTTTCTGCGCCGTCAGTGTAGAAGATAAAGCAGGACATGCCTTTAGTCTTCCCACTGACAGCACAAATTCTCCAGTGAGCTCTGGCTACCCTACTCACCGCTGAACACAACACGAAGTTATTATAGCCGCGGTATTCTGTTGGGCAGAGGTACTTCCCCAGTCGGACTGCTCAATTGGGCGGATATATTTTCTATTAATTTTTTTCTTCTCAACTCTTCAATTACCCACACCCTGCTGGATTGTAGTTAAGCTACTTACTATATAGGTACGAAGAGAAGTCATTCCGTGAAGTCCTTTATATTATAACAACGTAAATTACTCTTTTCCATTAACCTCCCATACATTTTTTTACAAAGTTAGACAATAACCAAATTGAAATTTAGGAAAAACCTCTACAAAGTAAAAATAAAACACGCCATTTGCACGGATATGTGAAGCTCACCGCCACTGGCAAGGCCGAAAGTGCTTTGAAGTCGAAGAGAAATGGAGAAACTGGACGTTAATACTGAACATTTTAGGCACTGGTTTTCAATGTATTACCTAATAAAACTTGATACTAAATAACACTACAGTTTTTTTTTTAATTATATCACATTATGGCAAATTTAGAAACCTTATTTCAACTCTTTAGGCTCGTTATTTTTAAGTTTACAAATAATGTATAGAAATCTTACGGATTTCTTGACATTTATGATCACTGCTCCACTCCCTTAAGTAGTAGCGTGATGATATGTAGCCTAAAACTTTTGTCGATAAACGGACTATTCAATACAAAAAGATTTTTTCAATTCATACCAGTAATTACTTACTAAGAATAGCTCGCTCAAACAAACCAACAAACAAACTAATATTAAGACTACTAATCTATAAACCAGTTTTAATTTAATATGTTATGAATTTCCGTATTCTATTGAACAAGATCTAAGTGGTTCCTACAGAGATGTTTAAGGAGAAACTATTAGCTACTCTCAGGTAGAATTTGGACCACCCCATCTCTTCCAATACGGTGTCGTACAAGGCGACTAAGGGATAGCGCTGTTTAACATCAGACAGATAGGTATATACAGTCCAGACTCCGCCTCAGATGCATGGCTCGAGTCAACAATAGTGCCTGGAATACTGCAACAGGCTCACCCCTTATTACGTGGGACCGAATACAATGATTGGTGAAATGTTAGTGTTAATTCAGCTCTGCCTAACCCTGTGTATAAAGGCGTGATTATATATGTATGTAGATTTTCAAACCTTTTATAATAGAATAGTTATTTTAACGTTGAGATCATAATATACAAATCATTTTTTTTTAAAGAATATTAGAACCGAAATTACTATTATTCCCTCTAACCCCTCCAGCTAAGCTAAATTGCTTGTGTTAGGAGAGGGTTCACGTCGGTAGTGTAGTGGCCAGGAATCGAACCCGGAACCTCTCGATCATAAGGCCGATTGTGTAATTGCTCATAAGAAACCTAACATCTTCTACTTTTGTAATCTTTATCATATTTTTTACTAGCACTTCAATCTGACCCATACCTAATGAAAGACCTGGAGGCTCGTTGGGACCTGCTGGCCCCTCAAATCTTCGAGTACAACGACACACTCCCACTCAAGCGTCACCACGAAGTTACGCAGGTCATCAAACAGCATTATCTTGGAGGCAAGCAAGTCACCCAAGAGACGTTCTCACAATTGGTGCAGGTAATCTCTTCAATATTCTTCTTCATCTTAGGGTCAGACCCGGCCGCATTTTCCTTTCCTACACAGGACAACACGTGCAGGTCACGTCACCCGCACACGGTGCAGAATATCCGATCAAGTACCAAACGGTTTGGTGACTCTTTCCTCTGTCGCACCATTAAGGCCTGGAATTCATTACCAGCTCACGTGTTTCCTTCTTCCTACATTCCCGGTTCCTTTAAGCGCGGCGTGAAAAAGCATATGATGAGGCCGTCAAGCTGAGTGTCACCATTGTCACATGGTATGTGTAAGCAATGGTGACCCTCTTTTCTGAGACTTTGCCTTCGGGCAAGGCGAAGTCTAATTGACGTTTTCACAGGAATAAATCCAGTAGTAGTTAATAAAGTACAATAACAAAATAAAATAAAATAATAATAGCGATTTATAGCGCAGTTGTTATATTTTGTATAATCTATTAATTCAGATTGTATTTATTGTGCCGGCAACACCGATAACTTAAAGTGGTGAGAAGTTGTCGGTGGCGCACGGCGGAATAAGGAGATATACTCTGTGGACGTTTTTTGGCGGGATTACACTATGGGCGCTCGTGGGATTATAGGATGATTATGGGAATTCAAGAATTATAGGTTCCTACGCCGTACAAGTATGAATGTCCCCACCTTCATGCAATTATTGGGTAAGCCTAGGTTACCCGAAAAAACCCTTTCGTAAAGGTAACCCCTTCAAAGGCTTATCTCAATTGAAGGGGTTACCCCTTCACGTAGATACCGTAATAAACGGGTTAGCCATTTCGCTGGGTTTAGAAGGAATACTCGATGAAGAGGTAACACTGCGATTATGAGTTACCCTATCGTTCGGATTACCCTTTGAAAGGCTTAACTCGTAAGCGGGGTTGTCCGGTCCCTACCTACGTGTAATTGTATCTAATTTAAGAATATACGAGTTGAGAATATACCCTGCTGTTGTTCATTACAATATATATATATCATAAATAAAAAAATAAAAAAAGAAGAAGCTTCTGTTCACCTCGGAATTCTGGGTCCACTTTTTCTAGTCTGACTGCGGGTCATATTATGAGCTCCACAACCCATAGGCGATACCGAATCATTGTATTTAGATCAGTTGTTGGTGGTAACCAACGACTTAAGATGCTCTCCGAGTATCGAAGGTCATTATTATCCTTAATTAACTAAGATGTAATATTTGGTGTCTGATATTACTCGCCTGCCAAGAAAGAGATTTTTGTCATGAGCATTTTGCATGTATATAACTATATGTGTGTATATAATATTCTTTATTACCTCATATCTTCCAAACCGCTGCACGGATTTCAATGAATGATGTCTCAAATGAAAGGTATTATTGGTTTTTTTATTTTTATTATAATTTATTTATTCCTGAACTTCCTGTTCTAGAAAAATTAAAATTAAGAAAGCAGGTTACAAAATTCCAATAGCCAGGAGGAGGTAGTACACGACGGTATTTCCGTCCAATAGAGCAGTCCGACTGGGGAAGTACCTCCACCCTACAGAATACCGCGGCTATAATAACCACGAGTGGTGTTCCCGGCGGTGAGTAGGGTTGCCAGAGCTCCTTGGAGAGTTTTTGTACTGTCAGTGGGAAGATCAAAAGCTTGTCCTGCTTTGTCTTTTACACTGACGGCACAGAAACTCTTGTGTTTACAGGGTTAGCAGCGCGAGTGTGATTCCCTTGTGCTTGTCTGCCAACCAGGTGGTATTAAAAAATATGTCGTATTTTATATTCTCATCGGTATCTTCGCCCCCCAGTCAGCTGGACTGACGACCTGAAAATGGTAGTTGGTACAGACTAGATGCGGAAGGGGGAGGATTGGAAACAATGGCGCACATTAGGTGTGGCCTATGTCCAGCAGTGAACTACAATAGGCTGAATAATTGACTGATTTGCAGTCACCAGTCTCATATTTTGTACCTCACCAGCTTTTGCCCACGGCTCTGCCCACGCGAAATTCTGACCTGTTCCTGTGACCTACAGGAACACACTTTTTATGTGACAGACAAACATATGGCCCACCTGATGGGAAGTGGTTACTGTGGCCTATGTACTTGTGCAACACCAGGGGCGTTACACTCGCGCTGCCGACCCTAATAGTTAAAAATACTTTCATTACTTCAAAATAATCTTATTTTACGATTAAATAATGTACAATGTAGAATTAAAATTATATTACGGTATCGCAACGTTGAAAATAGAGAGTAGGTAGAGAAAGTGGGCAAGACAAAAAAAAATTAAATATACACAAATAAAATTTTATTTATTTATCTGTTTATAATACTAAAATAACAGAATTTTAATTAATGCATAATTAATGTAAAAACGGTATTTATAAAGAATTTTTTATCTATTCACTGTCTGTCTCTCTGTCAATCTGTCTGTTTGTCCCAGCAAATCTCCGAGGCGGATCGTTACGGATAAAGTTGCGGGTACATTTTGTTTTTATACAACTTAGGTGGCAAACAAGCACACGGCCCACCTGATGGAAAGTGGTTACCGTGACCTATGAACGTGTGCAACACCAGGGGAGTCACATAGTCAGAATCAGTTCGATCTTGACGAACGAAGTAGGTACTCAAAATAGATAACGAATTTACGTGTTTACTCATACCACATATAATATAATATAATTCTCATACCAAGCTAGCTGTTACACATAGCGTTTAGTTCAGAATAAATCATTCTAATACGTATTTCAATTTTATGTTACATATCTTTCATATTTCTGTGTTTTTCAGGCCCTTAGTGACCGCCTGTTCTTCTATGGCGCTGGTAAATTGGCCCAATTTCACGCAACTGAGTCTGACCAACCAACCTACGTGTACAAATACGCCTACTCAGGGAACACCAGCTTTTCCAACTTGTTAGCACGTAATCATCACAACTACGGTAAGAGTCTTAATTAAACTGAAGTATTATCCTATTTGGTAGCCTTAACAAAAATCTTTTTGTGTCTTTTTACCCGACTGTAATGTTTTACGTGCGTACCTATGTATTTTTAACACAAAAATGACAAGTGTTATAAGTTTGACGTGTCTGTGTGTGTGTGACTGTCTGTGGCATCGTAGCTCCTGAACGGGATGGCTCAGTGGTCATAGCATTCCCCCTGTAAGTGAAAGATCGCGGGTTCAAATCCCGCCTTAGCTGATTCAAACTTTGTCCTATCTTAATCGGTTTGAATAGCTAGTACACTGAATGCTTTAAAATTTCTCCCTACATCTTTTTTTATTGTTAAATTATTTTTCAGGAGTGAGTCACTTGGACGATGTTTTGAGGGTCTTCCATTTGATTGGGTCGCGAGGAAAGAGTGAAGAGGACGATGCCATGACCGATACCCTCATTAATATTATCTACAGTTTCGCTTCTACTGGGTAATCTTCTTATACATCACCTTTCCTACACAGGACAACACTTGCAGGGCTTAGATGTCACCCGCACATGGTGCAGAATATCCGATCAAGAACCAATCGGTTCGGTGGCTCTTTCCTTTGTCGCACCATAAAGGCCTGGAGTTCGATACCAGCTCGCGTGTTTCCTTCTTCCTACTGTCCCGGGTCTATTATGAGGCGGTCAAGCTGAGTGTCACCGTTGTCACATGGTATATGTAAGTAATGGTGACCCTCTTTTCTAAGATTTTGCCTTCAGCTTACCATCAGGCAAGACGAACTCTAATTGACGTATCTTATATAATATAACATATCCTATACATTTGATACTTAATCAATCAATCAATAAAAGTTCGTGCAGATGTTTGTCACTCAATCACGTACGGGTTCAGTCGTTGGTTAAGGGATAGCTTGCAGTCTGAAATAAGACATAGGTTCTTTTAATTCCTCTAAAAGATACCCATTGGCCATCCCACAACATGCGAATAGTGCACAATTGAGTCCAGACGCATTAGCTTTCGACAGACTGTGTCGATATACCGTTCTATTGCAATCTACCATGCGTCTGTGCTTGTTTTCATGGAGGCGGACAAAAAGTCAGATCATGGCGACAGATATTGTGGTTACATTCTCGTACGACCTCCAAGTTTGGACCCATGGCCGCGTATGACCCTCTATTAAACATCCTGTTTCGATCGACCTCATTTTATGGGTGTATGGGAAGGATCCTTGGTAGGAGTCTTGGTAGGAACCAAGACATACCTTAAATGTAAGCCGACACGATTGCCGATTGAGGGACGAGTCTATATTCTGACTTTCCTCTCGAGGCTGGTACAGAGGGATCAGACTGCAGTCACTCCAATCAATCAATTAGCCTATCGCAATTCACTGCTAGACTCTCCGAATGTCGAGAGGCTTTGACCTAGTGCTGTCACGCTGGACACGCGGGTTGGTACAGGGTTTTATTTCTAGTTTTCCTTCTCTCGCAGTCTCCGTTAGTCGACTCTTAGGACACCCTTCGGATGATATGGGGTAGTGATACTTATATTCTTTTTCCATCAACACACGTAACAGTGACTCCAAAAGTGTCTAATTAAAATGGACAGGTTCTGATGTGCCATCGGGAAGATGACAATGATGTTGCAATGGAATGGTGCACACTGGAAGAGGCCTATGTCCTGACGTGGACTGCAAAAGGTCTAATTGATTTGACATTATACTTGAGTGAGTAGAGTAGCCAGAGCTCACTGGAGAGATTTTGTGCTGTCAGTGGGAAGCAAAAAGGTTTGTCCTGCTTTGTCTTCTGAACTGACTGCACAGAAACTCTCTGTTTTACAGGGTCGGCAGCATAAGTGTGATTCTCTGATGTTGTTAGGCCATGGTAACCACTTTCAGTAGGCCGTGTGCTTGTCTGCCATTTTCATAAAAATGTTTTTTCTTCCTCTTAGAACTCCAAAACTTTCCGAAGACGGACCTACATGGCTCCCAGTGAAACCAGGCAAAGCTAAGGAGCTGGACTACCTCAACATTTTGGGTCCTGATGATTTGGTCATGAAGTCAACCAACAATTTTGGACAGAGACTATTCTGGGACAAGCTGGGCCTCAATGAGGGCGAAAACTACCATAGTTAATTTAAGAATGATTTTGACAGTTAATTTATTTTTATAGTTTTATATAAAATGCTTTTATAAATAGAAATAAGATACACTGAAATATACAAAGGAGTTGATCCATCTTGGCACTAAGAGTAATATTACCTACAGGAAAATTTCGGCTTCAAAGTGAACCAAAATTTGAAGAGAAATTACCTATTATTCAAATATAATGAATTGTCTCCTTTGTAAATGTAATCACAATGCTTTCTCACAATAAGCTACGAACAAATATTATTTTGTTTGTGTGTAAAATTTGTTTTATTATTTTATTATAAGAACTTCAATGTCAAGTTGGGCTTTCTTGGAAATATAATCATTTTTAAAAAAGGACATCTTGGGCATTGAAGTTTGCTGGTGAAGCCTTGGAATTCTTCACCTGCACAGGTATTTCCTTCTGCCTACCTGGGACCTGGGACTGGCCAGGTCGTTTAAACGGGCCGTGAAAATGCATGTGTTGAGGTAAATTAGCTGAGATCCTCTTTCCTAATGCTTTCAAAGAATCATATTATCAATTTCATTTATTCAGTTTAGGCACTTAAAGAGCGCATATAAATAAATAAAATAAAATAAAAATAAAAATAAAAAAGCCTTTATTTCCTTATCCTTATTGTACATTTTAGATTTTGGTGTTAGTATGTTATTGTTAGTTATATTTTGCTTACTGTCTAAATGTTAGTAATAGTTAGTTTTGTTGGATATGGACCCCTCTTCGGGTGAAGGCCTCCTCCAGTCTTTTCCACTTGTCTCTGTCCTTGCCAATAGTTTCCCAGTCCTTTCCTATTAAATCTATAATATCGTCTGCCCATCGTCTCCTCGGTCTTCCTACACTTCTTTTCCCGATTGGCCCTTTCCACCTCGTGGCATTGATTGTCCACCTTTCGTCTGTGTATCTCGATACGTGACCTGCCCATTGCCATTTCAATTTTAAGGCTTGCGTGAGGGCATCTGTTATCTTTGTTTTTTGTCTGATTATATTACTTCTGACTTTTTGTATTTTTCTTAAGTTTAGGATACTTCTCTCCATAGCTCTTTGTGTTGTTGTGATCCTTTGCTTTGCTTTTGTCGTGTATATCCAACTTTGGCAACCATACAGTAGACTGGGCAATATGCAGGTGTCTAATACTGTTTTCTTAAGGCTTATCGAGTATTCTCCTTTTAGGACTTCTTTGAGTGACCAGAATTTCTTCCAGGCTATGTTTGTTCGCCTTTCAATTTCATCTTCATTGTGCGTTTTCAAAAAAGATATTTGTTTGCCTAAGTAGATGTAACTGTTGACATACTCGATATGATTTTCTTTTACGTTGATGGGCCGTTCTATGCTGTTTGTCATGATTTTGGTTTTTGTAGCATTCATCTCTAATCCTACTTTTGAGCTTGCTAAAGCAAGAGAGCGGAGCATATCTTGTAGTTCATCTGCTCTTTCAGACAGTATAACTATGTCATCTGCGAATCTGAGATGACTTAAATAGCTGTTGTTTATTTTTATGCCTCTAGTTTTCCAGTCTACGTTTTTAAAAATATCTTCTAAAACAGCAATAAACAATTTAGGTGACAGGGGGTCCCCCTGTCTGACTCCTCTTTCGATGTTAATTGCACCACCTCTAGATTCTAGCATGACATTACTTGTGCTGTTGTTGTATATGTACTTTATAATGTTTATATATTTCGAATTTATGTTTAGATATTTAAGTGCTTTCCATATAGAGTTGTGGCTTATGCTGTCGAATGCTTTACTGTAGTCGATAAAACCTAGATAGAGTGGCCTTTTGAACTCATCGTATTTTTCTATAACTTGTTCCAGTGTCTGTATATGATCTAGTGTACTAAACCCAGAGCGAAAGCCAGCTTGTTCTAATGGCTGTGCATTTTCAATGTCTTGTGTTATGCGTTTAAGAATTATAGATGAGAAGATTTTGTATATATTTGACAATAGACTTATTGGTCTATAGTTGTTGATATCTACAGGGTTTCCTTTTTTATATAATAGTATGATGTTTGACGTGCACCATTGTCTTGGTACGATTTCGGCTTCTAGTATGCGATTGAATAATTCTGTGAGAGGTCTGAGTAAAACTGGTGCTCCTATTTTCAACGCTTCGTTAGTTATTCCATCGGGACCAGGACTTTTATCTAATTTTAGTAGTTTTAGCTGGGCGTATATATCTTTCTCTCCTATCGCTTCAATTATTTCCGTGTTATCACAGTACTGTGGTTCGTTGTATTCCTTGCTGGTATTATCTTTGTTTTTGTATAATTCTTGGTAGAAAGTAGTTGCCTGCTGTATTATTTCCTGCCTTGTTTTAATTTCTTTATGTTGGCCATCTAATTTTGGTATCCAAGTTTTTCTTAAATTTAACTCTTTAAATGCTCTCTTTGTGCTTCTGAATTTGGTTAGATTTTCTGTTATTATCCTTTGTCTGTGCTTACTGTAGTCTTTTTTGATCGCTTTACCGGTGTCCTTATATAATTGTCTTAGTTCTTTCTTTGTGTTAACATCTTTATTCTTTCGTATAGTTAGTTCACTGCGTTTGTTAATTAATGCTATTGTTTCTTCGCTGAAAATCTTGTGTCGTTTTTCTTTTTTAATATTGTTTTGGCTAGTCAGACTCTTTGTTATAGTTGTTTCTAGCGCATCATAGTAAGATTGTACGTCTCTGGTATCTACTGGTTTGTTTTCGAGGTTCAATTTGAGGCTATCTATGTAGTGTTTTGTTTCCTCTTCAGTTTTCGGGATTTTTGGTGGTGGTTTAAAACTTTTTCTACTTTTTTTCGATTGGCTCAGTATGATTGTTGCTCTAATTAGTCTATGGTCTGTTCGGAACTTTACGTTATTGAGAACTTCATAGTTTTGGACTATCTTTGGGACGTTTGTCAAGATGTAATCAATTTCGTTTTTAACAGTTTCGTCTGGTGACTTCCAAGTCCATCTTCTGCTGGTTCTTTTTTTGAAATAACTGTTCATTATTGCTAGTTTATATTCAGATGCATATTCTAGCAGTCGTTCGCCTCTTTCGTTTCTTTGGCCTAGGCCATACTGTCCCGTGACGAGATTTTCTTCTCTTTTGGGTACCCCTATTTTTGCATTGAAGTCTCCTAATATTATGATTTTATCGTCCGCTAGTGTGTGAGCTTTTTTCAGATCATTGTAGAATTTTTGTATTTCTGTGTCATCTGATCTTTCTGTGGGTGCGTATGCCTGGATTATAGACATGTTTAGTCTGCCGAATTTCATTTGTAATAGAGCTACACGCTCCGAAATGCCAGTAAAGTTAGTTATATTATTTTTCCATGTCTTTTTTATTAAGAATCCGACTCCATACAGTCCCTTTGTTTCTCCTATATAACAGAGAACATGGTCTGAATATTCTTCTATGTGGCAGCCCATTTTTCTTGTTTCTGAGAGTCCTAGTATGTCGTAGTTTATGTTTTTCAGAGCATTGGTTAGTTCTAAGTATCTGTGTGTTGATAACAGAGACCTAACATTATAAGTTCCAATTTTTATACAATTCTTAGAGGATTTGTCCAGTTTGGAGGTTTTTTGTTTTGGTAGTTGTCCTGGAGGGTTGTGGTCGTACTTTTCCACGGTGACCAGCCGGCTTGGAAAATGCGTGTTATATGTTGATGTAGCTTTTTCAGATTGTTTGTCGTTTTCTGGGAGAGGCTGGCTGGTTCGTTGCTATATCTTAGTGGTGTTGGCTTGCGTGTTTGTTTTGTTGTTATTTTTGTTTGTTAGATAGTCTAGCATGCTCGGTTTTACTAAGCCTTCGGAAAAGCTTGAGGACCTGTGCACTGTGTGGGCGGCCAAGGTTTTGTTCTTTTTGTTTGTTTGAGATGTCTGCTCAGCCCGGTTGTTTGTGATGTTCTCTGGGGAATTTGATAGGTTTCTTTTATTCTTTTTCTGTTCCTTGAATGGATTATTTAATAGAATAAGCTTGTCGTATTTGATTATGGCTGTGTTACCCTTCTCTCTTTCAGATTTCACTAGTTCTTGGAGCTCTCTTCTTTTCTGTAGGACTGACTGGGGGTAATCTTCTTTTATATAATATGGTGTTTCTTTAAGAGCTCCTTTGCCTTTTAAGATATCAATCTTCTTCCCAAGTGTTGTAAACGTAATGACTAACGGGCGTGGCTTTTCAGTCTTCTTCCCCATTCTTCTTATCGCTTGTAAATCTCTATGATCTATTTCAATCGAGAAGTATTTATGTATAATGTCTACTATAATATTTTCCAAGTTTGAATAGGATTTTTCATGTTCCTCCAGCCCAAAGAAGACTAGATTTCGTTGTCTTGATTGTCTCTCCAAATAGTTTAATCTTTTCTCTTGGTTCTCTACTATCAGCTTAAGGCTATCATATTTTTCTTCTAAAATGTTAAATTTTTCTTCTAATATTTTATTTATATTTAAAGTTACTTTTTCTGTAACTTCTTCTCCCTTTTTATGTATTAGTTTTTTCTGTTCATCTAGTTCTTTTTGAATAGAAAGAAGAGCGGCCATTACCTGCTCCATTTTGATGAAAATAAATTTAAAAGTATTGATACTTTTTTATCATACAGGTAGTGACCCCTATTGATACTCTTTGGAACTCAGTAGAGGACAATATCGATTAATAAGTCTTTTTACTAGTGACCTCTTTTTTCGGTTGCCGGAACTATGTGCGTAGGTTGATTTGGTCTAGTTTGGCAGATACTGCCACTTGCGAATAGATGGCGTTAGTGTACGATGACTTCGGAGTTTGTTGTATTTTGTTTTTTTTTTTTTTTTCTTTTAGGTTATGATTTGTAGAATTTTCACTAAGATCACTGTACAGAGTTTTTGAAGTGGATGATTAATGATTTCACAGCCACTAGCAGTTTTATGATGCGTAAGGTTATATAGCTTCCCTATTTTAACTGTTTAGCCCCGAAAAGTCACTGAGTACGTACCTACGCACGCACTGTTTTTGCACTGTTTAGTAGATTGTTGTTCCTGGTTTTCACTTTTTCCTTAAATATGCATACTAAAGTTGTTTTTGTATACTATTTTCACTTTAACTTCACGTTTTTCCTTATTAATTTCGCAAGAAAACACAGAACCGTTGTTGACCATCAAAGAGCGCATACGAACGTCAAAATCTTACAATTATGTCAAGAAATAACATAACACAAACTCACGCCTATATCCCCGAAGGGGTAGGCAGAGGTGCTAGCACCCACACACGCCAGTTTATGTTTAGGTCCCAATGTAATAATAATAATAATAAATGGCAATTACGAGAAATGTTGACTAGGACCAGACGTACAAATGCACGTAGAACAACTCCGGACTCGACGCTAAGCTCCGCCGCGCAGCCTCTATCAGTGGAACAAGCGGCGTCGAGCTCTTCATCGAGTGACGAGTTTTTCTCCCCGCCGACGTCACCAACACCTGTACGTCAGGCGAGGAGAGGCCGGCCACCGACCTGCCTGGAACCCCGAGGCCAACCGGCTTCGAATAGGGCCCCCGCTGCCGGTGGTAATGTGCACCGCATGCGATGGACTACTTCAATGAACGAAAACGTCATGCGGGCATATTATGCGGCTACAGAGGGGGGAACTAACCTCAGTGCGTACCGTACTCGAATACTTCCTCTGTTTCAGGCGCTTGAACCTTCCGTCAACACATCGTCACAGCGACTATCGGACCAAGTGCGGGTCATTCAACGCAATCGCATGTTGAATGAAACCGTACCTGAGACTCTACGGCTAGAATGCTTGCGAGATATTTGTGTCACCCCCGCCCCGGCTCCTGCTTCCACACCTGCACCTGTGGTTCAAATAAACGAAGACGCATGTGTTGGGCGGGATGACACACCTATTCCAGTAAGTATTCAGTACAATGAAGAGATTAAGGAGGCTTTGGAATGTGCGATGCGGGAATATCGATCGATGCCTTAAATGTTATAAGTGCCCGATTAATGGCAATAGGCTCGCCACCTATTACATTGGGACCTAAACATAAACTGGCGAAATGTGGGTGCTAGCACCTCTGCCTACCCCTTCGGGGACATAGGCGTGAGTTTATGTTTATGTTTTAAATGTTAGGCCACGTCTGCCTCGGTTGCCTATGCATAGACGAAATTCGGCTCTGGTGAGTGCCCTTGATACATTATTGTCTAGTTATCTTGAAAATAGTGAAAATCTCGGTGACACTCATTCAATGCTGTATTGTACTGCTGTGGCAGCATGTCGTATGGCAGGTCTTAAATTTCCTATTAAAGAACCTGTTATACGGCCTGAGTCTGCCATACCAGCATGGCAATGCAGGATTGAACGACGTGTGGCCGAGACAAGGGTGCTCATCGGTAAGCTAATCTGCTTCAGGTCGGGTAATACCCGCCCAAGAGTGATGCGTTATGTGACCCGAGCGTTTGCGGGAACTGGTATCAGTCCCCAAGAATATGCGTCTCGGATCACAGAGCGCATTGACTTCCTGAAGCAGAAAATCTACGCATGGGCAAACCGAATTCGCAGATACAAAAAACGCGCCAATCGATTTACCGTTAATCACATGTTCCGAAGAGACCAGAGGTGGCTATATAGAAGCTGGGAGCGAACAGATGAAAGTGTGGATGACGTGCGGCGGCCAGATGCTGAAGCCACAAATGCGTTTTGGCGCAGCATCTGGTCGGTGCCCGTTAGTCACATTGAAGGCGATTGGATGCGTGAGGTTAAAAGAGCATGCGAGACCGTTCCGAATATGGATGAAATTTCTATCGATGCCATTGATGTAGATTGTGCGGTCCGTCCGCTGTCTAATTGGAAATCTCCAGGACCGGACGGACTGCACAACTTTTGGCTAAAATGGCTACGGAGTTCGCATGTTCTTTTGGCTTCACAATTTCAATCCTCTGTTGAATCTGGGACGCTTTAGCTTTTATGACGATAGGGGTTACCCATCTGCTCCATAAAACAGGTAGTACTTTGGAGCCCAATAATTATAGACCAATTACATGTCTACCAACGGTCTATAAACTTCTTACATCCATTCAGAGAGTCAAAATTAACAATCATATAAATGATAATTCTATTATGTGCGCCTCTCAGAACGGATGTAGGAATGGAGCCCGGGGTACTAAGGAGCTTCTCCTTATTGATATGGCTATTAGCCAACAAGCTCGACGCAATCGTAAAGATCTGGCGGCATGCTGGATAGATTATAAGAAAGCGTTCGATTCTGTGCCACATACATGGCTTTTAAGGGTGCTGGAGTTGTATAAAGTGAATGCAACTCTATGTACCTTCTTAAAGTCATGTATGGAGCAGTGGAGGACAGTTCTTGTCTATCCAGGGTGTCGTCGGACTTCGGGTAGTGGTGAGCCGATACCAATAGAGCGGGGTATTTTTCAAGGGGACAGTCTGAGTCCCCTTTGGTTCTGCTTGGCCCTGAACCCACTCAGCACTTTGTTAATGAAATCAGGGTTAGGTTATAGGTTACGAAGAGAGGGTCAGACGGTATCCCACCTGCTTTACATGGATGATTTAAAGTTATTCACCCACACCAATCCTCAATTAATGGCTTTACTGAAAGTAACCGAAGCATTCAGTAACTCCATTAAAATGGGGTTTGGTGTGGACAAATGCGCAGTCGTTCATGTAAAGCGAGGTAGGGTGGTGGAGTCGGAGGGTCTACAACTCTCTGATTCCATTAACCTAAGATCACTCCTCGTAACTGAGACCTACAAGTACTTGGGTATGTTCCAGGCGTTATGCATCAATGAGGCCGGCATGAAGCAAATGTTACAGGAACGTTTCTTTGGCCGCCTGAAAAAAGTACTTAACAGTCTTTTGTCAGGTGGTAACAAGGTGCGCGCTTGTAACAGTTGGGTCATACCACTCTTGATGTACTCCTTTGGTATACTCAAGTGGACTCAGACTGAACTCGATACCATTGATAGGAGAGTCCGGACTCAGTTGACTGCATTTCGAATGCATCATCCACCGTTGTACATCCCGCGGAAATGTGGAGGTCGAGGATTTTTAAATATTAAAACTCTACATAATCGCGAGGTGTGCAATCTCAGAGACTATTTTCTTAAGTCTAACGTGGATATGCATCGTGATGTAGTCAACGTAGATATCGGGCTCACCCCGCTCAGTCTGGCTAAGGAGAACTGGCGCAGACCTATAGTAGCTGGTACTGACAGCCGCAGGGAGGTATGGCAGAGTAAGGAGCTACATGGCAGGTTCTATCGGGCCCTGCACAGACCTGAAGTAGACATACTGGCATCCGTGTCCTGGCTACGTTTCGGTGACCTTTTTGGGGAAACTGAAGGTTTTGTCTGTGCAATTGCTGACGAAGTTATCAAGACGAATAACTACCGGAAGTATATCATGAGGGATGGCACAATTGACATCTGTCGAGCGTGTCACCAGCCTGGTGAATCCCTCAGGCATATTACTTCCGGTTGTTCTCGTCTTGCTAACGGCGAGTACTTGCATAGGCATAATCAAGTAGCCAGGATAATCCATCAGCGACTTGCTCTGAAATACAACCTTGTGGAAGTTGAGATGCCGTACTACAGGTATGTTCCTGAACCAGTTCTTGAAAATAGTCATATCACATTGTACTGGGATCGATCTATCATCACTGATAGGACTGTTGTAGCCAACAAGCCTGACATTGTGGTGATAGACCGACCCGAACGCCGAGCATTGATTGTTGATATCACCATTCCTCATGACGAGAATCTCGTGAAAGCCGAGAAAGATAAACAGGTTAAGTACTTGGACTTGGCCCACGAGGTTGTCTGCATGTGGAATGTTGACTCAGCAATCATTGTTCCGATAGTCGTGTCAGTCAATGGACTAATAGCAAAGAGCCTCGACCAACACCTAAAGAGGCTCGGGTTAGATGGTTGGGTCAAGGGCCAGATGCAGAAGGCTGTGCTTCTTGATACGGCGCGCATCGTGCGGAAGTTTCTTTCTCTGGAGCCCTAACCACCGGTAGCTTGGTCCCTGTACCCGATACCGGTGGAGTACTATTTTTTATATTTTTAAGTAGATGTTTTTTATATGTGTTTAAAAATATAATTTATAAGTTGAATATTAAAATAAAGTAAATATATCACGACATTCTGCACAACGCTATCTAGACCCATGGTAAGCATAGCTTAACTAGCTTGTGTTATGGAATCTAGAATGCGGATAAACATACTTAGATATTTTTTTTGTAAATACATACATATTATACATAGAAAAACCCAGACTTCTTCATACAAATATTTGCACTGAGCGGGAATCGAACCCGTGCCCCCTGCATAGCAGTCGAATGCTCTACGCCACGTAGGTCGTCATGTAATAGGTGGTGAGCCTATTGCCATTAACCGGGCACTTATAAACCTGCGATAAATACACACATAACTTCGAAAAGTTATCGGTGTGTGTCAAGAAATATTAATAATAAGTAATATAAATAAACAATTGGAAAATGATCCTTCGCTACCTCCTGGTAAGCTAATGTCGAGGTGAAGTCGTATTGACGCATTCGATAGTTTAAAAAAAACATAAAAAAATACTTGATACTCAAACAGACCTTTGAAATCGCCAAGCACGGGGACCAAAACTGGTCTTTGTCTCTTTCTAGAATCCCTGGAAGCGCTCGGTTCTCTATTAATTCGAGTGATATGTGGTTTATTAATAAATACGGCATACCCATACCATCATTAAATACAGACTGAATTATGAACTTAAAAAAGAACCTGATTAAATAGACTCCTATCCTACTTCCTACAGCCTATTCTATCCTTGTTCCTAAATCTATACATATAATCTATACATCTATACACATAATTGGAGTGTCTATTTGTAATATTGCAATAACTGCTTTTTAGGTATTTAAACTATCATGGTCACTCACATCAGTATCGAAATAAACGGGTGATCGAGATAGGGTTCGAGTTTGTAGTGAAAGTGAAACCAGTGGTAATGCAGATACGCGTAGTAAAATAACTCGAAAGAGGGTAGATCGATATAATTACTCCTAGAAAAAACGTTTTCTCTGTTCACCGCCACTACTCTAGTTCCTCCGAGATCATGGTACTTGCAACAGCGCCGAAATATCGGAAACTCAAAACAATTAAACATGGTAAATATCCCGTTTATTTTGATACTGTACTGCTTTGTATGCATGTAGCATATGCATATATATACGGTACACCAAAATAACATTTTTTACAATTTTCGTCTGTCTGTCTGTCTGTTTGTTCCGGCTAATCTCTGGCTGGACTTTCACTGGCGAATAGCTGATGTAACAAGGTATAACATAGGCTATCCCGGGTTTTTTTCCCATGGGAATCGGGCAGCATAAAACATTTTCACACAGGCAAAGCCGCGGGCGTCCGCTCTGGAATAACAAATAAGCTGCTACTACGTTTTATTCCGGGAATACGTTTCCTTGGATTTTAGGAAAGGGTAATAAAATCACGGCATCAGCTAGCAATGAATAAACGAAAATAAGCGGTTCTACACCTTTGAAATGAAGAACCCTGTACAGAAAATGTTTACACAGATGACATTGCCTATTAGGATGATAAGTGCGGGCGGCGGGCGTAGCGGGAGACGCGGTAAAGAAAGAGAAAGAATTTAAAATGAGAGCGAGCGAGATACAGCTACCAGAGCTCACGGTGATATCTCGTTCGCTTTCAGCTAGGAGCATTACAGCGTTCACAGTCAGTCTATAGCCATCTGATAAAGTCTTAGCTAATTGAGTTTATTTAAGGATACTGCACTAAAGTATTACTAACGTGGTGCCCGGCAGAACAGAATTTGTATCACCCCACCTCTTCCCATGCGATGTCGTTCAAGGCGACTAAGGGATAGGGCTGTTTAACATCAGAAAGATATATACAGCCCAGACTCAGTTTCAGATGCATGGCTTGAGTCAACAATAGTGCCCGAAGGGCGGCAATAGACTCACTATTACGTGAGACCGAATTCAATGATTGGTGAAATGTTAATGTTAATTCACCTCTGCCTAACCCTCCGGGGATAAAGGCGTGATTATATTACAATCCACACCTCAGGACAGGGTTCAATCAATAAGATCCATCAAATTAATGCATTTATTCCTTTTCTTCTAGTATATCCAGTACATATTACGAATAACAATCGGTACTTACATGAAAGACAGAAAATTGTGTTTATTGCGCATCCTGACAATGATTTCTTATATATTATATTCAATTATACAATAATAATAATAATATATTAACTCAACACGAAAAAAACAAAAGTCGGTGGCCGTGTAAGTTTTTTCTGGCGGCAAAAAATAAACCATAGATAATATGATAGATGCTACAGGTAATATCAAAGAGTATTTATATTGAACGAATGTCTCGAATAGATGTTACAAATAGGTATATTATTGAGGCTTACACCAAAATAACATTTTTTACAATTGTCGTCTGTCTGTCTGTCTGTTTGTCTGTTTGTTCCGGCTAATCTCTGGCTGGACTTTCACTGGCGAATAGCTTTTTCTGGCGGCAAAAAATAAACCATAGATAATATGATAGGTGCTACAGGTAATATCAAAGAGTATTTATATTGAACGAATGTCTCGAATAGATGTTACAAATAGGTATATTATTGAGGCTTACCTACTCGATACAAGCTAACAATATGTATGTATGAATATATGTATTACTAACAAAAATGTAAAATGCAACATAATAATAGTGTAATAAATAAAATAATTGGACAATTGACATTGTGAATGGCGACAATGTCAATTGTTCAGTTATTTTATTTATTTTATTATTATTATACTGCATTTCTGTAGGTAATTAAAGGTGGCCAGTAACTTATAATGTGTTAAGTTTATACCTATGTCTACAATACCTGGCTTCTAGTTCACTACAGATAGATTTTTAGATCAAAAGTACGAAAGTGAAATGGGGTGCATTTTAAGAGTGAACAATGGTTATTCACGATTTCCAGCAAAATTACTTCTTATTGAAAATATTGTAGATTTTCGAATGGAAAGTACGGGAGTGAAATGGGGTGCATTTTAAAGGTGAACAATGGCTATTCACGAATACCAGCGAAACTATACTTCTTATCGAAAAGAGATCAACAACAAATTGGGCGTTGATTGGTTTATCTTGGCTTTTATAGAAGCAACTGCCGCCTGATCCATACAAATAATAAAAATGAAGATATAAACTAGTGGCAATTATGGGCTTGAGAGTTTTTATATTTCAAAATATCATAATGCAAGTAACCTCCTCTTTTTTAAAGACGGTTAAAAACCATGTCTGTCTATTTGCCATGTATGCATCCTACAATGAATTATAGTAAGTAATAAAAAAGGCTGACGAACGGTTACGTTATTTTTACCCGACTACGGCGAAGCAAAAGGAGGGTTATGATTTTGACAGGCTATGTATGTATGTAGGTTCATCTGTTCCCTCATAGCTCCTCAACCACTTATTAGAACTGGACAAATGAGGTATCGTTAGTAGCGTCTTAGTCGTCCGCAGGTTATGAGCTATATAATGTGTCACTGAATCTGATGTGACTCCCTCTAGCTGTCATAAAGTACGGTGTTAAAAAATAAATTTGAGATTAACATGTCGTATTTAGTATCAACTGCAAGGGCTTAATTAACACATTTCAAATATGTATAAATTATACCTATTACTTGCCCTAAAATAATATAAATAAAAAATGTGTGGTTCGCCTGCAGTTCAGCGGCGTCGAGACCAGTCGTGCCCACTGTCCAGCGCGCTTGGGACGAGGGCATTGCTGTAAGGCTTAGGGAGCAGTTATTGGAGGTTGCTTCGGGAGCCGATATGGCCAGGCTCCGAGCAGTGTCACAGCCGGAATCGGGAGCGTGGTTGCACGCGCTGCCTTCAAGTATAGCAAAATATCAAGTATAGCCGTGTTTGTATACCACTTTTCCCTAGAATGTATTGTTTTGTTAGACTAAGTGGCATACGACCACGGCTATCCTTGATATTTTCTTGTTTAATACTTTTTCTGCCAACCTCACCTCCAGCACACCTCCAGCAACCAACAACGATCCATAGACACCGTGCGTTTTAGTCAGTTCAAGTCCGACATAACCTCCCCCACCAACTTCAGCTTCAGGGATTAATGCTAAGGTGAAGAAGAAGATAGTAATAGTAATCATAAAATGTTTTTGTAATCCCACTTCACACCCCACCACAACTGCAAATTGACTACCGTACCTGCTGATTGACGAACGAGCCACGGTACTGCCTTTTTTTCTAGGGTTAGGGAGTCGCACGACAGTTATCACCAATAAATCTTAACTAAAAGACAAGCATAATACGGAATTTCACCTGCTTCTGTCATCACTTCACCTTTCGCAATTTGAAATGAAAGAAGCTCAATTTGAAATCATAAAGTCGATATAATCATGTAGACTGTTTGTGCTAAACGCATGTGTCACACTTACAACCACTCGCATGTAAAACCCTTCGTTTACCCCTAAGTATAAAACATGTATTTGACAAGTTGCAATATGTGCACAGGCTACAGTGTGAACGCAAATGTGTTTTATACTTGTTTACAACTTGTTGGCTATACATGCTATGTGAACGAAAGAGTATCTAAGATTGACATGTATAAAACAAGTATTGTGTTTTAATAAGTCTTCTACAAGTGTTTATAAACAAGTCTACAACTTGTTTCGTTATGTAAACGAGGGGTTACACAAACAACAATCAATTAGGTACATCACAAAAGACAAATTGTGTGTCGTTCATCATTCGCAACTCGGCTGGTAAACGATGACCATGTTTGTAAACGGCCTATACTATCTAGACATAGCAAGATCATATATTATGAAAAACGTAGTCATTTCTTTTTGTTAATAAATAGGTACACATAGGTTATGTAGGTACACAGAAACACCCTTCGATTGGGTTGCGAGGGATGTCTCAGATATCTCACCTCCGGTAACCTGCAGCCCACACAGTCGGGATTTGAATCACCACTGATTTAATAATCGAATGGACACCCGCCACAACACAGAGGATATCACAGACAATCTTTATTTTACAGATTTAAAACATTTTTATAATAATAATAATAATAATATTAGTTATCAAAGGCATGTTTCACTTAATAGTTTACGCAGATAAAAGCACTTGTCACTTGATATCGCTATACTTTTTGGGAAATTTAATAAGACATCCCAAAAAGACAATCTTGGCGACTAGGGTTTGAACTAGCGCCACATTGAAACTTCGCTTTTAAAGCCGCCACATTCTACCACTACGCCACGGCATAACCAGGTTGCAGACAAGCACACGGAAAGCGATTACCGCGGCCTATAGACGTGTGCAACACCAAGGGAGTTAGGTATACTCGTGCTGCCGATCCTGTAAGAACAGAGAGTTTCTGTGCCGTCAGTGTAGAAGACTCTTCCCACTGATAACACTAAAACTCTTCTGTGAGGTCAGGCTACCTCACTCACCAAATTTTTTCAAGCTATATTACAAGCAGCAGTAAAAGGTCTCAAACTAACATAAAAAATAAATAACTTAATAATTGAAAAATATTAAGGACATCACACAATTTCGGTTCAAAATTGAAAGTGCCGGCTTAGCAAAAAAATGATATTCTATTAGAGCTTGTCCTTGTGCATAGTACATATAAATGGATGGAAACAATGATAAGCTTTAATTGAGTATTGTTCCAATAAAATACATAGAATAATTTAATACAGCAATACAGAGTTGGCAGCGCGAGTGTGACTCCCTTGGCCCTCCCATCCCTCCCATTGCACACGTCCATAGGCCACGGTACACACTTTCTATCAGATGGGAACTGTGCTTGTCTGCCACTTAAGTGGTATAAAAAAAAAATGCTTACATCAGTTTTTAAAGATGTTTTTGAATATGCATTTAGAGAGAAAATAATCCACTCATGTCTTCTCATTCACATAGTGAAAGAAAGAAATCCTTAGAAGGTTCTTACAAGGTCAGCAGCGTCTGTGGCGCCTATATTGTACACGTCCACGTCCAACTTCCACAGACAAAAAAATAATTAAAAAATTCCAACAAAGCAGCTGTTCCGGATGCAATACAAGGTTACATACGCGTATTAGTACAACATTTACAATATATGAATATTACGTATATTAATTAAATTATATTATTGCCGCGGTAGCCTAGTGGTATGAGTAATGGACTGCTGAGACGAGGTCTCGGGTTCGATCCCAGGTTTTACCATGTCACACACCAATGACTCTTCGATGCTTTTCGAAGTTATGTGTGTATTTATCGCAGGTTTATAAGTGCCCGGTTAATAGCTGTGGCCACCAATTACATTTGGACCTAAACATAAACTGGTGAAATGTGGGTGCTAGCACCTCTGTCTACCCCTTCGGGGATATAGGCGTGAGTTTATGTATGTATATAATTTCTTAAATTATAATATAATTCATAGCTGCGTAGTTTCCGGCAGAGTAGAATTTGGACTACCCCATCTCTTACCATGCGGTGTCGTACAAGGCGACTAAGGCATAGGGCGGTTTAACATCAGACAGATATATACAGCCCAGACTCAGCCTCAGATGTATGGCTTGAGTCAACAGTAGTGCCCGGAAGATAGCAATAGGCTCACTCCCTATTACATGGAACCGAATTCAAAGATTGGTGAAATGTGGGTGTTAATTCACCTCTGCCTAACCCTCCGGGGATAGAGGCGTGATTATATGTATGTATGTATGAATCTTTACGGGGCGTAAGGTGACCCATTAAGGTCATTTTCTCACACCCTGGCTGACCTCACGGCTTTTGAGATGGCCTTACCCCGGAAGGAAGAAGCGTCGCGCAGTCGCTTCACCAACCTGCTCGTGTTGGAATGACAGGCAGCCTCACCTGTTACCCAGGCCTACGTTCGAAGAACAGGCCCGCCGTCTTACCTGCTCTCCAATGTGAGACACTTAGAGAGCTTGGAGACCATAGGTAAGAACTGACATATAACATGTAAGTAGGGAAGGTAAGTATACAAGGTGAGGATCTGTAACTGGTCATTATTTGACGTATGATCGGCACGTACCTGCGCCGATAACGTGGAGTTTAGTGGGTATACCCACCCGGTTTTCGATCGGAGGGTTTCCAGTCTTCAGCTATCACCCCGTAGTCAGAGCGGTTGACCATCCCTGACCCGGGTGATCCGGGTGACCTGAATAGTGTTGCTTGTCCTTGCAAAATGCTAACCTCAGTTATCATTCACCTAAAAGTCACTCAAAGTACGTTTATTTTTTTAATAATGACTCTAAAATGTATAATACTTATACCTATACCTTTTTATTTTTCTTGATGCCAATGTTTTTTTCGTTGCTGCACTTTAATTTGCCGTTTAATTACCTGTAATAGAACAAAAATATTAAATAAAATTCTTAATTTCATTAATAGTTCTTTTAGTTTTAATATATTTATTTCTATTATTTCTTTTTATGTAAATAATATTTCTTATTGTATATTAACTTAGTAGAACAGGATACTGTAAATAAGAATGAAGACGGGCCTGTATGTGTGTTCTGCAAACACTTTGACGCGAGCAACTTGGGCAGACGCATGCGCGGAACATCCCACGATGACTTTAAAATTAATTTTTTTAATTTTTATTTCGAGTGCAGTTTCTGCTCAGAGACCGAATCCAATAGTCAGGTTACCCTATGGTGTTATACAAGGAACTTGGCAAGTGTCAACGAAAGGAAGATCATTTGCTAGCTTCGAAGGGGTCCCGTATGCAAGCCCACCCATCGGACAGTACAGATTCAGGGTAAGTTGACATTTGTATAGACCACATGAGGGAACATGACATTGCCTTATTTGCTGCTAATTATAACTTTTATAGTGCTGAGTATTATCACAAAATAGATTTGACACAATTGATTTGATATTATCACAGAATAGACAGTTTCTATTGCGTTGCAGTACTGAACGCGACCGCTACGAAGGAGGCGTGGGTTCGATCCCCGTTCAGTGCAAATATTTGTATGCATGAATGTGGGTATTTGCATTGATCTGGGTATTTTTATGTATAATATGTAGGTATGTATTTACCAAAAAAAAGTATTTAAGTATGTTTATCCGTATTCTAGATTCCATAACACAAGCTAGTTAAGCTACCGCGTTGTGTGGATTGTTGTAGAATATTTATATTACATTATTTATTTATAGTACTCCGGTAAATTATCGTAGTATTATTACAAGTGCAGAATTCCATCTTGGAATGCGAGAAACCCCGGCTGACCCTGGGCCATCTACAGTGTTTCTGTTTACAGTGTCTCGAGTGTCCACATCTTGCCCCGGAATCCATGTGTTATTATTACAAGTGCAAAATTCCATCTTAAAATGCGTGACACCGCCATTTGTAAATAATTATGTTTCTGAAGAAAATACTTGTACCTATTAGTACAATATTGTTTCATTCCATAATTCAATTTTATTTTTGAAAAAACGAGAAACTAGTTATTAAACATTATAAAGGGAATACCTATTCACTATTTTTAGAATGTATTTTTAAGGATAATAACGGAATAAACAAAACTGTAATAATAATGCTCTTGTGGGCAAAAGTTTATTAATATTTAACAAAGTAATTGCAGTCAATAGTCTGTTTTTCAATTTACATACATACATACATAAAATCACGCCTGTTTCCCATAGGGGTAGGCAGAGATCACGGATCTCCACTTGCTACGACCCTGACATACTACTCTCGCTTCATTCACTCCCATTACATTCTTCATGCATGCTCGTCGGTTTAGAGCACTCCTGACCTGCCCCTTTTCTAAAACTTCCCCGATTTGGTCCAGGTAATTTGATTTTTATTATTTTATATATGATAGTTTTAATTAGTGAAGGCTAATGTGTGGGCTACGCTCCGCTCCCGCATCAGCCATTGTGGTTATTTTTTATAATCATAAACCGATCTAGCATGTTAATAAATAAATATACTACCACTAAACTAGCTGTTTGATCAAATGGCTAGGCAAGTAATTAAACGTCGCCAAGCCATTTGTCTAGCCGTTTAATAAAATTACTGTACATAATTCAGGTCGTTAAATGAACGGCGCCATTAAGTATAAAACTTAGACGGGTAATTAAACGGCTGGTTAAGCTACTTTTCTGGAACATATATTCCATTAAATCGTAATATAGGTTAAATAACATACCTACATATTATTGTATTATGTTTTTTATGTTTGCATTATGTCATACTTTTGTTTCATATTTCTCTTTTATAATTAAGTAAGTCATATTATACCCGTGTGAACAACATCAAGCGGACGCCCTGACAGCGACCTTCTGAGGATCAATTCAAAGAAGGCGAAAAATGCTCGTGTAGTTTTAGTAATTAAATTTCAACATTAATCCATTATGAGAAAGTTTAAAATTGTATGCAACAACGCGCTATTCTTATCATACTACTGCATACTGTTTTCAGCTTTGTACATATAAAATAAGGTTGATATTAAATTACCACTTAGTTTGAGCATTGGGCATAAAGCGTATAACATGCGTACTTTTAACTTTCAATCATCGGTAGATATATTCATCAGCAGAGGCGGCGTTAAGCGTGGGCGACGTGGGCCACCGCCTACGGCCTCGCGGTACAAGGGGCCTCGCGACTCAAAAATGTTTAAAGCGAGAATAAAACAAAAAAAATATAAATCAATTTTGTTGTGAAACATGTTTTCTTAGTCTGGCAACATTTGCCGCCGACCAGAGTGCGGGGAATCCCCGGTTTATTTGTTTACTTTCTTTACTAGGAAGTCAACCAATCAAATCAAAGTACGCAATGCAGTCGCTAGGCGCATAACAATAGAAACGTATAATTGTGTTATTCAATATTGTTTATTTTTATGACTGTACGTACCTATTTTGATAAGAATAGTGTGTTCAATGTTTTAATAATATTTAGTGAATAAATAGATAGTGTTTAGGTATATTGATTGCTCCTGTAAACTGACCCAAAATTTTAAAACAGTGACTTTTTTAATTGTTTTTTTGTTTTCTTTGTGATTTGTAACACACCGGTACCTGTACTCGTCTATTTTACATAAGGTAAGAAATATTTAATTGGTAATAAGTATATAACGCAGTAATTACTTGTATATAAAATACGCTTTATAATATCTCTTGAAGGAAACCAAAAAAGCTTTAAGGTAAAAAACGTATCGACTTTTTAAGTTTTTAAAACTAGCAGGTAGTAAAAGCTATCTTAAAGATTTTTATTTGAAAACTAATTTAAATTTAGGTTTTACAATATTATGTAGATAAAACTGCAAAAAAATGTTAACTATTGCTTTCGTTTACAGTGTATAGATACGACGTTATCGACATGTCCGGCCGAGATAGAGATATTGGAAGAAAATGGGAGTCTGGATCAGCAAAAAGAAAAAGAAAAGCTGAAAGAACTGCAACCAACCAAGTTTTGAGTTTAAATTTGATGAAGTTCCTCAACCAAACTGCATCTGGTAGTACAGAACCTTCTGAATCGATAGCTTCGACTTCTACACAACAAACGTCCGAGATACCGTTGGAAAATGCTCTAGATGCACTGAATACCGAGATCGAACGTCAGTTAGACGTAGAGCTTGGATCATCTTCTAGCCAATCAAAAATTGACGCTGAAACTCTTGTGCTGTCATCAAGCAATCAAGAAGAACAGATTGACATAGATTCTCCAATTCGCAGCGACGACGCCAGCACCATAGTTCAGCAAGTACTTGTTAATTCGGATCCGGGATTGTGGACGTTTCCCATAACGGATACACAGCGTCGTGACATAGTTCTAAGCGGCCCCACACAGCAATTAAATAGCGGTGATGAACATTATCCCAAAGGTGATGATAACAGACACTTTTCCAATTTCTATTTCTCGAGAAAACTAAATAATGGTGATACTCAACATCGTCGCTGGTTAGTGTATTCCAATTCCCAAAATAAAGTTAACTGTTTTCCATGCAGACTATTTAGCAATTCACAAACTCAGGTGGTGCAAGGAGGGTGTTGTGACTGGAAACATTTAAGTAGCATTTTACATAGACATGAGAATACCACAGAACATATGGCACATATGTTCCAATGGTTAAATTTAGAGAAAGGAATAAATCAAGGCAAAACAATAGACCAAGAAAACGAAAGGCTAATATGTGAATCACAAAAACATTGGCACAACTTGTTAGAGAGAATAATTGACATAATAAACTTTTTGGCCTCTTATAATCTTGCATTTAGAGGTCACAGAGAATCTCTCAAGACAGGTGACGGTATTAAGAATTCCGGTAATTTCATAGATTTATTTAAACTGATATCTAAATTTGATCCTACTTTACGTGAACACATGAAACGCATTAGTGACAAACAACTTTCACACCATTACTTAAGAGACACGTCCGTAAAAAACACGCAAATAGGCACATAAGATTTTAAAAATAAATAAAGTATGCACTTATTTAAATAACATTTTAAAAATATTATAGTTCTATAATAGATGGGACTACATTTTTACCGTGTGACATTTACAATATAACCCTTATATTTTAAACAAATAACATCTCAACATCGGTCAAAATCACCGAAATCGGCCTTTGTTATTATGATAATTTCCACTACTTCGTTACTCTATTTGAAAAAAAAAACTATGTAACGTTTAGAAAAAAGTACAAATAACACATTCACCATTAAAGTTTTTTACTAAATCAATTCAAAAAATCATAATCTAAGCTTAAACAGCATTAATATTCTTAGCGGAAAATGTACGCCGTTACCCATACATTTCAGTACAAAACACAGTCTCCCGAAATGCGATATATTATAATTGAATACGCGCGTGCAAATATTCAGTACCCGCCTAGTGTTCAAGGTGAACGCACGTCCGATCGTAGTCCGCGTTGAGCTACATAGATCCGCGATAATTTTTATTTGAAGAAGTATAAGGGTGGGTTGCGAGTTGCGAGTGTCGGCATAAACTGCAAATTTATATTCTTCGAGCAAAGAAAGAAACTAGGTATGTGTTTTTTTGTTTTTATTTATATTTATATTTTACGAATTAATCATCGAACACTAATGTAACTAAACTTTACTAAAGTCGTAACTTATTTTCGAAATATATTTCAGGTGACAGATAGATATGGGCAAACGAAAAGAAAATTATTATAAACAAAAAAAAAATAAAGGAAGATTTAAAACAAAGCAGTAAGTATGTATTATGTACTGTGGTAAACCCAGGAGATTGGATGTACCTATTAACATAAACACCTTCAAAATAAACGATATGTGCAAAGATAGGTATTGAAAAATGATATGTTCTAAGATATTTTCAAATAAAAAAAACATAATAACTGTTTCAGAAGACAAGAATTACTTCAGAATAATAAATATTTGAACGATGAGACGTGTATCGTAGCTGTAAGTATCGTTCATGACATTCACTCGAACTGAAAGAAGTACTGCGAATGAATATTAAAACATTACTGAACATATTTTTTATTTAGATAGATAGATAGATAGATAATTCTTTATTGTACACCAATAGATTACAGTAAAATTTGTAGTGAGCATTCAGAAATTTCCGTTAACAGTAATGCTTTTTATATTTTAGGCAACGTCGGAGGAGCAAAATATTCCGGAACTTATTATAGAAAAAGCAACGCGAGTTCCATTCCAGGAAATTCAAAACATACCAGATTCTATACCCTCAGCATATGTAAGTAGTGAACATTCATTTGACCTCATTTTAATGGATTGATTGATCCTCCCTCGACCTAAAAGCACTGGTAATAATAATATTTAAAAGATCACCAAGTAATACAATAATATCATTTCAGACATCGCCAGAGCGGAATACTCCACAACTTGTGATAGAAGTTGCACAAGAAAATAAAGAGTTTAAAGTAGATGGGCGCAGAGTGATTGACTTCATGTACTTTTATGAGGAATTGCAAAAAATTGCCAAACACAATTCACCCCTTGGTTGTGATTTCAACCATTTACAACTTGTGAAAGAACAAAAAAAAGGGTTTTATTCAAAGTTTACTTTTCTTTGCAAAATGTGTAATATGGAGTTACAAGTTAAGAATTGTGTGCAAAAAGAAAATAATAACGATCTTAACCTTAACAAAACAGCGGTTTCTAGTTTTATGTCCATAGGGGCTGGTTATGCAGGGTTAGAGCAGGTATCGGCTTCTCTCGGGATACCGTCTATGTCTAAAACTCTTTACAGTAAATGCCACTCAAGGGTTTGTGAATTATGGGAACTGGCTAAACAGAAGAGTATGGCAGAAGCTGCTAAAGAAGAATATAATTTAGCCGTAGAAAATGGTGATATAGACACTAATGGGGTACCAATGATTACGGTAGTGGCAGATGCATGCTGGTCTAAGAGATCATATAGGAAAAATTATACAGCCCTATCAGGTGCAGCTGTAATCATTGGGTACAGAACAAAAAAGATATTATATATGGCAGTAAAAAATAAGTACTGCATGATTTGTGCCAGAGCAGCAAATCGTAATGTGACTTGCCCAGATCACATGTGCTTTAAAAATTACAGTGGTTCATCAAGTGGGATGGAGGCTCTTGCCATCACAGAAGGTTTCAAAAGTTCTGTAGAAATGCACGGCATCATATACTCCAAATTAATTGCTGATGGTGATTCCAGCACATATAAAAGTATATTAGATGCCAATCCATACCCTGGTTTGATTGTGGAGAAAATAGAGTGCACCAATCACTTACTTCGCAACTACTGCACAAAATTGGACGAGCTGGCAAAAAACACTAGCCACCCATTGCAGTTACGCAAAGTATTGTCCCAAAATATTTTAAGACTGAGGCGTTCAGTAACTGGTGCCGTCAAGCACAATAACTCGCAAAAGGAAAAAACCTTCAATGAAAAAATCTTGGATCTTAAAACTGATTTGTTAAATGGACCAAATCACGTTTTTGGTAACCACTCGGCATGTAAGCCATATTATTGTAAAAATATAAATACAGACAAATATGATCTGAATGCTGAAAAAAACTTCGTGCCAGAAATGAAAGCTTGTACATTTTACAATTCTATTATGAAACTAATTTCAAGATTAGTTAATAATTCAAAAAGTTTGATTTACAGCGTCAACAGCAATATTGCGGAGGTTTTTAACAGCATTGTAGCAAAATTTGTAGGTGGAAAACGAATCAACTATTCGAGCAGACAATCCTATTCAGCGCGTTGTGCAACATCCGTTGTCGCATTCAACACAAAACAACCAGTAACGTATCTTTATAATAAAATAGTTCATAAAAAACCCAACAAACTTATAAGCCGTCTAGAATTAAAAAAGAAAAGAATACGTACAAAAACAAAAACCAATCGCAAAACAACAATTGAAAAACCAGATAATAACAGTAATATAGACAAAGACTACGGCTATTTTTGTCAAAAGCCAGATTTAGACGAAATCGATTTTGAATTTGCCAAAAATGAGCATTTAAAAAAGCTTAACCTAACAGAAGTGGAAAGGGATAGTCTTGAAAGAAGAACAGTCTTACAAGTGGACTCCATGGAATGGCTGCAAGAAAGAAGACAACGTCTCACTGCTTCAAGCTTCGGCAAAGTATGTAAAAGAGGTCTTATCAAATGTGGACCTCTAGTGAAAAATTTGCTTCGTGGAACAAATTTAGACAATGTAGCATCAATACGACATGGCAGAGACAGTGAAAGTATTGCCCTAGAACAGCTAAAGGATTATTTGAAAAGTATTGACGGTTCACCCTGTAACATTAAAAAATGCGGGCTATTTATAGACGCCAAAATACCATATTTAGGTGCAAGCCCAGATGGTTTATTGGGTGAAGATAAGATTGTGGAAATCAAATGTCCATATTCGTGTGCCAACATGTCAATAGATGACGGAATAAATAAGAAAAAAAATACTTTCTGGAAGCGCAATCCAGCAGGTGATCTAATAATAAACACACATCACGACTGGTATTATCAGATGCAAGGACAGCTACACATCACGGAAAAAAGTGAATGTATTTTTCTAGTTTGGACCAGCATCGACACGAAAATTTCGATAATAAAAAAAGATGATGACTTCTGGAAAAATAACATGGAAGATAAATTAAAAATGTTTTATATGGATTGTTTACTCCCTGAAATAATAGATTCTAGGCTAGACCGAAAAATGGAGGTTAGAGAGCCGCTTTATTTAATAGAGGCGATTAAAAAAAGAGAGGCTGCTCGCGTTGCAAAAAAACGGCCGAGTGAAAAGGGATGTACCGAAACAATTCTCGCTAAAACAAAAAAAAATCAATATAATTTGTATAAATCAAACATGTTTATTTATCCTTTTAAAAAAATTAGTTATAATTATGAAATTCACATTTCATGAAATAACATTATTAAATTTCTCCTTAGCTAGTAGTTAACAAAATGACATAAGCACCCGAAAAGAGTACACTTGGACCATACCTTTATGTCACTAGTATAAACCACAATGACCATCGCGCATTGCGATGCGACAAGCTATACCTAAGTTCATTGCGTGTTTTATGTGAGATTTTAAAGTTCTTATAAAGACGAAGGTCCAATGAATATCTACATAATCGAAAAAACTAAAGTAAGTAGATTCGTTTTTAGGTAAATATACTATTAGAATGCGATGCGTCTGTGTGCAAGTAAGATATCAATGTAGGGGTTCCTTCACGAGTTCTCATGCTTGCGGACTACAGTCTTAAGTCACGATATTCAAAATGAATTGATCATATTGATGTCAAAAACAGTTGTCAATGAAATTATTCGTAAGGTTAAAGAAGCAAAGTATTATTATTTTTTGCTCGATTGCACTAGAGATTGTAATAGAGTTGAACAAATGTCGGTTATCTTAAGATTTTGTGATACGTCAACTGGTACAATAGTCGAACATTTTATGGGATTTCTAGCTGTTACTCAGACAACTGGAGAATATTTAGCCAATGCTATACTGGAACACCTAGAAAAATATGACTTAAATATTCAAGACTGCCGTGGCCAGGGGTACGACAATGGTGCAAATATGGTAGGTGTAAATAGTGGAGTTAAAACTCGAATATTGAATATTAATATTCAATATTGTGAGGTGTGAAAAATGCCCTAGGGTTAACCCTAGGGCATTTTTCACACCTTGTGGCTTTCATAGTTGGAATCTACTATTGGTAGATGCAGCGAACTCATCTATGGTAGCAAAAACTTTTTTTGGTTTCATACAAAAAAAATATTTGCTATTTTCAAGATCAAGCAAGCGCTGGGATTTTATAAAAGGAAAATTAAAACTTACTATAAAACCTTTATCAGACACAAGATGGGAAAGTAGAGTCGAAGCAGTAAAGGCCGTATTATTGCAATTTGATGAAGTGATTGAATGCATAAAAAACTTAAAAAATCAAACGGAGGAATCAGACACTCTCAGTGATTGCGATTCAATACTAAATGAAATGTTAAGTTTAGAATTTATCGTGTCTTTACATGTGTGGTATGAGATATTATTGCGTGTTAATTTAATAAGTAAATTATGGCAATCAGTACAAATTCGTTTAAACATTGCTCTTGAACATTTACACACATTTTGTGAATGGATAAAAGAGTATCGGGAAACTGGATTTGAGAAATCCCTGTCTGATGTTCGGAAATTTACTGAGAAAAGCTGTTATGACCTGCCAAAAGAGTTTAAGAATAAAAGAGTAGCCAAAAAGAAAAGGATGTTCGATTATGAAAGCAGCGATAAACCTATACAGTCTCCCAAAATCCGGTATCAAACAGATTTTTTTACGCCATGATTGATTCTATAATAACCAATATGGAATTAAGATTTACGTCTTTAAATCAACATTTTGAAGACTTTGGTTTTCTCTATGATTTAAGCACGCTAAAAAATATGCCACAGGAGCAAATATTAAAACACTATAACGATTTACATAACGTCCTGCGTGTGGGTGAGAGCAGTGACTTCCAACCATTTGAATTATATGAAGAATTAAATACAATGATCCCGAATTTACCCAACTTCATTAAAGACGTGAAACAGCTGCTGTCATACATAACAGAAAATAGCTTGAAAGAAATTTACCCAAATATTTACATTGTCATCCGAATTTTATTAACAATTCCGGTAAGTACAGCCTCTGCTGAAAGAAGTTTTTCAAAATTAAAATTAATAAAAAAATATTTGAGAAACACAATGAGCCAAGAAAGACTTTCAGCTTTGGCTTTTTTATCAATTGAATCAGATTTGGCATCTAGGCTGAATTACGATACCATAATTAAGGAATTTAGTAACGTTAAAAGCAGGAAATTTCTGTTCCTTTAATAAAGAAATCTAATGTTTTTTAAGATACACTTTAAGAAATGTATATCTCCACCTTTATATTAACGATTTGTAATTTTTCATTTAATACTTATTAATCTAATTTGTATTTTTATGAATAAAAACTTGGCAGTGTTAATTGTTTTGTTTGTTTTTATTATTTTATAAAATCCGTCTTCAGGTCGCCATAGAACAGGGCCTCGCGAAATCTGTCTTGCCCACATCAAATTTAGTTGTTGCCCCGACACTATTCATCAGCATTTAATGTACTAATACTTCGAAACTTCACTCTATGATCAGATACTTTAATTGCCAGGAACCTCAACCCCTGCAGTCATGGACTGGTGTTTGGAACGCCACCAAAGCTCCATCTGCTTGTCTGCAGTATAACCCGGTCGATGTCCAGATAGTTGGTAAAAACTGTTATTATTACATCTATTAATATGGCTGCTATTCGGCCGTTTCGATTTAAAGAGCTGAGCCCGTACCCTGAACTCTTAAAAGAGGTCAGTAATTGAACGGTTGTTCCTCTATCGACTGAATTAAGTAACTTTGTCAACCCATATAAATAGGATTACAAAGTTACATTTGCAGTTGGCAGTGTGGCAATACCACATATACTCGACGCCATCTAGCGACAGCAAGCCGAACTACTACGGCCCTACGAATCCTACATCGCGAAACTGAAATTCTCGTGCTCATCAATATAAGTTCAACATCGAGGCCTGGTCGGAGGACCTCTCTTTGTTGAAGGAACATCCTCCAGAGCAGTATGAGAGCTGTTTAATTATTGACCTGTTTTAAGAGTTCATGATAGGCTCGCAGATCCTGGGTTGGTGAAATGCTTGGAGGAAGATGAAAAAGTAATACATTTTGTACTTGAATTTTGACATGAACTCACTTTTTTTCTTCCTTGGTGTATGTAAGGTCTTCGGGGCCCAAGACAACTTCACCTGTGAACCAGTAGACATGCAGATTGTCAAACCATCAGGCACATGATGTAAGAACGTTTCGAACCGGGGTGATATTTCAATTGCATAAGCTCTAAATTTGGTGCCCTAAATCACCAGCGATATTATGTTTATGTGCTTGAAAACGTTCTTACAGCAAGTGCCTGCAGGCCATGGTGTTGTTAGGCCAAACGGCAGACGTTCAAAAGTAATAGTAGCTTTAAAATAGTGTGTCGACGCAGTGTCTAACCTCGGACTTTCATGAGCTACCTTTGAGTAATTTTGAACAATACATATTCATCATTCGTCTAAATAGATCAGAAACCCTTCCTCTTTAGGAACCCCTCCTTTTTATAGCTGATAAGCGTATTTTCCACCAGGAAGCGAGAACTGTTTGTTCCTGAACGTGCACACTCCTCGCCTGCAATCCAACGCCCTGATGCCAGTCCTGGTGTTTATCCACGGAGGTGCTTTCATGTTCAATACGGGAGCCGTTCACAGAGCCACCCACATCATGGATAGGGACATGGTCGTTGTTACCATAAACTACAGACTAGGACCACTTGGTGAGGGACTTGACTACATCTATAAATTTTCCTGATTCAGTAGGTGATATTGTTTCAACGGTAATGGACGCTCCATACTCTGCCTGTAGCTATATGATTGAATAATATGAGTGCTAGAGTGAGGACGGCGCGCTTGTGTCTCATCATCTTCCCTCACCTCGCCTCACTGTCGCTTCGCTTCGTGTCGATTTTACGGGTGCGTATTTTGATTCCATTCCATTTCGGGCGCAACACAAAAGACAAATGAATAAATCGAGATTCTGGAATCGCCATTAAAGTTATTAAAGTTTTGTCCCTCTGGATTACAGTCCCTGTGTCGAATCATAGCACATAATCTGATGCTGAAGGCCATGCAAAGTAGAGAATACCCACAGTCGTATCACACTTCTACTAATATTTTCAGTTTTCTGTGAATAACGAACTTCTGATTCCTTCTGAACCTTAAATCTTTGGCACCATGGTGATAATGATTAGACCACCCTGCATATCAGACGTCATCAGAAATTAAATCGCAGTAATATCTCTCTAATCTTTGAATTACACTCAGTCCTGAACCTCGATTTATCTGAGGGACAGATTGTATAGACAGATTGACAGTTTTGACAGATTGTCATTTCATGTCATTGTTTCCTTCTTCCTACAGCCCCGGGTCCTTTAAGCGGGGCGTAAAAAAGCATATGATGAGGCCGTCAAGCTGAGTGTCACCATTGTCACACGGTATGTGTAAGTAATGGTGACCCTCTTTTCTGGGACTTTGCCTTCAGCTTACCATCAGGCAAGGCGAACTCTAATTGACGTGTCCTATATAAAAAAACAAAAAAAATGTCAATACAATGTCAGATAAATCGAGATTCAAGACTGAAGATCATTCTACGGGCCAGTCTGTAAAATTTAATAATAGTGTCCTTCGTTTAATTTTAAATGAAGGACATACTTACAAATTTAAATACCAGACCATTCTATGCCAGACCTAGCCATTGTCTCGACGAAGAAGAAGTGTCCTTCATAAAACGTTTGCAACACCCAAACCATAAGAGGATTACTCGGGCACATCTGAATGAGACCCACCTCTCCGAAAGAGGGACAAATATTAATTTACTGAACTTCAGGAAGCTTGGACTGAACTTATAGGAGAGAAAAATATTTTTGTTTTTACTATTGATCAATAGTATTTGGTGGAACTTGCTACACATATTGAATAAGACACTTGTACTTTTATACAGTATTTTGTTTTTTAACATGTTTGATTCTTTGATTCTTTGATTCTTTGCTGTAAGGCGAAACTGGTTAGGTTAAAAAATAAAATACTGTGGAAAATATGTTCCCAATATAACTTCTTCTAAATGAATACTTCTTTTATTGAAAGTAACTTAAAAGAGAAAACATTTTACACAGGTTTCTTAAGCACAGGTGATGAGGTTGTGCCTGGTAACAACGGGTTGAAAGATCAATCTTTTGCGCTGCATTGGGTTAAAAACAACATCGTGATGTTCGGAGGCAATCCTGACAGCATCACTCTCTCAGGCTCTTCGGCAGGTGGAGCCAGCATGCACTACCATTACTTATCGCCATTATCCAGAGGTAAAAGATTTAGAGCTTAGTTAGAACACTGGTAATTTCCATTTATAAACTTTTGGGGTAATTATCGCTGTATAATCAATAAAGTAGTATAAAAATTATAATACAAGAATAATTTGTCCTGCTAATTTATAATACAAGAATAATTTGTCCTACTAATTTATAATACAAGAATAATTTGACCTAATATTTTTTTAATGTGAAAGTTCAAGAAGATGTTTGGATGATAGTTACTCAATCAGGCTCTAACGGCTGGATGGTTTTGGTTGTTAGCTACAGGGATAGATTAAGCACAGCCTCCATTAACACATAATGTTACTTTTTATCCAGGGAATAGGTTCCCATAGGTAGCGGGAACGGAATCAAAATTCCATGAGCGCGAAGACGCGGAGAACAGCTGCTAAATCTATACTAATATTATAAAGCTGCAGAGTTTGTATGTTTGTTTGTTTGTTTGAACGCGCTAATCTCTGGAACTACTGGTCCGATTTGAATGATTCTTTCAGTGTTGGGTAGTCCATTTATCGAGGAAGGTTTTAGGCTATATATCATCACGCTACTACTTAAGGGAGCGGAGCATTGATAATAAATGTTAAAAAATCCGGCAATTTTCATACATATGTTGAAGACTAAAACATACGGGCTCAAAGGGATAATATAGGTAATATGAAATATTGGAACAATATACTCCAATAGCATTGCCCCCGTAATGGACTACACTTACTTTACATTTTTATATGTATACTTTCAGGAACTTTCGCAAGAGGAATATCCTTCAGTGGTGCAGCCCTCAACCCTTGGACGTTGTCCACCAGACCTGTAGAGAAGGCACAGACTCTTGCTTCTATTGTAGGCTGCGATACCAACAGCAGCGAGGAGATGGTAGACTGCCTCAAGAAACAGCCTGCGGCAGATATCATTAACGCACAGAGAAAGATGTTTGTATGTATTGGAGGTTGAGTATTTATGTATAGAATATCAATCTAGCCCGTTGTCCGGCGGACTAACAGACCACAGGGAATTGAATAAAAGCTCATTTTTTCTCGATTGTGATACAATGCAAATAGAGGGCCAATCCTAATAAAAAAGCCGGCCAAGTGCGAGTCGGTCTCATGCCCGCCTGTCACCCTGGCAGAAGCAGGCCGCGGCGGTGGCGCGCGCGGCGCGCCTCCCCGTTTCCGGGGACGAGTTGGGGACTCTGTAGCCCCCACACCCGAGAAGAGGGCCAGATCGTGAGAGATGGCCCTGGGTCGGCCGTGGTGCGAGGGATATGCCTGTCAACCTCACCTTCGGCAACCAAAGCGACCCACAGGCGGCGTGCGTTTTAGTCGGTTCGAGTCCGACATAACCTCCTCCACCGGCTCCGGTGGGGAGATATCCGTGGGGATTTTGCGCACGTAAAAAAAAAAAAGAAAAAAAGTCGGTCTCATGCACCGAAGGTTCTGTTACTTAAACTACTTAAACCGTATTATATTTTGAATGTGTAGACTTAGAAGTTTGGTTTTTGCACCGTTTTAAGACATTATATACCTGAATATATGGTACCAATTGCAATTTGATACCACCACGCAAACCTAAGAAAAGGGTCTTGATAGACAGATGGACAGACAGACAATCGAGGATGGAATTTAAACATCTTATTATGAAGAGAAGAAAATAAAGAAAGGGCCAATTCTCAATATTTTCTAGTGAGAAGATAAAGTCCCTAAATGTATTTAAATTAATGGTCAAGAACCACTACCTATCATGTTGTGCACAGTAGGTAATAGCTCACAATTATGTGCTCACTCACTATTTTCCCTTCGTATTAGTATGAACTATCTACTTTATGTATATATTTATTTAATACATGTATATGTATTTGTATGTCAGTATTTATGTTGACATTTTTGTGTAAAGCCGTATATTAATTTTATTTTACTTACTTTTCTCTCTTTCTTTTGTTTTAATACACTATCTATTCAAGTTTAGTCGGTAACTACACCATATCTTTTGTTTTCATAACATTACTGTCCATCCCAAGGTTGCCTGGAAGAAATCGCATCAGCGATAAGGCCGCCCATTGTACTGTATATATACTACCTACTTGTCCTACTGTAAATCTGTTGGTGTACAATAAAGAATTATCTATCTATCTATCTATCTAACAGGCAAAATGGCACACGATACACTCACTCACTTTAACTTTAATTATATTAGACGTTGTCCGCACTCCAAAATGGCGATAAAAAATTAGGACTTATTTTACGTACAGTGCATTACGCAAAAATAAATACGTCATTTAATTGTTCCTGCATGACGTATCTAGATTAACAACAGGTAATTGAGTGTTAATCTGTTGTATCAAAATTTCCAGGGCTGGAAGGTGCAGCTATTCACACCATTCAGGCCATGCGTGGAACCACCAGGAGTACAAGGGGCGTTTCTGCAACAGGACGCGTATCACGCCACTAAAAATGGATTCATGATGAATTTACCTCTCATTGCAACTGTAACTTCTGAGGAGGGATTGTACCCTGCTGCAGGTAAACTCGTCATCGTCATTATCCTCCACTTGTTACAATTCCTTGGGAAATCATCATATCATTCTGTTCCATACATTCCTATCAGACGTCATCTCCCCAGTCATTTTCTTCCTTGACAATCCTTTTTCACACATTCTTCGACACCTGTACCAAAATTCTGACAGTTTTTTCTCCTATAGATAAACTCATGAGTGGTTTTTTTTTTTATACCATTTAGTTGGCAGAGAAGCTCACGGCCCACCTGATGGAAAGTAGCTACCGTGACCTATGGACGTCTGTAACACCAGAGGAGTCACAGACGCGCTGCCAACCCTGTAAGTACAGAGTTTCTGTGCCGTCAGTAGAAGACAAAGCAGGACAAGCCTTTAGTCTTCCCACTGGCAGCACAAATTCTCCAGTGAGCTCTGGCTACCCTACTCACCGCTGGGAACACAACACGAAGTTATTATAGCCGCGGTATTCTGTAGGGCGGAGGTACTACCCCAGTCGGACTGCTCAATCGGGCGGAAATACCGCCGTGTCCTACCTCCTCCAAATCCATATTTCATATTTATTAAATACTCATTACGGCAATCGTTCTAATGTAGTATGATATAACATTTTTCAGCGTATCAAGCTGATCCAGCTCTTCTGCCGGACTTGGAGGCGCGTTGGAATGAGCTGGCCGACAATATCTTTGAGTACAGCGACACACTCCCAGTCTTCCGTCGCTGTGAAGTTGCGCAGGCCATCAAGCAGCACTACCTTGGGGGCAGACCTGTCAGCCAAGAGACTTTCCCACAATTGGTGCAGGTAATCTGACTAAAAGAGACATTCGCATCACCTGTAACTAACTTCTTATCGTCTGAAATCCACCTAAAGGAAAGTGGTTACCGTGGCCTATGGACGTGTCCAATATCAGGGGAGTCACACTCGTGCTGCCGACCCTGTAAAAAAAGATAGTTTCCGTGCCATCAGTGCAGAAGACAAAGCAATACAAGCCTTTAGTCTTTCCACTGACAGCACAAAAACTCTCCAGTGAGCTCTAGCTACCGTAGTAGGAAACACAACACAATACAATTATGGCTGCGGTATTCAGTAGCGGTTCTGTGGTTACTGCGGTTGCATACAAAGCTTGCATTTTGAAGCCCGAAAGCTTCGAGAGGAAAACTTCCGCCAAAGCGAATAGCCATAACGGTTTGAACAGTCCCTTAGGATTTGTGCCGTTAATTAATATTTTGCGCCATATAGGTTGCCGGTGGTATTTTAGTGTATTTTGGGAGACCTGGGACGGTTGTTTGCGCTTTGCCTAATTGAGATTTACTTTAATGATGTTAGCGCTATGAAAAGTGTCCACGGCCAAATATTCAAGAGGACCAGCGATTCAGGCCCTGCTTTGATTAACCATACTATGGGAACAAGTAACTTTGTTTATAACAGGTTTTACTTCTTTCCATTTTAAAATCGTTATATCTCCGAAATCGTGATCCGAATACAAAAAGTAAGACACCAATTTTGTAGGCAATTACATGATCTACAGCTTTGTTCAACCTGCTTTTGCGATAGCACTTGCTGTTTACGAGAAAAGTGTGAGATTAAAATAATGTTGACCTTTGACTTTGAATAAAAAAATGCACAAGTCTAATCGATGGAGACTATTAATATTTCTTGTACTATGTCATACTCATATTTTAGACCCCTACCAATTTTCAGATCCAAGCGAATTTATCCAAGTTTACAATTTTATTTCGTCTATTTTGACTGAACTAAGTAAACCAATAATAGTTTAACTAGCTTCTATGTTGCGAATTCGAAATTCAAAACACATTCCCGCTTCAGTCAGTAACTGTCTTTTTTTTTTTTTTTTTTTTTTTATATGGGACACGTCAATTGGACTTCGCCTTGCCTGATGGTAAGCTGAAGGCAAAGTCCCAGAAAAGAGGGTCACCATTACTTACACATACCGTGTGACAATGGTGACACTCAGCTTGACGGCCTCATCATATGCTTTTTCACGCCCAGCTTAAAGGACCCGGGACTGTAGGAAGAAGGAAACACGTGAGCTGGTAATGAATTCCAGGCCTTAATGGTGCGACAGAGGAAAGAGTCTCCGAACCGCTTGGTTCTTGATCGGATGTTTTGCACCGTGTGCGGATGACATCTAAGACCTGCACGCGTTGTCCTGTGTAGGAAAGGGGAGGGTGGGACTAATTGGAAGAGCTCATCAGAACACTCCCCATGGTACAAACGGTAAAATACAGCCATGGACGCAACATCTCTACGCAGCTGTAAAGGTTCTAGGGTGTTCGTGATCTCGGGATTCCCAATGATGCGGACCGCACGTCGCTGCAACCTGTCGAGAGCATCTAGTAAGTACTTTGCAGAACCATCCCAGAGATGCGAGCAGTACTCCACACAGGAGCGAATTTGTGTCTTGTATAGAAGACACCGCTGCTCCGGCGTGAAAAACCGTCTCACTCTGTTCAGGACTCCGAGTTTTCGTGAGGCTGTTTTGATGATACTTTCGATGTAGTTTTTGTTATTCAGGTTGCAGCGAACATACCTAGGATATTGAGATTGTCCTGCAGTGGCAGTGGCGTGCTCTGAAGAGTGGGGAGGGGAAGGAAAGAAGATACTTTTGCTGTAAACGCACATGCCTGCGTCTTCTTGGCATTGAACTCAACCAGGTTCTCAGAGCCCCATTGAGAAATGTGATTCAGGATCCCGTCAAGCTCAGTGACAAGAAGCTGCCTTTTCTCCGCGATATCCGACTGCTTGGCCGCAGGATGTCCATGATAACTCCCATGCAAAGTGCTATCGTCTGCATAACAATGAACATTGCCGGTAGACAGCATGTCGTTGATATGCAGAAGAAAGAGAGTGGGTGATAAGACGGACCCCTGGGGCACGCCAGCATTAACCTGCAGAAACTCCGAAGCTCGTCCGTCACAAAGGACGCGAATACGGCGCCCCTGCAGGAAGCTAGCAACCCAGTTGCACAGCCTAGAAGGCAGACCAAAGGCAGGTAGCTTGGTCTTGCAACAAACAGTTTCTTCAGTTCGGGACTGTTACCAGAACTTACTTCCGGACAGTTACTTCTGTTACAAGACGGTTCCCAACATAAAGAAGATACATCGAAATCATTGTACAACGCAGATCGAAAATGAAAAGTGTTAGTAAGGCATCACAGGCTTGTCATGATTTGTCTTCCACACTGACGGCACAGAAACTCTGTGCTTCGGCAGCGCGAGTGTGGCTCCTCTGGTGTTACACAAGTCCATAGGCCACGGTAACCACTTTGCATCAGGTGGGCTGTGTGCTTGTCTGCCACCTAAATGGTATAAAAAAGAACGTTTTTCCGTCATGTCACTTTTATTTCTTTCATATTTTTATGGTTTGCAGGCCCTCGGTGACCGCTTGTTCCTTGACGGCGTTGGCAAGATGGCGCAGTTCCATGCAGCTAGATCTGGACAGCCAACCTACGTCTACAGATACGCTTACCGAGGATCCAAGACTTTGTCCAACGCACTGGCACGCAATAATGTTGACTATGGTAACGCCAGCCCTTCAAATAAGTGTCAATTTTTTAGTAGAATAAAATGTAATAAATGTGTAGGGGATTAACATGGGACTGTCGGCTCACCCCTATGGCTCATCACGCTTTAACGCGGGTTAGGCATCTGACATGTGAAATGTGGATTTTCACAGATGTGATTCACAGATGTGAATTAATACTCACATTTCACCAATAATTGTAGTCGGTCCCACGTAATAGTGGGTAAATCTATTGCCGTATTTCGGGCACTATTGTTGACTCGAGCCATGCATCAGAGGATGAGTTTGGGCTGTATAGATCTGTCTGATGTTAAACAGCCCTATCCTCTAGTCGCGTTGTACGACACCGCATGGGAAGAGATGGGATGGTCCAAATTCTGCTCTGCCGGGAACACGCGCCTATATTCCGCGCGAATATATATCTCTTACTTCATTAATTTTCAAAAAACTGTCCATTAGTTCTAGTGGACTTCTGGACATTCATGATTATTGCTCCGCTCCCTTGAGTAGAAACGTGATGATTTATAGCCTATAGCGTTCCTTGATATACAAACTATTCAAAACAAACCAGTTGTTCGTGGGATTAGAGCGTTCAACCAAATAATCTCTATATAACATTTTTTTTTTTATATATAGGACACGTCAATTGGACTTACTTGTACATTTTTATTGATTTGCATGTATTATTATTATCGAAATTTTTGACATTTTTATTGATTGCTATGTATTTAAATTGTTATAATTTCTACACGAATTATGTTTGTTGAGAAATAAATGAATTGAATTGAATTGAATTGAAAATTGAAACTTCGCCTTGCCTGATGGTAAGCTGAAGGCAAAGTCCCAGAAAAGAGGGTCACCATTACTTACACATACCGTGTGACAATGGTGATACTCAGCTTGACGGCCTCATCATATGCTTTTTCACGCCCCGCTTAAAGGACCCGAGACTGTAGGAAGAAGGAAACACGTGAGCTGGTAATGAATTCCAGGCCTTAATGGTGCGACAGAGGAAAGAGTCTCCGAACCGCTTGGTTCTTGATCGTATGTTCTGCACCGTATGCACGTAATATGTAAGGTGTTTTTGCTATATTGTGTTGCAGGAGTAAGTCATTCTGATGATGTTTTGTGGATCTTCAATATGTTGAAGCCAGAGACCGAAGGAGACTTTGCTATTATTGATGTACTCATAAACATGATCTACAGCTTCTCTACTTATGGGTAATATACATTCTTCTTTTTCATAGTTCTTCTTCAAATCCCCTTTATGGAATGGTAAAGGGGATTTTTCACTTTTTACGGGAGAGACTGCCTCCAGACATTTCAGTAATGAGAGGGAAGCCAGAGCTCACTGGCAAGATTTAGTGCTATCAGTGCTAAGACCAAAGGCTTGTCCTGTTTTGTCTTCTACACTGACAACACAGAAACTCTCTGTTCGGCAGCGCGAGTGTAACTCCCCTGGTGTTGCACACGTCCTTAGGTCATGGTAACCACTTTTAATCAGGTGGGCTGTGTGCTTGTCAGCCACCTAAGTGGTAAATAAAAAGAAAAGCCTACGCCAGAACCTCGACCGTTAATCAGCAGGCTTACAGGCTTGCACATGAGGTTGTTTGAATGTCATTTTATTTGATAGTGATGTGGTGTGATGTGGCTCTTTGCGTACACGCAGGATAAGCCCGTTGCATCCCGCCGCATCGCTTTGGATTCGCGTGAAATCGCTTCGCAATTCTGTTCGCTTTGAATCACCTACGTAGGATGTAGCCTTATATTGGCATATAAAAAAAAGTTAACCATCTATCCAATATATATTATAATAAACTATGCTTAATAAGGAACCTTATTCTTTCTCTTAGAACTCCAGTACTAGCCGAAGACGGACCTGCGTGGCTCCCAGTCAGGCCGTTTGCGAGACAGCTGGACTATCTCGACGTTTTGGCTCCTAATAAATTAGAGATGAACTCTTCTACCGACTTTGGACAGAACCAATTCTGGGATAAGCTAGGTTTCAGTGAGGGTGAAAACTACAGAGGATAGATTCTCAAGTTCATATACAGTCCGCAAAGAAGATATGTATACACTTTTAGATATAACTTCTATGATACTTATCTACTTTGCCGACTGTACACACAGCCAAAGACGAAATAGCTGTGCAAATTTACATTTATTGTGACCCTGCCCACATAACTCTTTGGCCGCGTATACAAACATGTTTCTAATAATTTTCAACAAGACATATAGGATATGAAACTGAAAGCATTTATGAGATTATATTATGTCATAAATAAAAATACAGACCGTAGAAAGCTTGATAGCAAGCGGGACCAGTTTTCTTTCCATTTTTAATTCACAAATGGGTCCCGCCTGCTATCAGAAATATAGTGTTATACCAACACACATACAATAGGAGTACGAGGTTTTAATGGCTGATCTCGCACTGTCTTCAATGTCCTTTTTTTTCCCTTTTTTTGACTAAAAGTGCACTCCGCCTCGAGGCTCGGTGGCCCTCTAGGCATGTCTCTGGATGGCTTCAATGGCCCTAACTGTGAAACGTGCAACTTCTTTTAGCTTAGCCTTTAGTTCAATTATAATATTATTTACTTCAATCTTCATCTTTCATTCATTTTTTATTTGAATTACGCTTGGTTATTATTTTTGACTTAATATTGACGCAATTATTAATGCAATTTTAATCTTTTATTTGTAATGTTATGTAGGCATATGCAATTTTGTATTCAATTTGTTTATACCTATAAAAAAAAAATAATGTGTTACAAATATATCACATTCAACTTTATTACAATTGCTCGTGGGTTGCAACGGATTTTTATGCTGAGTTTAACCCTTTAATAATCTCTTAAAACTATTGTAAGCATTGATTTGTATTTTGGTTGTAAGTACATGAAAGTATATAATTTATAAAAAGTACGTGAATTGTATTAAAGTGTCTATCAGCACAAAACATCAATTGTGTCAAATGGAGGTTGTCAATAAACATTTTTATTTATTAATTTCTTTCTTTTTTCTGAAAGCAAATAAGATTTTTTATACCACTTTGGTGGCAGATAAGCACACGGCCCATCTGATAGGAAAGTGGTTACTGTGGCCTATGGACGTGTGCAAAACCAAGGGAGTCACACTTGCGCTGCCAACAATGTAAGCACAGAGAGTTTCGGTGACGTCAGTGTAAAAAAGAAAGCTGGACATGGACAAGCTTTTGGTCTTCCCACTGACAGCACAAAAACATTCCAGGGAGCTCTGGCTACCCTACTCACCACCCGGGAACACAACACAAGGTTATTATAGCCACAGTATTCTATAGGGCTGTCGTACGTCCCCAGTCGGACTGCTCAATGGTTTCCTTCCTCCTACCTCCTACCCAAGTGTATTTTTATACCACTTAGGTGGCAGATAAGCACACGGCCCACCTGATGGGAATTGGTTACCGTAGCCTATGGACGAATACAACACAAGGGGTTTTATGCTCGTGCTGCTGACCCTGAATAAACAATGAGCGTGTGTAAGATGAAGTTTCCTTCATACCGCACAGTGCGCAGCGTTTCTAGTCGCAATGTGTGAGGGTGAACACTTTTTTTTTTTTTACGTGCGCAAAATCCCCACGGATACCTCCCCACCGGAGCCGGTGGGAGAGGTTATGTCGGACTCGAACCGACTAAAACGCACGCCGCCTGCGGGTCGCTTTGGTTGCCAAAGGTGAGGTTGACAGGCATATCCCTCGCACGCCGGCCGACCCAGGGCCATCTCTCACGATCTGGCCCTCTTCTCTCGGGTGTATTGGGGACTACAGAGTCCCCAACTCGTTCCCGGTAAACGGGGAGGCGCGTCAGGCGCGCCACCGCCGCGGCCTGCTTCTGCTATCTGCTTATGACGAGTGGTACGATGATAGAATGTAGCTGTGGGCATTATGTCTGCCTAAATAAACAGTTGATGACCTTTGAATGAAGTACTGCATCGATAACGTTGGGAGATGATACTAGTTATAATTTTAGTTAATAGGTAGTCATTGTCGTTTATTATTTGAGAGTAAAGTTAGAAGCTCCTATTATTTCCTTCTATTAATATTAATAGAAAAGCTTAAAACTAACTGTTATCAAGGTTCCTGGATGAGACGGTGATTAATTGTATTGTGAAGTTCGAATTTGGGACGGAATGCAAAAATTATACTCTATTTAGTTAGGTCCTTAACTAAAGAAAACAAATAAAATAAACTAACTAACTAACTAGTGGTTCAGTTTCGGTTTTTAGTAATGTAAAATGATACTTTAAACAGGAAAATAATAATAAACTATGTTTAAACATAGTTTATTATTTTTAAAATGTTTTATTTAAATAACACATTTAAAAAAAACATATCAAGATTGTCAACATTTCGTTAAGTAAGTAACCTAAACGAATGGAGTAAAGGTTTTTTTCCTTTGTATTTAATTATTTATTAGAATACATAGAGCGGTAGCCTAGTGGTATGGGTAATGGACTGCTGAGACGAGGTCTCGGGTTCGATCCCAGTTTTTACCATGGCACACACCAATGACTTTTCGATGCTTTTCGCAGTTAAGTGTGTATTTATCGCAGGTTTATAAGTGCCCGGTTAATGGCAATAGGCACTCCACTATTACCTTGGGACCTAAACATAAACTGGCGAAATGTGGGTGCTAGCACCTCTGCCTACCTCTTCGGGGACATAGGCGTGAGTTTATGTTATGTTATGTAATACTACAATACAAATATAACATAATGTACCGCTGAAGCTAATGGAGCTTGTGTGCACATGTGATTCCCACTTTAGTAGGTAGGTAAGTACATAAATAAATTACAACCAATCGGAAACATAATACGCACCTATACAGTTCATAATGTACTGCCATCAAAGTCGCATTTTCTAACAGAACTGCAGTTTTATTCCTGTAGATGTTACAATTATGTCAAAAAATAGGCTATGAGCTTACCCAAATGAGTTTGACACCTATAATAATAATAATAATCTTTATTTGTGAATGTGGTTGTTTACAGATATAATAATAACATGATATACATGTGATGCCTCATCATATTCTGCTATTTGTGGCGTACAAATTATCTGGTTAGGATGTCATATTTAAATTAAACTATTGCATGCATGTTTTTAACAATTCAAATTATGTTATTAATTATTATTTTTATACTATTGTGACACAATTATTACAAGGTCTTTAGGTTTCTTTAGTATTTCGTGAGGCGATTTCCACGAATAGCCACCACTTGCGGAGTGGTTATATGGGACTCCCCTTGTCATCAAATGGAAGGCGTGTGAGGTGGCCCATTTTATTTCTTTTAAATTTTATTTAAAGGCACATAGGTGGACTTAACGCCACAGATATTCTCTACCAGTCAACCAAAGGTGGTGCAGAGAAAGACTCAGGAGGTGCATTATTGAGTGTAATATTATAGAGAGAATATACCATATGTCACCCTGGCAGAAGAAGGCCGCGACGGTGGCCCGCATTGCGCGCCTCCCCGTATCCGGGGACGAGTTGGGGACTCTGTAGTCCCCACACCCGAGAAGAGGGCGAGATCGTAAGAGATGGCCCTGGGTCGGCCGGGGTGCGAGGGATATGCCTGTCAACGTCACCTTCGGCAACCAAAGCGACCCACAGGCGGCGTGCGTTTTAGTCGGTTCGAGTCCGACCTAACCTCTTCCACCGGCTCCAGTGGGACGTATCCGCGGGGATTTTGCGCACGTAAAATAAAACCATAGGTAATACAGGCACAAGAATTGTATAAAGTAATATATTGGTACGTACATACCTACACATAAGAGAGATATGTATAATATGATAAAGTAGGTCTGTACATTATGATATAGGTACATATAATATACATAATATAAATAAATGAAGTAGATAATAGAAGTAAAATACATAATATACATATAATAAGTAGATGTCACCCTCACACTGTGCAAAATATAGGTACGAGCAAGAACCAAGCGGTTCGGACACTCTTTTCTTTGCCGCACCACCAAGACCTGGAATTCATTACCAACACACGTGTTTCCTTCTTCCTACAGTCCCGGGTCCTTGGGGACGAGTTGGGGACTCTGTAGTCCCCACACCCGAGTAGAGGGCCAGATCGTGAGAGATGGCCCTGGGTCAGCCGGAGTGCGAGGGATATGCCTGTCAACCTCACCTTCGGCAACGAAAAACGACCTACATGTGGCGTGCGTTTTGGTCGGTTCGAGTCTGACATAACCTCTTACACCGGCTCCGATGAGGGGGTATCCGTGGGGACTTTGCGCACGTAAAAAGAAAATCCCGGGTCCTTTAAGCATCTAATGAGGCCGCCTTGCTGAGTGCCGCCATTGTAACATTACTTAGTGTCTGTAATGGTGACCCTCTTTGCCTTTAGCTCAATGGCCCTAACTGTGAAACGTGCAACTTCTTTTAGCTTAGCCTTTAGTTCAATTATAATATTATTTACTTCAATCTTCATCTTTCATTCATTTTTTATTTGATTTACGCTTGGTTATTATTTTTGACTTAATATTGACGCAATTATTAATACAATTTTAATCTTTTATTTGTAATGTTATGTAGGCATATGCAATTTTGTATTCAATTTGTTTATACCTAATGTGTTACAAATATATCACATTCAACTTTATTACAATTGCTCGTGGGTTGCAACGGATTTTTATGCTGAGTTTAACCCTTTAATAATCTCTTAAAACTATTGAAAGCATTGATTTGTATTTTGGTTGTAAGTACATGAAAGTATATAATTTATAAAAAGTACGTGAATTGTATTAAAGTGTCTATCAGCACAAAACATCAATTGTGTCAAATGGAGGTTGTCAATAAACATTTTTATTTATTAATTTCTTTCTTTTTTCTGAAAGCAAATAAGATTTTTTTATACCACTTTGGTGGCAGATAAGCACACGGCCCATCTGATAGGAAAGTGGTTACTGTGGCCTATGGACGTGTGCAAAACCAAGGGAGTCACACTTGCGCTGCCAACAATGTAAGCACAGAGAGTTTCGGTGACGTCAGTGTAAAAAAGAAAGCTGGACATGGACAAGCTTTTGGTCTTCCCACTGACAGCACAAAAACATTCCAGGGAGCTCTGGCTACCCTACTCACCACCCGGGAACACAACACAAGGTTATTATAGCCACAGTATTCTATAGGGCTGTCGTACGTCCCCAGTCGGACTGCTCAATGGTTTCCTTCCTCCTACCTCCTACCCAAGTGTATTTTTATACCACTTAGGTGGCAGATAAGCACACGGCCCACCTGATGGGAATTGGTTACCGTAGCCTATGGACGAATACAACACAAGGGGTTTTATGCTCGTGCTGCTGACCCTGAATAAACAATGAGCGTGTGTAAGATGAAGTTTCCTTCATACCGCACAGTGCGCAGCGTTTCTAGTCGCAATGTGTGAGGGTGAACACTTTTTTTTTTTTTACGTGCGCAAAATCCCCACGGATACCTCCCCACCGGAGCCGGTGGGAGAGGTTATGTCGGACTCGAACCGACTAAAACGCACGCCGCCTGCGGGTCGCTTTGGTTGCCAAAGGTGAGGTTGACAGGCATATCCCTCGCACGCCGGCCGACCCAGGGCCATCTCTCACGATCTGGCCCTCTTCTCTCGGGTGTATTGGGGACTACAGAGTCCCCAACTCGTTCCCGGTAAACGGGGAGGCGCGTCAGGCGCGCCACCGCCGCGGCCTGCTTCTGCTATCTGCTTATGACGAGTGGTACGATGATAGAATGTAGCTGTGGGCATTATGTCTGCCTAAATAAACAGTTGATGACCTTTGAATGAAGTACTGCATCGATAACGTTGGGAGATGACACTAGTTTTAATTTTAGTTAATAGGTAGTCATTGTCGTTTATTATTTGAGAGTAAAGTTAGAAGCTCCTATTATTTCCTTCTATTAATATTAATAGAAAAGCTTAAAACTAACTGTTATCAAGGTTCCTGGATGAGACGGTGATTAATTGTATTGTGAAGTTCGAATTTGGGACGGAATGCAAAAATTATACTCTATTTAGTTAGGTCCTTAACTAAAGAAAACAAATAAAATAAACTAACTAACTAACTAGTGGTTCAGTTTCGGTTTTTAGTAATGTAAAATGAGACTTTAAACAGGAAAATAATAATAAACTATGTTTAAACATAGTTTATTATTTTTAAAATGTTTTATTTAAATAACACATTTTAAAAAAACATATCAAGATTGTCAACATTTCGTTAAGTAAGTAACCTAAACGAATGCAGTAAAGGTTTTTTTCCTTTGTATTTAATTATTTATTAGAATACATAGAGCGGTAGCCTAGTGGTATGGGTAATGGACTGCTGAGACGAGGTCTCGGGTACGATCCCAGTTTTTACCATGGCACACACCAATGACTTTTCGATGCTTTTCGCAGTTATGTGTGTATTTATCGCAGATTTATAAGTGCCCGGTTAATGGCAATAGGCACTCCACTATTACCTTGGGACCTAAACATAAACTGGCGAAATGTAGGTGCTAGCACCTCTGCCTACCTCTTCGGGGACATAGGCGTGAGTTTATGTTATGTTATGTAATACATACAATACAAATATAACATAACTTAATGTACCGCTGGAGCTAATTGAGCTTGAGTACAATACATGTGATACCCTCCACTTCACTCACATCACATCACTTTAGTAGGTTTGTAAATTTTTTATATTTTTTTATATAGGACACGTCAATTGGACTTCGCCTTGCCTGATGGTAAGCTGAAGGCAAAGTCCCAGAAAAGAGGGTCACCATTATTTACACATACCGTGTGACAATGGTAACACTCAGCTTGACGGCCTCATCATATGCTTTTTCACGCCCCGCTTAAAAGACCCGGGACTGTAGGAAGAAGGAAACACGTGAGCTGGTAATGAATTCCAAGCCTTAATGGTGCAACAGAGGAAAGAGTCTCCGAACCGCTTGGTTCTTGATCGGATGTTTTGCACCGTGTGCGGATGACATCTAAGACCTGCACGTGTTGTCCTGTGTAGGAAAGGGGAGGGTGGGACTAATTGGAAGAGCTCATCAGAACACTCCCCATGGTACAGACGGTAAAATACAGCCATGGACGCAACATCTCTACGCAGCTGTAAAGGTTCTAGGGTGTTCGTGATCTCGGGATTCCCAATGATGCGGACCGCACGTCGCTGCAACCTGTCGAGAGCATCTAGTAAGTACTTTGCTGAACCATCCCAGAGATGCGAGCAGTATTCCACACAGGAGCGAATTTGTGTCTTGTATAGAAGACACCGCTGCTCCGGCGTGAAGAATCGTCTCACTCTGTTCAGGACTCCGAGTTTTCATGAGGCTGTTTTGATGATACTTTCGATGTAATTTTTGTTATTCAGGTTGCAGTGAACATCCATACCTAGGATATTGAGATTGTCCTGCAGTGGCAGTGGCGTGCTCTGAAGAGTGGGGAGGGGAAGGAAAGAAGATACTTTTGCTGTAAACGCACATGCCTGCGTCTTCTTGGCACTGAACTCAACCAGGTTCTCAGAGCCCCATTGAGAAATGTGATTCAGGATCCCGTCAAGCTCAGTGACAAGAAGCTGCCTTTTCTCTGCGATATCTGACTGCTTGGCCGCAGGATGTCCGTGATAACTCCCATGTAAAGTGCTATCGTCTGCATAACAATGAACATTGCCGGTAGACAGCATGTCGTTGATATGCAGGAGAAAGAGAGTGGGTGATAAGACGGACCCCTGGGGCACGCCAGCATTTACATGCAGAAACTCCGAAGCTCGTCCGTCACAAAGGACGCAAATACGGCGCCCCTGCAGGAAGCTAGCAACCCAGTTGCACAGCCTAGAAGGCAGACCAAAGGCAGGTAGCTTGGAAAGAAGCGATTTGTGCCAGACTCTATCGAAAGCTTTGGCGATGTCAAGACTAATTGCCAGTGACTCGCCGTGCTTGTCCATAGCCTCACCCCAAAGATGGGTAACGTATGCTAGAAGATCACCCGTTGACCGTTTCGGTCTGAAGCCATATTGCCGGTCATTAATTAAGGAGTGATCCACTAGGTGCCGCATGAGCTGTTTGTTAATTATGTGCTCGAACACTTTGCACAGCACTGAGGTGACGGCTATGGGTCGATAGTTGGCTGAGCTTGTCTGAGCTTGTCTGAGCGATCCCCCTTCTTGGGAATCGGCTGAACGTTCGCCTCTTTCCAAGGCAAAGGCACTGTACCCGAACTGTAGGACAGCCGGTACAGGTGCGTAAGCATTGGAGTCAACTCCGCTGCACATTTTTTCAAAAGTACCGCTGGAATACCATCCGGACCACTGGCTTTCCGGACATCGAGTTATTGCAGCAATGCACGTACACCGCGTTGCCTGATATGAATATCAGGCATCGCGTGGTCACTGTCGGGTAGTGTTGGTGGCTGCGTACCACAATCATCGATTCGGGAGTTGGCCGCAAAGAGATTAGCCAGCAGATTTGCCTTCTCTTGCGGCTCATGGGCCAGGGATCCATCAGGGTTACGCAGCGGAGGCAGCGAAGGCTGACGGAAGTTGGCTTGCACAGCTTTAGCCAGTCGCCAGTAGCCACGGCTTCCCGTGGGATGCATCACTAGCTCCTGACCAAGCCGCGCTATGCGCAGGGCATCCGCTCTTACGTAGGCCCTTCTACAGACCTTTGTGGCTCTGTTGTACGCCGTCTTGAAGTGGCCCAGATTGGGATGGCGCGTGTCGCGCGCCCTTACCCAAGCGCGGTACGCAGACTGTTTTTGTTCAACAGCTTCCGCGCACTCGCGCCCGAACCAAGGGCGCACCCCGCGGTCACCGGTGATATCGGTGTATGAGATATAGTATTCCATACCCAGACCGATCTCACCGGCGACAGCAGTAGCACAATCCGATGGGTTCTTACCTTCAAAGCAGCGCTCAACCCACCGGATGGACGCAAAATAGTCACGAAGTCCATCCCAGTCCGCTGACGAGTAGTGCCAGAGACGCCGCTTCCCCTGCACGGGTCGTGGGGGCGCTACAATAGGCACCGTGGAACAGACCAGGCAGTGGTCGGAGTTGCCTAAAGCGGCTCGCACCGATACACTGTACCGGTCCGGATCACTCGTCAGCAGAAGGTCTAGCAGAGAAGGTGCTAGGCCCGACCTTCTTGGTATCCTAGTGACCTCGTGCACCAATTGGGTCAGGCCGTGCGCCAGAGCAAATGCGTGGGCGGCTCTTCCCGCATGGTCTGTTTTGTTGTAATAAATTACAATTAACATTAAAAAAATTACAAGCAATCGGAAACATAGTACGTACCTACACAGTTCATAATGTACTGCCATCAAACTCGTATTTTCTAACAGAATTGCAGTTTTATTTCTGTAGATAAATAAATAATAAATAAATAAATATTCTACAACATTCTACACAACGCTATCTAGACCCATGGTAAGCATGTTACAATTATGTCATAAAATAGGCTATGAGCTTACCCAAATGAGTTTGACACCTATTTTCTTTCGTATTTCGTGCGGCGATTTCCACGAATAGCCACCACTTGCGGAGTGGTTATATGGGACTCCCCTTGTCCATCCTATTGACATCTCAAATGCTTTTAATGATTATTATATTGACAAAATCAAACCGTTAAATACAATACATAAGTTCCAGTATAGACAATATTTGACCACTCAACTTCATTCAATGTTTATGAAACCCTGTGTAGGTACCCGATGACGTAAAACTTATTATAAAATCCCTAAAAAACACTAACAGTGTCGGACATGATGACGTATGTACTAAGGCAATTAAATACGTTATTGACTATATCCAAACTCCTCTTTGTCACATTATAAATTCATCGATTGAAACTGGCACTTTCCCTGATAATTTGAAAGTAGGCATTGTTAAACCCGTGCATAAAAAAATAGTAAAGTACATATTGAAAACTACAGATCTATTGCTTTGCTATCAATACTCACCGAAATTTTAGAAAAATATTTATTTAATGATCTCAATGATTATTTGGAGTCTCACGACATTCTAGTCAAGGAACAAAAAGGTTTTCGCCGAGACAAGACTATAAATCTTGCTATTTATGATTTTTTGGAAACAATTATTTCTAATGTTGATAAAAGAATACCAATATGTGGTATATTTATGGACATGGCCCAAGCATTTGACTATGTGGATCATGACATTATGTTGTACAAACTTGAGACTTACGGCATAAGGGGGCACATTTTGAAAATGATCGAATCTTACTTAAGAAATCGCACTCAATACACTCAATTAACTAGAATAAATGTCAAGACGAAGACGGAGAATACTTATCTCTCTAACAGTCGTATAATACAATATGGTGTACCTCAGGGAAGTGTTCTCGGTCCACTGCTATTTAAAATATATGTTAATGATCTCCCAAAAGCAACATCTAACCCAATAACGCTCTTTGCGGATGATAGCACGGTTGCAATCAAATGTCATGACGCAAAGACTTATGAGCGTGATATGAATGCCATTGTCGAATGGTTGGACGCCAATAATTTGAAGGCCAACATTGGGAAAACTCAGGTGATGCACTTTAGCCAGCGTGAATCTGCTCTGGTACCTAAAGTCAAATACAAAAGCGAGCCAGTTGTTGTAGTACAGACAGCAAATTTCTTGGTATCCATATAGATAATAAATTATCATTGAAACCGCACATACAACAAATATGCAAAAAAATTAATAAATCGGTCTATGCTAGTAGTCTCAGCGCTGAGGTGTGGTGTAATATATTGGGGAAACTCCACTGATGTAGATCTTATATTTAAGGCACAGAAACGGTGTATCAGAGCTATGTTCGGACTGCAGACGATTGAAAGCTGTAGACCTCTATTTGTGAAACATACAATTTTAACTGTTGCAAGTCTGTATATATACGAGGTCACACTATTTGTTAGACTAAATCTAAACTTATTTGAGCAAGCCTCACAAAATAGTAACAGATCGCAGCGAGATACGTATCGATTGTGCATACGTAAGACCAATACAGCGTTAATGCACAAAAGCGTATTCCATATGGCTGCAGTGCTATATAATAAATTGCCCAAAGAATTGAAGGAACTAAATTTAATTCAATATGTTTGTTATGTTTGGCACGGAAATATTGACATCCAATGTTATGAAATTTTCCATATTAAATTGCAAATTCTTAGCTTCTAATCTTATAAACAAATATCGTCATAATATGTGTGAAGTTATTGCATGCCAATCTGGCTGAAATATGGTGGAACCTAAATGTATTTACTTGTAACCTGTGTACCCATATATCGCAATAAATTGATTTGATTTGATTTGATTTGTCATCAAATGGAAGGTGTGTGAGGTGGCCCATTTTATTTATTTTAAATTTTATTTAAAGGCACATAGGTGGACATAACGCCACAGATATTCTCTACCAGTCAACCGAAGGTGGTGCAGAGAAAGACTCAGTAGGTGCATTATTGAGTGTATTATTATAGAGAGAATATACTATGTGTATACATGTCACCCTGGCAGAAGCAGGCCGCGGCGGTGGCCCGACTCGCGCGCCTCAACGTGTCCGGGGACGAGTTGGGGACTCTGTAGCCCCACACCCGAGTAGAGGGCCAGATCGTGAGAGATGGCCCTGGGTCAGCCGGGGTGCGAGGGATATGCCTGTCAACCTCACCTTCGGCAACCAAAAACGACCCACAGGCGGCGTGCGTTTTGGTCGGTTCGAGTCCGACATAACCTCTTACACCGGCTCCGAAGAGGGGGTATCCGTGGGGACTTTGCGCACGTAAAAAAGAAATCCCGGGTCCTTTAAGCATCTGATGAGGCCGCCTTGCTGAGTGCCGCCATTGTAACATTACTTAGTGTCTGTAATGGTGACCCTCTTTGCCTTTAGCTTACCATCAGGCGACGTGAAGTCAAGTTGGCGTGTCCTAGATAAAAAAAAATAGGTGCACATAAATATACATATTTCTCACACTTGGAGCCATCCCCGGTTAGTACACTTAGTAAGTACAGCCACTTAGTAAATACACATACTGGTTTACCATACTTATTTGAACAGCTCGAGTTTTTGTCTTACTCCATGACTTTACATTTTGATTACAAATATTTATTTATTTAAAGAACGTGATTGTATCTTTATTTTTCCTTCCTTAGTACCTATATCGAGTGTCATGTAATCGTGACATGTTTGCTATAATTGTTGCGACATTACATTTAAAACTCAATAAAGGAAGATACTGTTTACTGTGTGAGTAGGGTAGCCAGAGCTCACTGGAGAATTTGTGCTGTCAGTGGGATGACTAAAGGCTTGTCCTGCTTTGTCCTCTACACTGACGGCACAGAAACTCTGTGCTTACAGGATCGGCAGAGCGAGTGTTGCTCCTTTGATATTACACACATTCATAGGCTACGGTAACCATTTTCCATCAGGAGGGCCGTGCGCTTGTCTGCCACCTAAGTGGTATAAAAAAAAAAATCTATCCCACATTGAGTCTCCCCGACTCTGGCTACCATACTAATCGCCGGGCGATTAGTATGGTAGCCAGAGCTCACTGGAGAGTTTGTGCTGTCAGTGGGAAGACTAAAGGCTTGTCCTGCTTTGTCTTTTACACAAACGGCACAGAAATGTTCTGTTCTTACAGGGTCGGCAGCGCGAGTGTGACTCCTTTGCTGTTACAAACATCCATATGCCACGATAACCACTTTCCATCAGGTCGGTCACTTGATGGTAAGCTAAAGGCAAAGTATCAGGCAAGAGGGTCACAGGGACACTAAGTAAAGTTGCAATGGTGGCGCTCAGCAGTAAATATATAGATAGATACATATGTTTAAACAAATAAATATGATTTGATTTCATTTGATATGAAATTAAGTATTGGGGTAGATTAGACCTTGAAACCAACATCCACGAGGACGGAGCCGCGGGTGATAACTAGTGTTATATATGTCTTACCGACATAATATAAAACACTAGTGTTTTATAGTTGACGTTAGTTTGTTTTTCTGATATTATCTATGGTCAGTGACTACGAACTATTATCACCAACGTTTAATTACCTGCATGCCCTCAAGTCAACGAAAGGCAAACAAGGTCTATTTGCGTGCCAAGCCAAACAGTTCATCGCGAGAGGCCTGCGCAGACGCACGCGTGTTGCTATCACGATATTATACCGGCATTATGATTTTAAAATTATTTTTACTCTGTGTTATTACGGGTCTGGTGGCTGCTGAGGGTCCAAATCCCACAGTTAGGATACCCCATGGTGTTTTAGAGGGTGCTTGGAAGGTGTCTACGAAAGGAAGGTCATATGCCAGCTTTCAAGGTGTACCTTATGCACGACCTCCTATCGGAAAATATAGATTTAAGGTAAGTAGATAATATTTCTATTACCCAAATATCCTGACTAAATTGTGCCCAGGGGTCCGCCTGCTTACTGTGGTTTTCCCGATCTTCTTATGAAAATTATCCTGTATAATCCATGATCTGGTCTACTTATATGATCATTTTCATCCAAATTCGTTCAACAGTTTACGAACGAAGAACAAACATCCAAACGTCTATAATTTCACATATAAAATAATAGCCGCATGGTTCCCGGCCAAAAAATTTGTACTACTCCATCTCGTCCCATGAGGTGTCGTACAAGGCGACTAAGGGATAGGGCTGTTGAACATCAGACAGATTTATACAGGCCAGACTCTCAGCCTCAGACGCATGGCTTGCGTCAACAATAGTGCCCGGAAGACGGCAATAGGCTCACCCCCTATTACGTGAGACCGAATTCAATGATTGGTGAAATGTGGGTGTTAATTCACTTCAGCCTTACCCTCCGGGGATAAAGGCGTGATTGTATGTACGTATGTATAATATTGGTAAGATATACCTACTCATGTTTTAATATATCTGAAAGGAAAGCAGAAGTTTATAAACACCCACATTTGTTGATTTATGTTTTTCGGGGCCACAATTATCCACGAGGTAAAAATAATCTAGCATTTTTAATAGGAAAATTTTATATATTTACTGATGACTGTGAATGAATAGTTTTTTTTTAATGTTATTGATTTTTTAAACTTTTAATTTTTAATTGACTACCTATGACTATGTTGACATTTTGTAGGTAGATTGTAAGCACTTTTCAGACATTTTCTTTATCAATTTCAATTATTATATTATTTTTGTATAACAATCAGCCAAAGCTGTGCATATCTATAATTAGTGTAGTACATACCTAATAACATCTTGCATCAGTACTCATAAGACAATGTTTGTGTATACACTGTTGATATGCCTAAATAAATAAATAAAAATAAATAGATGAATGGAATACAACCACCTTCGGGAAGAAAATCTGGTTCTTTTATTAGACTTCGCCGAAGACCACTTGGCGTTAGTACTGGTTGCCGAGCGCGAGCGCTTGATCTGCCGCCGACTCCTTCTGTGACCAAATATTGCTCGAGAAGGAGGCGGGGGCCGGAAGAAACTTAGGTCCCTTCCGTCCAGCATAGTGCACAATGTATGTAGGCGACTCTGGTATCGGAGGTCATTAAACAACCTTTGTCCTCCATGAGCGTGGGCCTGGGGGTCACAGGTGAAACCGCCTATCACTCTAGCAGAATCAGGCCGATACGGCAGCACGATCCGCGTCCCTCCCACTTTTTCTGGGGAAAAATGGGGACGCTGTAGTCCCACACCCGATGGGGAGTTCTATGGCCCTAGATCAGACGGAGTGTGGGAGGGATATGCCAGAGGTTACCTCGCCACTGGCTATTGATGGCCTGGTAACTGGTGATTATATCGGGCTTGAACCGACCAACATCGCACGGCCGTCTTCCGTGCGATGTTGGTCGGTTCAAGCCCGACATAATCACCCTGTCCGATGTGGATTTCTGCACGTTAAAAAAAGTCTCGGTTGGAGCCAAAGTTTACACTTGTGAATGATTTTATTTCACAGTCACGTTTTTTTTCTCTTTCATTTTCACGCACATTCACACCATATTTCCGTAGCCAATTTTTTTAGTTCGAAATACAACAACTGGATTATTTTAGTCTATCGGGCACGTTTCCAGCTGTTACTGGGAATTTTCTTAAGGAAAACTCAATAATACTTTACCGGGGCATCGACTCAAGATATGACAACATGGGTGCTTGTGAGTTGTGACCCTAGTTGACATATCTTTTTTATTTATTTTTATTTATTTATTTTCCTTATGTTTGACGGTGGTGGTCCGGTGGAAGGTAGGTGACCATTACAGGTTGCCCCAATGCGGCAGTTAGTAAATTGTACATTGTAAATCTTAACCTATTCTACTAACTATAACTTATAACTAATTCTAACTATTCTATAACTTACTAGCAGCCCGTCCCGGCTTCGCACGGGGTAGACAATTATTTATTTTTGGAAATTTGGATATAAAACACTTTTTTCACAAATATTTTTATTTATTAAAAAAATATTATTATTATTAATTATTTATTAAAAAAAATCCCACAGTTATATTTGTATGTAAGTCTATTTATGTTCAATTTCTTTGAAGTGGCGGGCACTTAAATAAGTAATATTTGCCGCCGCGATGCCCGGCGCGCTTTTCAGACTGCATCGCAAACAACGGCGCTATGGCGGTTTTGTTTACTGTTTGAATTTTTTAATTCGTAATATCTTTTGAATGGAAAGTCCAATTTAAATAATTTAAAAACTATTTTATAGGTAGTTAAATGGTCTTGACCATAAAATAATTTATTTGGATAAGGATTAATATAAACACATAAATAGCATGGTTTGAATTTGGTTAGCATTTTCATTAATGTTTAAAATGAAAAAAGTTGTTGTAGTGACATAACTACAATAGTTGGACATATGCTACCGCGGAGGTTTTTGTAGACATTATGATGTTCTTCAATATTGTTGAACATTATTTTGTTCTATCGCTAATAGTTTCGACAGTGCATTCGACGAAAGACATTTTAAGACTCATTTTTCTACACCTTCGGTTACATTGTTCAAATTTTACCAAGGATCCCTAATTTTTTTCAAATGAAATGTAGCCTATGTCAAATTGGAAGAATGTAGCATTCTATTGGTGAAAGAATTTTTTAAATCGGCCCAGTACTTTTTGAGCCTATTCATTACAAACATACAAACATACAAAAATAGGTACAAATCTTTCCTCTTTATAATATTAGTGTAGATAACTAATGACATACAAAGATGCCCTTGTGAACTCACTCAGAGAACCCGTAAACATGTCCACTATTTCGGATATCATATTGAGGGCGTTATTGAGGGCGGCATTTGGAGATAATTTTTAATATTTATTTGGTTATATTCCTGTAGGTTCAATAAATTATTTGACTGAGTTCACTGCAACCCCACCCCGCCCTTGATATCTAAAAAATAAAATTGTATTCCTCTGACAAATACACAATTTTACCTTAATTACCGTTTTAATGGACTAAGTATATACTCGTAGCTTCATTTCATGTACTGATAAATATAGTTAAAAGTAGGCACTAGGTATATCTTGATTTTTGATATTTGATTGAAAACTAATTGTCTTTGGTCATGTCATATAATCACGCCTTTATTCCCAGAGGGTTAGGCAGAGGTGAATTAACACCCACATTTCACCAATCATTGAATTCGGTCCCACGTAATAGGGGGTGAGCCTATTGCCGTCTTCCGGGCACTATTGTTGGCTCAAGCCATACATATGAGGCTGAGTCTGGGCTATATATACCTGTCTGATGTTGAACAGCCCTATCCCTTAGTCGCCTTGTACGACACCGCGTGGGAAGAGATGGGGCGGTCCAAATTCTACTCTGCCGGGAACCACGCGGCTTGTCTTTGATCATATAACAAATTATCCATTGTCAATACAATAACTTGTATGGCCAATTATAATGTGTGCGGAACGCGTAAGAATAATCGCAAGCTGTCTTCGTAGTAATGAGTATGACATCAGGTAGGTATTCATCCTATTCAACCTTCCAATACGTCACCAATCATTATTTAACGAAATTTATAGTGACCGACCTTGGCGATATTACAATTTTGGAAGTCATTAATAAACGAGATTTTCTGCTATGATCAAAACTGGTAGATCTACTATGCTTCATTCGTTTAACTACCTACTTAACTAAACGTAAATAATCTCTATGTATGTTCTTTCTTCTTTGACGAATATTTGAATGGCAAATTGTAATGAAAGTGACTATATTGCATTACAACTAATTAAACTTATATACTATTTAATTTTAAATTTTGACACAACTAAACCATTTAACATTATTAAATTCGAAATTAATTGCGTTATTAATCAGTAGCTACTCCTATAAAATGTATTTTATTTTTAAGCTTATATTGTAAATTTGCATGCCTTTTAGGTGGAATGCGGAATGATCAAACTTTTAAACCAATGTACCAACAATTTGTACCTGTGTTCGTAAATAAAGATGAAATTGAAATTGAAATTCATATGTTTTAATAAAAACTCAGTTTATTAATATTTTTCTGTTTAAAATATTATTAAAAAACTAGAAAGCGACATTTAACCACTAGTCAGTTAGTTAGCCTAGTTTATTTGTTTAGTATGTTTTTATAAAAGTCGCTACAAGATTGTTTGCTTTTAGTACAGATTAATAAATGGTCTTTTAGTACCCAACCGAATGGAGTAGATATAGTTAATTCTAAGACATGTCATCAATTTAATCTGGAAGACTTATGTGATGAGGGCAACCAAAAACTTGTACAATAGACAAAATCTTTTTAATAGCCCTTGGTAAGATAAATATTGGCAATAGGCTCGCCACCTATTACATTGGGACCTAAACATAAACTGGCGAAATGTGGGTGCTAGCACCTCTGCCTACCCCTTCGGGGATATAGGCGTGAGTTTATGTTATGTCATGGTAAGATAAATTTGTATGTAAAAGTGCAACCACATCTCCTTTGTCAACTGAAGATCCTATTGCTCCTTCTGCCTCAAATTAGACATCAAGGGTATCTTCCACTTTAGTGACACACGACTACATACATACATACAAGGAAATTGGACATCACGGTATTTCCTAGTGCGACTGGGGAAGTACCTCCGCCCTACAGAATACCACGGCTATAATAACCTCGTGTTGTTTTTCTGACGGTGAGTAGGCTGGCCAAAGCTCACTGGAGAGTTACTGTGCTGTCAGTGGGAAGACCAAAGGCTTTTTCTGCTTTGTCTTCTACAGAAACTTTCTATGCCTACAGGGTCGCGTCTATGGGCCACGGTAACCACTTTCCATCGGATGGACCGTGTGCTTATCTGCCGCCTGAATATTTTTTATACCACTTCCATGGCCTATGGACGCATGCAACTCCAGAGGCGTTACACTTGCGCTGCCAATTCTGAAGAAACCTTCTAATGCGCCTCTTTAAGTACCCCATTTGTAGGCGCTTGGTAATACTCACGCTTTTTTCTCTCCGGGGTAAGCAGAAATAGCAGCCCATCATCTAAGATAATCTATACCCTTACACACTTTACCAGCTTCCTGTAATATCCTATCATTAAACCTTTTTTGCATTTTTTTACGTGCGAAAAATCTCCACGGAACACCCCCCGCCGGAGCCGGTGGGAGAGGTTATTTCGGACTCGAACCGATAAAAAACGTTTTTGGTTGCCGAAGGTGAGGTTGACAAGCATATCCCTTGCACCCTGGCCGACCCAGGGCCATCTCTCTCGCGAGTGTGGGGACCACAGAGTCCCCAACTCGTCCCCGGGAACGGGGAGGCGCGCCAAACACGCCGCAGCCGCGGCCTGTTCTGCCAGTGTGACAGGCGGCTCCACCCGTCACCCCTAGGGCTGCGCTCATGGGGGACGGAGGTCGTTCATCGACCTCGGACGCTCAAGTTACCTCAGTACGCAGGCAGCTTGGCTTGCGATCCTCCTTCGCTCGCGCTGCAGCTTCCGCCCCACTTCCTCCTTCAAGAGCAGAACTTGCTCGCAGAAGGAACTTTTTATGCATTATAGCCATTATAGCGACAATAATAATATACATAAAGGCCTTTTTTGCATTCACTTGAAATATAGGCATCACTAAACGTTTAACTATTACACTGTTACCGTAATATAATCAGTTTATTTAACACAATTTTATTAGAAAAACTGTTTATTATCACAACCTTATCGCTCGCATATTTTAGTGGTCAATTATTACCTATGAATTAATTCGTTTGGGTGCTCCCTATGTTTCTCCTCATCGATGTCACTGTGGTGAGAGAGTCAACAGCCTTGGGCATCACGACTTATCATGCGGCAGGAACGCAGGTCGCATGTCATGTCATGCACATGTCATTTAAATGACATTATCCACCTGGCTCTAGTCACCGCCGGCATTTAGCCATACTTGAACCAGTTGGTTTGGTGTGCAACGATGGCAAGAGACCGGACGGTGTCTTTGGTTCCTTGGAAGATGGGTAGGCCTTTGGTGTGGGACGCAACATGCGTCGACACCCTTGCCCCTTCCCATCTTCCAACTACGACGGATTGCGCTTGTGCTGCTGCGTGTGCTTGTGCTGAACGCACAAATTATGATAACAAACACTTACAAATTTGAGCCGTTTGGGCTTAAAACGCTGGGTTCGTGGGGTCCGAGCGCATGGTTGCTATACAAAGTTATGGCCTCTTTTTCGCTCAACGGATTGGCATTGCCATCCAACGGGGCAATGCACGCACGCACATTACCAGTCGACATCATTGGGGAGGAATTTCTCGATGCTTAATTTTAACCTTTTGTATCCTATTTTATATTCTTGTAAATATTAGTTTGTATCTTACTACTTATGCTCAATTAATGTCATTTAAATGCTTAAATTTGTATATTTTTACATAAAGTAACTATAAACTTACCAGTTGAGCATAAAAATGAATAAATTTTGAATATAAATAAGAAATAAAATGATTCGAAGTATACCTATGAATTTTTTTTTATACCACTTGGCAGACAAGCATACGGCCCACCTGATGGAAAGTGGTTACCGTGTCCTATGGACGTTTGTAACACCAGTGCAGTCACTGTTGCGCTGCCAACCCTGTAAGTACAGAGTTTCTGTGCCGTAAGTGTAGAAGACAAAGCAGGACAAGCCTTTAGTCTTCCCACTGACAGCACAATTTCTCCAGTGAGCTCTGGCTTCCCTACTCACCGCTGGGAACACAACACGTAGTTATTATAGCCGCGGTATTCTGTAGGGCGGAGGTACTTCCCCAGTCGGACTGCTCATTTGGGCGGAAATACCACCGTGTCCTACCTCCTAAAAAAAATCCTTTATGGACCTTACTTCATTTTTTCCTTCGAAATATACCCACTATTTTTTTAAATGCATAAAGTCACGCCTCTTTCCAATGATGTAAACAGAGATAACATCTTTCCACTTACTTCCTGGGATACCTCTTACGCTTCTTCTACTATAATTTCTTATCATACATGATCACCAGTTGGGAATACTCTTGACCTGCAGTCATCGAATATATCTCTACGACCAATGAAGTCGCTTGAAAAAGGCGTCACGTAACCAAAAAGTGACCTTCAAGTAGACATATCATCAAGTTCCATGATCGAAGAGACGCAAACAGGAATGTCTACACCACCATGCTAAGGCTGCTAACTTTTTCTTAAAACCTTGTATAATAAATGATCTAGAAATCGAAGAAGAAAGACAAAAGTAATTAGAAATTTAAAAAATCAAAGCAGGTAGGACAAGACGGTATTTTCTAATTGAGTAGATCGACTGGGGAAGTACCTCTATCCTACAGAATACCGCGGCCATAATAACCTCGAGTTGTGTTCCCAGCGGTGAGTAGGGTAGCCAGAGCTCACTGGAGAGTTACTGTGCTGTCATTGGGAAGACAAATGGTTGGTTCTGCTTTGTCTTCTACACTGACGGCACAGAAACTCTCTATGCTTACAGGGTTGGCAGCGCGATTGTGACTCCCTTGGTTTTGCACACGTCCATATGCCACGGTAACCACTTTCCGGTGTTCTTGTCTGCTACCTAATTGGTATAAAAAAAAAAAATTTTTTTGTTGAAAGGAACCTCAATACATGAAGACATGGACTGGCGTGTGGGACGCCACCAGGCCTCTATCAGGTTGTCTGCAGTACGATCCGTTCCATGCCAAGATTACAGGTAATAATACTTTTGATTGAATGAAATTTTAAAGCATTGCAATAGCCTATTCAAATCGATTAAGAAATAGAAAAAATTTAATCGGTCTAATCGAATTCTTCTATACGTCTATATCCGTCTTACGGCAACGGTGGGTGCCATCTACCGATATTTGTACGAACTATTGGAACCAATGAATGATGTTGCAATCATTTTTAAACATTGATTTTTGATGACTCCGCTCAAACTATTGAATGAAATTTTAAAGCAATATAGTATGCTAACTATTAAATTCAAATAAGAAATAGAATAAATAGAATCTGTCCAGGTGGGATTCGAACACGCGGTCTTTCCCTTACAGGGGGAAAGCTCTGAATATTAAGCCATTCGATTTGAATAATACTTTTGACTTCTTTTATTAAAACTACTATTACCATCAACTACTGTTATTTCGGTTTTCGACTTCTAAGGTAACAAATGAGCACACGTCCAAATTAATGGAGCTGGGACACTGGTTTGTGACAGTTGTTCAAGTGCGTTGTCGTGTCGGGAGGGCAAATCCCTTGAGGTTCGGGAGTGTTCAATAATATGAGTATGTTGGAGTGCTTTAAACATCCCCCGACATGACAGTGCGTGACTCAAAATAATATTCTCTTTTTGTATCGAATGTGTATTAAATTGTTTTCAGTAATTAGAAATGATATTTACAGGATATGAAAAAGTTACAAGTGCAAGGAAGTTCGTAATGAAAGAATTTCGAACTAGGTTGACTGACCGACTTTTGAACTATTGTTGCTTTCTCTGAGACCTTGGTTAGCCTCGCGGGCACAGAGGCTACACTTGACCGGTATACACATCAAGGAGTTAGCTGGGAGCGTACTTACTCGCATAAATCAAACATAGGTTTTCCTGTACACTATTCCGATCTTCTGGTTTCTTTTAATTCTGACTGCTTTCATGCTGTTCTTATCTCCGAATCTTTGCTTAAACCTCCACTCCCATCCACCCAGTACTCTCTACCCGGGTATACCCTACTTTTATCTGAAATTTAATGTACACTCCACATTTTCTTATTACTATAACTGCTTCTCTGCTACTCAAAGGTTTGCAGGGTGAGAACTCATATTGAGTTAAGCTCGCCTTTGTACATATTTCATAAATATGTTATTTTTTGTGTATGATCTCCTAACTAACTGTGTGCAATAAAGAATTAAGAATTCATTCTGATTAACCAACATATGTGGAGGTATTTTCTGATGCAAATAAAATTGACAGATTCGTACACATAAGAATGGGGACTACCAATTGTTCTTCTTTTCGTGCGAAAATCCCCACGGATACAACCACCGGCTCTGTCAGTCAGCGAGCGTGGTTATGTCAGACCCTGGGCCTTCTACGGTTTCATTCAGAGGGACATGTACAAAGTCTTTGAAAAGCCCTTTATCACTCCCGCCTCGGCTGGAAATGGCAGCAGGCGGCAGTATCTCACCAGAACACACGTTCTAGCTGGCCTAGATTCTACTAAAGCAAAACCACTGTAATAACACAGACACTGCATAATTGCATTAAGTTTCAGACCTTATCCCTATATGCGTAAAGTCCAAAATTATATGAAAAAGAATTTCATAACACTTGTTCATGTACTACTCCGCAAAAAGCTTTTTAATTTTGAACTTTAACGCTATTGCTTTAAAGTTTAAAATTAAATGGATTTTTAACAGTGTATGTGGTTTGACAGTGGTTTTGCTTTAGAATCAAGAGCCTTTCTTCAAATGTTGCAAATGTTCATTCACCAGGTAGCGAGAACTGTCTATTCGTGAATATACACACTCCGCGGCTGCAGTCAGGTACCCTGATGCCTGTCATGGTGTTTATCCACGGCGGAGCCTTCATGTACGGTGAAGGTGGTATTTACGACGCCTCCAACTTCATGGACTGGGACATGGTCGTTGTTACCGTAAACTACAGACTGGGACCTCTTGGTAAGAACCTTTCTGTCAATAATACTCATTAATTCATTTACGACGAAGTATAAAAATATAGGCGGTAGCCTAGTGGTATGGGTAATGGACTGCTGAGACGAGGTTTCGGGTTCGATCCCAGGTCTTACCATGGCACACACCAATGACTTTTCGATGCTTTTCGAAGTTATATGTGTATTTATCGCAGGTTTATAAGTGCCCGGTTAATGACAATAGGCTCGCCACCTATTACATTGGGACCTAAACATAAACTGGCGAAATGTAGGTGCTAGCACCTCTGCCTGCCTCTTCGTGGATATAGGCGTGAGTTTATGTTATGTTATAAAAATATTACACAGAGGTATACAAGGTGGAAATAAAAGTCGGGTCCTGATTCTTTTTAAAAATAAAAGAATGACTACTTTTTTTATACCACTTGGTTGGCAGACAAACACACGTTCCACCTGATGGAATGTGGTTATCGTGGCCTATGGACATGTGCAACACCAACGGACTTACAATCGCACTGTCAACCCTGTAAGCACAAGAGTTTCTGTGCCGTCAGTGTAAAAGACAAAGCAGGACAAACTTTTGGTCTTCCCACTTACACTGACTTTTCTTTAAGTAAAATGAGCTCAAGGATTTAACGTAGGTTCCCTCCATGGCCCGACTTTTTTTTCCACCCTGTATATAGGGTACAGCTGTTATATCAAAATTTTGTATGGAAATTTGACATGCCGCGTGGTTCCCGGCAGAGTAGAATTTGGACCATCCCATATCTTCCCATGCGGTGTCGTACAAGGCGACTAAGGTATAGGGCTGTTTAACATCAGACAGATATATACAACCCAGACTTAGTCTTAGCAAATGCATGGCTCGAGTCAACAATAGTGTCCGGAATACGGCAATATGCTCACCCTCTATTATGTGGGACCGTATACATTGATTTTGTGAATTGGAGATGTAGATTCATCTCTACCTATAAAGGTGTGATTATATGTATGTATGTCCTTTCCCTTATCCCCAGGTTTCCTGAGCACGGGTGATGACGTCGCTCCCGGTAACAACGGGCTGAAAGATCAGTCGTTTGCGCTACACTGGGTTAAGAACCACATCATGATGTTCGGGGGCAACCCTGACAGCATCACGCTCACTGGCTGCTCGGCCGGCGGGGCCAGCGTACACTACCATTACCTGTCACCATTGTCCCGAGGTATGATATTCCTAATCTAAATATTTTATTAGAACAGGTTTTTAGGTTTCCGAAACCAATTCATGAAACAATCAATCAAAGAATTAATTTCATTTATTCAGTTTATGCACACAAAGAGCATATATGAATGTCAAAATTTTACAATTATGTCAAGAATAAACATACAAATATTAAATAATGTAAAAATAAACCATTGGAAAAATTATTCTTTCGCTGGATCGGTATGTTAGTTCTACTGAGAAATCAGCAGCAATAAAAAAATTGAACTAAAGATACTAATTACCAAAATCACTAATATGCTCGTTAACCCCTAAGCTAAATTGCTTGTATTAGGAGCGGTTTCCCGTCGGTAGTTTAATGGACAAGACTCAAACCCGGGACTTTTCAATCGTAGGACCGACTCCTGTGGACAATTCTATGTCCGTCAATACTGCAGGCTATTTGTCATAAACCGCAAAAAATACCAAATATATTACATTTCGATAGATTGTGTTGCCACTATAAAAACAAATGAATTCCCTGCTGCAGTTTTCCGAAGCGACTACAATATAGGGTTCTTCGAGAAGGGTATTAGAACGTCACTTCAGAGTTGGCAGCACAAGTGTAACGCCTCTAATGTTGCAGATGTCCATAGGTCACGGTAACCACTTCCTGTCAGGTGTGCCGTGTGCTTGTCTGCCACCTAGGTGGCATAAAAAGTCAATTTATCAACCTAGATCGACCTTTACCTCTTTCGTTAATCTGCTTTTGTGCCTCTCTACGTGTCCAAACCATCTGAGCATCCCTTTTTCTATCTTAGTCCCTAGGTACATCTGATTCCTCTCTATACCTTTAACAGTAGTATAATTATCTAGCTATTATATTTAGTAAATATAGTCTTGTTTGTATGTCTACTTACCCAGCCTTATTTGTAAGTAATTACCACGAGGAGCGTGCAAGAGCTTCTATCATAGTCTTCATTGTTCTAAGTTCGTTCACTTTTACAATATTATCTTTTAACAAACGTATTGTGCAAGACACAGGAGTAGAATAAACAAGAGCATAATTACTTATTGTGTGCTAAATGATAAACTAAGTGAAGCGTGTCTATGAATCTAATTAAATACAGATAAATAAGACATACTACGTATGTACGTAGCGAAATATAAAGATGCTAATAGACTTGAAACATACACTTGTGAATTGTGTTTTGTTTTTATATTTGTCTAACTTAGCCGCTTCGGTAGTTTTTTTTTATACAACTAGGTAGCACACGGCCCACCTGATGGGAATTGGTTACCGTGGCCTATGGACGCATGCAACACCAAGGGCGTTACACTTGAGCTGCCAACCTTGTAGAAACCTTCTAATGGCGGAAATGCCGTCAAGGAAACCGGGGTGTGTAAACCAGTTTCTTTTATATATGTACCACTTAGGTGGCGGATAAACACACGGTCCACCTGATGGAAAGTGGTTACCGTGGCCTATGGACGTGTGCAAAACCAAAAGAACCTCACTCGCGCTGCCAACAGAACACGCTTTTGGTCTTCCAACTGACAGCACAAAAACTCTCCAGTGAGCTCTCGCTACCCTACTCACCGAGAAAACATCACGAGGTTTATTATACGTGTACGTAACTGCTTCCTTGAAAGCTTTCTTTATACGTTTACGAAACTGGTTTCCATGAAGGATATATCCAATATCCTATAAGCTGCCTATGAAACTGACTACAGGGGAAGAATGCGAAAAAAATTAGTAGGTAGTTCTTTAAAAAGAAAGTCAAAAAACTAACTAATTACACCATTAATATGTCAGGAACGGCTGTACTGAGTTTGATGATTTTTATTTTGTTGGTATTGTTTTGGTCTGAGTTAACAGAAGAACCAAAAAAGAATTTGGAACAACGAACTGAGACAATTAGAGCCACTAGCGAATGCTCTAGTAACAATAGCGTTCGCTAGAAAGAAATTCTAGTTGTTGTAAATTTAGACCTGTATTCTAGAATGTTCCTTAGTACTGAATTTCGAATTATCAGAGAAGACCATGTATCAAATCTCTCAATCTGTCTATGCAATCTGTCTTCATATTCAGGAATGACAGGTATTCGTCGCCCGAGTTTCAGGTAGGGTAAAAAAATGTAATTTAATGAGGAATCTAGCGGTCACGATCACGATTTAAGAGGCGGTACAATTTACTCGACTTTCCCCAATATTGGATATTTAGAAAAATACTTTGAGTTATATTATATTATCGATTCTGAACAGTAAAATATTTTTTCAGAATGCTTGTCTATTGGTTCACTATGGACGTAAAAAATATTGAACGGATTTTGATGGGATTTTTAGTTAGAGTAGAACTAGAGATAAGTCCAAAGTCGTGGGGGGAGTGGCTAGAGAGGTCACACGGCAGCCTCTCGTACCGTCTGACGCAGATGATCACCGAGCACGGATGCTTCGGAAAGTATCTGCGTCGGATGCAGAAAGAGCCAACGTCCGAGTGCCATCACTGCGACGCGAGCGAGGACTCAGGTCCGCACACGCTCACCGAGTGTCCGGTGTGGGAGATGCCGAGGCGGGAGCTTGTGGCGGTCCTGTGAGTGAGCGCATGCGTGGGCAGCCGGCGCCTCCTTCTGCGAGCAAGTAATTCTCGTGAAGGAGGAGGCGGGGCGGGAGCGGCAGCGAGACCGACGAAGGATCGCAAGGCAAGCTGCCCGCGTACGAAGGCAACTCGGGCGTCGGAGGTCGATGAACGACCTCCGCCCCCCATGAGCGCCGGCCTGGGGGTGACAGGTGGAGCCGCCTGTCACCCTGGCAGAAGCAGGCCGCGGTGGTGGTGCGCCTGGCGCGCCTCCCCGTTTCCGGGGACGAGTTGGGAACTCTGTAGTCCCCACACCCGAGAAAAGGGCCAGATCGTGAGAGATGGCCCTGGGTCGGCCGGGGTGCGAGGGATATGCCTGTCAACCTCACCTTCGGCAACCAAAGCGACCCACAGGCGGCGTTCGTTTTAGTCGGTTCCAGTCCGACATAACCTCCTCCACCGGCTCCGGTGGGGAGGTATCCGTGGGGATTTTGCGCACGTAAAAAAGCGCTACGGGCATAAGCTAATACATTAATGTCAAAATATTACCTAGTCATCTTTTAATCACATTAGTGACGTGTGCGGGATAGTGCAGGGCAGCGTTTATTACGTTCGTAGGCTCCGCACATTCGCTCTAAGGCATCGTCTCTGGTAGGAACCTTAATATAGTAAATCTATGATATAATATAATATATTGGTTTACTGGTGCACTTTTGTCATCTCGCCCCGGACACCCTCGAAAGAGACTCAAAAACGCATTCTGTGCTGCTAGAGTAGGTATATTGTCAAGTTATAAGCCGCTTTGTTTCCTTCAGACCTACAATTCAATTACCTTTCTCGAATATTCCAGGTACGTTCACAAGAGGCATAGCCTTCAGTGGTTCAGCCTTATCTTCGTGGACGCTCTCCACTAAGCCGGCAGAAAAAGCGAGAACTCTCGCTTCCATTGTGGGATGCCCCACGGGTACCAGCAAGGAGATGGTGGACTGCCTCAAATACCGGCCTGCGGAGGTTATCGTCAACGCGCAGATCGAGATGTTTGTAAGTATCGGAGTTTTTAAGGCTAACTCCCATGACATATTATATAGACACAGCATTCATGAACCTCGCGACTCTCAAAAACGCTCGCATATATTAAGATTATATAAGTGAAGAAAGGGAAAATATCATATGATACCATACGTGTTACCTGTTGTTAGAGGGAGATCAATGATTCTTTTTTTGCGTAGCTCACTTAGATGATAGTCTCTGATAGACCTGATTGGTGCGTAAATTCAGGACCATGTTAGAGTGCGGACAACGCAACTATAGGTACTTTATTATATCATTGTCACTGACTTTGTGCAGTCAGAACTTATATATATATACATATATATTATTAACATAGAGGAGTACTCGTCCATGCCCTTTATGGTAGTGAATGTGGGGTTTTGAAGAAGAAGTATGAAAAGAAATTGAATTTTGTGGAAATGAGAAGTTTGAGAAGTATCAGGGGTGAAGTTGACGGATCGAGTAAGGAACAGCGTGATAAGGGAACGTTGTGGTGTATTTGAAGATGTAGTGGCTAAGATAGAGAAAAGGAGGCTTAGATGGTGGTAAACAAGACTGACGAAACAAATTTATGAAGCAAGCGAGGGTCAATGTACAGCCCGGTAGAGGTCGACGAAGACATATGTATGTCAATCAGATCGAAGGCATTTTAAAGATTCAACGTGTCAAGAGTATGTACCTAAAACCAGCGAGCGTGTATGAAAACAATTATAAAAGTAGATGAAGCGCCAGATGTATGCTGGCAAGTGAAAAACTATAGTGTCTGCCTACCCCACTGAGAAAAAGGCATAACTGTATGTATGTATCATTGACTAACTCATGAATTGTGACTTAAGTTTACTGTACAAGTACAAGTAATTAGTCTGTCTGGAGATAAAAGTCGGTTTGCTAAAATCTATTGTCTACTAATCTGTACTAAACGATTGCTAAGCGTTTCGTTTTTCGTCTTCATACGAAATTCTGAGAGTATAATTTTCAAGGTCTGCATAATAATGTAGTTTCTTAGCCACATCTCATTGTTGGTTCTAGATAGGTACCTACCTACCAGACCATTTATTTTTTTATACCACTTGGGTAGCAGACGAGCACATGGCCCACCTGATGAAAAAAGGTTATTGTGGCCTATGGACGTGTCCAACAACAAGGGAGTCACACACGCGCTGCCAACACTGTAAGCACAGAGAATTTCTGTGCCGTCTGTGTAAGAGACAAAGCAGGACAAGCTTTTGGTCCTCCCACTGACAACACAAAAACTATCCAGTAAGCTCTGGCTACCCTACTCTCCGCCGGGAACACAACACGAGGTTATTATGGCCGGGGTGTTCTGTAGGGTGAAGGTACTTCTGCCTAAATACGACAATGTGACCTACTGAGAATCATAAGAACCCACTATTATATGCTCAATTGGTCGGAAATGCCGTCGTGTCCTACCTCCTACTAAATTGTTAGTAACTACTTGTTAAGGTTAAGTTGGCATCAAAGAAACTTGGAGTGCTTAACAAGGTGAAGCAGTACTTCACTACGGAGCAGAGACTCTTTCTTTGTAAGACAAAGGTCTGACCCCACATGGAGTACTGCTGTCACCGTTTTGCTGAAGCGCCTGCATACCAACTTGACCCCTTTGACTCGCTGCAAAGATAGGCGAGGCTGGTCGACAATCCCATACTCGCAGGGGACGTGGAACCTCTTATCTTTACGAGGGACTTTGCCTGGCTGTGTGTGTTCTACCGCCTATACAATGGTTTATTCTCAGATGAACTGTTTAATATGATGCCCACAGCTACATTTTAACATCGCGCCACTCGCCTTAGGCAGGGAATTCATCCTCAAACATTGCGACCTGTGACGGTACGCACTGTATGGTATAGAAACTTCATCCCCCGCGCACTCAAGCTGCGGTTTTCCCAAGCGCCTTACAATATAGGGGTTCTTCAAGAGGGCATTCGAATGTTTCTTCAGGGTCGGCAGCGCGGATGTAACGCCCCTGGTGTTGCACACGTCCATAGGCCACAGTAACCACTTCCCATCAGGTGTGCTAGTCTGCCACCTAAGTGGTATAAGAAAAACGTCCTTTGCCGTGCACTATGGTCATGGAAATATTTGAACAAAGAATTCGTTATCAATGCTTTGCTCTCTCACGCCCAACATTATACTTTTGACATTGAAGCTGAAGTAGTGTGAAGTACGATAGATACCGTATAAAGTACGGTACGGTATGAATTAGAAACATTATTAAACCCAGAAATGAACAGGTTCGACGGTATTAATGTTGTGGCTAACGGAAAGAATATTGTACAGCTTAAAAGATGTATAATAATTTAAAAATAATAATAATTTATATCAACAAAATAAAAAATTATATAAGCAAATATTCTACTGCATTCTACACAACGCTATCTAGACCCATGGTAAGCATAACTTAACTAGCTTGTGTTATGGAATCTAGAATTCGGATAAACATGCTTAGATACTTTTTTTGTAAATATTATACATAGAAACACCCAGACCAATGCAAATATACGTATTTGCATACAAATATTTGCACTGAGCAGGAATTGAACCCGCGCTTCCTGCATAGCAGTCGAACGTTCTACCGCCACGCCGTCTACTAATATATTGTCTACTAATGTTATGTAATGTGGTGTCAGTGAGAAGACCAAAGGGTTGTCCTGATTTTGTGTTCTGCACTGAGGGCACAGAAAAACTCTGTTCTTACAGGGTCGGCAGCACAGGTGTGATTCCTCTGGTGTTACACACATTCAAAGGTCACGTTAACCACTTTCCATCAGGTGCGTCGTGTACTTATCTGCCACCTAAGTTGTATAAAAAATAAAAAAAATACTTGTGTATGTAAATAAATATGTATATTTAATTGACCTTCTCCGATTCTCCAGGACTGGAAGGTGCATTTATTCACACCGTTCACTCCGGTCATTGAGGCATCAGGAGTGCGAGGACCGTTCTTGCAGCAGCACCCATACCTCGCCACTAAGAGAGGATCCATGATGAACGTACCTCTCATCACGTCAATTACTTCCGAGGAGGGATTGTATCCGGCTGCAGGTAAGTTTTTAAGCCCCTAAAAACCCAAACGAGCAGATATTCTATGTCCATATGGTCAACAATTACAGTTACCTACGCTAAAATAATCAAAAGTACAACAAGCGCGTAGCTACCCCCATGAAGTAAATAGTAAATACATTTACTTCAAGCTGAGTGTCACCATTGTCACATGGTATGTGTAAGCAATGGTGACCCTCTTTTCTGAGACTTTGCCTTCAGCTTACCATCAGGCAAGGAGAAGTCTAATTGACGTGTTCTATATAAAAAAAAAGTGATGGGAGGTAAAAGAGATGACGATTCAACGAGAGGAAAGTAAAGGAAAGTGAAGAAAGATTCTTAGGAACTGCTTCCGGTTGAAGCATACCCACTACATCATATTATTATACTACAGAACTGAAATAATTTTATCCACACCTGGACTGATGCTGCTCTCTTCCGACCGAGTTCGGCCACGGCGACTGGCTTCTGATTAATGAGAGCTTCGTTGGTGTGCTGATATTGACTATCTTTGAAGCGCATGTACGGCCACATACGCTACAAGTCAGCACCCCCTCGACATAATCGTAATGTATGGCTGCAGGTGGACGGGCCTTGAGCTCGTCTCGTTTGGCATCGAGTTACTGCCTAGTTGTGTTGCTTGAAAATTTTGGTTTCATGTTTGTATTTAAATTGTTGTCGCCATTACAATTTGTTTTTGCTACTGGCACTAGCACTGCTGATCGTAGTTAATGCATTGTTTTGCCTCACTGTTCTGATATTTTAGTGAATGTTATGTACACCGTAATTGTTATATGTATCGGAGACTTTACCAATAATTGAATTTTGTGTGAATTGTGTAATACATGTAATGTGATTGTATTTATTTAATAAATAAATAAATAGATAAATACCTACACCTGTACGCCAGGATCAATAATAGTGACCCACGAACACATCGAGTCCCAGTCAACGGGAAGTGTCGTTTTCTTTTTTCTTATCACAGTAAAGGTTCCTCCAGTGTAGGCAGAGACAGCAGTTCGCCATTCGCCTGCTTCAATTCATACATACTTTACAAGCTTCCCATACTGTCATCAATCCTTCAATTTCATTTCAGGTACTTCAGACTTGCATAATCGATGATATTTTGTTCCTACAGCATATCAAGCAGACCCATCCCTTCTACAAGACCTCGAGACGCGTTGGGATGAGCTGGCGGCCAATATCTTCGAGTACAATGATACACTTCCACTCTCTCGTCGACATGAAGTTGCACAATCCATCAAGCAACACTATCTTGGCGGCAAACCAGTCAACCAGGAAACATTCCCACAATTGGTGCAGGTACTATCTTAATTTTATCCAGAGAATGACAAACCCTCATAAAATAGCTAATAGAAACAGCAACCCTTTTTTTTTACGTGCAAAAAATTTCCACGGATACCCCGCGTCGGAGCCGGTGGGAGAAGTTATGTCGGTAGAGAGGTTACTGAAGGTGAGGTTGACAGGCATATCCCTTTTTTTTGCCGCACCACCAAGAAGTCATTTCCCCCCATGAGAGCAGCCCCATACCCCCCCCCCCATGAGTGCAGGCCTGGGGTCACTGGTGGAGTCGCCCTGTAACCCTGGCAGAAGCAGGCCTAGCGCGCCTCCCTGTTTTCCGGGGACGAGTTGGGGACTCTGTAGTCCCCACACACCCGAGGAGAGGGCCAGATCGTGAGAGATGACCCTGGGTCGGCTGGGGTGCGAGGGATATGTCTGTCAACCTCACCTTCGGCAACCAAAACGATCCACAGGCGGCGTGCGCTTTAGTCGGTTCGAGTCCGACATAACCACCGACTTCGGTGGAAAAGGTTATGTCCGGTTTAAAAAAAAAAGACCTGGAATTCATTACCAGCTCACGTGTTTCCTTCTTCCTACAGTCCTGGGTCCTGTAAGCGGGCCGTGAAAAAACATCTGATGAGGCCGCCAAGCTGAGTACCTCCATTGTAACATTACTTAGTGTCTGCAATGGTGACCCTCTTTCCTGAGACTTTGCCTTTAGCTTACCATCAGGCGAGGTGAAGTCAAGTTGGTGTGTCCTAGAAAAAAAAGAGACTGTATATTTCCTCAATTATTTTGTCTAGTGTATAAAGTCAGGTGTATTTTAAGGATAGCACGCGACGCAACGGTGTTGGACGAGCACAAATTCCCCAAGCATAGAATATTACAAAACATTCAGTGCGCGCCAGGGACTCGTTTGTCTTGCAGCTTAGGTTCAAGATATGCCTCGTGGTATCCTCCTCTCATTTCCTCCACTATCTGTTTCCAGGCCCTCAGTGATCGCTTGTTCAATGACGGTGTCGGCAAGATGGCGCAATTCCACGCTTCTAACTCTGGACAGCCCACCTATATATATAGATTCGCATACAAAGGCTCCATGAGTTTGAGCAACTTGATGACTCACAATGATGTTTACTATGGTAAGAGTATTTCTCTTATTATTACACAGAAATACATTCACCTCGTGTTGTGTTCCCGGCGGTGAGTAGGATAGCCAGAGCTCACTGGAGGGTTTTTGTGCTGTCAGTGGAAAGACGAAAAGCTTGTCCTGCTTTGTCTTTTACACTGACGGCACAGAAACTCTTAATGCTTGCAGGGTTGGCAGCGCTAGTGCGACTCTTGGTTTTGCACGCGTCCATAGGCCATGGTGACCACTTTACATCAGGTGGGCCGTGTGCGTGTCTGTCACCTAAGTGGTATAAAAAAAATACATTATTCAGGAGAGTAACTGCAGTTGGGGTCATCTAGGAAAATGCGATGTTGTTTTATGACTGGCCGCAAGTATATAACTGTAATAGTGGTTTTTCCATTATGATAGTTTCCTATTCGAGTAATCTTCTGATTGAGCGTAAATTCCTGTAAAGTAACGCATTTACATTCTACGCATCACTATCTAGACCCATGGTTAGCATAGTTTATCTAGCTTGTGTTATGGAATCTAGAAAGCGGATAAACATACAATTAGATAGAGAGAGATTAGATACAATTTATTTTTGAGAATGCATATATATTATAAATAGAAATACCCAGAACAATGCAAATATTTTTTTTTATACCACTTAGGTGGCAGACAAGCGCACAGCCCACCTGATGGAAAGTGGTTACTGTGGCCTATGGACGTGTGTAACACCAGAGAAGCCACACTCGCGCTGCCGACCCTGTAAGCACAAAGTCTCTGTGCCGTCAGTGCAGAGGACAAAGCAGGACAAGCCTTTAGTCATCCCACTGACAGCACAAATTCTCCAGTGAGCTCTGGCTACCCTACTCGCCGCTTATACGCTATACAATATCCATGCATACAAATATTTGCACTGAGCGGGAATCGAACTCGCATCCTCTGCGTAGCAGTCGAACATTCAACCGCTGCGCCACAGAGGGCGTCAAAAACCCTGTTGACATCCAGGAAACGCATTGATTTGACTTTTTACATTAGTTTTCTCTCGGACTCCATAGTTTACAGCGGCCTACCGACACCTTTGGGCCCAAAACCAACAACAAACCAACGGCACCTTCAGGTTAGTCGGTGTACTTTCTGGCGCAGGTTCTCCTTTCAAGGTTAGAAGGTACAATGGTTCCCGAAAAAACCAGCATACCAAATAAAAAACAACTGGGGCAAACTGGGAAAGCGCTATGACAATAAGTCTTGACTACGATAGGGAACCAATCATTACAAATAACGCAAGATTGAGACGTTATTCCCATATGACACTACACTGGTGTCACCTGACCCCCACCTGACTCCAGATTGCTACACAATCCATGTCAGGCTCACTAGTGTAGAGTGCAGCAGCAATAGTACGAGAAGCAGTACTGGATGAAGCATCTATATTTATGTTATTTCACACTGTAGGAGTAAGCCATGCTGATGACGTACTGAGGATCTTCCGTTTCCCTGATCTTCAAGCCAAAGACGTGGGAGACGCTGAGATTATCGATGCCCTGATAAATATGATCTACAGCTACTCTATTTCTGGGTAATGTACCTATTTACAATACTTAATATTCAATCAATCAAATAACCTGTTGCAGTCCATTTCTGTTGTGGGGTTAATATGTCGTTGTGCGTATTTATGATGAAGGTGCGTATTCGTTTTGAGCTTAGTAATGTGCAATTTACGTCCCCACTGGAAGCTCTCCTAGCTACTCCTCGTAGTGCACGACAATGAGAAGGTGACGAGAGAGAAATGAAACTTAAGACTTGAGATCCTGTAACTATATTTCGGTAGAGAAATTACAAGGTTTACACTGTTACTAATAACTAATAACTCGCGAATTAACCGCGGTAGCCTAATGGTATGGGTAATGGACTGCAGAGACGAGGTCTCGGGTTCGATCCTAGGTTTTACCATGGCACACACCAATGAATTTTTCCAAGTTATGAGTGTATTTATCGCAGGTTTATAAGTGCCCGGTTAAAGGCACCTATTACATTGAGACCTAAACATATACTGGCGAAATGTGGGTGCTAGCACCTCCGCCTACCCCTTTGGGGATATAGGCGTGAGTTTATGTTTATGTATGAATAACTCGCGAAAGGAGTGAGGCTGGGCACAAGTTAATGGCCGTTCGTTATGGGAGTAACTGGGGAGCTCTAGCTCTCTAGCGCTTTGCACAAACGCTGTATCCTTACACTCGACGTGGCCTCTCCAAATGTTGGAGGTTTTGGTCTACTAACATTAAGCCTAAGGGTTCCTTTTCTGGCGAGAAACACGATTGGAACTAAGTATATAAGATGTCACCAGAGTCGTAGTATTACAATTTATTCTGTGTCAGGGTATGTAGCTCCTTTTCTCTTTCTCCCCCACAAGTCCAGTGGTATCTTTTATGAGGAGTGTAAAGTAACTATCATTGACTTCATTGATAAAGAAAAGGTCAAGTGCGAGTCGGACTCACGCACTGAGGGTTCCGTAACTTAAGCTATGTAGCTTAAGTTACGGAACCCTCAGTGCATGAGTCCGACTCGCACTTGACCTTTAAAAAATAGAAAATAGAATCTTTACAAAAATCAAGCTTCTAAGTCAACGCATTCAAAATATTTTGAATGCGTTGACTTAGAAGCTTGATTTTTGCACAGTTTCAAGTCGTTACAGACTTGAGTATATTCTATTTCAACTTGATACCTCCACGCATTCCTGAGAAAAAGGTCTAGACAGACAGACATACAGACAGACAGACAGACGGGCAACAAAGTGTTCCATAAGGGTTCTATTTTTTTCCTCTTGTGGTACGGAACCCTAAAACGCCGTAAGATAGTTCAATAATTGTCTATTGCCTAAGTCTTATGAAAGAGAGCTAGTTATGAGACAGTTTATAAACAATCTTTCTCTTTTCTCACAGAACTCCAAAACTTACCCAAGAAGGACCCGCGTGGACTCCTGTCAAGCCAGGTGCCGAGGAGCTGGACTATCTCAATATTATATCTCCACGTGAACTCGAGATGAAGTCTACCACTGACTTTGGTCAGAAATCATTTTGGGATAACCTGGGCTTTAACGAGGGCGAAAATTATAGTGATTATGTTAGGGATGAATTGTAAATGTAGATATTAAATTAAGTATACGTTTATGTAGACATTAAATAATTAAGAAATACATAATGGTTGTACCTTGTACCTAAGTAGGGAAGACGATTGCAATAATAAAAATATTGGTAAACTCGATTTCTGATAATGCAAAATTTTAAATCGGCCAAATTTGTTCTTGAAGGCGCTGACGATTGGGCGCTTCCACTATTCGTGATAATTATAGTTCCTCATTAATATCTATAAAGAATGGTTAGGTTTTCTATTCTAATTTCTTATTCTCTTCTATTCTGAATCAATTTAATAACATTTTTTTGTTTTATTATATGCTTTCATTACTTTTCTATTTTATTAGATAGTAATACAGAAATAAATCAGATTATTTCCTTGTTTTGTCTTTCTTTAAATATTACTTACCTAAAAGTTGACTTTCAGCTTACCATCAGGCAAGGCGAAGTCTAATTGACGTGTTCTATATAAAAAATATAAAAAATAAATGCACTGTTGGGATATCTAACTTGAGTAGTACTTTACCAAAATCTTCTTATATCTTAAACAATTTCACACCCAAGAAGACAATCTGAAGACCCTAGATGGCGTGCGGTTTTAGTCGGCTTGTCTGGGCTAAAAACTAAAAAAGCAAAACATTTGGCCAATACCAGATCTACAGTAAAACAGCAAATAAAAATATAAGATAAAAAAAATAAAAAGAAAATAAATTACGTACGTAATATAATAAAAATCAATTGAACACTATCAACAAAGTCTGATGACCTCGAAATACTACCACAGATTAATAAATAGTTACTAATACTAAACAGTGTGTCGCGAGTTGTGTGCGCAGACGCACGCGTGTGATATATGCGACATTTTATCGGTATAATGACCTTGAAGTTATTTTTGTTACTTATTATTGTGAGTTCAGTGGCCGCTGATGGACCAAATCCAACAGTGAGAATTCCCCATGGCGTACTACAGGGCGCTTGGAAGGTGTCTACAAAGGGGAGATCATATGCCAGCTTTCAAGGGATACCGTATGCACGCCCACCTATCGGAAAGTATAGATTCAGGGTAAGCTGATAACACCTAAATTGTAAAATAAAATAAATAAAAGCGTGGCAGTGTGATAGGCACGTTCGCGCCGGGTACAGGTCTGGACGCACCTTTTTGAACACGGGTGCCTGTAATTGTAAATTGTAACTTGTATTAATTAATAAAATATTTTTAATTAATTTATTATTTTATTTATTAATTCATTACTCGCACCCCTAACTCAAGCAATTTTAGTTTAACTAGGAGGAATAGGAGAAAGTAAGTTTATTTAGATTACTGATATTGACCGTACGATCTCAAAGTCTGGACCTCGTCGGGGGTGACGGGTGGAGCCGCCTGTCACCCTGGCAGAAGCAGGTCGCAGCGGCGGCGCTAACCGCGCGCTTCCCCGTTTCTGGGTCGAGGACGACTCTGTGGTCCACACGCCCGAAGAGAGGGCCAGATCGAGAGAGATGGAACTGGGTCGGCCTGTTAACATCACCTTCGGCAACAAAACACGACCCGCAGGCGGCGTGCGTTTTGGTCGGTTCGAGTCCGACAAAACCTCTTCCACCAGCTCCGGTGGGACAGGTATCCGTGGGGATTTTGCGCACGTATAAAAAAAGTCTAAACCTCGTCTATATATGGGTCTTAAAATGAGGATGTAAGGCTATGTAGCCTAACATTCTGTTTTGTAAAATCTCCTCGAAAGAGACTATCACCGGTAAGTTTCATTCTTGATGTTGAATTTTTCTGATTTAACTAACTATACGGCATTATAATATTAATAATGATTTAAATAATCTTATTAAATATGACCTATAGAACCTATTTATTCTAAACAATATCACTATGTGAAAACAAAGGTTCTTGTCGATTCCCTACTGATAACAAAAGACCGAAGACGGAACCCGGAACCTTTCGATCTTATGTCGACTCCGTAACCACTAAGCTACCGACTCTAAATATATCTCCTATAATATAGTATTACAATCCTTCTCATTTATATGGAGGTCACATGTCAGTCCCTCCTGGAAAAGTCGGAATATCTATCAGCACAAAATAATAAGCGGCACTCCGCAGTGTTAGCTTTGGAAGCATCGGGGTAATCATGACCATTTCAAAATAATGTAGTCATATTGTACTGATTCAATCTAATCAATCAATCAATTAGCCCACCGCAGTTCACTGCTGGACATAGGCCTCTCCCAACGTGCGCCATTTTTTCCGATCCTCTGCCTTCTGCATCCAATCTGTCCCAGCCACCTTTTTCAGGTCGTCTGTCCATCTGGCTAGGGGGCATCCTACCTTTCGTTTACCTTCTCGCGGTCTCCACTCTAGGACTCGTTTGCTCCAACGGTCATCGGTCCTATACAATAACAAAATTAAATACTAGTAACGACCGACTATTAATTACGCCAATTCATTCTTAATACGCCTGTGTCTGCGACGTTAGCGCACTTTTTAATGGTGCTACAATATGAACAGATACAGTCGCCCTCAGAAGTGACTGAACATAATTACCTATACTAAAAATGCATGTGTGCACATCTGTGCACGTCATGAATTTTGCCTTATTTCGTCCAACCCTACCATTGACATTTAGTTAATAAATGGATAATACATCGAAGAAGGCAAGAAAAATATATTCAATATGCTTTATGTCATCAGGAACCACAACACATAAAGCCATGGACTGGAGTGTGGGACGCCACCAGGCCTCTATCTGGTTGTATTCAGTATGACCCGTTCCAGGCCAAGATTACAGGTAATACATTCTTTCCTTCACTAAGACTGTTAGCAATATATTACTACTAACTTGAGACAAAACACTGTCTGGCCAGCATGGTAACAGTAGATGAAAAACCTCTTCAGGAATAGAGACCACAAAAAAAAGGCCCCAGTTCAGTATTGGCAGGACCTACAACAGGTAGGACACGACGGTATTTCCGTCCCAATTGAGCAGTCCGACTGGGGAAGTACCTCCACTCTACAGAATACCATGGCATAATAACCTCGTGTTGTTTTCCCGGTGGAGAGTAGGGTAGCCAGAGCTCACTGAAGAGTTTTTGCGCTGTCAGTGGGAAGACCAGAACACAAAATGTCTCGGTTTTCCAGGGTCGGCTGCACGGGTGTGACTCCCCTGATGTTATACGCGTTCATAAGCCACAGTAACCACTTTACATCAGGTGAGCCGTGTGCTTGTCCGCCACTTAAGTTATATAAAAAAAGCATCCTTTTTCATAGCATAGAAATTCCCTCAGGAGCACCATGGTCTCCACCAAGAAGTGGTTATGTCGAAATCAAACTGACTAAAATCGCACGTTATCTAGAGTCATCAATTGCCACGAGTGAGGTTGCCTCTGGCTAGCAACATGGACCAATTCCTCACCTAGCTGCAGGTAGAATTCTTCTCAAAAGTTTAATAAACCTAAACTCATTCACCAGGTGATGAAAACTGTTTATTCGTGAATGTGCACACTCCGCGGTTGCAGTCTGGTACCCTGATGCCTGTCGTGGTGTTCATTCATGGGGGAGCCTTTATGTCCGGTGAAGGTGGGATCTACGACGCCTCTAATTTCATGGACTGGGACATGGTCGTTGTTACCATAAACTACAGACTAGGACCCCTGGGTAAGAACCCTTCCTGCATGTACCTATATACTTTCTTTGACATACGACGAATAGTTTTATAATTTGCGGTATGAAAGAAACTTCATCCCACGCACGCTCAAGCTGTGGAACGACCTCTCTGCTGCGGTTTTCCCAAGCACCTACAATATGGGGTTCTTCATGGTCGGCAGCGCGATTGTAACACGCCCTGGGTGTTGCCATACGTCTATAGGCCACGGTAACCACTTCCCATCAGGTGGGCCATGTGCTTGTCTGCCACCTAAGTGGTATATGACCCTCGATTCTGCTCAAACAAAACCAGTCACACCACGGATACCGTTAAAAATGTATTTAATTTTAGACGTTAATGCCATAAAGTTAAGGTTTAAAATTGAATAGCCTTTTTGCAGAGTAAATGAAGAAGTGTAATAAATTTTCTTTCCTTTTTATTTCATTTTGAACTTTAAGACTATATAAATAAAGTGTATATTTTATTTTATTTTCCTTTATCTGTGCTTTTCTCTGTCCATCTTTTTGTTTTAGTACACCTTTTATTTAGTTTTATATGACAACTACACATATATCTTTTGTCTTGTCACATTACTGTCCATCCCAAGGTTGTCTGGAAGAAATCGCTTCAGCGATAAGGCCGCCCATTGTACATTGAACTGTATATGCATGTTACCTACTTGTCTCAGTTGTAAATGAATTGGTGTACAATAAGGTATTATCTATCTATCTATCTATCTATCTATCTAAAATGTATTGCCATTTTTTGCAGTGTCTGTGTTATGACAGTGGTTTTGCTTTAGCAAAATCGAGCGCCAGGTAACTTGGTAGGTGTTATTTTTTATTTTATTTATTAGGAACATAAAACAGTTACATATTAAAATATTACAATAATTAATTATAAATTAATAAAGTAGTAAATATATAACCCACACTATTGTTCACAGATTAACAATATAAAATTTTGAGAAATGGTCAGATTGTAATCGTTACTCGTGTAATTCAAAATAGTTTGAATAAATAATATAATACAATAATAATAATAATAATAATAAGAATACAATAATAATAGTATAATTCATATGAAGATGTCTCGGAAGTAAATGAGTATTTACATGGTTGATAAGACCTCAATGGCCCGACTTTTAAATTGTTCGTTAGAGAGTGCGAAGATGTCAATCTCACCAAGTTAGGTTAGGTTAGGTTAAGTGTTAAACACAGAAGCCGCGTGTTTTCATCAAATTATTGATATATATAGAGATTATTGTATCTATTGTGTTTTGCCACTTTTGTAGTTGACTGTACCTTGCTTTTTGGAATAAAAATCATTTTTCACGAATTCTATTGCGATGTTCTTTTTATCATTTTCAAAGTCAAGCCTTTATGAATAGTTTTATTTCACTATAACTATTATGCCCTAGGTTTCCTGAGCACGGGTGATAACGTCTCACCCGGTAACAACGGGCTGAAAGATCAGTCGTTTGCGCTACACTGGGTTAAGAACCACATCATGATGTTCGGAGGCAACCCTGACAGCATCACGCTCACTGGCTGCTCGGCCGGCGGGGCCAGCGTACACTACCATTACTTGTCGCCATTGTCCCGAGGTATGATATTTGTGACCTGAATAGTAATAAGAGTCCTTAGCTCTGAATGACCTCATTACCATGGACCTTTGCACTGTAGCTTTGGTTTTAACTACCTACTCTAAAAATATATACATGTACTAGCTGACTCACCCCAGCTTCGCCCGGGGTATATTTTGTGTCTTCAAAATATGTATGAAAAATTGAAGGGTTTTTTAACATTTATTATCAATGCTCCGCTCCCTTAAGTAGTAGCGTGATGATATATAGCCGAAAACCTTCCTCGATAAATGGGCTACCCAACACTGAAAGAATCATTCAAATCGGACCAGTAGTACTAGAGATTAGCGCGTTAACAAACAAACAAACAAACTCTGTAGCTTTATAATATTAGTATAGATAATACTGTAAGTAGACATGCGTTACGCTTTACTACCGAAACAAATTGATATACTGTTAATAATTAATGGCGCTTGATGGAACCTTATCTCTCCTATCCCGGGGGATTTCCTAAGCGTCGTAAATATAAAGTAAACACTATTAGTTCATAGTTTATTAATTACAGAATTATCCTCTTCATTCTCTGTCTTGTGGAAATACCACACGATGTTTACATGATTAAGGAAAGCTTTCAACAAACAGATTCAAATCATACTAGGCAACTAATGGAATTGTGAAAGACCACTTATGGTCACAAAACAATGCGAAACAATGTGTAACATACACATATACATGCATACATAAACTCACGCCTATATCCCCTAAGGGGTAAGCAGAGGTGCTAGCACCCACATTTCGCCAGTTAATGTTTTTAGGTCCCAATGTAATAGGTGGGCGAGCCTTTTGCCATTAACCGGGCACTTATAAACCTGCGATTAATACACACATAACTTCGAAAAGTCATTGGTGTGTGCCATGGTAAAACCTGGGATCGAACCCGAGACCTCGTCTCAGGAGTCCATTACCCATACCACTTGGCTATCGCGGTTTTTTGCGGCAACTAATGGAATTGTGAAAGATCACTTATGGTCACAAAACAATGCGAAACAATGTGTAGTGTTTAAGAAAATGCGTAATACCTGCACAAGGTCTAAAAAATCATTAACTCACTTACTATAACCACAGTCTAACGACTCATACATAGATAATTATATCGATGGTCTAGAAGACAAAAATACTAAGTGAAATTTTTTACACTTGTCTTCTTTCCTATCAGCTAGGGTTCATAATTGAGCGTGCAAAATTGTTCACTTAGTATGTTTATGTTCTAGATCATCAATGTATAGTAGGGACTCATACTTCATGTGTAACTCGTTATACTGTGTTTTAACTATGTATCTCAAAGAATCAAAGAATCAATTTCATTTATTCAGTTTAGGCACACAAAGAGCACATATGAACGTCAAAATTTTACAATTAGGTATGTCAAGAAATAATATAAAAATATTAAATAATGTAAAAATAAACCATTGGAAAATGATTCTTTCGCTGGTTCGGTAGATCAATTCCAGTGAGAAGATACCAGCAAGAAACTCAGCGAACTACATTAGAACTAGATTATTTTTCATTTTTAAATTTGCTTTAGTTTACAATTTATTTTGTGCGAGCAAGCAAGAGACTTATGTGGACCACGCATTAACATCATTAAGGTACTCATCCACTTTACTCATTAAAGTTTTTTTCACTTCTATTTTAAAGTTATTTATTGGCATATTAATCTAGTTTCTGTGTCTCGTTCTAAATTTGAAATTCAAAAATCGTTTACCCAGCACCCAGGAATCGTGTTCTAATGTTTGCCTAAAATGGTTGTCCACTGAAGCTTTCTCACGCTCCATTAAAACGATCCGGAAGAAGGAAACACATGTTTCAGCTCCATCAATATTTCTAAAAAAATTCCAGGAACGTTCACAAGAGGCATAGCCTTCAGTGGTTCAGCCTTATCTTCGTGGACGCTCTCCACTAAACCGGCAGAAAAAGCGAGAACTCTCGCTTCCATTGTGGGCTGCCCCACGGGATCCAGCAAGGAGATGGTGGACTGCCTCAAATACCGGCCTGCGGAGGTTATCGTCAATGCGCAAATCGAAATGTTTGTAAGTGTCAGAGATTTTAAGGGTAATTTATGAATAGGTATCACTTTTAATGTACATTTTGTCCAGTAGCCGGTAATTCGACTGATAATTACTTACATAACATAACATATAAATAGTCGAATGGTTATGAAATTATATGCGATTTTTTTATGTAGTCGCGTGGTTTCCGGCAGAGTAGAATTTGGACCACCCCATCTCTTCCCTTGCGGTGTCGTACAAGGCGACTAAGGGATAACACTGTTTAACATCAGACAGATATATACAGCCCAGACTCAGCCAGAGATGCATGTCTCGAGGCAACAATAGTGCCCGGAAAACGGCAATAGGCTCACCCCCTATTACGTGGGACCGAATACAATGATGGTGAAATGTGGGTGTTAATTCACCTCTGCATAAGCCTCCGGGGATGAAGGCGTGATTATGTGTATGTATATATGTATTTTTATACCACTTAGGTGACAGACAAGCACACGGCCCACCTGATGGGAAGTGGTTACGTGGTCTATGGACTTGTGCAACACCAGAGGCGTTACACACGCGCTGCCGACCCTTAAGAAACCTTCTTGAATAACCCCATATTGTAGACTTGTGTCCACGAACAGCACCTGCCAACAATTTTGATGGAGCGCTTCATGGACTAGGGTAGATGCTATTCGCACAGGTATTATTCAGCTAGGTGCTCCAACTGGACTACTTTATAAGTATTCGTGCTACGGTACTCAATGCATAATTTCTCATCTCTGTCTGTTCAGGACTGGAAGGTGCATTTATTCACTCCATTCACTCCTGTTATTGAGCCACCAGGAGTGCGAGGGCCGTTCCTGCAACAGCACCCATACTACGCCACTAAAAGCGGATCCATGATGAACGTACCCCTCATCACATCCGTTACGGCTGATGAGGGATTGTACCCTGCTGCAGGTAAGCTTCTATGCTACTTATTATAGGAGGTAAGACACAACGATATTCCCGTCTCAATTGAGCAGTCCGACTGGGGAAGTACCTCCACCCTACAGGATACCACGGCTATAATAACCTCGTGTTGTGTTCCCGGCGGTGAGTAGGGTAGCCAGAGCTCACTGGAGAGTTCTTGTGCTGTCAGTGGGAAGACTAACGGCGTGTACTGATTGTTTCTTCTGCACTGACCGCACAGAAACTCTCTATTCTTACAGGGTCAGTAGCACGGGTGTAACTGTCCTGGTGCTGCACGTTCATAGGTTACTGTAATCATCAGGTGGGCCGTGTGCTTGTTTGTCACCTAAGTTGTATAAAAATACTAAAGTACCAAACAAGCGCACAGTTCTCAAGATGTTCAATAATAACCACAACCCTACAACTTCCAGAAGTTAAAAGAGAGGGTCAAATGAAAGTAAATTGGATAAAAAACAAAGACAGACATGGCTTGAGCACTAAAAAGCATGCCTTAATCACAAAATAATTGAAATATAGATAGAAATATGATTTACCTAACATCTAAGCGTTTTTTACTATTTATTTATTTATTTATTAGGTCTACCAACAATGCCTTACATTAAAGCATACAAAAACAGTAATTAAAACTAACTTATTACAATGCAAACATCACTTAAAGGTAAACACCGCATACAAAGAATGACAAAGAGAAACTTATAGAAATAACTTAATAGAGACTTAAAACTAAACAACTTTACGTAAATATGAATTCAATCAATCACTGAAGTTTTCAATATAAATCCTCTGTAAGAAGTCCTCTGTTTGAAAGGGTATGACTCACAGTACTCAAACAGTTTTATAAACTACAATCATCAATATTATGTTGGAATAGGTAAACTGCGGTAGCCTAGTGGTATGGGTAATGGACTGCTAAGACGAGGTCCCGGGTTCGATCCTAGGTTTTACCATGGCATACACCAATGACTTTTCGATGCTTTTCGAAGTTGTGTGTGTATTTATCGCAGGTTTATAAATACCCGGTTAATGGCAATAGGCTTGCCACCTATTACATTGGGACCTAAACATAAAACTTGCGAAATGTGCGTGCTAGCACGTCTGCCTACCCCTTCGAGTATATAGGCGTGAGTTTATGTTATTTACATTATGTTATAGGGAAGATTCCTACTGCAAAGAAACTTAATTAAAAACGATTATCGTTGTCACACAATGAAGTACATAGTTGCTTGCACGTTAATATAACCGTCTCACATGTAAATAACAACAGCTTCACCACAGTGTGGTAACTGCAGATGTGTCCAAACTTCACCACAGTCATACCTACGCAGGCATAATTGTGGTGAAGCTTGTGAGTGTAGTAGCCGCATATTTTAAATGCTTTCATCAATACCTGGAACTCCAACCTACCTTTTAGCAACTATGGAATTTTATTCCCTCAGCATATCAAGCTGACCCATCTCTCCTGCAAGAACTGGAGACACATTGGGATGAACTGGCCGCCAACATCTTCGAGTACAACGACACACTCCCACTCGCTCATCGCCGTGAAGTCGCGAAGGCGATCAAGCAGCACTATCTTGGAGGCAAACCGGTCAGCCAAGAGACTTTTCCACAATTGGTGGAGGTAGGTACTCTCTTGATTTGGTGCTTTTATCTATATTCAATCACTCAATATAAAATTGAACCATTTTATAAGTTAGTTGATTGATTCCATTACTTAAAGACAATATAGGTCCACCATAATCGTCTCTACAGACCTTAGGAAGCTGTACAGTGTACCTATATAGGCTTCCTTCTAAGTCGACTTTCGCTTGGATTATATTTGACCTATTCTTACATATACAGTACTCACGCCTGTAAATCCCCAAAGCGATAAGGTGTATTATATTAACAGCCACATTTCAGCCACTATGTATTTCGGTCCCATGTAATAGAGGACGAGCCTATTACCGTTAAGCGGGCACTTAGTCATGGGCTGTATGTTTACTGTCGAATGGAGAACGGCCATGGGGGATAGCCCATAGTCACCTTCTACGATACCCACAAGAAGAAATAGGGTAGTCCTATTCTATTCCAATGGTCGTAATTGGTCGTATATTTTTTTAAATTTTTCTTGTATCTGTAAACGTTATTTTATTACAATTATACACCTACCTAGTGAGTATGGTAGTAATATAAGTAGCACCATAATAAGCTTATGGTCATGAATATAAGTCTATTGATAATATATACTGTAAAGCCTTCTTTGATAAATAAAATAAAATAAACTGGGAATCAACACAGCAATTTTGAAAGCTTACCTATTCCTCTGAGTCTGTAATTTTTCGATAGTCATATAGGAGACATTCATTTTTCATCTTTCAAACTTTCGGACTAAATTACAAACAATCACATCGAATATGTACCCCTAGCACGAAAAACTTTCGTAATCGTATTGTAAACGTATCGAGAGAACGGAGCGTTATGATTGGCTGGCTTCACACACACTCGGGTTCACAGTAGGCAGGTGGCCAATCGCAATGCTCCGTTCTCTCGAAACGATTACGGTAGTTTTTCGTGCTAGGGGCACAGAGTTGGAGTAAAACAGGCTGCTCTGACCCTTTTCTTCAAATCCGTAATTAACGTTTTCGATTGTCATATGGGACACATTCATTTTACATAATATAAACTTTCGGATTAAATTAGAAACAATCACATCGGATCAGTACCTATAGCACGAAAAACTACTTTAATCGTATTGCAAACGTATCGAGAGAACGGAGCGTTATGATTGGCTGGCTTCACACACACTCGGGTTCACAGTAGGCAGGTGGCCAATCGCAATGCTCCGTTCTCTCGATACGATTACGGTGGTTTTTCGTGATACATATATTAGGAGTAAAACAGGCAGCTCTGACCCTTTTCTTCACTTTTTGTTTCTAGGCCCTCAGTGATCGCCTGTTCTATGACGGTGTTGGCAAGATGGCGCAATTCCACGCATCTAACTCTAGGCAACCAACCTACGTTTACAGATATGCTCACAAAGGGTCCATGAGTTTGAGCAACTTAATAGCTCGCAATAACGTTTACTATGGTAAGAGTATTTATTTAACATTACACCGGAGTACCGTTGGACCCAGAGCCTGGATACTGTTATTTTCTGCAATAGTAAAACCACTGACTTGTCACTGTCCCTAATACCGCAAGAATTTATTATCCGTATTTTTTTTTTTAAAGAATTACCGAACTTACCGAAAGACCGAAATTACTAATAGTCCCTCTAACCCCTCCAGCTAAGCTAAATTGCGTGTATTAGGAGTGGGTTCACGTCGATAGTGTAAGGGCCAGGATTCGAACCCGGTACCTCTCGAACGTAAGGCCGACTCCTAACCACTAAGCTACCAACGCTTCGAATTATAGGACGTGGGACACGATGCGCAGTCTGACTGGGGGAGTACCTCCACCCTACAGAATACCGCGCCTATAATAACCTCGTGTTATGTTCCCGGCGGTGAGTAGGGTAGCCAGAGCTCACTGGAGAAATTTTGTGCTGTCCGTGGGAAAACCAAAGGCTTGTCCAGCTTTGTTTTCTACCCTGCCGGCACAAAAACTCTATGTGCTTACAGGGTCGGAAGCGCGAGTGTGACTCCTCTGGTGTTGCACACGTCCATGGCCACGGTAATTACTTTCCATTAGCTGGGCTGAGTGATTATCTACCACCTTAGTGGTATAAAAAAATGCTATTAAATTTGAGACTTTGGGGACATCTCTTGCTTTGGCATGACCCTTCGGGGGTGACCCTATAGTACCTACATTAGACAATTGTACATCTTTCCAATTGCTAATAAACATTAAAAAAAATTATATATTATTACTTTTTATTGAAGTCGAAGAAGACAATGGCATAAGATTTTATTTTAAACAAGCTGACCAGCCTCAGCTTCGCCCATGCCATATTTTGTAACCTCATGTAACTCCTTAAAGCCTGTAATTGTTTAGTCTTCAAATAATGTAAGGAAATCCCCCGGATTTCTTGACATTTATGGCCACTGCTCCTCTCCCTTAAGTACTAATAGCGTGATGATATGTAGCCTAAAACCTTCGTCGATAAACGCTATTCAACACAAAAAGATTTTTAATTCGAACCAGTAGCTCTTGAGAACAGTGCGTTCAAAAAAACTCTTCAGCTAAGATTGATTGAAGAATTGACAGATAATATTGGCATATATTTTATAAAATGTTATTTCATGCTGCAGGAGTAAGCCATGCTGATGACGTATTGAGGATTTTCCGTTTCCCTGGTCTTCAAGCCAAGGACGTGGAAGACGCTGAGATTATCGATGCCCTCATAAACATGATCTACAGCTTTTCTACTTCTGGGTAACGTATATCATAAGTTTGAATTAAATTAATGTTTTTTTTTATTTCAAAACTAAACAATTAGGACATTTTCATTTTGATCTCGTTCCCGCAACCTATCCCCAGGATAAAAGGTATGCATAAAAGCCTATGTGTTATTCCAGGTTATATTATAATCTATCCTTGTGCCAAATTTCAGCAAAATTCGGTCAGCCATTAGAGCGTGATTGAAAAACACACATCCAAATAGCTTCCCAAGCTTTCACATTTTGATATTAGTAGGACTTAGCGGGGTAGGATACATATCTACAAATAATCACGCCTCTATCCCGGGCGGGTTAGGCAGAGGTGAATTAGCCTATTGCCGTATTCCGGGCACTATTACTGACTCGAGCCATGCATCTGTGGCTGAGTCTGGGATGTATATATCTGTCTGATGTTAAACAGCCCTATCCCTTCGTCGCCTTGTACGACACCGCATTGAAAGAGATCGGTTGGTTCAAATTCTACTGTGCCAGGAACCAAGCGGCTTCCGACGGCTTATGAAGTGTAAAGTAACTATTATTAGCTTCATTGATAAAGAAAAATGCCCTAAGATAGTTCAATAGTTGTATATTGCCTATGCCTTGTGAATGAAAGCTAGTTATGATACAGTTTTAAGAAATACATTCTCTTTTTTCTCAGATCTCCTAAACTTACCCAAGAAGGACCTGCGTGGAGCCCTGTCAAGGCAGGTGCCGAGGAGCTGGACTATCTCAATATTATCTCTCCACGTGAACTCGAGATGAAGTCTACCACCGACTTTGGGCAGAAATCTTTTTGGGATAAGCTGGGCTTCAATGAGGGCGAAAACTATCGTAATTATATTAGGGATGAATTATAAATCTTACCATTTTAATTATGATGGTGCAATAATTTGAATAATTTCGTTTAAATGTAAAATGTAAGTTTAATCCAAAGTCTTGTCATTGAAAGAAGACAAAAACACGCGAAGCTGAATGTATGTGTAAATTATTTCTTAAAATTACTTGTGTAAATTATAATTTTTTTTAGTTACTAAGTAGATATTGCTTTGTATACCTAATAATCTGTGTTCGCATGCCAACTTTATGGCGAAATGTGTTTGATTACTATATTTTTTATTTCCATCTTTTGTTGTACCACATTACAAGCAAATAAATAAATGAATTGAATTGAATTAAATTTACTTTTGGATCTCAGAGGGCGCTATTTTATTAATAATATTGCATTTAATAAAGAGGATGTTTCCACTATTCACTTAAACAAAGAAAGATTATGTTTCTTTACGATATGTTTTATTATTTACGTTTAAAAAAATCTTAACCCCTAGCCTAACTAATTCAGAAGTGCCAGGCATGGCCGAAGCTTTTAATGCTTGGAAAATGTTTTGCCCAAACGCTGATTTGCCAGCCAACCCAGCTTCCCAGAGACAATGGGACGTGCCGCTCTGCAACATGGTAGGAAAACATCTAATTTCTAGTTCTACCAATGTTGCCGAGCGTGCTCGCCTTTTGGCTGTGGGGGAATGGGAATCCGGTGTTTGGCTTCAGGCCCTACCGTCACCTAACATTGGTACCATGTTGGACGATAACATATCCGTATCGCTGCTTGCCTTCGTTTAGGTGCTCCTTGCGTTTCTCCGCATCGATGTCGCTGTGGGGAAGAAGTTGGTAGCCTTGGACATCATGGTCTCTCTTGCAGCAGGAGCGCAGGACGGCTGTCGCGTCACGGATATATCAATGACATAATCCGTCGGGCTCTTGTCACCGCTGGCGTTCCAGCCATATTAGAACCCACTGGGTTGGCGCGCGACGATGGCAAGAGGCCAGATGGAATGTCATTGGTGCCCTGGAAGATGGGAAGGCATTTGGTGTGAGATGCAACATGTGCTGACACCCTTGCGCCTTCACACCTTCCAGGGACTGCAAACTGCGCCTACGCTGCTGCTGCGTCGGCAGAGACCCTCAAACGGCGCAAGTATAGTAATATAAGTGGTAATTACATTTTTGAGCCGTCCGGGGTCGAGACGCTGGGATCATGGGGTCCAAGTGCCCGTCTTTTGTTTAGAGACATTTCTAAACGTTTAATTGACGCTACCCGTGATCAGAGGGCTGGTTTATTCTTTGCGCAAAGAATTGGTATTGCCATTCAACGTGGCAATGCCGCTAGCCTTCTGGCCACCTTCCCGGTTGACATCGATGGCGAGGAATTCTTTGACGCCTGAACCTGCAGGATTATTTAGATACTTTTTTATATATTTTTTATTTCTATAATTTCCGTGTATATTATGTAAATATTCTTAATGCAATAAAAAAAATTACGTTTCTAATATTATAATAGTAAGTACAGAAATAAATTACTTAAATTCTTAAGATTGTTTTTATTTTAAGAAAATTCTGATCTCACCATGAACCTTGTAGAATAAGTTCTTGCAGTTATTTACACTTGACAACGCTTTTGCACTTATGTTACAAAGTAAGATTAAAAAAATATATACTACTATATAATATTGAAAAATTAAACATACAGCCCATGAAAGTCTCCGCTTGCCGGCAATAGGCTCGCCTCCTATTACGCGGAACCTAAAATGTGTCAAATGTTGGTGGGTGTTAATACACCTGAGCTTACTTCTTCGGGAATTTACACGCGTGTACAGGGTTGCTCGTCCTCCTATTACGTGGAACCTAAAATGTGTCAAATGTTGGTGGGTGTTAATACACCTGAGCTTACTTTTTCGGGAATTTACACGCGTGTACAGGGTTGCTCGTCCTCCTATTACGTGGAACCTAAAATGTGTCAAATGTTGGTGGGTGTTAATACACCTGAGCTTACTTCTTCGGGAATTTACACGCGTGTACAGGGTTGCTCGTCCTCCTATTACGTGGAACCTAAAATGTGTCAAATGTTGGTGGGTGTTAATACACCTGAGCTTACTTCTTCGGGAATTTACACGCGTGTACAGGGTTGCTCGTCCTCCTATTACGTGGAACCTAAAATGTGTCAAATGTTGGTGTGTGTTAATACACCTGAGCTTACTCCTTCGGGAATTTACACGCGTGTACAGGGTTGCTCTCCACGTGACTAGCAGAGGGTAATATTTATTTTATCATGACATTTACAATATACATTTTATTTTCTACAATATTATTTTAAAATATTGTACTGACTGCTGAGACGAGGTCTCGGAATCAATCCCAGGTTTTACCATGGCACACACCAATGACGTTTCGATGCTTTTCGAAGTTATGTGTGTATTTATCGCAGGTTTATAAGTGCCCGGTTAATAGCAATAGGCTCGCCACCTATTACATTGGGACCTAAACATAAACTGACTGACTGACAGTGGGTGCTATCACCTCTAGCTACCCCTTCGGGGATATAGCCGTGAGTTTATGTTCAGTTATATTGTAAAGTAGTTATAGGTATTTAGAGCGATTAACAAAAATACTTGGGTTACCTTTGATTACCGATTTCAACAAAATATATTTATTATTTTAAAAAGACATTAAAACTATGCAGTTAAAGGTCAAATTTAAAACGTTTTTGCGCAGAGAGAATGTACCTAAAAGTGTAAGAAAACTCTTTTCATTTAATTTTGTATTTTAAGCTTATAGGAATAAAGACTAAAATTCAATGCCATTTTTAGTACTGTCACTGTCTGTGATATATGACAGTGGTATTGCTTTAGTAAAATCGGTGGCCATCGATAACGTAGCATCCAAACTTACCAATTTATTTTTAATAATATTTGATAACGTTGTTTTGCAATTTGCTCTATCTATATATTATCTGTAGTCAACCAACCTTTATCAAAATTGTTTCTTTATTACCTACGTCGTGGTGCCAATTCAATATATGTACCTATACAGTCATATATTATGTCTGTTTATATACCTGACTACGGAGAAGCAAAAGGAGGGTTATGATTTTGACAGGCTATGTATGTACATATGTTCGGTTCATCTGTTCCCTCATAGTTCCTCAACCACTTATTAGAACTGGACAAATGAGATATCGTTAGAAACATCTTAGTTGTTTGCTGGTTATAGGCTAAATAACGTGACATTGAATCTAATGTGGCGCTCTCTAGCGGTCGTAAAGTACTGTTTTAAAAAATAATTTTGATATAAATTTGTCGTGTTTGGTATCAACTGAAAGGGCTTAATTAGTACATTTCAAATGTGTATAAATTATACCTATTAATTGGCCCACAATAATATAAATAAAAATTAAATTTATTTCTAACAAAACAATACATTCTAGGGAAAAGCGTCATACGACCACTGCTATCCTTGATTTTTTTTTAGTAAGTAAGTAAGTAAGTAAGTAAATTCATTTATTGCACGAAACATGGTCAGGTATATAGATGTTAACATATAATAATGTACAGCATGTCTCACAGAAATTTCCGCATGCAACATTGTTTATCTAATCAAACTGTAAAATGAAAAATTTATGCAAACATGTCAAGGTCAAAATGAGTCTAAAATCAAAAATGACAAAATAACATATTATGCCAAGGATATTAAATAAACATGAGAATTACAAGCAAGCATGTCAAAAGTTAAAATGAGTCAAAATCAAAATGTCAAATTTACATATTGAGACCAAGATTTCAAAGGAACATGAAAATCAAAGTAAACATGTCCAAAGTTAAAATAGTAAGCTCGAAATGTCAAAATTGCAAAATATGTCATAAATGTTAGGAACAGTCAATAAGATTAAATTATCATAGCAAGCAATAGTACAATCTTTATAAACTTAATATTTAAGTCAAGCAAATTATCAATTACATGTGAAACAATGCGCCCCAATCAATGCGCACCGAAACGGCAAGTACTGCTCTTCAGGAAATCTGAAGTGTCGTAGAAGCTTTGCTTAATTAACCACTCTCGTAATACGCGGAGAAATTTTAAGCTTAAGGAACTACCGTCCGCCATTCCCTTGGGTAGGGAGTTGAAAATAAGTGGTGCCATGTAAACACAGTTTTTCCTGAACAGTTCCAACTTGGGTAAAGGCATTTTTTTTTGGGAGGTGCGCTACCTGTCGCTTTCCCATGTTATCGTTATTCTCGAATAGATGGTCATGGAGTTTTACAAATTTAGCGACTTCGTAAATGTAAATGGTTGGAACTGTTAACAGATTTTCAGATTTGAATACTGGTCTACAGGACTCCGACCATTTCAGGTTAAACAATGCGCGAATACATTTTTTCTGAGCTATAAAAAGCTATAAAGTCGTAAGAAATACGTAAAGTCAATCAAAGAATCAAAGAATCAATTTCATTTATTCAGTTTAGGCACACAGAGCACATATGAACATCAAAATTTTACAATTGGATATGTCAAGAAATAATATAAAAATATTAAATAATTTAAAAATAAATCATTGGAAAATGATTCTTTCGCTGGTTCGGTAGGTTAGTTCTACTGAGAAGATACCAGCAAGAAACTCAGCGAACTATATTAGAACAAGATTATTTTTCTTTTTTAAATTTGCTTTAGCTTACAATTTATTTTGTGCGAGCAAGCAAGAGACTTATGTTGACCACGCATTAACATCATTAAGATACTCATCCACTTTATAGTAACCTTTACTCATTAAAGTTTTTTTCACTTCTATTTTGAATTTATTTATTGGCATATTAATCAAATCCTGAGGAATTTTATTAAATATTTTTATGCTGCCTACAAATGAATCACCAACCTTGTGAAGCCTAAGTTTTGGTACAACTAGTTTATTTTTGGTTTCTCGTATTAAAATGGTGTACATCAGATAGTTTTTCGAAAATATTTAGGTTTTTTCGTACATATAAGATATTATCATAAATGTATTGAGAAGCAACTGTTAAAATATTAATTTCTTTGAAAACAACAAATATAGTCTCAATATCGGCAACTGAGCCCCACAGCAGCAGACCGTATGACATAACGCTATGGAAGTAGCTAAAATAAACTAATCGTGCAGTTTCCTCATCAGTCAGTGACCGCATAGGCAGCTGAGCTAAGTCTTCCTACCAAGGCTGTGATATGAGAGCCCCATTGCAGTTTACTATCTAGAGTTATTCCAAAAAAAACGTGGTATTGACTATTTGGACAGATTCATTATTCATTTTTATATTAATATCTGTCGTAGTAGGTAGATTTTTTTTTTCATTTTTCTTGTACCTGTAAACGTTATTTTATTACAATTATACACCTACCTAGTGAGTATGGTAGTAATAAAGTAGCACCATAATAAGCTTATGGCCATAAATATAAGTCTATTGATAATATATACTGTAAAGCCTTCTTTGATAAATAAATAAATAAAATAAAATAAACAGGGAATCAAGACAGCAATTTTGAAAGCTTAGGTACCTATTCCTCTGAGTCTGTAATTTTTTGATAGTCATATAGGAGACATTCATTTTTCATCGTTCAAACTTTCTGATTAAATTAAAACAACCACATCGGATCAGTACTCCTAGCACGAAAAACTTTCGTTATCGTATTGTAAACGCATAGAGAGAACGAAGCATTCTGATTGGCTGGCTTCACGCACACTCGGGTTCACAGTAGGCAGGTGGCCAATCGCAATGCTCCGTTCTCTCGATACGATTACGGTAGTTTTTCGTGCTAGGGGCACAGAGTAGGAGTAAAACAGGCTGCTCTGACCTTTTTCTACGAGTCCGTAATTAACGTCATTTGGGACACATTTATTTTACAACGTACATTCGGATTAAATTAGAAACAACCACATCGGATCAGTACCCCTAGCACGAAATACTGTTTTAATCGTATTGTAAACGTATCTAAAGAACGGAGCATTGTGATTGGCTGGTTTCACACACACTCGGGTTCACAGTAGGCAGGTGGCCAATCGCAATGCTCCGTTCTCTCGATACGATTACGATAGTTTTTCGTGCTAGGGGCACAGAGTAGGAGTAAAACAGGCTGCTCTCGACCCTTTTGTTTGAATCCGTAACTAACGTTTTCGATTGTCACATGGGACACATTCATTTTTCATCGCTCAAACTTTCTGATTAAATTAAAACAACCACATCGGATCAGTACTCCTAGCACGAAAAACTTTCGTTATCGTATTGTAAACGCATGGAGAGAACGAAGCATTCTGATTGGCTGGTTTCACACACACTCGGGTTCACAGTAGGCAGGCGGCCAATCGCAATGCTCCGTTCTCTCGAAATGATTACGGTAGTTTTTCGTGCTAGGGGCACAGAGTAGGAGTAAAACAGGCTGCTCTGACCCTTTTCTTCAAATCCGTAACTAACGTTTTCGATTGTCATATGGGACATATTCATTTTACATCGTACAAACTTTCGGATTAAATTAGAAACAATCACATCGAATATGTACGCCTAGCACGAATAACTTTCGTTATCGTATTGTAAACGTATCGAGAGAACGGAGCATTGTGAATGGCTGGCTTCACACACACTCGGGTTCACAGTAGGCAGGTGGCCAATCGCAATGCTCCGTTCTCTCGATACGATTACGGTAGTTTTTCGTGATACATATATTAGGAGTAAAACAGGCAGCTCTGACCCATTTCTTCACTTTTTGTTTCCAGGCCCTCAGTGATCGCCTGTTCTATGACGGTGTTGGCAAGATGGCGCAATTTCACGCATCTAACTCTAGGCAACCAACCTTCGTTTACAGATATGCTCACAAAGGATCCATGAGTTTGAGCAACTTAATAGCTCGCAATGACGTTTACTATGGTAAGAGTATTTATTTAACATTACACCGGAGTACCATTGGACCCAGAGCCTGGAAACTGTTATTTTCTGCAATAGTAAAACCACTGACTTGTCACTGACCCTATTACCGCAAGAATTTATTATCGGTATTTTTTTTTAAAACAGAATTACCTAACTTACCGAAGGACCGAAATTACTAATAGTCCCTCTAACCCCTCCAGCTAAGCTAAATTGCGTGTATTAGGAGTGGGTTCACGTCGATAGTGTAACGGCCAGAATTCGAACCCGGTACCTCTCGAACGTAAGGCCGACTCCTAACCACTAAGCTACCAACGCTTCGAATTATAGGACGTGGGACACGACGGTATTTCCGTCCAAATGCGCAGTCTGACTGGGGGAGTACCTCTACCCTACAGAATACCGCGGCTATAATAACCTCGTGTTATGTTCCCGGCGGTGAGTAGGATAGCCAGAGCTCACTGGAGAAATTTTGTGCTGTCCGTGGGAAAACCAAAGGCTTGTCCAGCTTTGTTTTCTACCCTGCCGGCACAAAAACTCTATGTGCTTACAGGGTCGGAAGCGCGAGTGTGACTCCTCTGGTGTTGCACACGTCCATGGCCACGGTAATTACTTTCCATTAGCTGGGCTGAGTGATTATCTACCACCTTAGTGGTATAAAAAAATGCTATTAAATTTGAGACTTTGGGGACATCTCTTGCTTTGGCATGACCCTTCGGGGGTGACCCTATAGTACCTACATTAGACAATTGTACATCTTTCCAATTGCTAATAAACATTAAAAAAAATTATATATTATTACTTTTTATTGAAGTCGAAGAAGACAATGGCATAAGATTTTATTTTAAACAAGCTGACCAGCCTCAGCTTCGCCCATGCCATATTTTGTAACCTCATGTAACTCCTTAAAGCCTGTAATTGTTTAGTCTTCAAATAATGTAAGGAAATCCCCCGGATTTCTTGACATTTATGGCCACTGCTCCTCTCCCTTAAGTACTAATAGCGTGATGATATGTAGCCTAAAACCTTCGTCGATAAACGCTATTCAACACAAAAAGATTTTTAATTCGAACCAGTAGCTCTTGAGAACAGTGCGTTCAAAAAAACTCTTCAGCTAAGATTGATTGAAGAATTGACAGATAATATTGGCATATATTTTATAAAATGTTATTTCATGCTGCAGGAGTAAGCCATGCTGATGACGTATTGAGGATTTTCCGTTTCCCTGGTCTTCAAGCCAAGGACGTGGAAGACGCTGAGATTATCGATGCCCTCATAAACATGATCTACAGCTTTTCTACTTCTGGGTAACGTATATCATAAGTTTGAATTAAATTAATGTTTTTTTTTATTTCAAAACTAAACAATTAGGACATTTTCATTTTGATCTCGTTCCCGCAACCTATCCCCAGGATAAAAGGTATGCATAAAAGCCTATGTGTTATTCCAGGTTATATTATAATCTATCCTTGTGCCAAATTTCAGCAAAATTCGGTCAGCCATTAGAGCGTGATTGAAAAACACACATCCAAATAGCTTCCCAAGCTTTCACATTTTGATATTAGTAGGACTTAGCGGGGTAGGATACATATCTACAAATAATCACGCCTCTATCCCGGGCGGGTTAGGCAGAGGTGAATTAGCCTATTGCCGTATTCCGGGCACTATTACTGACTCGAGCCATGCATCTGTGGCTGAGTCTGGGATGTATATATCTGTCTGATGTTAAACAGCCCTATCCCTTCGTCGCCTTGTACGACACCGCATTGAAAGAGATCGGTTGGTTCAAATTCTACTGTGCCAGGAACCAAGCGGCTTCCGACGGCTTATGAAGTGTAAAGTAACTATTATTAGCTTCATTGATAAAGAAAAATGCCCTAAGATAGTTCAATAGTTGTATATTGCCTATGCCTTGTGAATGAAAGCTAGTTATGATACAGTTTTAAGAAATACATTCTCTTTTTTCTCAGATCTCCTAAACTTACCCAAGAAGGACCTGCGTGGAGCCCTGTCAAGGCAGGTGCCGAGGAGCTGGACTATCTCAATATTATCTCTCCACGTGAACTCGAGATGAAGTCTACCACCGACTTTGGGCAGAAATCTTTTTGGGATAAGCTGGGCTTCAATGAGGGCGAAAACTATCGTAATTATATTAGGGATGAATTATAAATCTTACCATTTTAATTATGATGGTGCAATAATTCCGTTTAAATGTAAAATGTAAGTTTAATCCAAAGCCTTGTCATTGAAAGAAGACAAAAACACGCGAAGCTGAAAGTATGTGTAAATTATTACTTAAAATTACTTGTGTAAATTTTTTTTTTTTTAGTTACTAAGTAGATATTGCTTTGTATACCTAATAATCTGTGCTCGCATGCCAACTTTATGGCGAAATGTGTTTGATTACTATATTTTTTATTTCGATGGAAATTTGCTTGTAATGTGGTACAACAAAAGATGTTTTGTTGTACCACATTACAAGCAAATAAATAAATGAATTGAATTTAATTTACAATTTTGGATCTCAGAGGGTGCTATTTTATGAATAATATTGCATTTAATAAAGAGGATGTTTCCACTATTCACTTAAACAATTTAAAGAAAGATTATGTTTCTTTACAATATGTTTTATTATTTACGTTTCTAATATTATAATAGTAAGTACAGAAATAAATTACTTTAATTCTTAAGATTGTTTTTATTTTAAGAAAATTCTGATCTCACCATGAACCTTGTAGAATAAGTTCTTGCAGTTATTTACACTTGACAACGCTTTTGCACTTATGTTACAAAGTAAGATTAAACAAATATATACTACTACATAATATTGAAAAATTAAACATACAGCCCATGAAAGTCTCCGCTTGCCGGCAATAGGCTCGCCTCCTATTACGCGGAACCTAAAATGTGCCAAATGTTGGTGGGTGTTAATACACCTGAGCTTACTTCTTCGGGGATTTACACGCGTGTACAGGGCTGCTCGGCGGCTCTCTACGTGACCAGCAGAGGGGAATATTTATTTCATCATCACATTTACAATATACATTTTATTTTCTACAATATTATTTTAAAATATTGTACTGACTGCTGAGACGAGGTCTCGGAATCAATCCCAGGTTTTACCATGGCACACACCAATGACGTTTCGATGCTTTTCGAAGTTATGTGTGTATTTATCGCAGGTTTATGGCAATAGGCTCGCCACCTGTTACAGTGGGACCTAAACATAAACTGGCGAAATGTGGGTGCTAGCGTCTCTACCTACCCCTTCGGGGATATAGCCGTGAGTTTATGTTCAGTTATGTTGTAAAGTAGTTATAGGTATTCAAAGCGATTAACAAAAATACTTGGGTTACCTTTGATTACCGATTTTTAAACTAAATATATTTATTATTTTTTATCTGTTTGTCAGCACTCACCACGATGGACTCAAAAACTACTGAACCAATTTTGATTTGGTTTTTATTTTTAAAAAAGTCTTGGTCCCCGTAATAGTAGTTTTACTACTACGACATAAAATTAGCAGAAATGGCGGCCTGAGCCAGGATTCTGCTAAAGTATAACCACAGTCAAACTACAGATACTGCTGAAAAAACATTTAATTTTAGACCTAGATCTATAGGAGGTAGGAAACGACGGTATTCCCGTCCGAATTGATTCAGTCCGACCGGGGAAGTACCTCCACCCTACAGAATACCACGGCTATAATAACCTCGTGTTTTGTTCCCAGCGGTGAGCTCACTGGAGAGTTTTTGTGCTGTCAGTGGGAAGACCAATTGTCCTGATTTTGTGTTCTGCACTGGAGGCATAAAATCTCTGTTCTTACAGGGTCGGCAGCACGGATGTGACTCCACTGGTGTTACACACTTTCATAGGTCATGATAACCACTTTCCATCAGGTTGGCCGTGTGCTTGTCTACCACCTAAGTTGTATAAAAAAAGACATTAAAACTATGCAGTTTTTTGCGCTTTTTGCGCAGAGAGAATGTACCTAAAAGTGTGATAAAACTCTTTTCATTTAATTTTAGATTTTAGGCTTATAGGAATAAAGACTAAAATTCAATGCCATTTTTAATACTGTCACTGTCTGTGATATATGACAGTGGTATTGCTTTAGTAAAATCGATGGCCATCGATAACGTAGCATCCAAACCTACCAATTTATTTTTAATAATATTTGATAACGTTGTTTTGCAATTTGCTCTATCTATATATTATCTGTAGTCAACCAACCTTTATCAAAATTGTTTCTTTATTACCTACGTCGTGGTGCCAATTCAATATATGTACCTATACAGTCATATATTATGTCTGTTTATATACCTGACTACGGAGAAGCAAAAGGAGGGTTATGATTTTGACAGGCTATGTATGTACATTTGTTCGTATGTAGGTTCATCTGTTCCCTCATAGTTCCTCAACAACTTATTAGAACTGGACAAATGAGATATCGTTAGAAGCATCTTAGTTGTTTGCTGGTTATAGGCTATATAACGTGACATTGAATCTAATGTGGCTCCCTCTGACGGTCATAAAGTACTGTGTTAAAAAATAAATTTGATATAAAAAATATATCGTGTTTGGTATCAACTGAAAGGGCTTAATTAGTACATTTCAAATGTGTATAAATTATACCTATTAATTGGCCCACAATAATATAAATAAAAATTAAATTTATTTCTAACAAAACAATACATTCTAGGGAAAAGCGTCATACGACCACTGCTATCCTTGATTTTTTTTTATATAGAAACGTTGAAGTTGAAGGCAGAGTCTCTGAAAAGAGGGTTTTTGGACTTTAGACCATTACTTACACATACCATGTGACAATGGTGACACTCAGCTTGACGACCTCATCATATGCTATTTCACGCCCCGCTTAAAGGAACCAGGACTGTAGGAAGAAGGAAACACGTGAGCTGGTAATGAATTCCAGGCCTTAATGGTGCGACAGAGGAAAGAGTCACCAAACCGTTTGGTTCTTAATCGAATATTCTGCAACGTGTGCGGGTGACATCTAAGACCTGCACGTGTTGTCCTGTGTAGGAAAGGGGAGGGTGGGACTAATTGGAAGAGCTCATCAGAGCACTCACCATGGTACAGACGGTAAATTACTTAAAGAAATTTTCTTGTTTTGTACTTTTTAGAGCGTTTTAGTAGTCGGGTGTTAGTTTTAAACTGATGGCACTTAGTGGAACTTGCTACCCATATTAAATAAGACACTGAGGAAGATCATTTGTATTTAGAAATAGTGCCTATTTCGTTCAAAACCGGAATTATAAATCCTTGAAAAGCCTTGAAGCGAAACCGGTCAATTTAATAATTAAATACGGTGAGAAAATTACAAGTTTCTTATTTAATATTAAGTACATACATATAATATGTATAATAATAATAATAATAACGTCTTTATTGTACACCAAAAACATATTACATTACAATATGAAATTAATTAAGTTTTGTGGTACGTACAGTTGGCGGCCTTATCGCTCTGCGGCAATTTCTTACAGGCAACCATAGATATATATATACCTACCTGGGGACACATATCTTGCAACTTACTAACAAAACGTTTTGTAGATAATAATCTTTGCTTAGTGAATTTGAACTCGACCACCGAGACTTTTGCCGTCAAGCTGAGTACCACCATTGTAACCAGTGGCGGGGCAACAACTAAATTTGATGTGGGCAAGACAGATTTCGCGAGGCCCTGTTCTATGGCGACCTGAAGACGGATTTTATAAAATAATAAAAACAAACAAAACAATTAACACTGCCAAGTTTTTATTCATAAAAATACAAATTAGATTAATAAGTATTAAATGAAAAATTACAAATCGTTAATATAAAGGTGGAGATATACATTTCTTAAAGTGTATCTTAAAAAACATTAGATTTCTTTATTAAAGGAACAGAAATTTCCTGCTTTTAACGTTACTAAATTCCTTAATTATGGTATCGTAATTCAGCCTAGATGCCAAATCTGATTCAATTGATAAAACAGCCAAAGCTGAAAGTCTTTCTTGGCTCATTGTGTTTCTCAAATAATTTTTCATTAATTTTAATTTTGAAAAACTTCTTTCAGCAGAGGCTGTACTTACCGGAATTGTTAATAAAATTCGGATGACAATGTAAATATTTGGGTAAATTTCTTTCAAGCTATTTTCTGTTATGTATGACAGCAGCTGTTTCACGTCTTTAATGAAGTTGGGTAAATTCGGGATCATTGTATTTAATTCTTCATATAATTCAAATGGTTGGAAGTCACTGCTCTCACCCACACGCAGGACGTTATGTAAATCGTTACAGTGTTTTAATATTTGCTCCTGTGGCATATTTTTTAGCGCGCTTAAATCATAGAGAAAACCAAAGTCTTCAAAATGTTGATTTAAAGACGTAAATCTTAATTCCATATTGGTTATTATAGAATCAATCATGGCGTAAAAAAAATCTGTTTGATACCGGATTTTGGGAGACTGTATAGGTTCATCGCTGCTTTCATAATCGAACATCCTTTTCTTTTTGGCTACTCTTTTATTCTTAAACTCTTTTGGCAGGTCATAACAGCTTTTCTCAGTAAATTTCCGAACATCAGACAGGGATTTCTCAAATCCAGTTTCCCGATACTCTTTTATCCATTCACAAAATGTGTGTAAATGTTCAAGAGCAATGCTTAAATGAATTTGTTCTGATTGCCATAATTTACTTATTATATTAACACGCAATAATATCTCATACCACACATGTAAAGATACGATGAATTCTAAACTTAACATTTCATTTAGTATTGAATCGCAATCACTGAGAGTGTCTGAGTCCTCCGTTTGATTTTTTAAGTTTTTTATGCATTCAATCACTTCATCAAATTGCAATAATACGGCCTTTACTGCTTCGACTCTACTTTCCCATCTTGTGTCTGATAAAGGTTTTATAGTAAGTTTTAATTTTCCTTTTATAAAATCCCAGCGCTTGCTTGATCTTGAAAATAGCAAATAAATTTTTTGTATGAAACCAAAAAAAGTTTTTGCTACCATAGATGAGTTCGCTGCATCTACCAATAGTAGATTCCAACTATGACAGCCACAAGGTGTGAAAAATGCCCTAGGGTTAATATTCAAAATTCGAGTTTTAACTCCACTATTTACACCTACCATATTTGCACCATTGTCGTATCCCTGGCCACGGCAGTCTTGAATATTTAAGTCATATATTTCTAGGTGTTCCAGTATAGCATTGGCTAAATATTCTCCAGTTGTCTGAGTAACAGCTAGAAATCCCATAAAATGTTCGACTATTGTACCAGTTGACGTATCACAAAATCTTAAGATAACCGACATTTGTTCAACTCTATTACAATCTCTAGTGCAATCGAGCAAAAAAGAATAATACTTTGCTCCTTTAACCTTACGAATAATTTCATTGACAACTGTTTTTGACATCAATATGATCAATTCATTTTGAATATCGTGACTTAAATAATGGTGTGAAAGTTGTTTGTCACTAATGCGTTGCATGTGTTCACGTAAAGTAGGATCAAATTTTGATATCAGTTTAAATAAATCTATGAAATTACCGGAATTCTTAATACCGTCACCTGTCTTGAGAGATTCTCTGTGACCTCTAAATGCAAGATTATGAGAGGCCAAAAAGTGTATTATGTCAATTATTCTCTCTAACAAGTTGTGCCAATGTTTTTGTGATTCACGTATTAGCCTTTCGTTTTCTTGGTCTATTGTTTTGCCTTGATTTATTCCTTTCTCTAAATTTAACCATTGGAACATATGTGCCATATGTTCTTTGGTATTCTCATGTCTATGTAAAATGCTACTTAAATGTTTCCAGTCACAACACCCTCCTTGCACCACCTGAGTTTGTGAATTGCTAAATAGTCTGCATGGAAAACAGTAAACTTTATTTTGGGAATTGGAATACACTAACCAGCGACGATGTTGAGTTTCACCATTATTTAGTTTTCTCGAGAAATAGAAATTGGAAAAGTGTCTGTTATCATCACCTTTGGGATAATATTCATCACCGCTATTTAATTGCTGTGTGGGGCCGCTTCGAACTATGTCACGACGCTGTGTATCCGTTATGGGAAACGTCCACAATCCCGGATCCGAATTAACAAGTACTTGCTGAACTATGGCGCTGGCGTCGTCGCTGCGAATTGGAGAATCTATGTCAATCTGTTCTTCTTGATTGCTTGATGACAGCACAAGAGTTTCAGCGTCAATTTTTGATTGGCTAGAAGATGATCCAAGCTCTACGTCTAACTGACGTTCGCTCTCGGTATTCAGTGCATCTAGAGCATTTTCCAACGGTATCTCGGACGTTTGTTGTGTAGAAGTCGAAGCTATCGATTCAGAAGGTTCTGTACTACCAGATGCAGTTTGGTTGAGGAACTTCATCAAATTTAAACTCAAAACTTGGTTGGTTGCAGTTCTTTCAGCTTTTCTTTTTCTTTTTGCTGATCCAGACTCCCATTTTCTTCCAATATCTCTATCTCGGCCGGACATGTCGATAACGTCGTATCTATACACTGTAAACGAAAGCAATAGTTAACATTTTTTTGCAGTTTTATCTACATAATATTGTAAAACCTAAATTTAAATTAGTTTTCAAATAAAAATCTTTAAGATAGCTTTTACTACCTGCTAGTTTTAAAAACTTAAAAGGTCGATACGTTTTTTACCTTAAAGCTTTTTTGGTTTCCTTCAAGAGATTGGTCCGCTTTATAATAATAAAGCGTATTTTATATACAAGTAATTACTGCGTTATATACTTATTACCAATTAAATATTTCTTACCTTATGTAAAATAGACGAGTACAGGTACCGGTGTGTTACAAATCACAAAGAAAACAAAAAAACAATTAAAAAAGTCACTGTTTTAAAATTTTGGGTCAGTTTACAGGAGCAATCAATATACCTAAACACTATCTATTTATTCACTAAATATTATTAAAACATTGAACACACTATTCTTATCAAAATAGGTACGTACAGTCATAAAAATAAACAATATTGAATAACACAATTATACGTTTCTATTGTTATGCGCCTAGCGACTGCGTTGCGTACTTTGATTTGATTGGTTGACTTCCTAGTAAAGAAAGTAAACAAATAAACCGGGGATTCCCCGCACTCTGGTCGGCGGCAAATGTTGCCAGACTAAGAAAACATGTTTCACAACAAAATTGATTTATATTTTTTTTGTTTTATTCTCGCTTTAAACATTTTTGAGTCGCGAGGCCCCTTGTACCGCGAGGCCGTAGGCGGTGGCCCACGTCGCCCACGCTTAACGCCGCCTCTGATTGTAACATTACTTAGTGTCTGTAATGGTGACCGTTATCCTGAGACTTTGCCTTTAGCTTATCATCTTGCGCGCCTCCCCGTTTCCGGGGACGAGTTGGGGACTCTGTGGTCCCCACCCCCGAGGAGAGGGCCAGATAGTGAGAGATCGACCCATGCGAGGGATACGCCTGTTAACCTCACCTTCGGCAACAAAAAACGACCCACAAGCGGCGTGCGTTTTAGTCGGTACGAGTCCGACATAACCGACGTATCCGTGGGGATTTTGCACACGTAAAAAAAAGATTAAAAAAATGTATCACTTGTATTATCCCTAAAATCCACCTAAATTCATTTTGAGTATATTTAGTAGAACGTTCGTCTGCTACGCAGGAGGTGCAGGTTCTATACCTGCTCAGTGCAAATATTTGTATACATATACTTAGTCTGGCCATAAATACTGTTACAATTAAAATAAGAAAGATATTACATTTGAATTTGGAATCTGTCATTTTTATACGATTGTTCATTGTGTTTTCTAATTTTGGCGCCAATACATTGTACAATATTTTGCTATATTAAAATGGAGTGGGATGATAAAGAAAACCGAATCGCTGTGATTGCATTACACAAAGTTGGTATGGAGCCGAATGTAATTTTTAAAACTCTCCATACGCTTGGTATTAGTCAAATGTTTGTGTACCGGGCTATTAATAGGTACAATGAGTCCTCCTCTGTTTGTGACAGAAAAAGATCTGGCCGTCCACGTAGTGTTCGTACGAAAAAGGTGGTCAAAGCAGTAAGGGAAATAATTCGAAGAAATCCTGTCCGAAAGCAAAAGATTTTATCTCGGGAGATGAAGATAGCACCCAGAACCATGTCGCGCATTTTAAAAGATGACTTAGGACTTGCAGCCTATAAGAGACGCACTGGTCATTTTTTAACTGATAATTTAAAAAAGAATAGGGTGGTAAAATCGAAGCAACTACTGAAGCGGTACGCAAGGGGAGGTCACAGAAAAAATTTGTTTACGGATGAGAAAATCTTTACAATTGAGCAACATTTTAACAAACAAAATGACCGTATTTATGCTCAAAGCTCTAAGGAAGCTTCCCAATTAGACAACAGAGTGCAACGTGGGCATTATCCGACTTCAGTGATGGTTTGGTGGGGTGTTAGCTATGAAGGAGTGACTGAGCCATATTTTTGTGAAAAAGGTATCAAAACATCGGCACAAGTGTATCAAGATACCATTCTTGAGAAGGTAGTTAAACCCCTTAACAACACCATGTTCAATAACCAAGTATGGTCCTTCCAACAAGACTCAGCGCCGGGTCATAAAGCTCGGTCCACGCAGTCTTGGTTGGAAGTGAACGTTTCGGACTTCATCAGAGCTGAAGACTGGCCGTCGTCTAGTCCCGATCTTAATCCGCTGGATTATGATTTGTGGTCAGTTTTAGAGAGTATGGCTTGCTCTAAACGCCATAATAATTTGGAGTCCCTAAAACAATCCATACGATTGGCAGTGAAGAATTTTCCCATGGAAAGAGTGCGTGCTTCTATTGATAACTGGCCTCAACGTTTAAAGGACTTTGCTGCAGCCAATGGAGACCACTTCGAATAAGCTTTTGATATTTTAAATTGTTTTATATTTATGTATTAAACTAACACACTGTAAAAGTAATAAATATTATTTGCAATAAAAAAATGTTTTTTCTTCGTAACAATATTTATGGCTAGACTATGTATATTTAGTCTGTATGTATGGTATGTATGTGTTTACAAAAAAAAATGTATATAAGTATGTTTATCCGCATTCTAGATTCCATAACACAAGCTAGTTAAGCTATACTTACCATGGGTTTAGATAGTGTTGTGTGTGTGGAATGTTCTGGAATATTTATTTATTTATATTTTAGGTCCAAAATATATGTTTCAAAGTATATTATATCCTATACATATACACTAAAGAGTTCGGTTTGACCAGTTTCTCGCGATTGTTGTACGCAGACGCACGCGTGCCAAATCTACGACATTTTACCGGCCGGCATAATGGTTTTGAAGTTATTTTTATTACTTGTTACTGTGGGCTTGGTGGCTGCTGAGGAGCCAAATCCTACAGTGAGGATTCCTCATGGTGTACTACAGGGCGCTTGGAAGGTGTCTACGAAGGGGAGATCATATGCCAGCTTTCATGGGATACCGTATGCACGCCCACCTATCGGAAAATATAGATTCAGGGTAAAGTGATATTATTATAGATTGTAAACTTGTGAAGTCGATGCCAGTTCCTCACCAGGTTGACAGTTTTATACCACTTAGGTGGCCGACAAGCACACGGCCCACCTAATGGAAAGTGGTTACCGTGGCCTATGGACGTTTGCAACAACAGAGGAGTCACAGTTGCGCTGCCAACCCTGTAAGTACAGAGTTTCTGTGCCGTCAGTGTAGAAGACAAAGCAGGACAAGCCTTTAGTCTTCCCACTGACAGCACAAATTCTCTAGTGAGCTCTGACTACCTTACTCACCGCTGGGAACACAACACGAAGTTATTATAGCCGCGGTATTCTGTAGGGCGGAGGTACTTCCCTAGTCGGACTGCTCAATTGGGCGGAAATACCGCCGTGTCTTACCTCCTCCAAAAAGTTGGTAAAGATGGGTGGAAAAGTCTATTTTTTGGTGTAAAATGACTCGATTGTGAATATATTAATGAACAAGTACCTACTTACTATCAGATAGCATATCGACGAGTAGTGTTTACCGGAATAACCAGTCCTCAATATCATTAAATTTTATTGCACATATGTCAATACTCGAAAATATAATATAGTACCGCCTCTAGAGTTTCACATGTCCCTAGGCCAAATATGTTAAATTAAAATACCAACATCTTTACGTATTAGTATTAAATGGTAGGAAAACTCTGAGAATTGGGTTATTGACTGACTAGTCAAATTAGTTACTTCTTACCCGACTACGGCGAAGAAAAGGGAGGGTGTTGATTTTGACAGACTATGTATGTATGTATGTAGGATCATCTGTTCCCCCATAGGTCATAAAAACTTATTAGAACTGAACAAATGAGGTATCGTTAGAAGCATCTTAGTCGTCCACTGGTCATGGGCTATACCTATAACGTGTCATTGAATCTAATGTGACGCCCTTAAGCGGTCATAAAAAACTTAGGAGGTAGGACAAGTTGCAGCGACGTGCGGTCCGCATAATTGGAAATCCCGAGATCACGAACACCCTAGAACCTTTACAGCTGCGTAGAGATGTTGCGTCCATGGCTGTATTTTACCGTCTGTACCATAGGGAGTGTTCTGATGAGCTCTTCCAATTAGTCCCACCCTCTCCTTTCCTACACAGGACAACGCGTGCAGGTCTTAGATGTCATCCGCACACGGTGCAAAACATCCGATCAAGAACCAAGCGGTTCGGAGACTCTTTCCTCTGTCGCACCATTAAGGCCTGGAATTCATTACCAGCTCACGTGTTTCCTTCTTCCTACAGTCCCGGGTCCTTTAAGCGAGGCGTGAAAAAGCACATGATAAGGCCGTCAAGCTGAGTGTCACCATTGTCACACGGTAAGTGTAAGTAATGGTGACCCTCTTTTCTGGGACTTTGCCTTCAGCTTACCATCAGGCAAGGCGAAGTCCAATTGACGTGTCCTATATTAAAAAAAAAAAGGACAATTCCGCCCAATTGAGCAGTCCGACTGGGGAAGTACCTCCGCCCTGCAGAATACCGCGGTTATAATAACTTCGTGTTGTGTTCCCAGCGATGAGTAGGGTAGCCAGAGCTCATTGGAGAATTTGTGCTGTCAGTGGGATGACTACAGGCTTGTCCTGCTTTGTCCTCTACACTGCTGACGGCACAGAAACTCTGTGCTTACAGGGGCTTCTTTGGTGTTACACACGTCCATAGGCCACGGTAACCACTTTCCATCAGGGGGCCGTGCGCTTATCTGCCACCTAAGTGGTATAAAAAAAAACTGTGTTAAAAATAAATTTGAGATAAACATGTAATGTTTGGTATCAACTGAAAGGGCTTAATTACCACATTTCAAATATCTATAAATTATATTTATTGCTTGCTCCAAAATAATATAAATAAAAAAAAAATTAAAACTGAACCCGGCTACTGAAAAATCACCCTCATTTCAGTAGTCGGTCAGTAATGTAAAAACGGTAAGCTATAAGTAAATTTGTATGAACTAAATTATAGTGACGTCATAACATTCAATAGTCAAATCGTTTATACCTATGTAACAGTAGGCCAAAGTCCTCAACAATGGAGGAGGCCAGCAGTGGACTAAGATAGGCTAATTAACTAATTAAAAATAAACAGAAATGATTAAATAATAACCTACGCAGCGTAATAAACTCATTAAATAAATTTATTTCAACTACAAGAAATTACCCATTACGGAAGTTCTCACAGAATCGAAGTACTTAGCAACATTACAATTAATTAATATTAAATCTACATAACTATAGATACACTGTAAATTAACGTTGTTAAAATGATTTCACTTCAAAGCTCAAACCATTGAAATTTCGTAACTACAACAATGCAATTTCGTATCACTGCAATTAATGTTGAATTTCAGTTCCAATTGTGGTGAGCTTACTTTGGCCTCCAGTCGTGTATTCAAAACGTTTGTGCTGTTCTGTAACGGTAGAAATTGGGGCACAAACAATATGCATTTCATATTACAAAAGCAACAGCCTGTGTCTTTTCTCAATGTTTAATTTATACCTATACCAAATTTCATCAAAATAGGTTCAGTTGTTCAGACGTATGTTACATACAGAAAGACAGACAGACAAAGTAACTTTCACATTTACATATAACATAACATAAACTCACGCCTATATCTCCGAAGGGGTAGTCAGAGGTGCTAGCACCCACAATTCGCCAGTTTATGTTTAGGTCCCAATGTAGTAGGTGGCGAGCCTATTGCCATTAACAGGGCACTTATAAACTTGCGATAAATACACACATAACTTCGAAAAGCATCGAAAAGTCGTTGGTGTGTGCCATGGTAACCTCGTCTCAGCAGTCCATTACCCATACCACTAGGTTACCTACATTTACGAGTATAATATTAGTATGGACTACATAGTGATTATTAATAACTTAAGAGTTCCTTAATATTAATGTATTATTATTACAATGCAATTGAAAATTAAAACTAAAACTATTATTAGATAGCTACTAAAATACACTAAAATAAAATAAACATAAAAATTACATACATAATGCGTCATGAAATTCCTCCGCATCCTCACCGACCGGTAACGTACCCAGAAGGCTGGCGGCATTGCCACGTTGAATGGCAATGCTTATCCTCTGTGCAAGATAATAACCAGCCTTCTGGTCACGCGTAGCGTCGATCAGCTGCTTGAGCAAAATACTTCATTGAGTGTATAGGATTATTGGGAACCTATCAAGATCAAGGTTGGAGGAGGTGGTGAAGATGGCGAGGACTTCGATAAGTCCTCGCCATCTTCACCACCTCCTTCAACCATACACTCTAGCTAAATAATGCTATCGCAAGTTTTCAAAATATATTTTTAAAAAATTGCTAAAATACGTGGTACAAATTGGAAAAAGCGTCTCTTAGTCTCATAGCACCTACAAGATGCATTACATTTTACATAAAAATCCTCCTTTCCAGGAACCTCAACGCCTGAAGCCATGGGCTGGTGTGTGGGATGCTACCAGACCTCTACCTGGTTGTCTACAGTATGACCAGTTTGCGGGCAAGATCACTGGTACATTTTAACTTCTTTCTTTCTTCAATCTATTCAAAAAGAAAAACTAATCGAGAAGCCTATTGTAGTCCACTGCTGGACATAGGCCTCTCTCAATGTTGGATGGCATTGACCTACTGTTTACGTTACGGGTTACGGTTACGTGTTGGTACAGGGATTTATTGCGAGTTTTCCATCTCTCGCAGTGATATCATCTGTGTATTTTTCCGTTAGTCGCCTCTTACGACACCCGTCGGATGAGATGGGGTGGTGATTCTTGTATTCTTTCTCCGTCACCACACAGATATCTACATAATACTTATTTTATTAGCGTTTTCGGGGACGACTTGGGGACTCTGTGTCTCTATAGTCCCCACACCCGAGGAGAGGGCCAGATCGAGAGAGATAGCCCTGGGTCGGCCGGGGTGCGAGGGATATGCCTGTTAACCTCATCTTCGGCAACCAAAAACGACCTACAGGTGTCGTGCGTTTTAGTCGGTTCGAGTCCGACATAACCTTTTCCACCGGCTCCGGTGGTGGGGGGATTCCGTGGAGATTTATCGCACGTTAAAAAAAGCCATTACTCAATTTCTAATTCTAATGAATCACTGGTGATTATCGAAAATGATTGAAATCGAACAATGCAGATGAATACCATATTCTTATCAGGTAGCGAGAACTGTCTGTTCGTAAATGTGCACACTCCGAAGCTGCAGCCAGGCACCCTTTTGCCTGTGGTGGTGTTCATCCACGGAGGGGCCTTCATGTACGGCGAGGGTGCCATCTATGGTGCCGCAAATTTGATGGACTGGGACGTGGTCGTTGTTACCTTCAACTACAGACTTGGACCCTTGGGTAAGGAGCTTATTATACTACACATATATCATCCGTGGTGTGACTGTAGTGAACGTGCCCGGTACGCAGGAGGCGCGGGTTCAATCCCCGCTTAATACAAATATGTATGCATGAATATAAGTATTTGCTGGTGGAGGGCTGGTCGTGCCTTGGAGAGCACGTTAAGCCGTTGCTCGAAACACGTGAGCTGGTAATGAATTCTAGGTCTTGGTTTTGCGGCAAAGAAAAGTCAAGCGGGGCATAAAAAGCATCTGGTAAGACCTTTAAATTGTCTTCAGACCTCAATTGTAATATTTTAGGTCTCCTCAATGGTGACCCTCTTTCAAACTTTGCCTTCAGTGAATTCATATTCACGTATCCTATAAATAAAAATAATCTCCCTCTGAACTGCTGTCCAGTCCAAAGTGAATCACTTATAATGCGTTGTGGTAGAATCGTTGATGTAAGAACTTTATTAGCGTAGCAGCGCTACCAGAAATGTTCATTTTTTTCCATCCTCGAAGCAACTAGAGCCAATTTCCATTATATAATTTTAAATGATACTTCCATTTAATTTTAAATGAACTACTTCTCAGGTTTCCTGAGCACGGGTGACGAGGTCGTTCCAGGTAACTATGGGCTGAAAGACCAGTCGTTCGCGCTGCATTGGATTAAGGACAACATCATGATGTTTGGAGGAAACCCTGACAGCATCACGCTGACAGGCTCCTCGGCTGGTGCAGCCAGTGTACACTACCATTATATGTCGCCTTTATCCAGAGGTATGAGATTCATAGAAATATCAAAATGTTCATTTATTACCCATCTATTTAGCTATGAAAGGAATAAATCCATCTTGGAACGGTAATAGCAAATATGCATAAAATAAGTAAATAGGTAATATAGATTGCATTATTTCAAGTTCGTTTGGAAGGTAATACCTACCAACTTACTTATTTGCGTGCTATGTTCAATTGAGCGTTTTCGATTGTTGCTATTCTGTTATCGTTAATACCTATCTCATATGTTTTAATCACAAGATTTGAGCTATACCTAGACTTCTTAAATAAAGGTTATCATTTAATTAATGTTAAACTTAGGTTAAGTAGAATTGACGTCAATATGATTAAAAATGTAATAAGAATGTAATACCTACGAGGTACCTATATTGAAAAATAAAAAATATAAAACTAGGAGTTCTATTTTATTGCACAAATCACCTATTGCAAACGAACTTGAAATAATGCAATCTATATAACCTTTTCACTTATTTTAAGCAAATTTGCTATTACCATTCCAAGATGGATTTATCTCAATGCAATTTTATTTTTTGGATGGATTTGTGGATTTGCATCTTTAGTCCCACTGACGCCATCTTGTAAAAAGAATCTAAAAGGTTCTTAAGCCATTACGGATAAACTATTCGTCATCGTCAAACAGAAAATAAAAAGAAAATATTCCAATGCATCAGATCATATTCCAAAGTGTAAGCCATGGATTATAGCAATATTTGAATAGATTTTGTTATTAAGTAGGTACAGGATGTGCCAAAAATATCTACTGGAAGAGCGTCATATGCTCTGTTGAACATGTGGTACCAGCCTGGGACTCTGCAATAATAAACATCGAAATAATTTTACACAAAATTTACTGAAATCTTCAATTTAGTTCCAACAGTTTGAGCGGAGTCATCAAAAATCAATGTTTACATATGATTGCAATATCATTCATTGGTTCCGATAATTCGTACGAATGTCAGTAAATGGCACTTAACTGTCGCTGAAGGGCGGGTATATGAATGTATAGAAGAATTTGGATGGTTTCGGACGAAGGTTCTGTGGCTTAGTGGTCAGAGCGTTTCCCCTGTCAAGGAAAGATAGCGGGTTCAAATCCCACCTGAACCGACTCAATTTGTTCCATATCTTAATCAATTTGAAAATCTTCTCTACCCGTCTCCTACTGAGGAATTATGCATCTATTACTTACAAACATGTGAAATTTTCCAGGCACGTTCGTAAGAGGCATAGCCTTCAGTGGTTCAGCCTTATCTTCTTGGACGCACTCCATTAAACCAGCAGAGAAGGCGCGGACTCTCGCGTCCATCGTGGGCTGCCCCACGGGCACCAGCAAGGAGATGGTGGACTGCCTCAAATACCGGCCTGCGGAGGTTATCGTCAACGCGCAGATCGAGATGTTTGTACGTATTTAAATTCCACACATCACGGTAAAATTACGGATAATAACTCAGCTTATCTATATATCTCAGTATCCGTGAGTATGTCCTCACACTGTGCAGAATATACGAGCAAGAACCAAGCGGTTCGCAGACGCTTTTCCTTGCCGCACCACCAAGACCTTAAATTCGTTACCATTTTTTTCATTTACCATTCAATTCATACCCAGGCGACGTGAAGTCAAGTTGTCGTGTCCAATATAAAAAAAATATCACGGATTTTTCTCTCTGCCGAAGTAGGCAGAGACAAAAGCGCGCGATATCTACTTCTGTTCACACTTTACAAGTTTTCCTTACTCTCATGAAACCTTTCATGCAAGCTGGAGTACTTGTTTCGAGTTATTCTGACCTGCAATACTGTCAAGATATCATCAATTTGATCAATTATATTATTTTCTGGTGTTTAGTTCTTTTTATAAATAACTTGGGTGTTTATCGACAATAAAATACAAATGCATTTGGCACAAGTAAATTCAACTGTCGTGCCAACAGGTGCCGACTTATTAAACAATCAAAAGAGGTTATAAACACTGCAACTAATAGCTGTGTAACAAAAACAATGCGATAATAACTTACTATCTAACAAATTCTATTTTATTCTTGAAAATAAATCGATTACTAACAAGTACTAAAAATATTTGAAAAATATATTACTTTCTTGCAAGTTTATTTTTATTAGATAGATAGATAATTCTTTATTGTACACCAACAGATTTACAGTAGGACAAGTAGGTAGTATGTATACAGTTCAATGTACAATGGGCGGCCTTATCGCTGAAGCGATTTCTTCCAGGCAACCTTGGGATGGACAGTAATGTTAAACAAAGAAAGATAAACAAGAGATAAAGGTGTGTGGTTACCAACTAAACTTAAATAGATAGTGTATTAAACAAAAGAAAGAGAGAAAAGTAAGTAAAATAAAATTAATATACGGCTTTACACAAAGTATTATCAATTAGTTATAATGCAGAGGCACGAGCTTGCAATTCGGCCACATATCAGACACACAAATACCACTGTCATCAACATCACAATGGATACGCATACCTACGAGGTCGAAACAGCACTTCTTGGGTTACCTTACCCTGCCAGGACCCTGCGGAGACGTCATAGTCACAAGGACTGGCAGTTGCTGTCTTGCTGCAAAACGTGGCCACAGTATCGAAGCCGACTCTCCTGTATTTATCTACGATGTCACGTTACATGAAGGGTCCCACAAATGTGGAAGTTCCTTACACGATCTTAACGCGTGACTCCACACATCAACCGCCCCTTTGCAGCATTTTCAACTCCGTGATACGCTCAGTCGTGTAAAGGAAAGCCTTAAATTATTATATTGTAGGAGGTAGGACACGGCGGCATTTCCGTCCAATGGAGCAGTCCGACTGGGGAAGGACCTATGGCCAACAGAATACCGCGGCCATAATAACTTCGTGTTGTGTTCCCAGCGGTGAGTAGGGTAGCCAGAGCTCACTGGAGAGTTTGTGCTCTCAGTGGAAAGACTAAAGGCTTACCCTGCTTTGTATTCTACACTGACGGCACAGAAACTCAGTGCTTACAGGGTCGGCAGCGCGAGTGTGACTTCTCTGATGTTACACACGTCCATAGACCACGGTGACCACTTTCCATCAGGTGGGCCAACTAAGTAGTATAAAAAAAAGAAATATAGACCTTTCCCTTCATTCTAACTAGCTCATTTCATTCAGTCATCTCACGACACTTGACTCAATCGGCCGCTGTACGTGGCTTGACGTCGCTGGTGGGAAATTATATGTCTTGTGTACTTTTTCAGGACTGGAAGATGCACCTTTTCACGCCATTCACTCCGGTCATTGAGGCACCAGGAGTACGAGAGGCGTTCCTGCAACAGCATCCATACTACGCCACTAAAAGTGGGGCCATGATGAATTTACCTCTCATCGCGTCTGTTACTTCTGAGGAGGGATTGTACCCTGCTGCTGGTAAGGAATACATACAAGGCTGAAGATAAGAAAAACTTTAACCCCTTTCAAATTTCTTTTTTAAATTTAGAGTCGCCGGACTGGGTAGGTACCACCACCGTTTAAAGACTCATACAATATTTAGTGCCCAATATTGTATTTCCGTCAGAACAACTTGTGCTGGGCTGAAATGTCACGCTCATGATTTGCAAATAAATCCATTTAAGACCAAAAGGTTACGGTACCTCGGTTCTTTGGGTCTTTTTTATATCACTTAGGTGGCAGACAAGCACACGGCCCACCTGATGGAAAGTGATTACCGTGACCTATGGATGTCTGCAAATCCAAGGTAGTCACACTCGCGCTGCCAACCCTGTAAGCACAGAGAGTTTCTGTGCCGTCAGTGTAAAAGACGAAGTAGGACAAGCTTTTGGTCTTCCCATTGACAGCACACACCGCCGGGAACAACACAAGGTTATTATGGCCGCGGTATTCTATAGAGCGAAGGTACTTCCCCAAACGGACCGCTCAATTGGACGGAAATGCTGTCGTATCCTACCTCCTCCTGGCAAAGAATTCCAAGTTTTGATGCACCAAAACTTAGAACTCTTTACCAACATACACGATTCCGTCTTCCTGCATTCCCGTATCCTACAAGCGGGACGTGGAAAAGCAGCTATTGAGTCCAAGCTGAGCACCATTGTTGGCTGCCTTCATTACTTAGAGTCCATGACCATCTACCAAAGTGAAGGCTTTTGATGAGTCCATTATAAACAAAATTAACAACCACACCCCAGGTATTCTTTACATTTTATATATTGTGTTTTTTTTACTTTAGCATATCAAGCTGATCCATCCCTCCTGCAAGAACTGGAGACGCGTTGGGATGAGCTAGCGGCCAATATCTTCGAGTTCAACGACACACTCCCACTCGCCCGTCGCCGTGAAGTTGCACAGGCCATTAAGCAGCACTATCTTGGAGGCAAACCAGTCAGCCAGGAGACTTTCCCACAATTGGTGGAGGTTGGTACTTACAGAAATATATTAGGATAAAACGGCCATGTGAGCGGGAAACAGGTGACAACTCACACACTGATATCTGATCTGGTGTTACAAACGTTCAAAGGCCACGGTAGCCACTTTCCAACTGGTGAGCCGTGTGCTTGTCTGCCACCTAAGTGGTATAAAAAAAACTTGAGCAATATTAACGGTAGTTAAAAGTTTATACTGACATTATCACCTGATAGGATATATGATGATGACATCTCCTAGATCCATTTTTGGTTGCAGCAACAGCTTTTACGTTTAGGAGCCGAGCTGTGGCTCGCAGATCCCAATTCCAGTGACCCATGTGTGTATATAATTTAGTCAAAATTACACCCAAAGTACCCACCTAAACGTAGGTCCTCATTGGGCACTTGTCAGCGTACCTATACAGTAATAAGGAATTACAACAGATGGTTATGGGTAAAGCAAAACTACTGTCACAGACACTGCGAAAGATGATATTAAGTTTTAGACTTTATTCTCATATGTTTAAATGCCAAAATTAAATGAAAAGAGTTTCATTGCACTTTTTCATTGCAAAAAGCTTATTAGGTAATATTGGACTTAAACCGAGTTGCTTTAAAGTCTAAAATGAAATGTCCGTGTATGACAAACGTTTTGCTTTAGCAGAATCAAAATCCAGCTCTGTATTTCAGTTCATACTAGGATTAACAGTGTCAATATCAATTTTATCCAACGATATCTAATATCACAGTGCTGTGGGGTTGCAAGGTGTTATAAGGTTACCTAATAAGGCCTAACCTTGAATTAGTTATGTAAAAACTTATCAATTTTAATGTCCCCATATTTCTGTTGTTTGTAGGCCCTCGGTGATCGTCTGTTCAACGAAGGAGTCGGAAAATTGGCACAAATCCACGCAGCTAAATCTGGACAGCCAACCTACGTTTATCGATACTCTTACAGGACATCCAAGAGCTTATCCAACATAATGGCAAAGAATAATGTTGACTACGGTGAGAGCATTGGGTATTCTAATTATATGAATCAAAGAATCAATTTCATTTATTCAGTTTAGACACATAAAGAGCACATATGAACGTCAAAATATTACAATTACGTCAAGAAATATTATAAAAATAATAAGTAATAAAAATAAACGATGGGAAAATTATTCTTTTGCTGGTTTGGTAGGTTAGTTCTGCTGAGAAGATACAAGATACTCAGAATTGTATTAACTAGATTATTATTATTTATTTTTATATGGTTTTGTTTACAATTATTTATACGTTGTGCGAGCAAGCAAGACTTATGCGTAGGTTGGCAACGCATTTACATCATCAAAATACTCATCTACTTTATAATCACCTTTATTTATTTAAAAAAAAATTCACTTCTGTTTTACATTTATTTAGTGGCATGTCAATCAAATCCTGGGGAATTTTATTAAATATACACATATATATATATTTAATATACACCTGCCTACAAACGAATTCCAGTTCCATGTAAACCTTACTTTTTGGAGCCCGGGGTCCGCTGTCCTTGATTATTTGTACTTTGATTATTTTGTTTTTACGTGCGAAAGTTCCCCACGGATAACCTCCCAGCGGATCACTATCCATTTGCATAAAAAAAATTACCTTAAAATATTTTGGCATATGGTAATTTAGACTAATGATATTTATGCATAATTTTTTATCCTAACAAATTTAGCATATTTGTCTTAATCATAAATAAAATTAGCATAATCATATTTAAGCATAACATATATAGGCATAGCTTTATAATGGCATAAAAGGCACCTAAACCTACCTTGACACTAAATAATATAGAAAATATATTTTTATGTTTTTTTTACTTATGTAAAATAATTAAAAGGCGGCTAATGGTGACCCAAGGGCCACCCCCGCCGCATCTAAAGTTACTTTGTCACTACTTCATTTAGGAAATACTGGTTAAAGTACCTTTTTTATTTTTCAGATTCAACCAACCATAAATAAAATAAAAGAAGACTATTTCATCTATCAGGCAACTGTACACTATGCCTAAAAACATTGTGCAAATTATAACTATGCATAAATATATTAGACCTAAATAAAATTATTCCACAGTACATATGCTGCTAAAAATCAATTATGACAAATAATTATGCCAAAAAAAGTATGCCAAATTCATTGTGCCAAAACATTTTAGGATTACATATATTATGTTAACGAAATGGATCCCCCTCCCGGCGCGGAGTCGGTGGGGAGTGGTGAGGTTATGTTGAACTCGAATCGACTAAAACGCACGGCGCCGCCTGTGGGTCGTTGTTGGTTGCCAGAAGTGGAGATTGACAGGACCCCGGCCGACGCAAGGAACATCTGCCGTCTATACCTCCTGGGTTGACCGCCGAAAAAAAAGGCCCTCTACCGTTGATTAGCAGGTTTACCGTCTAGCAAGTAAGGTTAGCTTGCCCCGCAGAGGGACTTCGGCATTGATGGGGCTCCATACACACCCATGGTTAAATTAAAATCATAACGCAACATACATTTTGTCTTATGTGTTCAAGATATTAGAAGTAATCATGGAATCTTCTATCAATCAACCAATCAATCACTTAGGAACATAGGCCTCTACCAGTGTGGACCAATGCTCGCGATCCTAGACGCTTTCAGTCTATTCTAGACAAGGTTTTCAGGTCGCTAGGACCATCCGGCTTCTATATTTTTCTCTATTGTAGGACCAACTTGTTGCTTATGTAGTCGAGTAAAGAAATAATCATAATTTTGTATTTAAAAAAGAAACTGCGGTAGCCTAGTGGTATGGGTAATGCTGAGAAATGCTGAGACTAGGCCTCGGGTTCGATCCCAGGTTTTACCATGGCACACACCAATGACTTTTCGATGCTTTTCGAAGTTATGTGTGTATTTATCGCAGGTTTATAAGTGCCCAGTTAATGGCAATAGGCTCGCCACCTATTACATTGGGCCCTAAAACATAAACTGGCGAAATGTGGGTGCTAGCACCTCTGTCTACCCCTTCGGGGATATAGGCGTGAGTTTATGTTATGTTAAAAAAGAAACATTTATTGGCAAAAAACAGAGAAGTGAAAGAGACAAAAGACGGTGTATAACATTTAAAAAAATTTTAGAACCGCCAAGCAGTCTATACTCAAAAAGGTTTTATTAGTGGTTTTAAGAGCGTCGCTAACACTCCTCAAACTTGCTCTGCAGGTGCAAGTCATGCTGACGACGTGATGAAGATCTTTTGCTACGCTGATCTTACAGCCAAGAACGAGGAAGAGTTTGCCATTGTCGATGCACTCATAAACATGATCTACAGTTTCGCTACTTCAGGGTAAAGTATTTTATAATATTACGTGCGAGATTTATTAGCTCGCCACAAACTAGACAACTAAATCACTAATACACACAGTACTCTTCAACAGTTCCAGTCGCTCAGTAGTTCACAGTAGTCCACAGTCGTTGCTCAGGTCGCAGGTAGAATCTTCTTCGGTCGCTTAAGCTCGCTGTATACGTTATCGATCTCAAAGACAGAATGAATGGTGTCGCTATGCGAGCGTGTTTTTATACATCTCAATTAGGAGGGTCGAATCATCTAGAAAATACGCGAGCGAAAACTTCCTACCTATTCTTTTGAAGTTTGCCGCCGTTGCAGACCTTCGAGTTCATTCTCAAGATTCGATTACTAGTTTTCGAGATATCGACGTCGGTCGTAACAATAATAAAGAGCGTGCGTGAGTTTAAATATTACATCATATATTTGATGTGCCGGCAGCTTGGTAGTTAGAGAATCGGCCCTAAGATCGAGAGGTCAGGATTTGAATCCTGGCAACTAAAGTACCGAATGAAACCTACTCTTTTCAGGGCAGAATTAATATATTCGATTCTCCTTTTATTCATATTTATTGATGACGTGACTTATCTTGCCTTTATGGGAGCGAACGTACTTTGCACTGCAACCCCGAGAGAGAAGCCTGCACCAAAGCCTCAAATTACAATAAGCAAGTACATCGATTTACAGGCAACAAATTATCCTATCTTATCTAATGATGAATTTTAGCCATGAAAATTTTTGTGGGGCCTCATATCTACCTAGGTACCTTTTTTTTACGTGCGTAAAATCCCCACGGATACCGCCCCACCGGAGCCAGTGGGAGGGGTTATGTCGGACTCGAACCGACCAAAACGCACGACGCCTGTGGGTCGTTTTTGGTTGCCGACGGTGAGGTTAACAGACATATCCCTCGCACCCCGGCCGGAACAAGCAAACAGTCACTAATTACATATTTTTAATGCAATTTGTATTATAACTACAGACATAGTATTATCTCTCTATTTATGAAGACGTTTCTACTTCTCTCAGAACTCCAAGATTTACCGGAGATGGACCTGCGTGGCTCCCTGTCAAGCCTGGTACCGAAGAGCTTGACTACCTCAACATTTTAGCTCCAAACAAAGTGGAGATGAAGACTTCTACCGATTTTGGTCAGAAATTATTTTGGGACAAGTTGGGCTTCAACGAGGGTGAAAACTATCATGTTTATCTTAGGGATGAATTCTAAATTTAGAGCATTTCTGTAATATTGTTAGCATTTATATCGCAAAAGTATGTCAATAATTAAAGGAAAACGCTGGATTCCACCAGTGAAAATAGAGTTAAATAAGTAAATTGAGTTCTTATTATAGAATCGTGGTTCTCATCTTCATTCAATGAAATTTATTGGGCAAAATATGGTAACGTTGCGTAGTTGGCTACTTGTAGGTATGCTGACATTATTTAAATTTGTACCTTTCAATATTTGTACGCTGGAGACAGCAGAATATTATGTACAACCAACTTTGTAACAACTTTCATACAATATTCTTACAAATAAATGAATCTTATCTTATCTTATAAATGGTATTAATTTTTTACTGTACACCTCTGTTTGGTAGGGCTGAGCTGTAAACTACTGCCAAGATCTATTATGTGGCGGCTCATCAGAGGTAACTTCAAACATAAGTATACCTTTACAAGGAGGTAGGACACGGCGGTATTTCCGCCCGATTGAGCAGTCCGACTGGGGTAGTACCTCCGCCCTACAGAATACCGCGGCTATAATAACTTCGTGTTGTGTTCCCGGCGGTGAGTAGGGTAGCCAGAGCTCACTGGAGAATTTGTGCTGTCAGTGGGAAGACTAAAGGCTTGTCCTGCTTTGTCTTCTACTGACGGCACAGAAACTCTGTACTTACAGGGTTGGCAGCGCGACTGTGACTCCTCTGGTGTTACAGACGTCCATAGGTCACGGTAACCACTTTCCATCAGGTGGGCCGTGTGCTTGTCTGCCAACTAAGTGGTATAAAAAAAAAACCTTAGTACTCGATTCGAATAGGTACTTACCTAACTATAGGTAAACAATCTTATAGCGACTTCTAATAAATACAAACGTACATACATAATATAATCACGCCTTTATCGCCGAAGGATAAGCAGATGAGAATTAACACTCACATTTCACCAATCATTTTATTCGGTCCCACCCACGTAATAGGAGGTGAGCCTATTGCCGCATTCCGTGTAGATACTATTGCTGACTCGAAGCATGCATCTGAGACTGAGTCTGGGCTATATACAATCTGTCTGATTTTAAACAGCCGTATACCTAAGTCGCCTCGTACAACACCACATGGGAAGAGATGGGGTGGTTCAAATTCTACTATGCCGGGAACCACGTAAATTGAATAAGTACACAAATTAAACAAAATAAACTAGGCTAACTAACCGACTACCTAGTAGTTCAATAATCTTTAAAATGAGTTTATAACAGTAAAATATTAATAAACTAGGTTTATAAATAAAACTTAGTCAAAAGACATCCAGATTGTCTACGTTTAGTTAAGTTCCTAACAGAACGGCTATAATAACCTCGTGTTGTGTTCCCGGTGGTGAGTAGGGTAGCCAGAGCTCGCTGGAGAGTTTTTGTGCTGTCAGTGGGAAGACCAAAGGCTTGACCTGATTTTGTGTTCTGCACTGAAGGCACAGAAAATCTCTGTTCTTACAGGGTCGGCAGCACGGATGTGACTCCACTGGTGTTACACACGTTCATAGGTCACGTTAACCACCTTCCATCAGGTGGGCCGTGTGCTTGTCTGCCACCTAAGATGTATTAAAAAAAGTTGCTACTTTCCTACTGTTACTTGACTAAATCGAACCTCAAAATTAAACGCTAATCGCCACGTATTGCGTGTGTGATTCAGTTAACGATTGGACTCTAAAAATAATGCTGATAATATAGAGATCACAGTCCACTGTCCGAAATGATGATACTTCCTTACAAAACCTTACAAAAAACTGCAAACAATACAATTTAATATTTAATTATAATTTGTTTGTATGAATTAACAGTAAGTACCTACTTGTTTTATTAGTTCCTGTTTTATAGTGTGACTGTGAACGCTGCAAGTTAAGCACCTACCGTTAGGTCGATGGATGACCTCCGACCCCCATGAGCGCAGGCCTGGGGGTGATACGTGGAGCCGCCTGTCACCCTAGCATAAGCAGGCCGCAGCGACCTTGTGGTCCCCTCACCCGAGGAGGGCCAGGCCATGAGAGATGGCACTGGGTCAGCCAGTGCGAGGGATACCTCGCACCCCGGCTGACCCAGTGCCATGCCTGTCAACCTTACTTTAGGTAACGGACAATGACTCACAGGCGCCATGCGTTTTAGACGGTGTAAGTTCGAACTAACCTCACCCACCAGCCCCGACACGTGGCGGGGAGGTATCCGTGATGTTTTCACACGTAAAAAAGAAGTACCTACCGCTCCCACAATACGCTCGACGTGGTGAAGGACGATTTAAGAACTGAAAAGAAAGAGCATGAAAGGAGCGTGGTTCCCGGCAGAATAGAACTTGAACTAACCGATCTGTGTCGTATAAGGCGACTAAGGGATAGGGCTGATTAACATCAGACAGATATATACAGCCCAGACTCGGCCTCAGATGCATGGCTCGAGTCAACAATAGTGCCCGGAAAACAGTAATAGGCTCACTCCCTATTACGTGGAACCGAATACAATGATTGGTGAAATGTAGGTGTTTATTCACCTCTGCCTAAACCTCCGGAGATAAAGGCGTAATTATGTATGTATGAAACGAGAGCGAGCGAATTATCACCGCCAGTGCTCACAGCTGTATGAAAGCAGTATGGATATGTGAGCGGTATACCGCTCGCACTCACTCTAAAGTACCTAGTTCTTGCTTAGTGCCTGGTTAGAGGAGGAATTCAAGTAGAAAATGCGTCACAAACGTCTCCCTAGCCCTGTGGAAGAAAGACGTTACCTGTCTGCGTTACCCAGAGAATTCCGGTTGGAAACTCCGGAATAAACACCCCGAGGTACAGCATCTCAATGACTTGAAATACTCCCACTGTGTAGAATATACGATCAAGAACCAAGCGGATTAAAAACTCTTTTCTTTGCCGCACCACCAAGACCTGGAATTCATTACCAGCACACATGTCTGTTTCCTTCTTCCTATCGTCCTGAGTCCTATAAACGAAGCGTTAAAAGGTGAAAAAGCATTTGATGAGGCCGCCAAGCTGAGTGTCACCATTGTTACATTACTTAGTGTCTGTAATAGTGACCCTCTTTCCTGAGACTTTGCCTTTAGCTTACCATCAGGCGAGGTGAAGTCAAGTTGGCGTGTCCTAGATAAAAAAAATCGCTATAAATTTGTTGCACAAAAATAGTGTTATTTCAACTCGTTTGTGAAGTCAGTTTATCATTTTGTAAATAATGTTACGTCATCTAATAACTACTTACATCGTCGGTAATAGATATCTACGTGTGCCTGATAAGTAATGAACCAAGAGCCCGTGAACGCCAGACCTTCGTCATTTTATAAAAGCTGATAGTTTGTCAGCAACACAACGATAACCTGTCACAGTTTTATTTTTTATAAGTTTTATTACCTACTAGCTGACCCACCCCAGCTTCGCCCGGGGCATATTTTGAAGCTTCATATCCCTTTGAGCCCGTATGTTTTAGTCTTCAAAATATGTATGAAAAATTGCCGGATTTGTTAACATTTATTGTCTATGCTCCGCTCCCTTAAGTAGTAGCGTGATGATATATAGCCTAAAACCTTCCTCGATAAATGGACTACCCAACACTGAAAGAATCATTCAAATCGAACCAGTAGTTCCAGAGATTAGCGCGTTCAAACAAACAAACTCTGCAGCTTTATAATATTAGTATAGATTGCTCCAATATAGTAGGTACGATATTTTTCTTAGTTTGTCAATATTAGATTCATTTAAAATTCCAATTTAAGATTCCAATTTAAGATTTTGAACTCTAATAAAACCAAACGCAGCTTTGACGCTATAATAAAAGATATTAGTGAGAATAAGTTCTAACAGAATATCGCATTTTTTTCTTTGGCACACTTGATTATTTGACGTAAGCCGATTTTCTTTTTCATACCTTTAGTACAGTTAGAATTAGACTTCACCTTGCCTGATGGTGAGCTGAAGGCAAAGTCTCAGAAAAGAGGGTCACCATTACTTACACATACCATGTGACAGTGGTGACACTCAGCTTGACGGCCTCATCATATGTTTTTTCACGCCCCGCTTAAAGGACCCGGGACTGTATGAAGAAGGAAACACGTGAGTTGGTAATGAATTCCAGGCCTATGGTGCGACAGAGGAAAGAGTCACCGAACCGCTTGGTTCTTGATCGGATGGTCTGCACCGTGTGCGGGCGACATCTAAGACCTGCACGTGTTGTCCTGTGTAGGAAAGGGGAGGGTGGGACTAATTGGAAGAAATCATCAGAACACACACCATGGTACCTACATTTATTTTCTTGCAGAAATCTCCACAGATACCAACACCATGGGTTACTTACTGTGAGTGATTATATCGGACTCGAATTGACTAAAACTCTTCTAAAACTGTACACCTTCTCGGGTCTCCAAATCAGAATCGAAGAATCAATTTAATTTATTCAATTTAGGCACATAAAGAGCACATTTGAACGTGAAAATTTTACAATTGTATTAAGAAATATTATAAAAATATTAAATAATATACTCACGCCTATATCCCCGAAGGGGTAGGCAAGGGTGCTAGCACCCACATTTCACCAGTTTATGTTTAGGTCTCAATGTAATAGGTGGCGAGCCTATTGCCATTAACAGGGCACTTATAAACCTGTGATAAATACACACATAACTTCGAAAAGCTTCGAAAAGTAATTGGTGTGTGCCATGGTAAAACCTGGGATCGAACCGGAGACCTCGTCTCAGCACTCCATTAACCATACCACTAGGCTACCCAATAAGATATCTATTGTTGGAAAGCGGTTACTGTGATCTATGAAGTATGAACGTTTGCAGCACCAGGGGAGTTACACCCGTGCTAACGACCCTGTAAGAAGAGTTTCTATGCCGTCAGTGCAGAAGAAACAATCAGGACAAGCCTTTAGTCTTCCCACTGACAGCACAACTACTCTCCAGTGAGCTCTGGCTACCCTTCTCCCGCCAGGAACATAACACGAGGTTATTATAGCCGTGGTATACTGTAAGGTTGAGGTACTTCCCCAGTCGGACTGCTCAATTGAGACTGGAATACCATCGTGTCCTATTTCCTGGAAGGTATATCCGCGGAGGAGGGCAAGGGAATTTCCCTCGCACCCCGGCTAAACGTGGATCATTCACGGTTTTTAGATAGCCCCATGCCCCATTCTCCTCAAAAGGGGGGAGGGAGTGAATTGTGGCGCGACATTTCGCAGGTGTACTTCAGCTCAGATGACAGGCGACTGTAACCTGTCAACTCCAGGCCTGCACCCCGGCGAATCACCCATACAAGCCCCGTTGTCTAAGGTACACCTGCGCTCAGGGTTCACAATAAATACCACGAGCCGACGTGAAAACACGTTTTCATTTAGGCACAGGTATTTATCATTGATCGTAGTTCAAAATTATGATGCTTCTTTAGCAGATAAAATAAAGACTGACGTGGTCAATACATAGATATCTCTAATATTTACTCTGTAGGTCAATTGCACAAGTGCTGAGCGCATACCGTCATGCTTTAGAGGCTATCTAAAAGCAATGTTGAATCATTGTTGTTGTGCTATTTTTAGAAACGTGAATGATATCTTGGCAGACAACGCGAGTAGCCAGACGAGACAGGCGGTAGATAATATATTATTATGGATGAAATTGTTAACCGTGCGCTTCGTGGAATATTTCTATCTTTTAACTACTAGGTGACATATGGATAATTGGATTTTTCTAATTTAATTCGTATTTTTGTTGACAAAAAGGCCCGAAAGATTTGTTTCTGAACAAAGTATCAAAAAATTTAAAAACGAAACAAAATTTTAAAAATGTATACCTAAATAAAAAAAAAAGAGGAACTGAAATTTCTTTTACGTCCACATTGTTAGTTCTGGATAATGTAACGGTAAAGGAAAGATGAAATTCTTTGGATCAGCAAGAAATTAACAATCGATCATTATTTTCTTAAGGGGGCGCCACAATATCTTTGCCCGGGGCGCCAGTGACCCTAACGCTGGAAGTAAGTCGATAAACAAACAAAACACCCACCCTGGTAGTAAGTTGTTACCATGCCAGAAATAGTAGATACCATTAGTCTTCCCACTGCCAGCACAAACTCTTCAGTGAGTTCTGACTACCCTACTCACCGCTGGGAACACAACACGAAGATATTAAATATATATTCTGTGCCAGAAGTTTCATTTGCTTAAAGTGGTCTAATCGGACTTACCAATCGAATCCTGTAGTTGCACATCATTTGATACTATCATCACGGTCGATAGGCCATCGGATGGAGCCACCGACAGGGACCAAGTGGTTCCCATACGCAAAGAGCGCCAGCTCGAAAGAAGGCCCTGGCCCAGTCGGGGTGCGAGAGTTGTATGCGCCCAATTCGTGGTCGCTTACCAGTCCATGGGATAAGCGTTAGTGCAGACCCTGCAAACCGGTACACCTGGTAATTGACGGATGAGCCTTTGGTGCTGACGTTTACTCCCGTAACAGCCAAAAGACACCAAATTATGGAAAGGAAAATACGAAAGCGAATCAGGGGCTCCAAAAGGCCAGTGTTGGATGCACCCAAAACTGACATTCTGATGAAGAACACTGGTATCAAAGTAAACATGCTATGGTAAAGCTGTGAAATGGACTCCCTGCTGCGCTTTTCCGAAGGTTCTTCAAGATGGGTATTAGCACAGATAAAATAAGTATTAGGTTTCTTCAGGGTCGGCAGTAAGAGTGTAACGTCACTGGTGTTGCACACGTCCATAAGTAACACTTCCATCAGGTGGACCGTGTGCTATTCTGCCACCTAAGTGGTTTAAAAAAATACTACCAGGGTAGTACTGCCGCCCCGGGCAAAGATATTGTAGAGAAGTTTGGGAGGTGCGAGGGATATGCCTGCCAACCTCACCTCCGGCAACCAACAACGATCCCCAGATGTTGTGAGTTTTAGTCGGTTCGAGTCCGACGTAACCTCTCCCACCGGCTTTGGCGGCGAGGGGTATCCGTGGGGATCTTTCGCAAGTTAAAAAAAGGGTAGTTATAAAAACAAGCAATTTCATATTTAAAATGTATTAAGTTTAAGCAACACTGCATAGATTAACAGAATACAAAAACAACCGTTCTCAAGAGTGGATCCAGTGGAGGTAGGGCTCATAGCGGTCATGACCCCTACCGGACTTCCGGAATTCCAGACTGGTCACTTTATTAGGTGAAAAAAAATTGTGAGGAATAAAATTAGCGTGTACTTATTAGATTTTGACTACTCATATTTATGACCATCCACCCCTGGCTTGAAAGCCAGATCCACCCTTGTATGTTCTCCAGTATTGGACAAATTTTAATTGCAATTAACCTGACAGCAGTTCCTTAGTTCGAAAAGTTTGACAGCAGGCGGCACCCATTAATTTGTCTTTCGGTTTATGTTTGGCAATACACAGGTACAGCACTGGTATGCACAGGTACAGCACTGGTATGCACAGGTACAGCACTGGTATGCACAGGTACAGCACTGGTATGCACAGGTACAGCACTGGTATGCACAGGTACAACACTGGTATGCACAGGTACAGCACTGGTATGCATAGGTACAGGGTACAGCCTGCTATCAAACTTGTTCCGATTTTTTAGACAGCAGTCGAGTTTACTTTGTTCGATCTTTTAGATAGCAACTGGCAGTTTATTTCTGAATATTTTTTATTGCAATTGAAATTCGACCAATACTGATATTCTTAACACTACCCATATAACAACCCATTCTTAAAATACTATAGTAATAACACAATATTATCATTTAGACAAGCTTCATAATATCGCGATTAAGTATCGTGATCCAGTGTCAATATGATCAATATTATTGACAGGACTGACTAATCATGTCATCATGACAGACAGACAAAAATAAGACAGTGCGAAAAATACAAACCGCAAAATTATGTTATGAAAACAAAAATCAAGAGGTCAAAAGATTGGCGGAGAAGAGAGAAGAGTGGCGATTACTCCACCGACAAGAGGACAGCCCTTTAGTTTAGAGAAAGAGGGTAAACAAAAAAATTCCCAAGTTTCAATTACAATTTTATTTACTCCATACCAGGCAACATAAGACTGTACCTTAATAGGAGCCTGCTGCCTTTGCCAATGTCTGCACTGTTTACCCTTACTAGGAATATTTTAAATCAGAGAACAATAATTAATGATATATTAAATAATTCTTTATTTCTCGAATTACACTATTATTTTATAAGTGCCAAAAAACTTCACATGGTGATTGTTGACAACTGGACCCATAATCACATCAACAAAAATAACACACATTAAACACCTTTTCATGTACACACAGCCAAAGAAATAGCTGTGCAGGTACACATGTTAGTGGCCCTGCGCATGTAACTCTTTGGTTGAAATGCATAATCATTTTTTTACCAGATATAAAAGTGCAAAATGAAAATAAATATAATAAATTATTAAGCAACAAACCAAGGTCAGAGCTTCCCCCTGTAAGGGTAAGATGGCAGGTTCAAATCCTGCCTGAGCCAGTACAATTTTTTTTTATCTTAATCAATTTTAATAGTTGGGTTACTAAATGCTTTAAAATTTCATTCAATAGTATAGGTACAATTTAGTAATAAAATATATTTTATATTTTCAATTTTTATATATTCATTAAGCATGATTAATGATTAACAAGTGCAAAACTATTGAAATTAAGCACTTATTTAGACAACGCTAAAATACTTGTATTCTATTCGTTTCATTCACCAAGTTACAATTCTTGTATTGTATTTGTTTTATTCACCAAGTTACAATATTTATATTGTATTATTTGTATTCTTCATCAAGTTATAATACATGTATTCTACTTGTTTAATTCACGAGTTGTCTGTTCGTCAGTATTTTACAAACTTTGCGTAAATGAGAGGTTATAATAATTGCTATACAAAGTCCACTTGGTGGACTCAGAAATTCAAATAAAAAATGGTGAACTGTTGTATTATGTTCTAATTGACTGATGAGTCAGTTTGTTATACCAATAAACATAACCTTAAACTGTACTTAGTATTACAACATTCTGTGTGGAACTGCAAATAACATTGACATGACATTGTTTTAGATATTAAATACTATATTTCAAATCTTCTTCAAATAAGAAGTACTATTCTGAACAATCAAAAACAATTTGGTCATGAATTTCACATTCAAAAATTTTAATGTGTTCTAACATTCAAAGACAAGTATTTTTTATTTATAAATCTGATTGTACATAAAATACTAAGGCCTGCTGTGGATAGTAGCTAAATAAACATATACACAAATATTTTATGACTTGATGACATAAATGCATACCAAATTGCCTCATCAATAGCACAAGTTTATTGAGAAACATGATATTTATTTAGATTACTAATCATATTATAACGTAAGTAATTAAAATGGCTGAAGCAACAGATAATGATATAGGACTAAGCCTTTTGTTCTAAAATCTGAATTAGGAAATTCAATTACATTATTACATTTTTAGAAGTGATTTTTTTTCAAGCCTTAGTGATGTCTTAGATTGATAAAAAAATTAGTTTCTTACATCACTAGTGTAGTAATCAGACCATACTTTTTTTTTAATTTACTCATCTTTTTTGCCATCCCCTCCACTGGTAACAGTCAATTTCTTTTGCAATTTGCTGTGCTCGTCTGCAAGTCGGTCATACTCTTTATTCAGACTCTCAGCTTGTGACTTGACTGCTTCCTTATCCTTTTTCTCCCGAACTAGATCTTTCTCAAGCGTCTCAATTTTATTTTTGAGTTCTTCTAGATCTTTCTTGGTCTTCTCGTCACCTGCTCCCTGCTGGTCAAGAAGTGTCCTAGCGGTGACAGTCGCGCTTTGCGCTTGACGGAAGTTAGCCTCTGACTGAGCCAATAGCGTTGCTAGTTGAGTGATCATCTGCACCAACCGCCGAATCACCACCAATAAGAATAATGCGAAGCCAGAGATGTAGAAGTTCCTCTGAGCGCGGAACAACCTCATGTTACCTTGCATTTCCGCATCCAGATGTTGGTGATCAGTTGCTTCGATATTTGAATACTTTTGCATTTCCCGAATAGCGTCTAAAAGACATAGTACCAATACGCCAATAAGAATAAAAAAGTAAATAGACGCTTGGCCACTTATGTAAGCAAGGAACTTTGACTTGAAAAACTTGTTCCATTTTGAAGGACTCGCGACCGGCAATGTCAAAAGGAGCACTATAGCTATTTCTGCGTACAAGAATGTCGCGATGATTGTCCACTGAAGACTCATTTTGATAAATTTGTTTCTTAACCGGTTATCAACAACAGCAACTACAATTCCACCACAATCACAATAATCTGCAGAGGCAGCGTGCAATCCGGTTTATATAAAAATACTACAGTCGATGACTAACAAAATAATGACGCAAAATAAGCCGTCAGCCGGTCAACATTCTTTGAATGACGTGTCCAGAACTGCCAACTATTGAAAGTGTTTTCTACCTTAAAATTGTTAATAATTAAAATCAGCTAAAACCAATAACACCAATTTATAAATAAGGTGAAGGGAGTGTAGAAGAATGAATCCAAGCGAATGTAACACGCAATAATAACGTAAATCTTGCGTGTTGCGTTTGGCACTACTAGCATTACCGCTTCCACCGACTTTCGCTATGGCCGTGATCACAGAACACAAAATCCTGACGGAAGCAGGAGGTAGGACACGGCGGTATTTCCACCCAACTGAGCAGTCCGACTGGGGAAGTACCTCCGCCCTACTGTTTTGTCTTCTACACTGACGGCACAGAAACTCTGTACTTACAGGGTTGGTAGCGCGAGTGTGACTCCTCTGGTGTTAGAAACGTCCATAGGCCACGATAACCGTGTACTTGTCTGCCACCTAAGTGGTATAAAAAAACCGCCCATGATCGACTGTCGATGTCGATTAGCTGTTCCTGTGTTTTTAGTACGGGCACAAAGGCTCAAAGATATGCTTTTGATGAAGATTTGTGTTGAGTTCGTAGGCCGGCCTCACTGTTGAAAAAGGTATAACTCGTGCGCATTAACATGGCACCTGGCTTGCCAAACGCAACAATAACAAATCTCGAATAAAATCCGATAAGTAACTAAAAAACTATGAGTCTCAAACTAAGGCAAACGTGCAACTGTCATAGTGTTGCGGATGTTGCTGGTCATTTTTGCTTAAAAATATAATAAATGGCACCAATTTTAACATTACTTACTTAACTCTTCAAAACATACATAATAAAATTAATATTTGGTAGAAATATTTTTCCCTGCTTGTAGCACTAAGTATTAGACGTCAAGTTCACATCGTCACATTTGCCCACGACCTACTATCCACATTTAAATTGATAGTTGAAATACGAATTTTCTAGAACTTCAATCTTTATAAAATAAAATAAATAATTCATAAGGCAATTAGAAATTGAATAATATAAATATTCTATGTCCTTTACCATTATTTCATTCAATTATGTTCAAACATAATAAAATATTACGGGGAACGAGTAAAAAAGTGCATCCAGATTTCTGAACGATAAAAAACGTTCCAATTTACGTTGGAAATCACTCGTACATCAACTTTCTGACAGACTTTACTAAATAAATGAAATATCTGAAGGGTAATTTATGGTTCAAGAGAAACATACTTTTCATTTTCAAACATTTACTCACAATAGAATTTCTAAATCGTCTACGTTATAAATAAATAACCATAGAACAGAAACCATATAGTCCATTTGACACAAAATGTACGACGACATGAAACGAGACGTTATTGTCAAAATGAGTTCTCGTCCCGTTTTTCAGTGACGTCATTCTGATACAAATTTACAAATTAATTTTAACAAAATATCATATTGATAACTTCAAGTTAAATTGTTTCAATTAAACAACCATGGCGGATCCTAAATATGAGAATCTTCCTGGCATAGTGAGTGGCTTTTATGATGCAAAATTAAATTATTGATTTCAGATGAGTTAACATGTAGATTTATAAATTCGCAGGCATACGATCAGCCTGATATGTACGAAACCGGGGACTTGCCGGAAGCAGACCAGCCAGACCCTACGGAAGAAGAGGAGAACGAGAACATTGAACAATTACATCTATCTGTCAAAGACTCATTTAATAAGTTTAAAGGGAAATTTTTAACTGGTGCAGTAGACTTTTCGGATAGACTTAGCAGGAAATCACGAATTGGATACAGGTACGAACATTTTTAATGAGTAAATAATAAATAAATAAATATTCTACAACATTCTAAACAATGCTATGTAGACCCATACTAAGCATAGCTTAACTTGCTTGTGTTATGGAACCTTGAATGCAGATAAACATACTTAGATACTATTTTTATAAATACAATTATATTATACATAGAAAACACCCAAGGATACACCACTACACTATAGAGGCTGTCTATATAAAGCACTACTGCCCTACCATAATTTATTTTTATCGGTAAAATAGTAATCTTTGCTATCATTGACAATTATTAATATTCCTAGGGCTGGAGAGTGGGAATTAGCAGCTGAGGGTGAGCCAGAGACAGTCCTGGAGCGCTATAATAGGTTACGTTGTGAATTTTCCGAATTACTAGAGCAGATTGCCGAACAACAAAATAAAGCTACGGAAAGTGAAAAGGTAAAAAAAATATAATTCAATAAATTCTTTGCATGAGTTTACAAGTACATTCAATGTTAAAAGTTTTTCAACCCTAACAAATTTGTTTTCTTCGTTCTGTTTCTTTCTTACTTTCTTTTTCCATTGTTTAATTTCAATAAATAGACCAATAAATGAATTTTTGGTGCTTATCAGAGAGAAAAAAACACATATTCTGTATACAGAATGAATTTCATTACATTTATTCATTTATTTCAACTATAGTCCATCTACATAAAAGTAAAGACATGCAACATTCAAAACAATTAATTAGATTCTTTTCACCAAGTCCCACGTTCAACATCTAACTTGGTGAACCTACCCATCACAGCTTAACATTAACAACATAACATAAACTCACGCCTATATCCCCGAAGGAGTAGGCAGAGGTGCTAGCACCCACATTTCGCCAGTTTATGTTTAGGTTCCAATGTAATAGGTGGCGAGCCTATTGCCATGACCCAGGCACTTATAAACCTGCGATAAATACGCACATAACTTCGAAAAGCATTGAAATGTCATTGGTGTGTGCCATGGTAAAACCTGGGATCGAACCCGAGACCTCGTCTCAGCAGTCCATTACCTATACCACTAGGACCGCTACCATCACAGCTTACAGGCTAATGAAGCAGGGTGAATTTACTAAACTGATCAGTAATTCACCGCATAACCAGATCTTGAATAAACTCCAATTAGAAACTCAGTGGGCTTTTATTTTTCTCTTTAATTTACAGACATGACATGTTTACTAAATGTTAATATATAGTTTTGTTTGAGTATCATTGTAGAACACACTGTTCATTTTGTGTGACACACAAAATGCGAAGTGTGCATTGAACTGGTTTACTGACCTCTTGGTTACATAATTCACACCACGAAAGTTTAAAAATAACACACATAATTGAAGGTTTGTTTACATTTATGAACACTTACATACTGATACAATAGGGTTGTGTCCTATGTGTCCTATTTTATTATCAAAAACTGTAAATTTACAATAATGTAATGAACTGTTAAAGCGAAACTTTCTTATGACAAATAGTTTTAAAGATATTTGATTTAAAAAATCTATTTCTCGAGTCGCCCGAAAACGCTCCATACAAAATAGTGGCACGTGGTGACGTCACAGCGCGCTGGTGCGTAGTGAAAATAGAGTGCAAGAAAATGTCGCATTTATCTCAGTCTACATTGTGTTTACACGAATACAGTGCAAAATAAGATTGATTTGAAATTTAATAAGGAATCTAAAAAGTTGTAAATTTTACTTTATGTCCATTGTTTATATTTTGTCCTATTTTGGGAAATAAAAATAATGAAAAGACATAGTTTCAGTTTAGTTAGGCAATATCTTAGTTTACTTTGCATATTTTTAGATAAAATACTAGGACATTAAGTAGTATTGGTAAGTATTCGATGACTTGGACACTACCCTATTGCAAAAACCAAACAGAGTTTATGAAATTCAACTGCACTCAACCAAAGTTATCTATTATATTCTGCCATTTTATTACACTAACCATATTAGTGAAGTTGTTTTCAGTTGATTCTTAATATTACAAGTATTTTGTAATTTTCAGAGGGTGAATTTTCCTTCATTTGTTAAAAGGTTTTAGAGTGTAATATACTTTAGTGGCTGATAACGTACATGAAGGTACAATCAGTGTGTCTTTTGTGTGTGTTCTTTTAGACCAAGTCAATAATGTTTATAGCTTAAGTTTCAACTTTGAGTAGTGTTTTTATAGGAATTGTAAATTTCAGGATGAATACACAAAGCTAGCAGTTCAGATAAACTCCACAAAGAAACTGTTGGAAGAGCTAAAACTGGAAGAGGGTGAACAAATTGATCCTAAGGCTGAGAAGTTAAAGTGAGTAGTTATATCTCTTTATTGTACACCAAGACTTGCTTTTTTTTTATGTAACTTAGGTGGCAAGCTTACGTCTCACCTGACGGGAAATGAAAACCGGGTGTTGCACATGTTTATGTGTGCAACACCCGGGGAGTCACACGTGTACTGCCGACCCTGTAAGCACAGAGAGTTTCTGTGCCGTCAGTTGAATACGTCAATAGGTTCACCCTCTATTACGTGGGACCGAATACAATGATTAGTGAATTATGTATCTTTAATTTTCGTACGTTGACACTGGCGTAGTGGAAACATAAGAAAAGTAACAATTAAAATTTACCGCTATCTAATACAGTAATAAATTTTCAGGGAATATCTATCAAGTAATGGCAAAAAGCAGCAAGGACAGCTGGTGACCGCACATCTGAAGCTGAAGCCTGAAGTGAACTTAGCACACACTACAAGGGTAGCGCAGCTTGAACACAGGTGTGTAAACAAACTTGGTTAGAGAATCAACTGATTGCGTAGTTTCCTAAAGTTAGAATATATTTTTAACTCAGTTTTGTAATAATAAACGTTATTTTTAAATGCCCTCTTGACTGCTATAGACTCGCCAGACATTAAATGGAAACAAAAATCATATTTTGAAAGTAATCCCCAAAAAATGTGGGTGCTAATACACCTCTGCCTACCCCTTAAAAGTTCACGAATTTCGTGTTCCTATCAGGTTACATAAACTAGAGCAGGCAGCAGGCGTCCGTGATGAGGAGGCCTTCAGGAGACTTCAGGCAGCTACTGGACAGGTATATCCACCTTAGTACACCATTTCATAGTATACCATAGTACATTTCATAGTATATTACACTCCATCATATTACACCTCATTATAGTACACTCCATTATAGTAGACTCCATCATAGTACACGCCATCATAGTACATTCCATCATAGTACACTCCATCATAGTACACCTCATCTTAGTACATCTCACCATAGTACACCTCGCAATAGTACACCTTGTTATATTTTGACAGGTCATGGTACACCTGTCATACTTGTACACCCCGTTTTAGTACAAAGAAACCTTTTAATATAGTACACTCAACAATGTACAATTTACCATATTACACCTTAGTCTATCATGTCACTAAGTATAGTGACATAGTAGGCATTGTATCCTAACATACGTGGGGCGCACTATAAGTTTCCGGAGTGAATATGAAAAAATACTATTAAAGGTACAAAATTAATTTATTGTTTTTCAAAATAATCTCCCTTGGCGTCTATGCACTTTTTCATTCGATCAAACCAGTTTTGAAATTTTTGTGCCACTCCTCTGTGGTGACCTCTGAAACGTGTTTTTCATACTCCTCGACAGCCTCTTCTGGTGATGAAAATCGTTGGCCGCGTAATTGGTTCTTAATTTTTGGAAACAGATAAAAGTCACAAGGTGCCAGGTCGGGACTGTATGCAGGATGACTCATGAGTTCTACATTTTTCGCCTTCGAAAAGTCTTTTGTCTGTCTGGCCGTGTGAGAACTAGCATTGTCGTGGTGCAGGATGATACGGCGTTTACGGTTATTTTTACGGAGTTCATCAATAACTTCCGGCAAACAAATGGTCGTGTACCAGTCACTATTCACAGTACGACGATTTTCTAAAGCAACAGTAGCCACGTGTCCAGTTTTATTAAAAAAAGAAGCAATCATCCGCTTAGATGCACTTTCCAGGCGCGCCACTTTGGTTGGTTTCGGCTCATCTTGAAAGACCCATACGCTCGATTGCTACTTTGTTTTGGGATCGTAGCAATAAATCCATGTTTCGTCACCTGTTACTATGTCCCACACCAAATTTGACGCACCTTCGTTGAATCTGGTAAGCATGGCACTGCACCAAGTGACGCGGTCCGTTTTTTGATCCTCGGTCAAGTTATGTGGGATCCACCGCGAGCACAGCTTTTTCACACCCAAATGTTTGTGTAGGATTGATTGTATTTGACTCATGCCTATTTCTAAGGAAGTGCGAATTTCATGGTAGGTCACATGCCTGTCTGTTTCAATCATACGGCGCACAGCATCGATGTTTTTGTTGGTCACAGCGGTGGACGGCCGACCATCGCGAGATTCGTCACTGAGATTGATACGACCACGCTTGAATTCTGCAAACCAGCTATAAACAGTCGTCTTGCATGGAGCTTCATCGCCAAAAGCTGTTTCAAGCCGAGCGGTGCTCTGTTGAGCCGTCAAATTACACTTAAAATCGTAGAAAATCATACTACAAAAATTTTCCCGAGTTAAATCCATGTTGATGCAGACACACAATTTTTTAAATGGCGCCACAAGGTAAAAACAAAAGACAGTCAGATGAAACAAACTGTATTCTACAGCCAAAGAGTGCTATTTTCAAATGTTGTAATAAATTTTTAAATATTGTTTATGTAAGTGGCTAGTTCCGGAAACTTTTAGTGTGACCTATGTAGTCCATTCAATCATAGTACACCTACTCATAACACGCACTTTTCACTACCCTCGTTTACACCACGAAACAAATTGTGAACTTGCTTATAAAAAACTTGTTGCAGACTTGTAGGAGACTAATCAAAACACAATACTTGTTATATACATGTATCTCAGATACTTTTTCGTTCACAGAGTATGTGTAGCCAACAAGTTGTAAACTTGTTTATAAAAAACTTGTTGGACTTGTAGAAGACTAATCAAAACACTATATTTGTTATATACATGTATCTCAGATACTTTTTCGTTAACATAGTATGTATAGCCAACAAGTTATAAACAAGTATAAAACACATTTGCGTTCACACTGAAGCCTGTGACATATTTCAACTTGTCAAATACATGTTTTATACTTAGGTGTATACGAGGGGTAACCTTACGAATATTCTTGATCTATCATCATCTATACCTCGGGACTCAATATGGTATTTTGGACCTAAATTCCGAGACAAACGAGGCCTTAGCGCGCACATTGTTTTGTAATATTCTATGCTTGGTGAATTAGGACATGTCCACCGCTGTAGTACGACAAAAGACACCCACCAAACATGTACTACGCGTATAAAGTACATTTTAAACACATTTCAGGTCCAATATATATATGTAGGAGAGGGCCAGATCGAGAGAAATGGCCCTGGGTCAGCTGGGGTGCGGGGGATATGCCTGTTAACCTCACCTTCGGAAACCATCTATCATCGCACCTCTCGCCATAGGCAGGGAATTCATTCTCACACATTGCGACCTGAGACGGTGCGCACTGTGCGGTATGAAAGAAACTTCATCCCACGCACACTCAAGCTGTGGAATGACCTCCCTGCTGCGGTTTTCTCAAGCACCTACAATATGGGGTTCTTCAAGAGGGGCATCAGAAGGTTTCTTCATGGTCGGCAGCGCGAGTGTGACACCCCTGGTGTTGCATACGTCCATAGGCCACGGTAACCGCTTCCCATCAGGTGGGCCGTGTGCTTGTCTGCCAACTAAGTGGTATAAAAAAAAAAAACCAAACGACCCACAGGCGCCGTGCGTTTTAGTCGGTTCGAGTCAGACAACCTTTCCCACTGGCTCTGGTGGTGGGGGTATCTGTGGGGTTTTCGTAAAAAAAAGGCCAATATATATGCCTCGAAGTATACCAATGAACATGACTTATAATAGCAACATTTTTGCACCCTCCAGGCGACACTATGCGGCGCGGCGGCGACATTAGCCGCTCAGTCGTCCCTCCTCCGCGCAGGCGAGATGGCGGCCGCGGAGGCCCGAGTGACTTCACTGCGGGCTAATGTTGACGCACTCAAACTCAGCGTCAAACCTGCTGACCCCGAACTTGACGCTAAGGTGACGCACTTTCATTCAGAACAATGCTTTCTCTCTATCTTTTTCTATTCATCTTGGCGCTTCAGTATGTGTCAGTCATAGATCGTGAGTTGGGAAAGATATTCGTCGGGTCCAAAAATCACCCAGGCCGTTCCTACAGTCCTGGGTCCTTTAAGCGGGGCGTGAAAAAGCCGCCAAGCTGAGTGCCCCCATTATAACATTACTTAGTGTCTGTAACGGTGACCCTCTTTCAAGAGACTTTACCTTTAGCTTACCATCAGGCGAGGTGAAGTCAAATTGGCGAGTCCTAGACAAAAAAAAAATGATTATCTATAATATTTTTTAGGTGAACGAGTTATATAAACTATTGAAGCAAATTGATGGCATATCACATTCAGAGATTTTGGAGCGTATGGAGGCGCTCGAGGCTCTGCATCACCAAGGTATGTTGCTGTTCTAGTTACATGTTACTAGCTGGCCCGCCCGAGCTTCGCTCGTGGCATATTTTAAAACCTCATATCACCTATATGAGCCCGTATTTCTTCTATTTTGCAAATAATGTATGGGAATCTGCTGGATTTATTAACATTTATGTTCACTACTCCGCTCTCTTAAGTAGTAGCGTGATGATATATAGCCTAAAACCTTTGTCGATAAACACACTATTACGCAAAAAAAGACAATTTGAGAAAAATCTTATTTGAAGGAATTTATTAAAAATAAAAAATAAAAAAATAGCGATGGAAAAATAGGGGTTGATTCAGGGTTGTATGCATTTTCTAATGCTATATCATAAAAACATAAAACAATATTAACAAAAAAATTTGTCCAAAAATTAAAAAAAAATTTAGGGGTGAACAACCCTTATCACTTAGGGATATGAAAAATAGATGGTAGCCGATTCTCAGACCTATTGAATGTGCATATAAAATTTGGTAAAAATCACTTAAGCCGTTTCGGAGGAGTAAAGTAACTAACATTATGACACGAGAATTTTGTATATAAGATTAAGATACATAACCGAAAACAATTGTACTAACTGTTTAGTTGGGATAAAAAAATAGTTCGATAAACTAACTAAAGTTTACAGGAAAAGAAACCCTTAGTACAACTAATTAAACAACGGCTCGAGACTTTTCGCTATTAAATCATGGTACTTACTATTTCTGCCGACGTTTCGGATGCGTTGCATCCCGACCCCGTTTTGAATATTGAGGGCACCCGTGGCCACGACTTGACTAGCTTGCGAGCGTCGAGAGGTTAGCAGGGAACATTTTTATGCGGTTACCCATTACATTTATTCAGAACGGTTAGGCTGGCGACACACCACACTCACTATGTCAGTTTTTAACGGCGCTGTGTTTTTTGGTTTTAGTATCTTAATCACTGGATTCCATATTCCGGATAGTTTTGAATCCATCTTCCCTATTGAAATTTATTATATTTTTTTAATTCAATGGCTTCACGCACAATTCGCGAATAGTAGTGACGATGGATAGGACTTTGGATTAATGAAGCTCAATTAAATCATTAGTACTCTACTCAAGATGTTCTGCTACTGCCGATTTGTTAAACTGACGGTCTTTCACAGCTGCGATATGTTCTCTGATTCTCTGCAATGGTTCGCTTGGTCTGGCCTATGTAGGAACTACTGTACTGGTAGTATGCTTTTTATTCTTGTCTGTTTGGCTGTTATGTCCGCGATGGACGCAAAGAATACTGAACGAATTTTTATCTGGTCCTTGTCAGACTTAAGATGTTACGTTTGTTTTGATCGCAATTGTAGAACGCGATGTGATCAAAAACGTCACTAACTATCAATAAAGTGCCAATAGCGGTGGAGACTGGGGAGTTGAGGCAAGGAAGCTAAAAGCCTTATTAAAGAAATCGGACAGAGGCTCATCGAGGCGACCGGTGACACTCGTTCCGGGTCGTTCCTGGTCCAAAAGCTGTCCATTGCCATCCAACGTGGCAACGCAGCAAGTGTTATGGGCACTTTTGCACCGGGAGCGATCAGGGGCGGGTTATTTGATTAGTAGTTTTGACATATTGTATTATGACTTTGGGAATTTGTTAATAAACTGTACAATTCTATTAATAAACTATCAATAAATAAACATTTTTATCTATTAAGATATAGAAAAAAAAAATCAGTTCAGACAGGATTTGAACCCGCAATCTTTCGAATCTCGTCTGATGTGATTATTTTTTTTCTATATCTTATTCTATTTGAATAGCTAGCATACTAAATACTTTAAAATTTCATTCAATAGTTTGAGCGAAGTCATCAAAAATCAATGTTTAAAAATTATTTATTTTATTTATTTATTCATTTAACCAACTTACAATTACAGCTAACTAGTCATATAAGTTATCACATACATAATTTCTCATCCGAATCATTGACATAGTGATCACAGTCATCATTATAATAACAATAATATTCCATTTAAATATAGATCGTAAAAAATCATAAAATTGTACCATCTTACATTAGGTGATAATTAGGATGTCAGAATAACATACTGTGTGTCAGTATAAAATAATAATAAAACTAAGTCTGAGTACAATAATATGTCAAACAATGATAGTAGTGATCAATGATATGAAATAAATATTGCAAAGAGAATACATTTTATATGGCAATGCGGATGTCAAAAAGAAAATCATTAAAAATAAAATAGCTTACGAATGGGTAGATGGCACTTAACAGTCGCCGTAAGACGAATTCGGGCGAAGGTTCTGTAGCTTATTGGTCGGAGCGTTCCCCCTGTAAGGGAAAGATCGCGGGTTCGAATCCTGCACCGATCCAATTTTTTTTATATCTTAAGCGATTTGAATAGTTTGCTAAATGCTTTAAAATTTCATTCAAATACATATTCTGTTTCCCCAGCCTGCAACTTCGGCAAGTCTCTCACAGAACTGGAGACCTTACAAACGACAATAGCCAGCGGTGTCCAAAACAACAAGGAACTGCTGCAAGGAGTCCAGGAAGTGTTCGCCCACAACGTGGACAGCCTCCAGAAGGAGATACGGAAACTTGACGACAGGATCGGGAAGCTGGCTACCGCATGATCTAGAATTAGAGTAATGAGTGGTGCTGTTCAAAAATTAATTATTTCTTCCCCACTAGACAATTGGCAAGATTAAGTAATTTTGGAAAAAGTGATATATTCAGACGGGGTTTGACTACGCGACCAGTCTTTAATAACGGGAATTTACTATTGAGCTACCGAGCCACGTCTTAAATATTCCAAATCCTCATATATTAACTGACTTGGGCTACGGTGGAGTCATCTAGCCATACATACTAACTAGTAGATGGCTCCCACCCAAGATGGAAGTATATTTGAAATATTTAGTACGTGGTTCGATAGCTCAGTGGTCTGAACATTCCCCCTGCAAGGGACTGGTTGCAGTTTCAATCCCGTCTGAACGTTTCACTTTTTCTAATGTCAATCGATTAGAATGGTGAATAGTGAAAAAAATACCACGGTAGCCTAGTAGTATGGGTAATGGACTGCTGAGACGAGGTCTCGGGTTCGATCCCAGGTTTACCATGGCACACACCAACGACTTTTCGATGCTTTTCGAAGTTATGTGTGTATTTATCGCAGGTTTATAAGTGCCCGATTAATGGCAATAGGCTCGCCACCTATTACATTGGGACCTAAACATAAACTGGCGAAATGTGGGTGCTAGCACCTCTGCCTACCCCTTTGGGGATATAGGTGTGAGTTTATGTATGTATGTATGTCAAAATTGACACTATTTTGGCGTTTTTGACAGACGGTAACGTATGCCAATCCGATCAATTTGTTCTATTACATATAATCACGCCTTTATTCTTGGAGTGTTAGGCAGAAGTGAATTAACACCAACATTTCCCCATTTTATTGGGTCCCACGTAATAGGGGGTGAGCCTATTGTCGTATTCCGGGCACTATTGTTGACTCGAACCATGCATCTGAGGCTGAGTCTGGGCTGTATATATCTGTCTGATATTTAACAGCCCTATCCCTTAGTCGCCTTGTACGACTTCACATGGGAAGAGATGGGGTGGCCCTAATTCTATTCTGCGTATTGCCATTTGTCTAGAGAGATTGAACTTTTTTGTATTAAGTATGTTGCAGGCTTGTTTTAATGACGAATTTGTTCATCATTTAGCATATTTCGTAATTGTATTTCGGATTAGAAGTAAGAAAATATCTTATATGCATATGCCAACATTCACGTAAATGAAATGAAAAATACTTTATTGTGTCAAAAAACATGGTTTACAGAGATTTGAAGACTCCTTTTAAGCAAGAAATGCTTGTGTTAGGAGCCACGAAAGGGTAGGCAGACGTGTATTAACACTCAGTTTTCTCCAATATATTTTAATGCAATGAAATGTATGTGTGGCTTGACCTTGAAAGATATAGTGAGAAATAGTGTGATAAGAGAACGATGTGGAGTGAGAGAAGATGTAGTGATGAGAATTGAGAGAGGAATTTTGAGATGGTTTGGTCATGTTGAGAGAATGAATGAAAGAAGACTAACGAAACAGGTGTATGAGGCGAGTGTGGATGGTACCGTCGGAAGGGGAAGACCTAGGCGCACATACCTGGACCGGATCGGGGAAGTTTTAGAAAAGGGGCAGGTCAGGAGTACTCTAAACCGAGGAGCATGCATGAAGAATGTAATGAGAGTGAATGAAGCGAGAGTAGTATGTCAGGATCGTAGCAAGTGGAGATCCGTGATCTCTGCCTACCCCTATGGGAAACAGGCGTGATTTTATGTATGTATGTATGAAATGTATAAAGCGTCGGTAGCTTAGTGACTTGATGATCTTTCGATGGAGAGGTCCCGGGTTCGAAATCTGGCCATTACATTACCGACGTAAACCGACTCCTAACACAAGTAATTAAGCTTAGCTGGAGGCGTTAGAGGGAATTTTAATAATATCTGTTCTAATATTCTTATTGAAAATGTATTTACACAGTGAATTTAATTCCATCTAGATTCTTGAGCCGTTTATTAAGTTAAATTACTTAAAAGACTAAAGTTTTTTAAAATTCTCCTTAGATAAATATTCTACAACATTCTACACAACGCTGTATAGACCCATGGTAAGCATAGTTTAACTAGCTTTTGTTATGGAATCTGGAATACGGATAAACATACTTAATTTTTTTTCTAAATACATATTATACATAGAAACACCCAGACCAATGCAAATACTATATATTCATGCATACAAATATTTGCACTGAGCGGGGATCGAACCCACGCCTCCTGAGTAGCAGTCGCGTTCACTACCGCCACGCCACAGTGGCTGTCATTTATATGCCTTTATGCTGGACATGAACAAACATATTTTGTTACACTTAAGATATATTAAAGTTAATAAGTGTTGAAATTGAAGGGTACTGTTGTCATTTTAGTTATATAGTAGAACATTATAATATAATTTTTTCTCAAATATTTTTCATTACTACAGTTTTTTTTCACTAATTTAAAAAAAAAGAATTGATTTTTGAACAGCACTTTTAAAGGGTATGTACACATTGTCACATTTGTTACCCTATTACTGCGCTTCTATAACAAGGTAAGGTAACTATTGTAAACAGAGACTTCTAAACACCAATGAAAAACATGACAGCGTTTCTCAACACAGAATATAAAATTAAGATATATCCCACAGTCAATATAATTCATTACCAGCACACGTGTTTCCTTCTTCCTACAGTCCCGGGTCCTGTAAGCGGGGCGTGAAAAAGCGTCTTATGAGGCCGCCAAGCTGAGTACCACCATTGTAACATTACTTAGTGTCTGTAATGGTGACCTTCTATCCTTAGACTTTGCCTTTAGCTTACCATCAGGCGAGGTGAAGTCAAATTGGCGTGTCCTAAATAAAAATGGGTCTCCTTTGTTTTTCTATACCACTTAGGTGGCAGACAAGCAAACGGCCCACTTGATGGAAAGTGGTTACCGTGGCCTATGGACATGTGTAAAACCAAGGGAGTCACACTCGCGCTGCCAACCCTGTAAGCGTAGAGAGTTTCTGTGCCGTCAGTGTAAAAGACAAAGCAGGACAAGCTTTAGGTCTTCATACAAAAACTCTCCAGTGAGCTCTGGCTACCCTACTCACCGCTGGAAACAACTAAGGTCCAAAATACATGTCCCATATACATCATCTTGTGATCGTTCTTTTACAAACGTTGATGTAATACTATACTTACATTACAAAATATTACATCTCGTTCGGTATTTAACATGATAACGTGATTGGTCATAATGTGTGAGTCCCCCATGACCGCAAGCCTGGGGGTGACCCGCCTGCCACCCTGGCAGAAGCACGCCCTGCGCGCCTCCCCATTTCCGGGGACGAGTTGGGGACTCTGTGGTCCCCCACCCGAGGAGAGGGCCATATTGAGAGAGATGGCCCTGGGTCGGCCGGGGTGCGACGGATATGCCTGTTAATCTCACCTTCGGCAACCAAAAACAACTCATAAACGTCTTGCGTATTAGTCGGTTCGAGTCCGACTTGTAAAAAAAAGAAATAATGTGTGAATTGAACAACACTAGTTGTCTACAAAGTTTAAAAGCACATTCTCTTGATTTTATATTCTGTGTTTGTCCCGCTCTGTTCTCGAATGAAAATTTACATTAAACTAATATAATTCACTCACAATACTAATCGTGCTATCGTTACCAGCTTTACTTGAGACATATTTTAAGAGTAAGCTTAGGAAGAGACCAATTTTGTATTTAAGACGAAACTTAAGATCCAGATTCTGCTAATATTCTATCACTGTTATACCACATACACTGTAAAATATACCATTTAATTGTAGACCTTGCTGTTATGTTGTTAGAGTCTAAAATGGCATCTTGTAGATTGAATGAAAATTGTAGTGAATACTGTTTCAATTAATTTTAGACTTAAAGGCTATCGAAATAAAGTCTATAATTTAATGGGTTTTTTTTCAGTGCAGTAGTATGACAGTAATTGACCAATAGCAGAATCTGAGTTTAAGTGTTTTGAATGGTACATAGAGTGTAATGTTAAATTTGTTTTGCGCACTACCAGGGATGAACGGACTGAATCAAGACATTCATTTAATATAACGAATTTAGAACTTGTATAATATCATAAGGGTCTTTAAACACTAGATATTTTAGCAACATTTCAATGTTATAGCGAGTAATCGTCGATTTAATTCGGGCGGAAAATTGCTCGAGCCGTTTTGAGTGGTAATATCAACCTTATTCCATTAAGATAACGCTTAAAATAGTAATTAACAATTCTTATGGGATAAGATTTAATGCTGCATTCTATATTCAGCCCTGTCTAATTAAAATAAGGGTGATATTTAATTAACACTTTAAAAGTGCTTGAGTATTTTGCCGCTTGGTCTAAAATGATATAGCAGTTTACCGTTTGGTCTAGAATGATGCAGCTGTTTGTCGCTTGCTCTAGAATGATACACTACTCGCGTAGTATTTTGAGCGATTCTATAGCAGACATATAAGCAAGTGTGCAGAGGCCCTATAAATAAATTTCACATTTATTTGCAGTTATTTATCGCCTACATTACACAAGGTGACTTTATATTTTTGTATTGTGTTATTATTTTCAATGTTGAACATACTTAAATCGTCTGTTATTTGTAAGAATAGACTGCTTAAGAGAATATAATTTATTTAAATTTAAAAATAAATCGATTATGTAGCTATTGGCTGTTTTATTCCTGTGTATACTTCCTCAGCTGCGTGGTTCTCGACAGAGTAGAATTTGGACCTCGACGTCTCTTCCCATGCGGTGTGACTAAGGTATAGGGCTGTTTAACATCAGACAGATATATACAGCCTATACTCTGTCGGAGTGCATAGCTCGAGTCGACAACAGTGCCCGGAATACGGGCATTGGCTCACCCCCTATTACGTGGGTCCGATTAAAATGATTGGTTAAATGTGGGTGTTAATTCACCTCTGCCTAAACCTGCGGGGATAAAGGCGTGATTATATGTATGTATGTACTTCTTTGTTCTACGCGATATTTTTTTAATTATTTTTTTTAAGATTATTGTACAGAGGCGTAGGTACTTAATGCCAAATGCATTATCTGACAGTCTACCTTAGGGTGATGCAGAGATGCATTGAGGTAGGTGCAGGCAAAATAATGAACTATTAACCATAAGGATAATACTCAAATCGGACTGCGAGAATCCGTTAAAAATTGACTTTGTTTGAAAGATATTGTTTTTCAAAGACCAGTTATAGGTTGCTCGGCCTTGCGATCTACCCTTTTGCAGGGGACGCCGATGACTGGACGGGTGATCTACCCTTCTGTCTGGGTCGTTTCATCCCTTTCTCCTATTCCTCCTCTGGGGAGGCTATGGAATGTCCGGCAATCACAGTGTTCCATCCAAAAAGAGCCATTTAATTTTAAAATTAAAATGCAGTTGACATATAAAATTAAATGGTATCTTGTAGAGTGAATGTAAAAACGTAATGAACGTAATGAACTATTCCATTTTGGATTTTAGGTCCATATCAATAAAGTCTAAAATTAGCTGGCATTTCTTGCAGTCTTAGTGCAACGTGGAACACGGACATGTGTTGTTCCACCTTAAGATTCTCGACGGCTTCGGGCTTACCCTCGTGGAACCCTGATCTCATTCCTATGATTTATAAGATTCCAACTGAGCAGTCCGACTAGGGAAGTAGATACCTCCGCCCTACAGAATACCGCGGCAATAATAACCTCGTGTTGTATTCCCGCCGGTGAGTAAGGTAGCCAAAGCTCACTGGCGAGTTTTTGTGCTGTCAGTGGGAAGACTACAGGCTTGTCCTGCTTTGTCTTGTACACTGACGGCACAGAAACTCTGTGCTTACAGGGTCGGCAGCGCGAGTGTGACTTCTCTGGTGTTACACACGTCGATAGGCCACGGTAACCACTTTCCATCAGGTGGGCCGTGTGCTTGTCTGCCACCTAAGTGGTATAAAAAAAAAGTTTAACCTTAGTGCGTAGATATTATCTATTAATAGATTAGCTATTAATTGATTATCTACACATCAAGGTTAACCTTATTTACGTATAATTTTTACGTATATTTATTGTCAAGGTATAAGAAAATCGCGTAAAAACTAATATCGCGATGCAAGATTAACAGTTACGATGTAGTTCGGCTTGTCTCCGTTAGATGGCGTTGTATTCTTTACTGTGTCGCCACATATATTATTAACAGACGCATATCGAATTTAAAACTAAAAAGTGCAACAAGAACCAACAAATCAAGTCCTTCAAAGACTAGGGTAAGTAAGGTCGCCGAAATCGTCAGTAAAATTGTCAGTAAAATCGTCAGTAATATTGAATCATTAAATTGTGTTCGCATATTTTTATTGCAGCGATGTTTGGGCCTTAAGTTCCTTTGAGGAATTCGGCCAAAAATCTCATTCCACTATCACCAGCAACCAATCCCAGGGTGCCATACCGGTGAGAATAGAGGTTCTCACCGCTGTGGCACCCTGGGATTATTGGTGCTAATTTATATCTAAGTAACTTAGTGCCAAAAAATTAATGTCAACAATTTGAAATTATTTCTTACACGATTTGATTATTGACATAAGTACCTCCATACGCCATAAGTAATGCTACCATTTTATTATTAACAGTGCAATCTATCTCTTAATATTATGTTAAACATAACGAAATGTATAGACAAAGTGTACGTTGCATTACCTAGGTAGGTACGTTATTCCTTTTATTATTATTGATAAATGAAGTAATTAATAAATAACTACGAACTACGGAATTTATCATTCCCCGTCTATTAAATAATTTACATCAATCTTTCATACAAAGCATCACGAATATAAATTTAAAAAGGAAATTAAAAGCACATTTTTTTGAACAGCCTGTAGATGCCTCGTGCAAAACCGGTTTTGCTCAATCGATGCAACCGCCCGCTCGCTGCTTTAACGTTAGGTTTATGTTATTTTTTTTTTAATAAGCAAAGAAATATAATATCTGCTTGTTTTTAATTGTGTGTTGTGCTTGTTTAATGGCGCACCAGACAAACCCCCAGTGGTTTTAGGATGTGCCAATGTGTGTAATAATTGTATTATATTTTGTAAGTAAATAAATAAAAAAAAAAAACTTAAACACGGTAATTCTGCGGTAGCCTAGTGGTATGGGTATTGGACTGCTGAGACGGGGTCTCGAGTTCGATCCCAGGTTTATCATTGCACACACCAATGACTTTTCGATGCTTTTCGAAGTTATGTGTGTATTTATCGCAGGTTTATAAGTGCCCGGTTAATGGCAATAGGCTCGCCACCTATTACATTGGGACCTAAATATAAACTGGCAAAATGTGGGTGCTAGCACCTCTGTTTACCCCTTCGGGGATATAGGTATGACTTTATGTCATGTCATATCATATCATATCATGTCATGTCATGTCATATTATGTTATGTTAATAAATACATACGTACTTAAAAACGAAACAAACCAGATTTACATAAAATATAATTTTATTGAACACCATAACCTATTTCAGACAAGCCTAACTAATTAATACATTTGTAGGTATATTGTCAATATCCGGTACTTTCGCACCGTTCACCTTCACAGACCATCTACCCAGATAGCCTGTGCAGACCAGCTGGTCTATTAATATTCTTCGTCATCAGCGTCGTAATGGACTCCTAGTTGCTTTCTGATATTATCCATCAGCTGTGCTAACATCAGGCTGTAACTATGTGGCATACGGGGTGACTCGAGCAGTCCTGCAAATAATTTTGTATTCAGTAGCTAATCTAAGGCTAAAAGGTAATAGAGTTACTTTAATTTTTCGATCCGGTATTAATAGTTCGACATTTCTAGGTTATAATATAATTATTTCTTTGAAATTATAACTTAAATACAAAATAGTAATTATTAATAAATTTAAAATATCTTTAGGACCATCTATATATTGTTTCCCCAAATTTAGTGAAAAAAAATTATACTGGTATACATAATTTTACAACTACCCACATGTGAAATATATTTGAGTGTCGCAATCGCAATGATTATAAAGGAATGTTCTTAAATGTCATTGTAAACCTTTTAGGATGCCGTAAGGCGAAACCAGTCTGTCTAATAAAAAATAAAAAATAATGTGGAAAAGTACAAGTGAGTTCTCAATATGTGTAACAACAAATTCCACCAAGTGCCATCAATCAACTGTATAAATAGTACAAAGTAATTATTTCATTCACAAGATAACCCTAAGAGACACATTAACAACAATAGAAAAAATAATATATGTATAATAAGTAAAAACTTTATTAATACACATTTTGAGAACTCACTTGCACTTTTCAACATTATTTTTTATTGTTATTAGACCTGACCGGTTTCACCTTACGACATCCTCAAAGGTTTAAAAAAAACCTTTATTAATCACCAGCAATCATAGACATTACCTAAGTTCAAATTGGTGTCTCTAGTTCTCCACAATTATTAATTATTTCGATTGCAGAAGCAATGAATTAAAAAATAGAAAATCTACTACTATATAATTATTTGGATGCCGTGGTAGCCCAGTGGTATGGGTAATGGACTGCTGAGACGAGATCTCGGGTTCGATCCCAGGTTTTACCATGGCACACACCAATGACTTTTCGATGCATTTCGAAGTTATGTGTGTATTTATCGCAGGTTTATAAGTGCCTGGTTAATGGCAATAAGCTCGCCACCTTTTACATTGGGACCTAAACATAAACTGGCGAAATGTGGATGCCAGCAGCGTTTAAATTGGAAATGTTTGTTCGTGATGATGCGTTTTTTTTGCTAGAAAGGTCTTGATCAGACTTAAAATCTTACATTTTCTTTGATTGTTGATTGTAATCCGTTGACTAGAAATGGAGATAAGAGATCCACGCGGGCGGGAGCTTTGTGTATGATAAAAAGTCTAAAATATTTAACTATTTTAGTTCTGTACCTGCTTTGATACATCTTGCTACTTCTAAAGTCTGGTAGACCAAACCAGCGCTGTTCGGGAACATGTAAGGCAAGTTGGAGGTGTGCAATGGGAACTGTCTCAAGCTGCCGTCCACATCTGTCATCTTATCCGGGAAATAAAAGGGTGGCTCGAGCTGTAACGTGTAAATGATCAATTATGAATTATCCTTCGGGCCTAATTAGTGCCTAAATTTCATATACAAACTCCCCGTACCTCCCCAAAAACACCATTGGTTATTTAGCATGAGATACCTACCTACAGAGAATTTTATATACAATTAGCATTTAGAGTTTCTTTTTTATACAACTTATGTGGCAGACAAGCACACATTCCACCTGATAGAAAGTGGTTACCGTGACCTATGAACGTGTGCAACATCAGAGGAGTCACACCCGTGCTGCCGACCCTGTAAGAATGGAGAGATTCTGTGCCGTCAGTGAAGAAGACACAATCAGGATAAGCCTTTAGTCTTCCCACCAACAGCACAAAAACTCTCCAGTGAGCTCTGGCTACCCTACTCACCGCCGGGAATACAACACGGGGTTATTATAGCCGTGCAATTCTGTAGGGTGGAGGTACTTCCCCAGTCGGACTGCTCATTTGGACGGAACTACCGTCATGTCCTACCTCCTCCTAAAAATGCATGGGATACCTACTTACAGAGAATATTATTTAAAAATTAGTATTTTAAATGGCAGCCAAGCTTTACCGCAGCTTATACACATGTGCAACATCAGTGGTGCCACACTGTCTTTTGGTCTTTTAGCACCCCTTGCTACTTGACCTCGCCTTTTTTCCAGAAAGGACCGGTCACGAAAGCTAAAATTGATTTTATAGAACTAATTATTGATAATAAAATATTTTTCATTATCATTAAAAAAAAAAAACATTTCTTACCGTAATTCGGTCTTTAGTTCCGTAGATCGTGGCTTTGTTCCAAAGCTGTAGTTTACTGTTCGCGTTGAGCACAGCTTTCCTGCCGCCGCTGTACTCCAGGATGATCGTCTCTGACTCGTCCACGCCGGTGTCGAGGAGGTTACCGACCGCAGTAATCTTGGTAGGCTCTTCTTTAAATACGTGTTGTGATAAGTGAAGCAAGTATATTCCGAGATCTAGCAGAGCACCACCACCTTGCTCCTTTTTGCTAAAAAGAAATTAATCAGTAAAAACCCCGTAATCACTTAAAATGAAGGTAGGACACGACGGTATTCCCGTCCCAATTGAGCAGTCTGACTAGGGAAGTACCTCCGCCCTACAGAATACCACGGCTATAGTAACCTCGTGTTGTGTTCCCGGCGGTGAGTAGGGTAGCCAGAGCTCACTGTAGAGTTTTTGTGCCTCAATGGGAAGACCAAAGGCTTGTCCTGATTTTGTGTTCAACACTGAAGGCACAGCAAATCTCTGTTTTTACAGGGTCGGCAGCACGGGTGTAACTCTCCCTGTGTTACACACGTTCATAGGTCACGGTAACCACTTTCTATCAGGTGAGCCGTGTGCTTGTCTGCCACCTAAGTTGGATAAAAAAAAACCGTAATGTTTAAAATAGCTTCTAGTTTAAATCACTCGCTTACTATAGTCGATCAGTGCCAGCATAAATTCCAAAATTTGCCTCGACGTATTTGATCTCTCCAAGCTTCCCAGAATCGATATCCTTCTCCAGAGCGATGTACGCGGGCGAGAAACGCGCCCACAAAGCCTCCATCAGGAATAAGTTCTTCTCCTTGGCAAGCTTGATCAAGCTCTGAACTTGTTTGCGGTTCAGACAGAAAGGTTTCTCGCACAGCACATGCTTGCCGCTCTCAAGGAATAATTTTGTTAATGGATAATGATCTGGATTCAACGCTCCTATGTAGACTATATCTGTGGCAACAAATACATTTAAATTAGAAATTTTTACTTATGTATTTGAGTCGTCAATTGACCCATGGTAAGCTCGGATGCAGTCCAAAGAATAGTGGCCGTCATTGCAGGTGCTTTAATAGAATGGCGGTCCGTATCTTGACGGCCTTGACAGATGTTTTTTCACGCCCTGAGTAGAGGACTCGGGACTATATAAAGAAGGAAACTCGTGCTCTGGTAAAAAAATCCAAGGCTTTATGGTGCAGCAAAGAAAAGAATCGCCAAACCGCTTGAAATAAAATAATTATAAGACGGGAGAAGAAGAAGTGATAAGTACTTCTCTGTCAGGAACTTTTTTATTTTACGTGTGAAAAATCCCCACGGATACCTCTCCACCGGAGCTGGTGGGAGAGGTTATGTCGGACTCGAACCGACTAAAACGCACGCCGCCTGTGGGTCGTTTTGGTTGCCGAAGGTGAGGTTGACAGGCATATCCCTCGCACCCCGGCCGACCCACGACCATCTCTCACGATCTGGCCCTCTTCTTGGGTGTAGGGACTACAGAGTCCCCAACTCGTTCCCGGAAACGGGGAGACGCGCTAGGCGCGCCACCGCCGCGGCCTGCTTCTGATCCCGCGGCCTGCTTCTGCCGTCTCTGTCTGGAACTAATACTATTTACTCCCCCGACTTTACTATGTTGAAAGTAAAACTGAGAAGACAAGTCGAACTGGGGGTTGTGATAAGTCTACTAAGCACTATGAGTAAAGAAGAAAGCCATTGTTAAAGATATAGGCAGATGGTATTTGCGTCAGCTTACGTACCAATAGCCGCGTGGTGCCCGGCAGAGTAGAATTTGGACCACCCAATCTCTTCCCATGCAGTGTCGTACAGAGATAGGGCTGTTTAACATCAGACAGATATATACAGCCCAGACTCAGCCTCAGATAAATGGCTTGAGTCAACATTAATAGTGCCCGAAAGATGACAATAGGCTCACTCCTATTACGTGGGACCGAATTTAATGATTGGTGAAATGTGGGTGTAATTCACCTCTGCCTAACCCTCCGGGAATAAAGGCGTTATTATATGCAAGCACGTACCAATATCATTGCTTTTTGCTAAATCTTGGTAAGAGTCGAATACTTTTTCGATATTGTGAGTTTTCGCAAACTCCGTGGCTCTCGTCTTGTCTCTAGCGGCGATTGCAACGATGACCTGATCTCCTTTCTCGGGGTAAGAGTTGAAGGCGTTGACGAAGTCATTGCTGATCTTCCCAGCGGTTACGATACCCCAGCGCAAAGACATCTGTAGAAACAATTTTAAATTTTAACATTGTAGGTATACCTGGGTATTAGGAAGTAGGGCAGGACGGTATTTCCGTGCAATTGAGCAGTCCGACTGAGGAAGTAGGTACCTCCGCCGCGGTCATAATAGCCGCGTGTTGTGTTCCCGGCAGTGGGTACGGTAGCCAGAGCTCACTGGAGAGTTTTTGTGCTGTCGGTGGGAAGACCAAAAGCTTGTCCTGACTGACGGCACAGAAACTCTCAGTGCTTACAGGGTTGACAGCTCGAATGTGACACCCTTGGTTTTGCACGCGTACATAGGCCACGGTAACAACTTTCCATCAGGTGGGCCGTGTGCTCGTCTGCCACCAAAGGGGTATAAAAAAATCATTTTATTGGAACCCTAATCCAAAAGTAGAAGGCAAGGGGTGGACGAATTTGCAGTCTGCGAATTCTTTCAGAACGGTTCTGAGTTCTGAATACAGGACTTGACTTGGATACCTAAATATGCCGAGGCCAAATCAATCTCACCTGCAAGCCGATTGATGAACACCTGCTGGTAAAGTCCAAAATGAAAAGAAAAGAGTTTTTACACTTTTCATTTACTATGCAAAAAGCCTTATAATCTTGAACTTTAACATCATTGCTTTAAAGTCTAGTATTAAATGTATTTTTTAGCTGTGTACGTGATATGACAGTGGATTAGCTTCAGCAGATTCGAGGCCTTGCTGATTTACGATCAAGATACTAGCACCGGCCCCTTTCTCGGGGTTAAGTCCAATGGTGCTTTTAAAACATGTTCGGAACATGGTGTCAAACTGTCAAGTGCTTGAGAATTAAAAAAATCTTTGAAATTAGTTGCGGCTGCCAATTAACGTACCTACCTAATCTATTATTTCCTTTGAGTCTAAGACCTCCTGTTTTATTTCTGTCTTACAAATATTTATCTGTTTACTAAACAGCCTGTCTGATCATTACATAATCGTCAGGCCTTCGAATCTGCTAATTTTATGTCAAAACAAAACCACTTTTATACATTGTCGGATTGTAAAAACAATGATATTATATTTTAGACTTTAACTTTATAGATTTAAAGTGCAAAATTAAATAAAAAAGATTTCATTACAGCTTTTCATTCGATCTACAAGTTGCCATTTAATTGTAGACTCTAACTTCATTACCATAAAGTCTATAATTAAATTTGAAGTGTCAGTGATACGAAAATGGTTTTATTATGATATATTATTAGTATTGAAAATCGGGGCCCAGGTCTCTTATTAGTTTCCAGGCTGATAGGTAAGTATACTTCAATATGACGCAGTTTACCGGTCTATGTCAGTGAGCTGGAAGTCAATGACCTATGCCGATTACGTACATACTTATGTCTGCCATAACACAAAATAAATAATAGTAAAACTTAGCCATAGTGACATTTCTATGAAAGAAGCTTATAAGCGCCAAAGGAACAGTGGAAAGTTAACAGTTTGAACAGACCCACACAATAAAAGCATCTATTTACCTCTTAACTGTTTAGTTGAATCTTCTCTTGAGTGAATACAACTAACTCTGCTGATTGACAGATGTAATCAGTGTTTTTATCAGTACTATCAATAGGTGTCGCTTATCAGGTCGGTACAGCATTCAATGTTTGATACCAAGTCTTTAAGGATTAAAAATAAAAAGTAGGTAGGTATTGCCATTACCAGTTTGATAACCTAAAAGATTAGCGACCTGGTGCTAAATATTGATATTGCTGTAGTGGCCAGATAAAACAATGTTAATTAGTAGACATTTCTTATTCGTGCGGAAATCGGAATGGTTGGATGGAATGGTGGAAGGTTGTAAAATAAAAATAAAACTTAACAACTTTAATAGTGCGATGCAGGAATAGCGTTAAAATAGTTTGGCTTGTTTCCGTTGGATAAAAAAAAATATTTATTGCCAAATAGCATGAAACAATGTTGAGTACTGTACTAACTAAGCCTACACTCAAAGCCTACACTAGGCAAAGCGTTTTGTAGCCCGTGTTACTACAAATCTTACTATACGTAGTAAAACTGGTGATTGTATTGCCCGTATTACTAGCACAGATAATATAATATTACTACTAAAGTTGAAAGTTGTTTGTAGTGAAAGTGGTGAAATCTCAGAAAGCCACGCCCTCGACAAATTAATGCGAATGCCCTGGTTCTTCATTTAACCCGATATTGATATATGAGATATTTCATGAAAAAAATCTCATAAAAATAAACGAAAAACAATCTCTTCTATAATTTTTTCAAAAGCATACTTCTTAGATTTTATTTCATAACAATTTTGTCATGTTTTGTTTTGTTTTTATTATAATGCTTGAGAATTTAAAAAATCTTTGCATATACCTACGGCCGCCATTTAACGTAGATACCTAATCTATTATTTACTTTGAGTCAAAGACCACCTTTTTTATGTCTGTCTTATAAATACTTACTTATCTGTTTACTAAACAGCCCTGTCTGATCATTACATAAATAATCGTCAGGCCCATCAATTTGTCATGTTTTGTTGTGTTTTTATAATTTTAACTTTACGGTAGTAACATGGGCAATTTTTTATTGCTGTTCTAACAACTTTCAACTTTAGTAGTAAGACGGGCAATTCAAAAACCGGTGTTACTACTGGCAGTAAGATTGGTAGTAACACGGGCAACAAACCGGCAAAGCCTGTCCTTATAGATACGTTTGCACGATAACACCTTCCGTATCGCTGCTTGCCTTCGTTTAGGTGCTCCTTGGGTTTCTCCGCATCGATGTCACTGTGGAGAAGAAGTTGGTAGCCTTGGACATCATGGTCTCTCTTGCAGCAGGAGCGCAGGACGGCTGTCACGGCACGAGTATATCAATGACATAATCCGTCGGGCTCTGAACCGCAACCTACTGGCTTGACGCGTGACGATGGCAAGAGGCCAGATGGGATGTCATTGGTGCCTTGGAAGATGGGAAGGCATTTGGTGTGGGATGCAACATGTGCTGACATCCTTGCGCCTTCACATCTTCCAGGGACTGCAAACTGCGCCTGAGCTGTTGCTGTGTTGGCAGAGACCCTCAAACGGCGAATATAAGTGGTAATTACTAAATAGCCTTTATTGTAGGTAGGTACACCATAATTTATTTTGGACGTATCAGTTATAACATCAATTTGTGTAGATATTGTGAGCATCTACTAATATTCCTCGTCATCGGCATCGTAATGGACTCCTATTTGCTTCCTGATGGTATCCATCAGCTGAGCCAACAGCAGACTGTCCTTATGTGGCATGCGGGGTGACTCGATCAATCCTGCAAGTAAACGCTATTTTGTGAACTCTTTATCTCTATGTCCAATTATCCGTCGAGCCTTTTCTGCTCTTCACAAATTTTCAAATTGATGATATTAAGTAGAATTAGTATAGGAGTATGGCCATACTATATGACAGGCCTAATTACCCTAGCAGAAGCTTTTCTCCCTATCCGGGGCAAGATGGGGACACCGTGGTCCCACACCCGAGGGTGCCATCATGATGGGCCTAGGTCTGCCAGGGCGTAAGGAATATTTTAAAGGCAATCTCACCCTCGGCTTTAGTATTATGTTATCTGTACCCTCGGCAACCAATGACCCGAGACAGCGTGCGGTTTTATTCATATCCGCCGACTTAATTACCCGCTGGTTCTGATTTGTATAGCTAATGTATGTATACCTGCTTTGATACATCTTGCAACTTCTAAGGTTTGGTAGACCAAACCAGCGCTGTTCGTGAAGACATAAGGCAAGTTGGATGTGTGTAATGGGAACTGCCTTAAGCTGCCGTCCACATCTGTTATCTTGACCGGGAAATTGAAGGGTGGCTCGAGCTGCAATATACAAAGAAACAAATTTTATATAAAGTGTTTTTGGTCAGTGGCGTATATCCTTATACAAATTGTACGTAGGTATGTACAGAAAGTCAACGACAAAAGTAGTTGAATACTAACAATTTTTTTATGGGAGAGACTACCGTCACACTTCGCAACTCTGAGAGACAAGTCTGTGCCAGAGCTTCGTCAATCTGTCAATCAGGACTTAGATCCTGCAAATTATGTCATAGCAAAACCACTGTTATACTTTCCCAACTGACACGGCAAAAAATTACATAAAAATGTACACTTTATTGCCATAGGGTTAACGTCCTAAATCAAATGAAAAAGAGCTCATTACATCTTTCTATTCACTCTACAAGATGGCATTTAATTTTAGACTCTAACAGCATAGCAATAAAGTATTTACGTTATGGCGCTTCTTATTTCTCTCGTTCTACGCAAGGGTCGTCACTAGCTAGAGCTAAGCATATAGAAGCAAATACTATTCTTACCGTAATTCGGTCTTTAGTTCCATAGACCGTGGCTTTGTTCCAGAGCTCTTGTTTGCTGTTAGCGTTGAGCACAGCTTTCCTGCCACCGCTGTACTCCAGGATGATCGTCTCTGACTCATCCACGCCGGTGTCGAGGAGGTTACCGACTGCAGTAATCTTAGTAGGCTCTTTTTTGAACACGTATTGTGATAAGTGAAGCAAGTAAATGCCGAGATCTAATAAAGCACCGCCTCCTTGTTCTTTTATGCTAAACAGAAATTCATGAATTATGACTTTAATTTGGATTAAAATTGGACTAAACTTTAAGGACGTCTGTTTTTACTATGGTCATGACGTGTTAACCCGTTCTAGTTTCGGGCGAGAAAGAGGGATGAATCTATAGAAAGTGTATAGCTCTACCCCTCTCGCTCGGACGGAATGCGAATTTTTTTTTTTTTTTTATACCACTTAGTTAGCAGACAAGCACACGGCCCACCTGATGGAAAGTGGTTACCGTGACCTATGGACGTCTGTAACACCAGAGGAGTCACAGTCGCGCTGCCAACCCTGTAAGTACAGAGTTTCTGTGCCGTCAGTAGAAGACAAAGCAGGACAAGCCTTTAGTCTTCCCACTGACAGCACAAATTCTCCAGTGAGCTCTGGCTAGGCTACTCATAGCTAGCTACTAGCTACTCACCGCTGGGAACACAACACGAAGTTATTATAGCCGCGGTATTCTGTAGGGCGGAGGTACTACCCCAGTCGGACTGCTCAATCGGGCGGAAATACCGCCGTGTCCTACCTCCTTACTCGAATTCTTCAATTCCTCTGAAGTCAAAATAAAAATACTACTTTTTATTTGAGCCTTCGAGTTATTTCCTATATTTTGAGCAATTGTGACATGGACTGCGATTAGACCCCGCAATTGCAGGGCACGGGTCAATATTGCTGTATTTCACCATATTTTCTTTACAGTGGCCAACTTGGGTCTGTACTCCGTTTACAACTTGGCAAGTTGGCCACTGAAGGTGATATCCTTTTGCGAGCAAGTAATGCTCGTGACGGAGACTACGGAGCGGGAGCGAAGGGAACTCGCAAGCCGCGCTGCTCGCGAGCGGAAGCGGTTCGGGCGTCGGAAGGCACAAAATGACCTACATCCCCCATGAGCGCGGGCCTGGAAGTGCAATGATCACGCAATATATCGGCAAAAGTGGCCTTGATCGAAAATCGAAATTATTCAAAAGTATATTCAACGTTCGGTATATAAATAAAATATTAACTTACTATGTCCGGTCAGTGCCAGCATAAATTCCAAAATTGGCCTCGAGGAACTTGACCTCACCAAGCTTCCCAGAATTGATATCCTTCTCCAGAGCAATGTACGCAGGTGAGAAACGGGACCACAAAGCCTCCATCAAGAATAGGTTCTTTTCTTTGGCAAGCTTGATCAAGCTCTGGACTTGTTTGCGATTCAGGCAGAAAGGTTTCTCGCACAGCACGTGCTTTCCGCTCTCAAGGAATAATTTTGTTAATGGATAATGATCTGGATTCAACGCTCCTATGTAGACTACATCTGTGCAAAAATTATATTGATTGTAGGAAATAAAATAATTATATGACGGGAGAAGTGGTAAATGTTTGGGATTAAGTTGCACGTGTTTCCTTCTTCCTACAGTCCCGTGTCCTATAAGCTGGGCGTGAAAAAGCACATAATGAGGCCGTCAAGCTGAGTACCACCATTGTAACATCGTATATGTATGTAATGGTGACCCTCTTTGAGATTTCGCCTTCAGGTTACTATCAGGCGAGGCGAAGTCCAATTTTAATTTTATGTGCCTTCAGTGCAGAACACAAAAGCAAGACAAGCCTTTGGTCTTCCCACTGACAGTACAAAAACTCTCCAGTGAGCTCTGGCTACCCTACTCACCGCCGGGAACACAACACGAGGTTATTATAGCCGTGGTATTCTGTAGGGTGGAGGTACTTCCCCAGTCGGACTGCAGAATTCAGACAGGAATACCGTCGTGTCATATCTCCTCCAAAAGTTGTGATGGGTTTACTAAGTATTGCAAACAAGGAAGGAAGACTGTGTAAGAGTTATACTTTAAAAGTATTTATTTCTATTAACTACCAACTCACGTACCAATATCATTGCTGCTTGCTAAGTCTTGATATGTGTCGAATACTTTATCGATATTGTGAGTCTTCGCAAACTCCGTGGCTCTCGTCTTGTCTCTAGCGGCGATTGCAACGATGACCTGATCTCCTTTCTCGGGGTAAGAGTTGAGGGCGTTGACGAAGTCATTGCTGATCTTCCCAGCGGTTACGATACCCCAGCGCAAAGTCATCTGTAGAAACAATATTTTAAATTCCAACATGGAACCCAAGTCCAAAAGTAGGTACCTAGATAGTGGGTTGACAATACAGTGAAGGGATGGACGTGTTAGTCATCTGAGACATCTTTCAGAACCATTCAGAATAGTGGACTATTACCTGTGAGAAGTGTAGAAGAGCTGTGTAATTCTCTGAGCACACAGCGTCGAGCACAGCGCTGCGACAGCCTTGACAGAGACTGTCATTAGTCGATCTCCAGTGACGTCACCTGGTCCGACCAATGAGATTCACTATCAAGGCTGTGGCAGCGATGTCCTCAAAGCTGTTGGCTTAGAGAATTGCACAGCAGAGCCCCGATTTTGCTAAAGCAAAACCACTATAATACAACAGATGCTGCTAAAAATCCATTTAATTTTAAACTTTAAAGCAATGTTGTTAAAGTCCAAAATTACGTAATAGTAGGCTATTTGCAGAGTGAACGAAAAAGTTTCTAGAAACTCATTTTATTTAATTTTGTACTTTAATGGGATAGAAATAAAGTGTTACATTTAATGCCATTTTTGCTGTGTTTGGTATGACAGTAAATAAATATTCCACAACATTCTACACAACGCTATCTAGACCCATGGTAAGCATAGCTTAACTAGCTTGTGTTATGGTATCTACAATGCGGATAAACATACTTAGATACTTTATTTTTGTAAATACATACATATGATACATAGAAACACCCAGACCAATGAAAATATACATATTCATGCATACAAATATTTGCACTGAGCAGGAACCCAACCGGTTTGCTTTAGTAGAATCGAGGGCCAAAATCTGACACGGGCACTCCTCTCTTGGTCGAGGGAGGGGGGCCAGACGGTAGTCGGTCTCGTAAAAGAAAAGATAAACCTAAAATCGACAAGGATAAGAGGCTCTAGAGTAACAATATGGGTTCTTCAAGAGAGGCATCATAAGGTTTCTTAATGGTCGGCAGCGCGAGCGTGACGCCCCTGGTGTTGCATACGTTCATAGGCCACGGTAACCACTTCCGATCAGGTGGGCCGTATGCTTGTCTGCCACCTAAGTGGTATAAAAAAAAAGAACTAAAAGTGAATACCAACCTATCATGAATTATGAAATAAGTATAAACACAGATTGCTAGTAAGTAAAAAGTTATCACATCACACTCTTAATATTATTTTTCTGATAAGACCTACTTAGCCGAACGTCTTATTGGTAGGTACTTTTTTAAATATACAAAGGTAGGTACTGTAGAGGTTATGTTATCGTCGGACTGACCTCTATACGTATTAACTATTTACTAATCTGCGCCTCTACTAAATACGTTGCGTTTAAACTATGATTTACGAGAACGATAAATACTAATTTAAAACTTGTTTGGAATATGGTGTCAAGTCATCAATCAATTAGCCTATTGCAGTTTACTATTGGACAAAGGCCTCTCCTAATGTTGGGAGGCTTTGGCTTACTAACACGTTGGCCAGACAGGTTGGTACAGGGTTTCATTGTGACAGGTGAAGCCGCCTGTCATCCTGGCAGAAGCAGGCCGCGGCGGTGGCGCGCCTCCCCGTTTCCGGGGACGAGTTGGGGACTCTGTAGTCCCCACACCCGAGAAGAGGGCCAGATCGCAAGAGATGGCCCTGGGTCGGCCGGGGTGCGAGGGATATGCCTGTCAACCTCACCTTCGGCAACCAAAACGACCCACAGGCGGCGTGCGTTTTAGTCGGTTCGGGTCCGACATAACCTCCTCCACCGGCTCCGGTGGGGAGGTATCCGTGGGGATTTTGCGCACGTAAAAAAAAAAAAGGGTTTTATTTCGTGTTCGCAGCGATATTGTCTGCGTATTCTTCCGGAACATGGTGTCAAGTGCTCTTATAAAGTTACAGGCATATGTACTTAATATTCATTCGGATATAGGCATATCTACACATAATCTGTGATAGACAGCTGGAAGTCAATGCCCTCTTATTTACATCGTTACTGTCACTTTTTGCGGTAAGAGTATGAACACCAAAAAGGCGATGGAAAGATAACAGACTGACCAGACCCACCAAATAATATACAAGCATCAATTTACCTCTAAACAGTTTAGTTGGATTTTCTCTTGAGTGAATACTTAAACTAACTCTGCTCATTGACAATTGTAATCAGCGTTGTTATCAGTATTATCAACAGGTGTCGGTTATCAGGCTATTATACAGCATTCAATGTTTGAAACCAAGTCTTTAGGATGAAAAATAAAAAGTACCTACCTACTGCTATTTCATGACCAGTTCAATAACCTTAAAGTTTCGTGATCTAGTGAAAAAAAAAACACCTACATACTTATCTGACTCTCGTTTGAGACCACGGTTTTGTCCATGGTGCAGAGCGAAAGTGCATGAGATTCCTATGACGCCATGTGCGATTGCCTGTTAAGTTACCCCTTCACCCTCGCCGGCATAGCGACGCGACGTCCGAAGAGGGCCTTACCGAGGTTCAATTTTCTTCATACACCTGGCCGAGAGGGCTATCATAAGACCTTAAATAAGTCACGGTCAGCCGGGGTGCGACTGGTGCCAGGGAAATGGCGTTACAAACCAGCATAATGTGCGCGAGGAGGCGTGCGGTTTTAGTCGGATCATATCCGACATAGTCACCACCACTATCGGGCAGGGGTAATTGTGGTGATTTCGATAAAGAAGACATGTTTGTAGGATTGTGTAACTGGTAAAACACGTAAAAACTTTATAGTGCGATGTAGGAATAGTGCGAAAGAAGTTTGGCTTGTTTCCGTTAGATGGTGCTGTGTGTTGATGGACGCAATAATTAAACATAAAAATAACACAAACCGGATTAGATAAATAGCCTTTATTACACGTAGGTACCTACATCTTCATTTTTTTGACGTGTCAGTTAAATATAACATCAATTTGTGTATAGCCAATATTACTAATATTCCTCGTCATCAGCGACGTAATGGACTCCTATTTGCTTTCTGATGGTATCCATGAGCTGAGCCAACAGCAGACTGTCCTTATGTGGCATGCGGGGTGACTCGATCAATCCTGCAAGTAAACGAAATTTTGTGAACTCTTTATATAGATGTCAAATTTATTCGTCGAGCCTTACCTGCGTGAAAGAGTAACCAACATCCTTCCAACCAGCCATCTTCATAAACTTTCTCATTTTAAATAAAAAAATTATACCACTTATGGCCCACCTGATGGAAAGTGGTTACCTATGGACTTATGCAACACCAGGGGTGTCACACTCGCGCTGTCGACCATAATAATAACAATTTAAAATAGACCATAATAATTTAAAATTTTAAGTAGGATTGGCATAGGAGTACCTATGTCCTGTTACTCTAGCAGAAGCAGACCGAGGCGCCGGTGTCATGCGCGCGCTTCCCACTATCCGGGGCAAGATGGGGACACCTCCGGTCCTACTCTCGAAGGGGTTATCACGATGGCTCTGGGTCAGCCGGGGCGTACTAATCTCACCCTCGGCAACCTGTATAGTTGATGTATACCTGCTTTGATACATCTTGCAACTTCTAAGGTCTGGTAGACCAAACCAGCGCTGTTCGTGAACACGTAAGGCAAGTTGGAGGTGTGCAATGGGAACTGTCTTAAGCTGCCGTCCACATCTGTCATCTTGAGAGGGAAGTTGAAGGGTGGCTCGAGCTGCAATATACAAAGAAACACTTTTAATATAGAAGGTTTATGGTAAGTGAGTCTTCGCAAGCTAGCAAAAACTATTCTTACCGTAATACGGTCTTTAGTCCCGTAGATCGTGGCTTTGTTCCAAAGCTGTAGTTTACTGTTCGCGTTCAGCACAGCTTTCCTGCCGCCGCTGTACTCCAGGATGATCGTCTCTGACTCATCCACGCCGGTGTCGAGGAGGTTACCGACCGCAGTAATCTTGGTAGGCTCTTCTTTAAATACGTGTTGTGATAAGTGAAGCAAGTATATACCGAGGTCTAGAAGAGCACCACCACCTTGCTCCTTTTTGCTAGAAAAATGAATGCATAATGCAACTCGCACCTCTCGCCATAGGCAGGGAATTCATCCTCACACATTGCGACCCGAGATGGTGCGCACTTTGCGGTACGAAAGAAACTTCATCCCACGCACACTCAAGCTGTGGAATGACCTCCCTGCTGCGGTTTTCCCAAGCGCCTACAATATGGAGTTCTTCAAGAGGGGCCTCAGAAGGTTTCTTCAAGGTCGGCAGCGCGAGTGTGACACCTCTGGTGTTGCATACGTCCATAGGCCACGGTAACCGCTTCCCATCAGGTGGGCCGTGTGCTTGTCTGCCAACTAAGTGGTATTAAAAAAAAAAACTATCATGGTCACTCACATCAGTATCAAAATAATCGGAAAACAGTTCTCCGCTCCGTGATCACGGTGCTTGCAACAGCGCCGAAATATCGGAAACTCAAAACAATGCAACATGGTAAATATCCCGATTATTTTGATACTGAAATAAATATACCTACAGTCGAATTGAGAACCTCCTGTCATGAAACGGATGTAACGAAGAATAAATTATAATTAAAATCTAATATAGAGACAGAATGAATGCGGAAGGCAGAGGATCGGATAAAATGGCGCCCATTAGGAGAGGCCTACGTCCAGCAGTGGACTGCAGTGGGCTAATTGATTGATTGATAGAGAGAACTTGAGATACCCTCCGTGGTGTGGCGGTAGTGAACGCGGCCGCTACCTACGTAGAGACGCGGGTTTGATCCCGCTCAGTGCAAATAGGTATTTGCATTGGTCTGGTCGTGCCTCGGAGCCGTCGCGTCCCGGTTGCCATATAAACACCTATGGCAGTCGTTACGGGTAAGTAGTTGGAACCTTAAAAAAGCCCAACTGCTGGTCTAACTGCAGTGCTTCGATATCGCCTTTGGGTTGTGAAGGTCAGATAGCAGTCGCTTTACGGAAGTTCAGCAAAATCCGCAGTTAGACCGGTAAAGCGGACCCCAGACTCCGAGGTGAGAGCTTTGGATGCGACTGGGATTAACGCTAAGAAGAAATTAAACTATCTTGTTACTCGCTTCGAAATTAATCAAATTAATTAATTAGAAGAGTTAAGTATTTTTACAGGCCTTTTCCCTCTCAAACATCACGAAGTACATTGTTACTTCTTTACACCCAATAATAGTGCTAATTACTCGCAAAACCGTTAATGACACTCGGGAAGACACAGGAAAAGATAAACTGTATTGAATCCTACATCTAAATTAATTGTAGGCAAGGTGATTTAATTTAACTATGGCTTGAATTCCGTGATTCTCAATCAATTTCACAGTTTCAATCAATGTAATCAATTTAGTAAATGTAATCAATGTTCAGATGTAATTATTTTAATAATCAAATTGTTTATGATTTCAATGTACCTATGCAAATTTCACACTTTCATTCCATTATTTAATTTTAATAGTCAGAATAAAATCGAATCAAATCGATGTATTATTAATAATCAAATTATTATTTGTCTAAATACTAACTGTACTAATAGTTTCACTCTTTTGTCTAACTAAATTCATACAATTATTATTTTAATGCATGCGAATGTTGTGTACGTCTCTAATAGGTATGCATATTGGAATATTTCACGGATGCAACTATTATAGAAAATGTATAATATGTATACTGTTGATGTACCTTAATAAATAAATAAATAAATTAATAAATAAGGTATTAAAAAAACAAGCTTACTATAATCGATCGACGTCAGCATAAATCCCAAAATTGGCCTCTACGAACTTGACCTCACCAAGTTTCCCAGAATTGATATCCTTCTCCAGAGCAATGTACGCAGGCGAGAAACGCGCCCACAAAGCCTCCATCAGGAATAAGTTCTTCTCCTTGGCAAGCTTGATCAAGCTCTGGACTTGTTTGCGGTTCAGACAGAAAGGTTTCTCGCACAGCACGTGCTTGCCGCTCTCAAGGAATAATTTTGTTAATGGATAATGATCTGGATTCAATGCACCTATGTACACTATATCTGTGAAATCAAATGACAAGGTAAATAACAAAGGTATTCTGGAACCATTCGTAACTCCTACATTTATGCTTTCGTCACTAAAATATCTAGTCTTTAGGAGCAAGCTTTAGGAGCTGAGGAGCTGTGGACCTGTGGTGATGTGAATGTCTCTGTAAAATGTATAGTAACTTAGATTGCTAAGATGCAGTACAGGTATGGAGCCCTGCCAGAATCTTTTGGGTCAAGCCATCTTCACCTGCAATTTGGTAAACTCACTGCCTGACGAACGCGGTCTGACGGCAGTTGATCCTCGGCAAACCAAATGCTCGGGGTTCGGGGAACAACGGGGACACGATAATCGTGTCCCCGTTGATGATGATGAGTACCAATTCCTGTTCATAATACGTACTAATATCATTGCTGCTCGCCAAGTCTTTGTAAGAGTCGAATACTTTTTCGATATTGTGAGTCTTCGCAAACTCCGTGGCTCTCGTCTTGTCTCTAGCGGCGATTGCAACGATGACCTGATCTCCTTTCTCGGGGTAAGAGTTGAGGGCGTTGACGAAGTCATTGCTGATCTTCCCAGCGGTTACGATACCCCAGCGCAAAGACATCTGTAGAGTAGAAACAAATATTTTATATTTCTACTTTTACTTACTTGTTTTGGAACAGAAGTAGAGTGTACGGTGAGGAAATATTCTGGAAGTAAAGGGTTAACCGCCTCTGGATTATTTCCAAAGCAGTACTTAGATGAGTTAGATGTCTAAGTATAAGGGTCAAGATAAACGTCACCCGATGACGTCACAAAATGACTCTCTATGGGCAGTACTCGTTTTATGGCTCTTTTCTGGAAAGCTCGGAGTGTTAAGGCGACGAAGGTGATCAAATCCACCACTCATAGAATATACCAATCTATTATGCACACGCGCGTGCTAGGACCTCATTTCTCTCCCACCTTGGGGTCAAGATATTGCCGAGAATGATACCAATATTTAGTAGGTAGTCAGTTAATAACAGTCAGGTGGTCATTAAAGGTCGGTATCCAATCAAAAACTGAATGCCATGTAGTCATTCAGATGAATTTGATTGTGAGACAGATAACCTGCCTGGTTGTCGAATAACCTCATGTCACTTTTCAGGTACTTCAACACTCTATAAACCTTTTGGCCCCTTTCAAAATCAACTGTTTGTATGGAAAAGAAATTTTTGATTATTGACACTTGTACTTTCACGCGTTATTTCGATCACTGTATAAAAACTTTGTTGTTGGCGGAATCGTTGGAATCGCCAAGGGAAAAAAAATCATGTTATGACATTTACTTTGTTCAAATGCTGTTTAAAGAGTTCTGGTTCAATTAGTTGTGTTGTAGCTCATAACTTAGGACAATGGAGTGGAATGGAAAGGGACTCTTTTGTCTGCAATAAGCCTCCTTTTTTGGGCCATTATGAGTGCAGAGTACTGGCCAGAGCAGCCGGCCTAGCTCCGTCCAGAAATGCAGAAGCTTACTGGGGGCTTCACAGGTTTCGCAGAGTGACCTCACTGTACTGAGGATTTGTGATCGTTGATGGGCTACTGCCTCGCATTCCGATAGATAGTGTGAAAGGAGTAGGTCGGTATAGATTTTTGTATCATTAGGTATGTTTTTTTTTATTTTATTTATTTCCCTTTAAACATGGTAACATGGATTTTACAATATTATGTTAATGCACAGCATGCTTAGCTGCAATTTGGAGCATGCAAATTTTATTAGTTATCAATATTACAAGAAGTGTTATCAGTTCTTACAGTCATCAATATATGGAATTTGGTAAGATATGGAAGAAGATATGGATTTGGTTGGTTAGATGGCAGACAAGCACACGGCCCAACTGATGGGAAGTGGTTACCGTGGCCTATGGACGTATGCAACACCAGGGGTGTTACACTCGCGCTGCCGACCACGAAGAAACCTTCTGATGCCCCGCTTGAAGAACCCCATATTGTAGGTGCTTGGGAAATCCGCAGCAGGGAGGTCATTCCATAGCTTGAGTGTGCGTGGGATGAAGTTTCTTTCATACCGCACAGTGCGCAATGTGTGAGGATGAATTCCTTGCCTATGGCGAGAGGTGCGATGATAGAATGTAGCAGTGGGCATCATGTCAAACAATTCATCTGAGCACATCTGAGAGTATGTCTACACTACTGGAGATTTTTTGAGATCGTTGCTTAACCATCTATTACATAATATTTATCTGATAAGGCTTATCCATTTGCTATATTGTTTTATTATTTATCCATACTCAGATAAAGAATTTAACTACCTACCAGTTTTTTTTCTCATATATCTGTCGTATATAAGTGCCCGGTTAATGGCAATAGACTCGCCACCTATTACATTGGGACCTAAACATAAACTGGCGAAAAGTCGGTGCTAGCACCTCTGACTACCCCTTCGGGGATATAGGCGTGAGTTTATGTTATGTTATGTATGTCTGTCTTATATTCGTGCGAACTATCGGAACCAATGAATGATGTTGCAACAACATTGATTTTTGGTGACTTCGCTCAAACTATTGAATGAAATTTTAAAGCAATTAGTTTGCTTACTATTAAATCGATTAAGATATAGAAAAAAAAGTATCGGTTCAAGCGGGATTCGAACCCGCGATCTTTCCCTTACAGGAGGAACGCTCTGACCACTAAGCCACAGAACTTTCGCCCGAAACCTTGCAATATTCTTCTGTACATATATCCGTCTTACGGCGTACCCCGTGACCAGAGGGCTGGTTTTATCCGTGTGTGACGCGTGGGGCGGCCAAAGAGCGGCCCTCACAAGCATTGTTGGTGTGGACCTCTCGCTGTCGGCCGTAGTTTCAGATATGGCCGGCAGCGAACAGTGTTGGACCGCCGTCGCCTCGTTCGCTAGCGAGGTGATGGCGGCCAAGAGAGAGGCACTGCGTGAGCGGGAGCGAGCTGGGCTCACTCTTCCGCCCCGCAGGCCCCCGGCGAGGGGACGCCGGCGAACGCAATTCGCCCGCGTCCCCGAATGAGAGTGGCCACGGGCAGTGGGTCGGGGGACCCGCTGATGCGCCCCTGTGTGTTCCTGGGGTGCATTCCTGACGTGAAAAACCCCCACCATTCCGGCCTGATTGCCGGGATGGTGGGATCTTGAGTAGCGGGCCTACCAAGGGCGCCCCCAGCCGAGTCGCGGTGAGCAAACTATCCCGTGGCTCGGATTAGGCGAAGGAGGAACACCGTGGTGGTTTAGTGGGTAGTCTGGCCTTTGTCCGAGCCCAGGAGTCCCACACGAAGCGAGCCCCCTGCCCCCGCGGGGGGTGAGCGAAGTGCGTAAATGCATTCCACGACGTAAACAAAAAAAAAATACCTGGCGCAAAGGATTCAACGTGGCAATACCGCCAGCCATCTGGCCACCCTCCCGGTTGACATAGATGGGGAGAAATTTTTTGATGCCCGAACCTGCAGGTTTGTTTAGGTATATTCTGCATTGTTTTTATATTTCAATTTAGATAAATTTCTTGCACATTATGTAAATAAATGACTGAGTTCCATAAGAATATGGCGCTAGGAAAAATAACTAGGTGTAACTGAATGGAAATTCAGGTACATCTAGTTATTATAGTGGCCTACCTGCATACAGTCAACATTAGATTGATCTTGTCGAACAATCAATCAATCAATCAGCCCACCGCAGTCCACTGCTGGACATAGGCCTCTCCCAATGTGCGCCATTTTCTCCGATCCTCCGCCTTCCGCATCCAGTCTGTCCCAGCCACCTTTTTCAGGTCGTCCGTCCATCTGGCTAGGGGGCGTCCTACCTTTCGTTTACCTTCTCGCGGTCTCCGCAACAATATACTCAAAATGATCTCAAGGTTTTCCCCTTCCTGTTGACTGATTGTTCTAATATTGGGTACACACCTTTAGATCGGAAAGTACTACATTTTAAATCTATAAAACAGTGTGATTTGCTTTTAATACTTTTACTTTGATATTAAGATAATTTTAAGACTTTGTAGTAGTAGATTAGAAACGTGTTTTCCGGCAGAGTATAATTTGGGCCACCCCATCTCTTCCCATGCGGTGTCGTACAAGGGGACTAAGGGATAGGGCTGTTTAACATCAGACAGATATATACAGCTCAGACTCAGCCTCAGTTGCATAGCTCGAGTCAACAGTAGTGCCCGGAATGCGGCAATAGGCTTACTCCCTATTACGTGGGACCGAATACAATTATTGGTGAAATGTGGATGTTAATTCACCTCTGCCTAACTCTCTCTGATTATATGTATGTTTGTAGTCAAGATCGTTTTGATGCTGACTGTACCTAGGTACTTCTATCTAACTACCGCTGACTTGCTACTCTTGTGAGGTTATGAACGATAAAGAAGCGATGGAAACTGAGCAACCAGCCTGGTAGCACGGCAGTGAGACTTTTATAAAAATGAAATCGGAAAATCAACATTCAATGGGACTTAAACTCCACCATGGTGAGTGTTCTGGTGAGCTCTTCCACCTAATCCCACCCTCTCCTTTCCAACACAGGACAACACGTGCAGGGCTGAGATGTCACCCTCACAGTGTGCAGAATATACGAGCAAGAATCAAGCGGTTCGGAGATTTTTTTCTTTGCCCCTGGAATTTATTACCAGCTCACGTGTTTCCTTCTTCCTATAGTCCCGGGTGCGACGTGAAAAAGCATCTGACGAGGCCGCCAAGCTGAGTGCCACCATTGTAACATTACTTTAGTGTCTGTAATGGTGACCCTCTTTTCTGAGACTTTGCCTTTAGCTTATTAGGTATCAGGCGAGGTAAAGTCAAATTGACGTGTCAATGATAAAAAAACATGTTGACTTTTTCAGATTTAAAATGTATTTTCAAATGGTATCTTAACCAGACATAATAGCTAAATGGAAAAATAGTGTAAAAATAAAAGTTATAACATACCTTAGCATCAACAAATGAGGTTTATTTTCATTAAACATAAGAATTATGTTATCTGTGATTACTGAGAAACTTGACTATAAAAAAAAATAGGTACCTAGCTACTTTGTTTTTATTTTCGCACATTTAAGAACATCCAAGGTGACTAACAATGTAGGTACTCTTCACTTTTGTAACATTGGCAATACCTAAGTAGGTACATACTTGCTGTTTACGTTCTCTGTAGAATCACTAATCTTTTTAACATTCTGGATATGATTATAAACTTTTCATGCTGACCTTACGTACATATTATATTATAAATTATAATAGATCTATTATTGACTTAAGTTGGTATGTTTTCTAAACAATATTTAGTATGAACCTATTATATGAAGATTATAGGATAAAACAATAAAAATGGTCCGGATACTAACGGAATACATATTATGATACAAGGAACAAGAATCAACTTACCTTTTGACAGTTTAACACGTGTGAATCAGTGAATGTTTAGACTCCCACTTGCTCAGTGACCGGCCCACAGAACAATTATACTCAGAGAGGACCGGCCCGCGGACTGACAGTTGTAATTGGTACCTAGGTATTTGTTATCAAGGTAAACATCGGTTATCGTACCGTGCGGTCAATAGTACTTGCTAAATTTAATGTTTGATACTAGGTCTTTGTGCAGGATTAAAATTAAAGTATAAATACCTACCTATTTACTTATTACTATTTAATAAAATTTTAAGTCAAATCATTTAGGTAGGTACAGTACAGCTTGTATAGCTTGGGTGATGATTTAAAATAAATAATAACGATAAAATTAGAACTGACACAACTTTTACCGTTCTTAATTTAGTACATAAGTTCAGTTAAATAATTTATTTTTACTACAGGAAAATACCCAATTAAAGCATTTCCACTGTAACCCCTCGTATTCACCTAAGTATAAAACATGTATTTGACAAGTTACAATATGTCACAGGCAGGATACAGTGTGAACGCAAATGTGTTTTATACTTGTTTATAACTTGTTGGCTATACATATTATGTGAACGAAAAAGTATCTGAGATGCATGTATAAAACAAGTATTATGTTTTGATTAGTCTTCTACAAGTTTTCGACAAGTTCTGTATTAAACAGAAAATCTGTTTAAGAAAACGAGGGGTACAGGTTTCAAAATCATATAGTTTTGAAAATAGGAATTATAATAATAAAGTAGGCAAGTAAGGCTTGTCCTGCTTTGTCCTCTACACTGACGGCACAGAGACTCTGTGCTTACAGCCGTCGCGCGTCGGCACGTACAGCAGCGCAAGTGTGGCTTCTCTGGTGTTACACACGTCCATAGGCCAGGGTAACCACTTTCCATCAGGTGGGCCGTGTGCTTGTCTGCCACCTAAGTGGTATAAAAAAAGTAATATTAAGTTTGTTAAAGCTTTTATTGAAAAAAAAAAATTTGTGTTCTGCAAGCTGATTTAACTCCAATACAAAATTATATTTATGGTATACATGGACAATCGTCAGCGTCGTAATGTACTCCCATCTGCTTTCGTATGGTGTCCATCAACTTGGCCAACATGAGGGTGTCTTTGTGTGGCATGCAGGGGGACTCGTACCATCCTGCAAGCACATTACACACTGTTTTAGCTGCTGAGGAGACAGGTGAGGCCACCTGAAACCCTAGAAGACCTAGAACACCGCCCCCACTCCCCTTTTCAAGGGTCACCGTGTTTCCCACACCCGAGGGGGGAGGGGGGGGGGTGGCATTTTAAAACTATACATGGCCCAAGGTCAGCCAGAATGCGAGTTAAATGCCTTCTTGTGTTACCCTAAACCCCGGTAATTGGTATCAAAGACAGCGTGCGGTTTTATTCGGTCCAAATACGACATAACCACCAAAAAAAACTACACTATACTCCCAAGGTTCTATGAGTAAGTATTTGATAAAAAAAAAACATTTCAGATGAGTAGGTAGGTAGACACATAATACTACACCTATAGAACTAAAAGGTGTCATACCGTTTTTAATGCACCTTGCAACTTCCATGGCCTCGTAAGCCAAACCAGCGCTGTTCTCGAAATTATAAGGCAACTTAGAAGGGTGCAAGGGATATTCCTTCTCGGTAGCGTCCACATCTGTCACCTTGTGCGGGAAATGGAAAGGTTCTTCTAACTGAAATGTTAAAACAAATATCTTTACTAGTGGTAACTAGTAATGGCCGTTATTAAAAGAGCAGTTGTTCGTAATCGTGATTTACGTGAAGCAGTGTGATTAAATTCTCCAAGTCATAGTTAAGCTAAACCAACCCCAATTAAGTTGGGAAAAAGCTCAGAAAGTGATTGATTCATACATAATACACCTCTGTCTATCCCTTCAGGGATTTACCTACTGGCGTGAGTGTATGTATGTAAAAATATTAGAAAGTATATAAACTTATTAAGTGCCTAGTATGGTCCGCCTTGTGGTGAGCTCATACATACATACATAAAATCACGCTGTTTCCCATAGGGGTAGGCAGAGATCACGGATCTGATCTCCATTTGCTACGATCCTGACATACTACTCTCGTTTCATTCATACTCATTACATTCTTCATGCATGCTCGTCGGTTTAGGGTACTGCTGACCTGCCCCTTTTCTAAAACATCCCCGATTTGCTCATACATCGATAATTAATATACTTCATCCCTAACTTCATTATTCTCACATCTGTTTTGTTTCTAATCATAATTAATTACGGAAAAATAAAAGTGCGGCGATTCTACGTCGTCGCAGGCGATGACGACGTCGGGTCACGGAATCATGAATGATCATGAGAACATAACATAAACTCATGCCTTTATCCCCGAAGGGGTAGGCCGAGGTGCTAGCACCCACATTTCGCCCGTTTATGTTTAGGTCCCAATGTAATAGGTGGCGAGCCTATTGAAATTAACCGGGCACTTATAAACCTGCGGTAAATACACACATAACTTCGAAAAGCAACGAAAAGTCATTGGTGTGTGCCATGGTAAAACCTGGGATCGAACCCGAGACCTCGTCGCAGCAGCCCATTACCCATACCACTAGGCTACCGCGGTCCTGATGATCATGAGAGCTGTTTATAATACCGTGATTGAGTTCAGTTCAGTTATCTGACTATCAATTACATTGTAGATTTCAAGCTATTGGTGACAAGTTTTTTGTAAAATTATTACTAACCTAAATAGAGCATGGGTGGCTAATGCCGGTCACCTTTGACCGGTATTACCCGCGGGTCAAGTATACCAGTAGATGATATTTTTAGACAAAAAACAATATTTTTGATTTTTTGTAAGCTGCGTTTGTGATTTTAATATTTATGTATATTTATATTATTTTCAGTATTATAGAATAGGATAGAATATGAGGCCAAGATGATTTAATCAGGGCAATCAAATTCGTCACTAAAGGAACACCAATAAGAGAAGCAGCGCGTTCTACTGGTATCCCATTTTCAACCCTCCAAGAACGACTTAAGAAAAAGAACTCTGTAACGCCATCTTTAGGGAGAAATCCAGTCTTCACAAAGGAACAAGAAGCTGAAATGGCGGACCAAGTAAAATTCCTAGGCAAGATATTTTATTGCTGCACTTCAATTCAATTAAGTAAGATGGCTTACGAATACGCTGTTAAAAGTAATAACGCACAACTTTAATGAAAATCTTGGTATGGCTGGAAATGATTGGCTAATGGCTTTTATGAAACAAACAATTTGTCTAACCGTAAAGCTAAAGGCACTAGCTTAATTCGAGCAAATGCTTTTAACAAGGATGAAGTTGGTTTATTTTTTAAGCTGCTTGGGTGATTGATGGAAAATATAGGTTTTTACCAAGAAATATCTACAATGTGGATGAAACCGGAATCTCTTCTATACAAGACCCAGGCAAAGTTACCTATAACTGAGAAAGGTCAAAAAAGTTTGGGCTCTATAACGTCTGGTGAAAGAGGAAATATCTAACGGCTGTGTGTGCAGTGCTACTGGTGATTACCTTCCAACAATGTTAATATTACCACGCCAGAGACATTCACAAGCATTAGAAAACGATGGTCCATGTGGTGCTAAGAACGGATGAATAAATGAAGAGTTGTTTGTAGACTGGTTGAAACATTTTGCAAATTTTGCAAAACCGTCAGAGAACGAATCAATACTTCTTATCTTAGATAATCACAGCAGTCATATCTCTTTAGTGGCTTATAAACTTTGCAAAACAAACAACATAGTAATGTTATCATTGCCCCCACATGGATCTCATAGAATTCAGCCTTAAGACGTTTCCATTTATAGCTGCCTACAAGGAGTGTATTCTAATGATGAAAACAGAATTGGGGCGCAAGATCACTCAAAAAGATATTGCCTCGCTTTTCAAAAAAGCTTTCCAAAAGATTACCACCATTGCAAAAACTGAAGCAGGATTCGCTGCTACCGGCATATATCCCCTAAACCCAGACATATTTACTGAAGAAGACTTTTTAGCTGCCGAAATTTTGAATAGTAGTGAAGTGGCGGTATCGGTAAAAGAGAGAGAGACGTGAGCAATAAAACACCGGATCAAATTATCCCATTACCCACAGAGTACAACATATCAACACCGGATTCACCATCGATTCTCAATGTTTCTATCACAATAGCTACAACGGCATCCTCTCAAGTTCCACAATCAATAATGGACAATTCCGTTTCTACAACTTCTGGGGTAACCGCCAAAGATATTTTTATCAGTTCCGAAGAAACTCGCAAGTAATAAGAAAGTTCTGGATGTTTCTCGAAAACACCATGCAAAAGTCCTAACTAGCACTCCTCATAAAGAAGTTTTAATAGAAAAAGAAGAGAGTAGAGCAACCAGAGAAAGAAAATAAAGGAAGTGCCAAAAGAAATAAAATATAGGAAAAAAGATGACAACGAAAAGACCAGCTATAGCTTCTGTAAAAAAGGTGAGAAAAAGAGTTCTTCAAGAAAATAATAATGAAAGTTTGTCGGATTCAGAAATCGAAATGATAGATACGTGATGATGATGACACTGACGTCGAAGATCTGCAAAATGAGTGTATGCTATGCAACGATTATGGCCGGAACAGTGTGTGACTGTAATTCAGACGAAGGTTACGTGTGACTGTAATTCAGACGAAGGTTACGTGTGCAATTTATGTCGCTAAAAGCCTGATGGCATTGTCATCCTGCTGACCGGTATTGGCGGTCAAAGATTTTTTTTTCATTTGTTTATTATTTCATATTTTTAATTACTATTGATCTCATAGCTTGTAATTATCCTTTAATAATAGTAAAAGTTATGTTTGCGTAATATCTTCTAAATAAAAAAATGATTTAACACTTATTTGTGTTTCATTTTGCTTAGGTGACCGGCAATATCCTTCCTCATCCTAAAACTAGTCTTACTGTGATTCGTCCTTTGGTTCCGTAGATCGTAGCCTTGTTGCAAAGCCGAAATCTGCTACTAGCGTTGAGCACTGCTTTCCTGTCACCACTGTATTCTAGAATGATCGTCTCTGACTCGTCCATGCCGGTATCAAACAGTTTTCCCACTGCAGTAATCTTGGTAGGCTCTTCTTTGAACACGAATTGTGACAGGTGGAGAAGGAATATGCCAATATCTAGTAATGTTCCACCTCCAAGCTCTTTTTTACTAGAAAAATCAACCTACTAGCAAGTTCAGTTAGATATAATATGAAAAGGCTAAAGAAAATAAAAGGAGTAGAAGAAATTACATTAATTTAATAAGAATTAGGTATACCTACTCTTTAGACGCTGAAATTATTGTCTAGATTAGGATGAATTTCGTCATGGATATAGCTTATATTTGGATACGTTAAGAGGAATAGGATAATACTATAAGAATTATATTATATTATATGTTGTACCTAATACTTAGGTAGTAGGGCCGACGACGCGTCGCGACGGCCCAAGAACTATTTTCGGGCAGCGCGAAAAATTTAATTTTCAAAATCAAATATCTTAAGAACTAAGTAGGTATATGTCGTAAGAGTATTTCACTTTTGCAGTTCATTATTATTGACGATTTTTTTATAATGAAAAAAATCGTCTAATAGCCTATTCAGCTTAATTGAAAGGGTTAGAGGGCATATTAGTAATTTCGGTTCTAATATTTTCTTTTTTTTTAAAGATAATCTTACTATAATCGTTCCACATCAATGCAAAGACCAAAGTTAGCTTCAAGAAACTTAATATTCCCAAGTTTTCCTGACGCGAGATCAATCCCCAGATCAACATAAGCAGGTGAGAAACGACTCCACATCGCCTCCATCAAAAACAGTTTCTTCATCTTAGCAAAGCTGATCAAGCACTTTGCTTGCTTCAAGTTCTGACAGAAAGGTTTCTCGCACAGCACGTGCTTGCCATTCTCAAGAAATAACCTTGCGAGTGTATAATGCTCTGTGTTTATAGCTCCTATGTAGACTACATCTGTGAAAACACAAACGAAAGAATATATAAGAGTAGGGTAGCCAGAGCTCACTGGAGAATTTGTGCTGTCAGTGGGATGACTAATGGCTTGTCCTGCTTGACGCCACAGAAACTCTGTGCTTACAGGGTCGGCAGCGCGAGTGTGGCTCCTCTGGTGTTACACACGTCCATAGGCCACGGTAACCACTTTCCATCAGGTGGGCCGTACGCTTGTCTGCCACCTAAGTGGTATAAAAAAATATATAATGTAAGTGAAAGGAAAAATTCCGCGGCATCAGCTGTGCAATTCAGTTAGCACACAACGTCGAGCACAGCGCTGTGACAGCCTATATAAGAGATTGTCATTGGTCGTATTGGGTGACGTCACTGGAAATCGACCAATGAGAATTGCACAGCAACTTATTTAGAAATTGTATGTCAATATTTTGATTGATAGGGTAGTAAGCGTGACTGTTGATAAGATTTGGAATGTACAAAAAGGATTTCGAAAGAGAAGGGATATTACGAGGAATTGGGGTAAGGGGAAGAAAACCAACATTCATCCATCCCGCAGAGGGTTGCCCCTCGAGACCACCTACATTATGACTGTTAATCAAACTCTATTAGTGTTCCTAGGGAATTCTTTCCTAGTGCTCTGCTAGCCTCTGGTAAAAGACTCACATGGACGGAATACCGTTTGATTTTACTCGGTTGGATCCCTATTTGGCCACTCCTTTATCCCTGATGAGATTCCGTGGGGATTTCCGTACATATAAAAAAGCTATTTACTCCTTGCCTTTCTCTTTCCCGCAATCCATGATAAAATATTAGGCCCCAACTCTCAACTCTCCTTAAGTCTTTTTATACAACTTAGGTAGCAGACACGCACACGCGATTTATCTGAAGGAAAGTGGCTACTTTGGCCTATGGACCAAAGATAAAATAACTACTTGATGTAAAAAATACATATAATTACCACTTACCTACATCCTCGCACTTTGCTAATTCTAGGTAAGAGTTGAATATTTTATCGATGTTGTGTTTTTTTGCGAAGGACGTGGATCTATTCCTGTCTCTGGCAACGATCGCAACAATCTCCTGATCACCTTTCTCTGGGTAAGAGTTGAACGCGTTGACGAAGTCATTGCTGATCTGCCCAGCTGTTACGATACCCCAGCGCAAAATCTCTGTAAGAGTCCAATGAGTCTAGCAGCATCGACACTCAAAAGAGTCTACATTGACGACATACATACTACTACTACCTATGTGAGTAATGACGATAGGTAGATTGGAGTAGAGGTCCATCCATCCTAACGCTGCCTGTCCATTGGCGCGGAGCTAGGTAGCGGAGCGGAGCCAGCAAGTAATGCGGAGCGAAGTTGCGGACTGTGTCTATCCATACACGTGGAGCTAGGTAGTGGTGCAGAGCGAGAAAGTAATGCGGAGCGGAATTGTGGAATGTTTTCCATAAGCAGAGCTAGACCGCGAGCTCACGAGATTTTTGAGTTGCTGGCAACGGATGATTGGTTTAGTTATACCTACACGCGGCGTGGGAGACGCCAAGGCGGGAGCTTGTGGCGGCCCTGGGAGTGAGGGTTCTCACGCTCTCCACCTTGCTCGCGGCGATGGTCCGCTGCGCGGATGCGTGGGCGGCCGGCGCCTCCTTCTGCGAGCAAGTAATGCTCGTGAAGGAAGAGGCGGGGCGGGGGTTTTCCGGGAACGAGTTGAGGACTCTGTAGTCCCCACACACCCGAGGAGAGGGCTAGATCGTGAGAGATGGCCCTGAGTCGGCCGGGGTGCGAGGGATATGCCTGTCAACCTCACCTTCGGCAACCAAAGCGACCCACAGGTGGCGTGCGTTTTAGTCGGTTCGAGTCCGACATAACCTCCACCGGCTCCGGTGGGGAGGTATCCGAGGGGATGAAAAAGGAGGAAAAAGTACCTACACGAAATTCCCGCTTCGCTTCTTCGCTCCACTTCCCCTCTCCGCGTTTTAATAATAATAATAAATAAAATGTATTATTTAAAACTAGTTTGCAATTCTCTGACTACTGAAGGGGAGCGGAGATTTTATGCAATTCGATTGGTTAATTTTAGCACAGCTTCGCTCCTCTCCGCTTTAGTGGACAGGCAGCCTACGACTGGCCTAACCAGTATTAGGTCACTTTGCAACCTACTCGGTTAAGCCTTAGTCACGGGCCCCTGAAGCTAAGTAATTACGAAGTCAAGCCTATGCAGGGTCAAAACGGTAGAATTCTTACGAAGAACTTACTTAAAAATACACAAACAGTCGTACCTACGTAACCACTAAGTCTACCTATCTACTTGAACTAAGAAATATAGGCAGTTACTTTAATTAGGGTACACCTTCCTTCAAACCTAAATTTGTACTATAGTAGAGTAAATATCATAAAAAATATAACTTACTTCGCTCATCGGATTCTGCTGTTCCTGTTGACATGCTGATGAAGAATGACTGAAAGCTGGATTTGACAGTTTTATACTGACAACTGATTAATAATGTTGCTATAGCAATCAATCAAGCAATTAGCCCAGACTACTGCTGGACATAGACCTCTCAGTGTTGGGGGCTTACTTATCTGTCCCGTGGTTGAGAGTCTTTGGCCTGCTGTTGCAATTTATACCTATTATAGAATTCCAAAGCAGGCAGGCTGAAGTACTGATCCTGCATAGTATGTATAGTAAGCGAACTACGATGGCGATGATCGAAAGAAGAATATTCCATTAATCGGTGTCTCTGTGGAGAAGCTGTGGATAGCCTTGGACGTCACGGATTGTCTTGCAGCAGGAGCGCAGGCCGCATGTCCCGACATGCAAATATTAACGACATTATCCGTCGAGCTCTTGTCACCGCCGGCGTGCCAGCTATACTTGAACCTGTTGGCTTGGCACGCGATGATGGTAAGAGACCGGACGGTATGTCGTTGATGCCTTGGAAGATGGGTAGGCCTTTGGTGTGGGATGCAACTTCTTCCAAGTACGATGGACTGCGCATGCGCTGCTGCTGTATCAGCTGAGACTCTTAAACGGCGCAAATATACCAATTTTACTGGTAATTATATTTTTGAGCCGTTTGGAATTGAAACGTTGGGTCCGTACGGTTCAAATCGCGCGCGCGCTATTCAAACAGCGAAGCGACTAATCGAAGCTTCCCGTGACCATAAGGCTGGCCTTTACCTCGCTCAAAGAATTGGCATCGCCATTCAGCGTGGTAATGCCGCCAGCCTTTTGGGCACGGTACCAGTAGAGATCGATGGGGAGGTATTTTTCGATGCCTAAAGTTGAAGTCTCCCTCTATTTCTCCATTACATTTTGTATATATTGTATAGTTAGCACAGTTTTGTATAAATTTTATAAGTATTTTCATTATCTAGTTTACAGTAGTAACATTCAGTCAAATAAATTATGTCTTATTACTTCTCTATATTCTACAAAGACTCATTTTTTGTCTTAAAGCTGCCTGCTTAAAATTCTCAACATGCGCCATAACACCCGATCCTCTACCTAGCAAATCGCGTCTAACCCCGCTATCTTTACTAGATAGCGGGTCACGATTACTTTGCCAATTCGCGGTCTCCACTCTAAAATTCGTTTGCGACCACTAGTCCTTCGGCAGATGTGGACAGCCCACTGCCACTTCAGCTTGCTTACATATTCCGAGTTATTTCGGTAACTATAGTTCGTTGTCAAACGTCACTTCGAAAGATTTTTCTTCAAAGAAACCCCCAAGCATAGCTCGCTCCTAGCCCACTGTGCCAGCTGGGCAAATTTCAATTGCAATTTAACTTGTAATTAACCTGACTGCTGTCTTACAAGATCGAAAAAAGTTTGACAGCAGGCGGTACTTACCCCTTAATTATTCTTTCTGTTTATGACTGGCAACAGGGTACAGCCTGCTATCAAACTTGTTTCGACCTTGTAGATAGCAGTTGTTTTTACTTTTTTTTTGATCTTTTAGATAGCAAGTCGGGATTTTTATTTTTTAATATTCTTTTAACACTGCACTGCGCGTAACTAGTTAGTTTTGATACCAAATCTAACTATAAACTACTCTGCTTAAAACGCAGACATTTGATAGTTTCACCATCTACAAATTCGTAAACTTCAAGATCGAAAGTTAATAAAACAACACATACATTACAAGCGTAATGTTTATTTTTAAAATATCTTAGAACCTAAGCTTCTGGAAGAACCACTTGTTCTTGCCGCTCTTGTATCGCTCCTCGAAGCGCACTCTTGTGTTGAAACGGAGCTTCTTGCGTTTCGCGGGGTCTTTAAGGTCCTTGGCGCTGAATTTCTCGAAGCTGAAGTCAACTGAGTAACGTGTGGGCATTAGGTGATTGTAGTTTACGACCTGTAACAAAGAACAGTATGATAAGTTTGTTGCCTCTATAGGTAGTATGAGAACAAGCTTGTTTTTAACGTGAAGTCAATAATTTAATTCTGGTAACTCGTGGAATGCAATAAAACTTTACTTTTGAAATTTTCAGTAGCCATGCGGGATATTAAAAAAAACAATATTTGCCTGAAATCTATATCTTATACAATATTTATTCAAATAAGATTGGATGCTCAAAGGAGTCATGAACCCGATTATGATGAAACTTAAAACCTTTTTAGAGTTTTGAGAAACAAATAATCCTAGCTGGAAATTGAATCTGTTGATGTTGAAAAACAAATCACAACCTTTATTAATACATCATACGATAGCATTGCTGTTAAGGATCAAATTCTGCAAAGCTTTGAGCATTTTTTCGCTATTCCTTATAATTTCCGATTTGACCATCCAACTCAAGCCCTTTTCAAAAATTCACCCTTTACATGTATAAAAGTCATGTTAGTTACACTATTTATAACTCAAGAACAGCTGTACTGATTTGGTAGAAAATTGGTGGGGATGTAGCTTAGAACATAGGATACTTTCTCATTTCTCACAAAGAGAATCTATAAACAGAAACAAGTAACAAAAAAGCATCTGATTTGGAATGACATAATGCAAAATGACAGTTAAACAATTTTGTCTATGGTTAAGTATAGGCTCGCCCCCTATTACGTGGGACCAAATAAAATTATTGGTTAAATGTGGGTGTTAATTCACCTCTGCCTAACCCTCCAGGGATAAAGGCGTGATTATATGTATGTTAAGTATGGTTGAAAATCTGATAATTATAAATTTTGACAGAAATCAATAATAAGTAATAATCAGTATTTTTACCCAGTCTGTCGAAAAAAAGCATTATCACAGTATGAATATATGAAAATAAGCATAACACATAGGTTCAAGTTACAGAAGTTCCACTGAGTAACTCAGTCCAGTGATTGGAATGACCACCTATGTTTGATTTCAGGTAGAGACAAATTTTAAAGTATTTGTTTAGAGTATTTTTTATACTATTGATTGATGGCACCGGGTGGAATTTGTTGTTACACATGTTGTGAACTCACTAGCACTTTTTCAAATTATTTTTTATTTTGTATAAAAAAAAAATAATGTGAAAACAAATAAAATAAAAAATGGGGAAATGTACAAGTTCTCAATATAAACTATACAGAGGTTATATCACATCCGTCGAAAGTTATGAATTTCAGAATAGTGTTTTCCATGGAAATTGATTTATTTACCATGTTATGAGATCTTATGATTCTTGTATCGGATACCTTATGCCACATGTTTTTTTTATTTTTTCAGTTTATTAATTCTCAAATACTGTATGGGTACCTTCCATATTTATTGACATAAATGACTAGTCCGCACAGTAAGAACTTTTAATTTCTTCCTTTCAATCCTGAGATTAGCACATTCAACCAAACAAACAAGCTCTTCAGTTTCAAAATATTAGTACAGTAAGTAAAGAAATGATAAAAAAGTAAGCTACGAACATACTATGACATGGAGAGTTATTTATAATTAATCTTTGTTTTTTAATATTAAAACCGATATTACTAATATTCCCTCTAACCCCTCCAGCTAAGATAAATTGCTTGTGTTAGGAGTGGGTGGGTTCATGTCAGTAATGTAATGGCTGGATTCAAACCCGGGATCTGTTGATTGTTAGGCCAACTTGTCCACTAAGCTACCAATGATGCACAGATAATATTACTTATTGCAAATAATTCTTATTCTACTTATTGTTGTACCTATTTCGATTTAAGTGTATGGCTTAATTAATTATGTTTCTTTAAAAAAAAAAGTATCAAATTTTTCCTATTTCAATACAGAAATTCCAAGTTTCATAATTCACATTAGGCTAAACAAATAATATTGATACACAAAACAGTAAGTATGGAAATTGTCTAGCTATTTGCAGGTTATACAAACATTTTGACAAACCATAACAGTGAAGGACTGGCGCTATCTTGGGATATTGTCAATGATGGATAATTGTCAAGATATGTATTGCTTCTTTTAGCAACAAACAACACTATTACACATTCACATTATGTTGTGTTTAACCTTATTAACTACATTTAGGTTAAATTAACCACTTGTAGTTATCATAAATTAACTAACAGATGTTATTAGCTACAAAACAATCACATTCAAGTTGGACTTAGTTTAATGCCTCACCTTAACGAAGGGTTTGACTTTGGAGCGCTTGTGGATTTTATTTTTGCCCATCCTCTTGTGAACTTTACGGGGATATCTGTCAATGCCGGCGACGAAAGCGTGTCCGTAAGGCTTCTCTGATGTGCCCTCGTCGTAGTTTTTGACGACAATCGCCTTGCGCCCCGCGTACCGACCGCTGAGGACCAGCACCACCTTCCCTGGCTTCATAATCTTACCCATTTTGGGTGAATCTGAAAACCACAAAAACTAACCTTCAAAACAATGTTTGTGTGTTTATATTATAGCGCGAGCACGTAAAATCACTGCAAATGAATGCGAGTTCTAAATGCCAGTGATGCTGAGTGAGATTTAACAGAGAATTGTGAATATTTGACTTGGTTTTAGTAGACAACTCTGGGAACAACACGAACTTAGTTTTATATTTATATCAGGAAATTCTTGGTACAATATAGAAATATTAACACTATGATATTCAGCGAATCACACTTTTAATATACGTGCTGGATTTTGCACTATAAGTCTTGTCATATCACAGATTTTTATGGATAATTTTACAAAAGATCGCGAAACTCACATTCCGTTTACCTGTCGACAGAAAAAGAGAGTGTTGCTAGGTCAAAATTGACATGAATTTGACAGTGACAGTTCGACTAATTTTTTTTCTGTTGGCTACTCCGAAAACTTATAGTCTAAAGATTTAGTCGATTTATAATTCATAACGATTAATTAAGTTTCATTTTTATTTTAATACTTACGATTTTTGTATATCACTATTTTAGGATAAGGCAACATCTTAAAAAAAAAATATATCAACAGGAGGTACCCTCAAAAACTAACAGGGATTTTTTTTAGGTAACGATACACATGGAAACGGCTTATAAAACAATCCCATCGAATATACATATTAGTGTGATAGGAACCATTTCCTTATTAGTTTAAATAATTAGCGGCACGGTACCTACCATAATTTTATTGATGCTCTTAGTTGGAAAATATTTTTTTGATGCCAATACGAAGAAGGGTGCATAAGAGTCTATTTTATTTTCCGAAATTGAGGTGAATTCGAGTTTTTATGTATAAAAGTGTATTTTTGTACATCACGTCTTTGACAACGCACACAAGTGTAAGAAAGTGGCATATTACAGTAAATTGTGACTTTTCGAGTTGGTTCCAAATCTCCCTAGAAAACCTATAGTAAAGTCCCCATAACTTTATTGAGGCAGCAATCATAATTCATCATTCATCGTCATCGTCATCATCATCGATCATCTCAACTTAGACATTAATAAACTGATAACATGGCAGCATGGTCATAGTGTCTTAGCCTTGAACGGAACAAATAAACAAAAAATAGTAGGAAAATAACAATAATTGTCACTAGTCTTCCACAGAGTGAGTTGCCTTATCTGTAGTAGGGTAGCGTCTCACCCGGTCCTAACGTATCCTCACCTTGGATTACACTTCCTCTCACTCCCGGGTTTGCTGAAAGAGAACTCAACATTGAGTTAAGCTCGCCTTTGTATATGATATTATTTCACTTCTTTGTTTAATATGCCTTGTAAGTGTACATACAATAAAGAATAAATAAAATACATAGTAAGCAATCGGGGCATTAATTTACTGACTTGTGCATTAGTTAAGCTGCGTGGTTCCCAGCAGATTTTTTTTAGTCACAAGTTTGTATAGTAGTTCTTTTAGTTTTATTTTAATTGTTTGTTTATGTTAACTTCAGAAAGAAAATTAATAAAAGATTTTATGAACACCCAGTTATTGTTGTAAACTGTAATATTATTTTTTGTTATTCCGTAGTATGTAAGAATTTTGAGAGCTGATTCATAAGCTGTGTGTATTGAATGAAATTTTAATGCAATATTATGCTAACTACTCAAATTGATTTAAGATATAGAAAAATTAAAACGGTTCAGGGTTCCGCTAATTGGTACGAATGTTGGTAGATGGCACTTAACCGTAGACGTAAGATGTATAGAAGAAATTAGATGCCTTAGGGCGAAGGTTCTGTGGCTTATTGGTCAGAGCGTTCCTCTTGTAAGGGAAAGATCGCGGTTTGGAATCCCACCTGAATCGATTAAATTTTTTCTACATCTTAATTGATTGTGTGTATCAGTATCAGAATAAACGGGATATTTACCATGTTTCATTATTTTGAGTTTCCGATATTTCGGCGCTGTTGCAAGCACCATGATCACGGAGGAACTGGAGTATTGGCGGTGAACAAAGAAAAAGTTTTTTCTTCTAGGAGTAATTATATCGATCTACCCTCTTTCGAGTTCTTTTACTACGCGTATCTGCACTACTATTGGTTTCACTCTCACTACAAACTCGAACCCGATCTCGATCACGTTCACGACATACGATGCTCACTGTATCCACTCGCGATTTTGTTTTAGCTTGTTCCCGGTTGTTTTTGCAAAGACGGATCACTGGATGCCAGACGTTCGGCAGTTGAAACCCATCCTCACGATTGAAATTTTTATACTTTTTTATTTCAATGGCTTCCCTTACCAGTCTTGGTATATAGTGGCGTTCTGTCGAAAGCATCTGAGGGTTATGTAGCTCGATCCAGTGGTTCGTACCGGACTCCAATAAATGTTGAGCGATTGCAGATTTATGCGGTTCATTGTTTTTGACTGCCCTGATGTGTTCCTTGATTCGGCATGTAACCGTTCTTTTTGTTTGTCCTATATAAGAACTGCCACAGCTACAGTCAATCTTGTACACTCCCGGTCTGTCCAATGGGGAGCCATCTTTGGGTGAGCGCAGGCATTGCGACAGCTTTTTAAAAGGAGTGAAAATAGTTTTGACAGATACCTTCTTCAGGATGTTAGCGATCTTATCTGTCACTCCTTTGATGTAAATATCCCGTTTATTCTGATACTGATGTCAGTGACCATGATAGTTTAAATACCTGATTGTGTGTAATTGAAAATTTTAGGTAGCTCATCAATTGGGTTCTTTCCTCACACTTTCACGTCACAGGATTTATGTTTTCCAATATAACGGTTGTATTTCTCTATAGCCACAGTAGTAAAAAGTACACACCTTACCTAATAGTAAGCGATTACCTTAAGTGCAAGGTGAGGGAGAGAAGTGGCGGAAAGGGAAGATAGAGGACTAGCACTATACTATCACCTCCCGCAGACCAGAGGACGCTGTTTGTGCCAGAGAACGCTGAACCATGTCTGGCCTCTATTAGTGCGAGTAGAGCTGACGGCTCCCACGACGGCAATGTAACAACATGTAGATGATTTGGTTAGATTCTGAAATAGCCATACTAAATGCGTACTTTTTATTAATTGCTATTTTTTACGTCGGAAATAAAATTGTATGAGACAATTATCCCAAATACAATAATAATTGAAAACAATTTACTTTCACAGTTTGCAAAAAAATACCAAATTACTGACAGACTGAGATCCCATTCGTTAAAGAATAAGTTTAACATGCATAATATTCCCAAGTATAATAAAAAGAGTGAATTGATTAATTGAGTTTAATATCAATAAAATAAGAAAATTATTTACACAAATTTTATCAAAATACAAAAATAAAACACTGTCACATACATATAGGTAATAACGTTTGAGGAGGTACTATTATAATTATTACACATTAGTCTTAGGTATTGTTGCAGCGCAGCTGAATTTCAGACCTATGTATCCTCAAAAACTTTAGGATGTTAGGAAATGTCAAAAAGAAATCAATATTTTGTACATTTGTACACTTTATTTGCATGATATTAAGGTTAATAAGCTATATTGGATACCAAAATTACAAAATGAGATAGGTAGTTCCAAGTAAAGCGTCCTAAGAAATCATTTAGTTTTCATCTAACTTATACTCAATTTTATTTGCTGCAAAAATTGAACTTTCTTATAACAGAAATCTGTTCAAAGATATCATTCCAATGCTTTTTAAGAAGTGATCTTGCATCACTATGCGCATTAAATGATACTTCAATAAACATGGTAATATATAATATTCGTGTATACCATGTACTGGGTATACGTCGCTTCCAATCACCTTTGAAGTTGCTAGTCTGCAAAAACACAGCTTACCACTCCCCGCGTTCTTGCGCGCCTATTTATATTATTGCAACGCAGCAAGAAGGAAAGAAGGGTAATAAGGAGGGAACCAGAAGCTTAACGGAAGAGTTATAAAGTATTAAAATATAGGGGGCGGATTTAAAGGTCGTCAAATTCGTATAGTTTTGCAGGCAAAATCAACTATGTCACTAAAGTTATTCAGTGGCAAACACATGACTAACATGTAACTAAAATAAAATGTCACATACGTTTGGAATAAAACATGCTTTTATACCTCAATATCATGCAGTTTTATTTGTAAAAATATCTCTAACTAGTATTGTAGTCACACTAACATATATGGACATTAATTTGTGGACACAATATGCCATATTTCAACAATAACTTTACCGTGATCGTGTGCATGTCATACACTGTATATATACCACTAATCGTGAAATTAAGTACACACAATCAATTTAATGTGCTTCGCAATAACTACATTAAATAATTATGAAAAAAAAAAAAACGGAATGTGCAACGATGAAAAGTTGATGAATGATTGAACACAGTTTGAAAACATCTTCTAATAGGCCGATCAGCAAAACCCTTTGCTAAATAAAATACGCTGCTGATATGTTTGTATGTAAAAATATTTGTATTTACTGGCACCGAAATCAAAACATTGTGTTTTCTCCATACGCAAATATTAACATTCACAACAAATACTATTACACAAATTCTATACAAAATTGTCCTTAGATATTTCTTTTACATATTTATCTCATAAATATTTACATACTTAATCCTTAATAAATAAAAGACAGTTATTGTATTCTTTTTCTATACATGTAAGGGTAACTTCGTGGAGCACGTTTTCATCGCTACAAGCGTGCTATTGTCTAATCTCAACCAAGGGTGAAATCTATAATGTGTACTTTGACATAGTTCAAGCTTAACTTGGGTGAATCTTGACTTATTAGAGCTTATCCTTCGCTTTAAAATATAGTGTTTATAAATGTTATAGACAATAAATTTCAAAGTGAAGAATACACGCAGTTACTAATAAGCCAAGATTTACCTAAGCTATGTTTGAACTAAGTCAAAGTACGCATTATAGGTTTCATCTTGACTTAAATGCCGTTCGGGACTTGGCAACAGCACACTCATAACGCTAAAGCTTGCTCCACGAACAAGCCCTAAAACGCGTTACGTTCAAACGTTTTGGTTAACAGATAACGTTTGTTATCATAAAACGTTGGAAATCATATTATTACGTTTTATATATTTCTTGTATTTATAATATAATAGGTATATTTATTTATGTACATAATTTAATCTCAACTGACTCACATCTATTACCGCGTGTTCAGTGCGTCGTGTTTTATAAGTAATTTCTTTACAATTATAAATATTTTATAAGTACAGTTCATATAGGGACAAATGTGAATTCGGATATTTGAGATCCGTTTATTTGAAAACAAAATGGTGAAATTAGATCATAAATAGCCATCTAAATTACTAAAATACTGTTAGCCAAGGTTCATAGCATATTTTCATGTCTACGTTTCGCAGCTAATGTGAGTTATATCAGACTAGATATTACAAGACTGGCAATAGGCTCGCCACCTATTACATTAGGACCTAAACATAAACTGGCGAAATGTGGGTGCTAGAACCTCTGCCTACCTCTTCGGGGATATAGGCGTAGTTTATGTTATATGTTATGTAGATATTACAAGACAATTTCACCGAAGGGAAAGGTGTTGTATTTTATTTAAAATTTATATTAATAAGGGTAACCAGGTATAATAATATATTTTGAATAATTATTAGAAATAAGTTGTATAAATCTGATAGCTAATATCCCATCTTATTCATAAACGTGCAGTAGCAGTAAAGTACCTGACTCTCTAAAATAACTCCTGCTCCTAATAGATGTTCCCTTTATCATACGTCGGACTGACACTTTGTTAACTTAATAGAGTAGTTATAATTGTTTGTGTTATTAAAATATTAAACTATATCTTCGGTTTTAACTACTCTATAATTATATCAAACTGTAGCCATATACTGCGCGTCAGAGAAAGTTTTACTTAACTTAATAGAGTAGTTAAAATTGTTTGTGTTATTAAATTATTAAACTATAGCTTCGGTTTTAACTACTCTATAATTATATCAAACTGTGCGTCAGAGAACGTTTTACGAAAGCTATATCGACAGGACTCTCTTTTTCCCGACGCGTTAAATGAAATGGCGGGTGCTGCAGACCCGGGTCTATTTGACCAATGAAGTAATTAGTTGCAATCACGTGACAGATTTCTCTGCAGTTGCATTGGTCATACGGACTCGTGTTACTCATGTTTTTTCCGTCCTGTAAAGGCTGCAGTCCTCTTATTTCAAGTGTCATGTGTCTAAATGACTAAAGTAGATTTGACGGGTACTTGTACGCTTGATTATGGCAACACTGATCAAAGTTCTTTTGGATGGCGGTGTGCATTGATCTTCTAATTGACATTCCGATTGCAACAGTTGGCGAATGTAGAAAATGTCCCAAGTCAACTATGATATTTTGAACCAGTGTCAAAATAAGCTTTTTATAAAACTTCATTGTCGAATTTACTTTTTCCAAACAGACTATAATTATAGTCAACGCGACTTAATGCATACTTGTATTTATGACCTCAGTGGCGGTGAAAGTAATTGTATGACTGAATATTTTTATTTGACATTTGTACAAAGTGAGTTGTGTGTTGTACGGTTATCTGTATTGTGATTTTATGTGATGCCCTTCCACTCTCCCCCACTATACTAAGCCTAGTAACCCCTTTGATATCTAGAGTCCAGTCCACCAGTCCTATTGATAATATTGTCATCACAAAGAAAAAAAATAGGCACATTATAGGTAGATTTTATAAAGATCTGTGCGTTTCTGAACTTATCTATGCCTATAAAAAATCTGAGCGTGAACTAGAACCTATGTAGGTGTATAACTAAACAAAAGGATGGAAAATGACGGCAGAATTAAGCGATTAAAATAATCCATGATTTTTAAATTAAGATATCGACGTGTTAAATTTAGTAAGTATAATATTTAGAATTTAATAATTACAGATGGCATATTTTGTTTTAAATTTAGAATGTAACCGAATCATTTTAAATATAGATTGTCATCGAATTTATTTGACAAGTAAGTAATGTCAGATTAGATTAATTTATATATTACAGCAAAATTTGTTGTACAACTTCAAAGTCATTTTTTTATATTAGTTCATTGAAAAGTATTTTTTTTAAACCTAGCATGCAAGTCACAGAATACGTTTTTTTTTTAAATTTCGTGTTGAGGTTAATGTTTTATTCTTAACTTACAATTCAAGTTTGTAGGATCGCAACCCTTGTCCCGCGGCCGCTTGTTAAATTATATACAAAAGGTTTTACTTTATTTTGGGCAAACTATTCGTCGTATAATAAATTTGTAAAAAAACCAAAACAAACTAAACCTGATTATTAATTTGGGCGCCAATCACGGTTGTATCCAAAGCTTGCAATTTGGAGCCCGGGATCCGCTCTCCTTTGGGTTTGGTTTATTTTAGTTTTACTGAAGAAATTGTCATGTAAAGCTGACTGCAACAAACAGTTCTAAATAGTTAAATATGCAACAAAAATAGCTTTTGTACTCGATATAGCGAAAATAGCATTCGCACTTCTCATTACAAGATGGCGGCCGCGGGACAATGGTTGTAACTACACAAACTCAAAAAATAAAAATGCGTTCTCTGACTTTCGCAATACCAAATTTTACTTTTCAATAGACTGCATTATGTCATTATCAAATATAGAATGTAATCGAATGATTTTACATCAATCGTCGTCAAGTCACCTTTAAAATAAGAAGCAAGGCATTGGTTATGGTGGTTGCCAACTTTGTATAGATTTTTTTTGCAACTCAATAGTGCTGCACGTAATTAAACCATTAAACTAAAAACCGTAAACGCAAGTGATGTGCTAGTTAAATTTTTAATAAATAAACAACACGATTACTTACGATTTCGATCGAATTGAACCGGTACTTGACATTCGATATAATTTAAAAAATATAATATTATTATAATTTATCAAGAATTTATCACCATTTTGTTTCAAGTCACCTACCACATACATAATAATTTGTTACTAATCACAAAATAGGAATCTTATAAAAATTAAGAGAAACATTATTATCAAAGGACGATATAGCGTAAAAGGTAAAATGCTTTAGCGTGCCGCATTAACCAACGGAGGTAAATTAAAAACAGATGGCGCCACTTGTTGGGCGTCTTGTTTTGACAGATGTTTGACATCTGTCAAAGTCTGACATATACGCTCTATAACTTTCGCCATAAATAGCAGGTACGTATGGTGGCAGCAAACTAATGCCAATAATGTAGACCTCAACTAAATGGACGTATTATAAGAAATAATGGTAAAGTACAATTTCAAACAACTCAAATATCAAAACATTTCATAGATGCGTGCTCTAAGCTACCTGTGACTACAGAATATTTGGCACATTTTCTCATTTGTGTCGTGCGTTTTTCACTGCCCACGATGGCGTCATTTTTTTATTTTATAGAATAAAATAAAATTATGTGTCACATGTACTAAGTTTCTATATTACATTAGTTGTGGAACTAAATGTCGATAACGAACGAAACTGTGTCCAGAAGAATTAGGTCCAGAATGTCTTACTAGTCCAGTGAAAAACCCACGACACCACATTCTCTAAACTTCACTGCGCTCGCAGAAAGTTTCAACTAAAAAAATTGAGGCAGATTAACGAATCAGTCAATTCCGTATCCTCCGACCACCTGAGACTTCGATTAAACCTAAAGGAAAAACGTACAACAGCTCCTTGAAAAACAATATTATTTTTATAAATATATTCTTTACACAATAATTGAGACACTCGCGTGCTGATACATTTACTCTTTTATATACCTCTATATAATTATTATGTCATCTCGGAATCACAACACTGGGGGGACTATGTACACTCTCTCGACAATCTCACAATTAAATATACTGTCAACGGTACAAATCACTCACAAATATACATAGATACAAAAGTGGTCCGTCTCGTCCGTGCGGCTCCTCAGACGGAGATCTCGTAGTTACAGTCGTAGACGGAGGCGCGGTCGGGAGGGTCGGGCGGCGGCGCGCGCGTCTCCAGCGCGTCCTGCACCTCCAGCGCGCGCACGAACGACAGCGGCCGCGCAGGCGCCGCGCCCGCGCGCCGCCGCGCCAGCGGGGACGCCCCGTTGGGCGCGGCCGAGGGCACGAGCCCGGGCGGGAACACGGGCACGCCGCCGCGCGGCGGGTGGTGCGCGTGCGCGTGCGGCCGCTCGGCCCACAGGTAGTTGCCGCGCTGCGGGGACGCGGCCAGCTCGCGGATGTCGTCGGCCGTGGGCCGGTGCGGCGTGGGCTCGGGCCGCAGCAGCTCGCCCTCGGACAGGAAGCGGCGCTGCGGCGAGCTGCGCCCGCCCACGCCGATGAAGTCCGGCCGCCGCGGCTGCGTCGGCGTGCCCGGGTTGGACCTGTCAGGCGCGGCGCTCACGTCAGGGGTTTAATCGCGCGAGCTCGTCCGAGCCCTCGCTATCGTTATCGTACGGCCTACGGACAGAAGGAGAAGGGAGCTGCGGGGCGAAGCGTTTGCACGTGCGATCGCAGACCGGCGCCGCCGCCCGGGACTGGGCGCGCTCAGAACGGGCCCGCGGCGGGGGAGGGTCCCGCCGAGGGAACCCGACGGCTTGTAGCGTCAGTCGATATTTACAAAGACTATGGTTCGATCGTACCGCAATCCCATCTAATGTAAACGTCACATTTATACATAAAATACTAATACAAAGCATAAATCGTGGGCGTGTAGCGCATGTGTGGGATCAAAGAATAGTCATCGTAAGATAGTGACCGGGTTCTGAACGCGTAGAACTTTGGGTCCGTAGGCGGCGACCCCGCCAGCTACGGCTGCGGGGAGCATGCTAACGCCACATGCCACAACTATACATACTTTATGTTACACTATTGTACATTACACGCTATTGTAAAACTAATGCCAACTACTGCATGCTTATCCTGGTGAAATATAAAAAGTCGATTAGTGCTTCATAAATAGAATATTAATAATTTCTAAGATAATATGTGTACCAAAAACTGTTAAAAATACATGTAATACTTGTATAGCTTTCTAATAAATTGGAACGGAATTATTACACTCGAGTACGTCAAAATATAAATAAATAAATACTTATAATAATATATTTCATCAGGACAAAACAATACAACCGGCAAGCAACGACACAACATACAATGGCTGTACACGAGCACGACATAAAAATAAGTAGCTTCTTAAAAATATTATAAAAACATACAAAGTTCGTAAAAAGTATTGTGAAAAGTTTAGCCAAGAGCTTGTGACGTAAACGATGGAAAATTAAATATTTGAAAAAAGAATGAGATCGAGTGAATCGTTTACCATAAAGCGCAACGCGTCTATGATCATAAGTCGACCATAGACAGGCGTTGGTAGCCGTTATCAGCCATTGTATAGTGTGTCGCATTACGCCTGCTCTCCTTTTTGTCACAACAGCTTGCAAAATAAAAAGAAATATAATGTTTTATTGCATATACTGTAGAAGAATTCTGTCTTATTTTTCATACATATATTTTATTTTAAAGTTTATTGATATACATTTTTTTAAATATCCATTGTGTATCATTGACCTATTTAATAAATCTAGACAGAATTCCCACGTCAACCAGGTTACAATGTCTTACGCATATTCAATAATAAATTTATCTATATACACATAGAAGGCAGCATAAGGTCGATCCACAAAAGTCTAGATATGACTACTGTGAATTCTTCTAACTATAATTATGGACATTTCTGAAGATATTTGGATGTTTATTATTCAATAATGCTCCAACTGCTGAACGGATTGTAAACTGACTGTAACAAGGTACTGAATAATACTGGCTATTTTTATCCCCGGATTAGGTTCCCATGGGTTTCGATAACAGGATCAAAATTCCACAGGAAGTGGTGACTATGGTTACTCTTACGTGTCTTCGAACTTTCAGCAGATCGCATAAACCCTGCTGTTGTATATGACTTTAGTAAGAATATAATTTAAAACATGATTGCAATGTCAAAAATAATGTTTGAAGAAATAATTTCCCAAAAACCAGAGATATTATGCAATAATTCTAAGTATCGTTTACAAGAACAATTAGAACAAAATAGTTCTTGAATAAATTAACCACACTAGCCACCACCTTCGAGACCCCGGCAAACTTTGCCACCGACAGAAAAAAAATATATTTTATGTTACAATATGCTAAATAAATGCGAACACAGACAATGTAACCGATTGTTGAATATCAGAAAACATTTTGCAATATATACAAACACATGCCAAAAAGAAAAAAGTAATAAACTTGTGCTTCATATACAACGCAAAGATCGCACAGTTTACACTCAGATATTATAATTAACAGCCCGCCATTACATACAACCAAACTCTAAAAGAAAAATTAAAAACAAAATCTTCGTTCCATAAACGAACCTTATACTTACGAAATCTTTTTTTAGCAAAACCGTGCAGAGCCATGTCAATATTTATTTACAAAAATTATGAATCAGTGGATATTTTTATTGAAGATTAACTCAATATTTTACAAAACTTACTGTTCGAATTCTGGAATCTATAAGAAGAAATAGTTAGAAATGTTTCGTAGTGATGATAATTGTCTAGATAGGAAAGTCACACTACAAAAAGGATGAGATGATACTACATATATAATGACGTCATAAGACGACTGCATATGTAACTGAAATTTTGACAGTTCTGCATCAAAATGATTTTGTGCAAGAATGCTTGAGTGTCTCTAGGAGTGTGCAAGTATTGATCCAAAAACATTATAAAGCTTAAGCAAAACTGTTTGATTGTTCTTGAATGAGCGTCTGTAGAATTTAAAGCAGACCTTAAATATGATAACCTCGACAAGTGGCACAAGCGTTAGTCGAATAGAATAATTGGGTATTTGACTGACCAGTCAAATTAGTTACTTTTTACTAAACGTCAAAACGGTAAATTATAAGGAAACTTATACGAAATAAATTATTGTGACGTCATAATATTCAATAGTCAAATCATTTACTAATATAAGTTGGAGGGATGATTAAATATAAATGAAACCGACGCAACTTTTACAGCTCTTTTACCATTGTTAATTTAATATTTAACATATTAAATTAAGAATGGTAAATAATCGTGTTTCCCGGTAGAGTAGAATTTGGACCACCTCATCTCTTCCCATGTGGTGTCGTACAAGGCGACTAAGGGATAGGGCTGTTTAACATCGGACAGATATATACAGCCCAGACTCAGCCGCAGATGCAGATAGTGCCCGAAATACGGTAATAGGCTCACCCCCGATTACGTGGGACCGAATACAATTATTGGTGAAATGTGGGTGATAATTCACCTCTGCCTAACCCTCCGGGGATAAAGGCGTGATTATATGTATGTAACTACAGGAAAATACCCAATTATAAGATTGACATTATATTTAGGAATCTTGTGATACGTCAATTTATAGGACATTGATTGTTCTATTCTAATCTGTTCAATAAACGATTGTGCCACTTGTCTATGCCAGAACAAATTGATTGATATTGCAGACATGTCAAAATTGTTGTCAGATTATGTAGTCCTCTACTTTTCTAAATACGGATACAACCGAGTGGTGTGAATTTTGTGCATGTCAAGTAGGGTAGTTGAAAAAAAGGATAATAATAGAAAACCGATTAAAAATATCCACAAATTCGTTCAAAAAATCGTATAAAACACACAAACACACATGAGCATACAACGACAGAATTACCGTTGACACGTCGGCTCTATGCGTTAGGTCCACCTGCCGTGGTAAGCGGTAAATCACAATTTTTAGTCTGTGTCAATACGCTGAGAGACCACAAATATGGTAAACCCTACCCTGTACTGCGATATTTGTTTAATTCAAGAGGATTCTCTATATTGGAATATATATTTAAATATAACAAACCCCACATAGACAAATAATGGAGCTTTTTTAAACTTGAAGTACTAAAATATTCCCTTATAATTTGCACTGATATTAAGAATATCGGGAAATATTAATTTTCCCCAGTTAAACTTTATAGGGGAAACCAATGCATTATTGAAATTATTTAAAACCTTTTCATCGCTTATATCAACTGACGCGTTTATCTGTCGACCAAGAACGTTTACAGTGGTTTATTTATATACGTTTGTTCAGTATAATGATGTGATACATTAATAATTTTATATTAAAATGAGGTAAATATGTTATCTCAATCTCAATTCCTTCTTCATCTTAACGTTAATCGCATCCAAAGCTGTCACCTCGGAGCTTGGGGTCTGCTTTACCAGTCTAACTGCAGATTTGGCTGAACTTCGATATTTTCCGTGAAGCGAATGCCATCTGACTTCCACAACCCAAAGGCTAGATCGAAGTATTGCAGTTAGACCAGTTGTCGACTGCCAGTTGTAGATGTTCGTATGGCAACCAAATCCTCAATATAAATATTTATGGTCTCACTGCGTTTGACAGACTCGGTGTGTAGAAACATTTTTTATATATACAGGTTATGTAAAATATTAAACCCAGTAATAATATTGTTTCACCAAAAGGTGGACATTAACGACTCCAATTATTTTTTAATGGTTGCTAGAGTAGTCAGAGAGTCAGTGAATTGTAAAAAGAATTGTGTAAAAAACGTATAAAATTTTATTTATTAGCATAAACAATATATACATTTTAAAGACAGGTTTAACTAAAACTAATATTTAGTCTTCATTCTTGCTAGCCCTCATTGCAGGAATTACTAGCCAATTTCTATTGCAATCAGAGTTTTGTCTCTGAACACAGCATACTTGATATGACTAAGTGTGCTATTTGCCTGATTTTTTTTTTCTGTTCTGGTACATTTAAAATACCTTTGTACATTATGTTTATTTCTATAGATAGATAATAGCAAAGATGCTTTAAAATAAATTAAAATATAAAGTTGAAAAAGAAAATCTCTGACTACCCTCATTTTTGGACACACCACAAATGTATTAGTAAGCGACCCTTACGTCTCACAAAGCTAAATACACCAATGACAATAAATATAAACACATAATTAGTGTTCCCAAACTTAGTAACCGCTAATACGTGAATGCAAAACATTTTACATGCAAATAAACACTGAATCAAATTAAAAACATATATCATAAGCACAATACAGGTTACAAGCAACAGAATAACGGTCACTCTAACACAAATATGAGCCGAACCAAATCAGTTGAAGCCCGAACGTCAAAGCGAGCTGACGTTTTTTAACTCATGAAATTATTTAGTTATTCTGTTATTTATTACCAGTATTGTGGTATAAGCGATGCATTCCCGGTTGAGGTAGAAGGGGATCAAAAACCATTTTTGTTAATGATGGGAACAGGCCATGATACAATGGGAAATAATATAAATACCTATTTAATCATTATGGGAACATTTTCTCCTCTCAAAAATCTGCCAATTAATCCTTTATTTGAAATTTTGATCTAATAACACATCTTAGGTAACCATTTTAATACAGTGTAGTGTTTATTTGAACTGTTTTGAAGTGTTGTATTTTTATATGAATGTGCGGAAACTGAAAGAATATTTTGCCAAGGATACTATTTGAAAAACTATAGACTGGTTGCAATATATATCGGATTTCACCAATGATAGTAAATCGCGATTAAGTCGAACGGCGTCATCACATTTTACTTATGAATTTCAATAAGTAAAATGTGAGAAGCCGGGTTAATTTGATCACAATTATTTTCACTAGTGAAATCAAACCTGAGTTATACACTCTAAGGTTTATATTCTTTTCTTTTGATATCATCCAACAGTAAGAATTTTAGTAGGAGTATCGTTACATTTTATCAATTTAAATAGAAAAACTATATTATGATGAATTTACTTCTGTAGAGTATACACCTAACGTCAGAAAAATCAATTTTATATTACACATATCGTAAATCTTGCCGTTTAAGAATGAATTTCACGACATTTGGTGAAATCATAACTCTCATAGAAAACAAATCGTAAGTGAAATATTTTCAATGACAATTACGTCATGGAGAAATGCAGATAAAGATTTTTAAAAAGCAAATAACATCGAAAAGGATATTATTTCCGATTCGTATCATCTACTCCTACTAAATACTATTCTTTTGACACTATCAGTGTATTACTTTCACTTCATAAGTGTCAACACAGTCACCTAAGCACCACCAGTAAAGTGCAGCGATAGTCAGCGACCCTACGGTGCACATAAGCCATTCTGTTTTGGGCTATTAGTTCAGAGAGAGGGAGATGGAGCTATACACCATATATAGCTACATCCCTCTTCCTCTGGGCCGCTGACCAACCCTGACAATTGACAATTAGTTGGCCGGCGTATTGTAGAATATAATGATAAGTGTATTGGATTTGACACGCCTCTGTAGCAGAAGGACAGATACGCAAAATCCCGGAATAGCAAAATCCCAGATTAGCAGAAGGACAGATTAGCATAAAGGCAGAAGTACAGATACACACTGAAGTCAAAATAAATTTTAAAAGTTATTTAATTCGTTTTATTAAAGACAAAATAAATTTTAAAAGTTATTTAATTTGTTTTATTAACTTTGGCCAAACGTATCAAACATTCCATTGCAGAATTTTTATTATTCAAAAAGCTCGTGATAGCTTGATCAATTTTTTTATCTTTCATTGTAATAAGAGAAGAACGTTTTTGTGGTATGCTATGCTATGGTGGTAGAAACTTGGTGGCACAAATTTGTCTCAAGTTTCGACCGGGTAGGTACCACCGTGCACTATTGCGAAAAACCCTCCATAGCAATTCAATCTCGGTTGGATTGTGTTCAGGGGTCAGCATGTGCATAGCCGGGCAG